>BTPG01000004.1:56767-700767 GCA_036245525.1 Semisulcospira habei | reverse complement strand
CAGGCGGCCGGAGTGGACCTGGACAAAGTTTTGGAATCTCTGCAACACGTCACTCCACCCTGGCAGTTCCTGACATCTTGCTGGACTTGACTGCCCACAAGAAGGATTGTACTCCACCAGCCATATACCAACAGAGCCTCAATGAACTCCTTTCAATTTTTCCTGGCTATTGTCGTCTTTATACGGATGGGTCCAAATCTGAGGATGGAAGAGTGGCTGCGGCTGCAGTGTCCTCTCGCCATCCTAGACGCCCATTTAAGCTCCGTCTCCCTGACCATTCCTCTGTATTTAGTGCAGAACTGCAGGCAATTCTGCTAGCACTCAAGCATGCCTATCAGTCTCGGGAAAGGAACTTCCTGATTCTGTCTGACTCTCTTTCTGCCCTGCAGGCCCTTCAGGGCGCGGGAACAGACCATCCACTGCTGGTGCAGATTAGAGAGCTCTACGCGGACTTGATGAAGGAATATTATGACATCATTTTTATTTGGGTCCCAGGCCATGTGGGCATCGAAGGCAACAGAATCGCAGATTCTGCTGCCAACAGTGCCCGCAGTGACCCTGTCCCTGACACACAGACTATCTATAGTGATTTTAAACCTGTTATTAGTGCGTACATAGCCCGCGAGTGGCAGTCCGAGTGGGACAAAGAGGAAGGGAACAAGCTTCATGAAGCTCTTCCTAAGTTGTCTGACAGTCTACCTTTCCGCTGCGGCAGCCGCCGTGAGGAGACTGTCCTTGCTCGGCTCCACATCGGGCACACGTATGTTACGCACTCTTACTTACTTAGACAGGATGAGCGTCCATGGTGTTTTGCCTGTGATGAGCAGTTTTCTGTTCGACACTTTTTGCTGTATTGTGCTGACCTAACTGACACCAGATATAAACACTTCACAGCAGACTCCTTGAAGGTTTTGTTCCGGGATATTCCCCTGGACAAAATCTTCAATTTTTTGAGAGAATGCAATATTTTTAACAAGATCTGAGCATTCATAGACTATGTGAATTTTTTTATTTGCCCTTTTTGAGAGTCTGTAGACGTTTCTTTTCAAGACGTGCGACATTTTAGCCTGAGATTTTTAATCTATATTTACATCTTGTCTTAAGACCTTGCTTTTAGTCTGGCTGACCAGATTTTTACCCATCCCGCCGTGAGATGGCCTTGGTCGCCTGCTCGGCGTTAAACCCAAATAACTAACTAACTAACGTTGCTACTGAAAACTTTGCTATGCTACTGAAAACTGGGCCTTCTGCTACTGATGTAAAAAGACCAGGGTAGGCAGGTCTGCATTAACAAAAGATTCCATACAAAGTTACAGAAGCATGAAGCATTGAGTACGCTCGCAGCAGCTAAGCTGAGCAGTATGAAACTTATTATCAGTAAGGCTTTAGACGATAATAAAATTGACGATCACGAATTTAAAAAAGTGCAGGATGATTTGGCCAATTACAAACAACAGAAATCTGAAATACAGAATAAGATGCGTAGTCAGGCTGTAAATGTTGAAGAACTAAAGAAATCTTTTTTTGAGGAGGGAAAAAAGATCGGGGTGGAAGAAACTATGAAAAAAGTTCAAGGACTTTTAGGCAAGTAAAGATCAATTGTTCATTAAATTTGTCATACTCTTCGCAAAAAGATGTCATGCCTTTCACGCCTGCCCATTTGACGCCATCAGCTCCACCACCAGACTTTTACTGAGAGAAAAAAAAAGTTTTTTGTTGTCCTTGTAAGTTGGGAAATCTGACCAAGTAAGTTGTTGACTTAGGTCAAATACTTACAAGTTGTTATGTTAAGACACTATCAGAACTTGTTTTAAGTCACTTAAAAGAACTTATGTCAATTAAATTCAAAGTTACTTGCAAGTTGTAGATAACTTTAAAGTTAGTTGGCAAGTAAAATCATTTTCTAGAAAGTTATATAAACAGTACATTTATAAGTTTACCCAAGGCAATGTCTTGAAACAACTGCACAGTGGGAGACAAATTGGCTTGAGCCCGTTTTATTAATGGGTGAAAAAAGATATGTTTATACTAGGATATTTTTTAACACACAATAGTGCATAGGGGTGTGTGCATGTAGCATCCTGGAAAGAAAGGTCTATAGTGCAAAATCTGTTCATACCTCTTTGGATGGGAAAGGGATACATGATCAGTAACTTAATAATTTTACCCCAGGCAATGTGTTGAATCAACTGTGCAGTGGGTGAAAAAAGATTTGTCTATGTAATGTCGCCCTTCTGACACCGAAATTATGTAGTGTCGCCTCACCCCAGCCTTCGACACCAAAATCTGTAGCGTCGCCTCCTGTGTGCAATGTTTGTGTGACCGGTGAATGTGTATGTAAATGTTTGCTCGTGTCAGGATGCCAAGTTCACACACACAAGCACAGTCACTCGCACTCGATACTAACTACAATAAAACATGTGAAACGAAGATCGCATTTCGTATATATATTGCAGTACAGGCTAATAAGGATAAAGCGACAACAAATGCCCCGGCATGAGGCCGTTTGAGAACAATATATTCTCTGCTGGTCACAATGTACTCAGATGTTAATACAGTAGCGCAGCACAGTACTAATATCTAAGTCGTATCTCTAAAAAGAATGACAAAGTCCGAACAAAGGAGAATCTAGTAAAATAACTAAGTCGGAGAGGCCATTAGATAAAAGGAAGCCTCGGCAAAAATAACAAAGTCCAAAGTGCCCTTTATAAAAGAAAGTCTATAAAAGTAACTAAGTCAGAGAGGCCTTTGTTAAAAGAAGACCTGTACAAAAATGACTAAGTCCAAAACGCCCCCTTGTAAAAGGGAAGCCTCGGAAAATGACAGAGTCCGAGGCGCCTGTTACAAAAGAAGAGCCCTGAAAATAACAGAGTCCAAAATGCCCTTTTCAAAGGGAAGCCTCAGAAAAACGACAGAGTCCGAGCCGCCCGCTATAAAGAATAACTATCTAAGAAAAATGGCAAAGTCCGAAGCGCCCGTTATAAAGGAAAACCTCGGGAAAATGGCAGAGTCCGAAGACTCCAAAAAAATGGCTAAGTCTAAAACGTCCTTTGGTATTGGGAAGCCTCGGAAAAACGACAAAGTCCGAGACACCCGTTATCAAGAAAGACTACAGAAAAATGGCAGAGTCCGAAGACTCCAAAAAAAGGACTAAGTCTAAAGCGCCCTTTGTAAAGGGAAACCTCGGAAAAATGGCAAAGTCCGAAGCGCCCGTTACAAAGCAGAGCCGCCAGAAAAATGGCAAAGTCCCAAGACTCCAAAAAAACGACAGAGTCTGGGATTCCCGTTCAAAGGAGGGCTCAGAAAAATGACAGAGTCCAAAATGCTGGTTTGTAAAGAACTCTGGAAAAACGGCAAAGTCGAAACAGCAACTGTAGAAGCGATCGTGGATAACAACCGCTCAAATCCACCTATCTCCGCAGAACAGGTACCACACCGCCGTCTAAGCCAAAGGCCGACAGCAGCGGGAGCTTAGCCGAAAAGCTGACGGGAAGCGGAAAGTCGCTCGCCCGACCAAAATCATTACGTGTTACAAAATGGTGAAGCACTTTTCCATGGGATAGAACATTACTTTCCTAGCTGAATACACTTTCATAAATTCTAAAACTATTACCGACACTTAGAGCACTTCAAACACTATATTGTTGTAAAATCCCCTTGCAGATGAAAAATCGTACTTTTACAAGACTACGTAATTAACAACCCAAATCAAATCTCCTGTCAGGGGAAAATACTCCGCAGTAACCAGCTGTCTGGCACCGTAGCAGAGCTCTGGAAAGAAGGGAGAAACCGACACTAGGCGACTTGCGGTCACTGAGTACAACATCTGGCCTTTGTCTAAACGTTCTTCCGTGTTACACAGCCTCGCCTCTTACTACTGGCGGTAAATACACACTAAATTCCGGCCAGGCTTGCAGGAGACAAAAATAGCTGAACTATGCAGTAAGCCTCAGGGAGCACACGGACTACACAGAAAGAAAAGAAAAAACAATACGATAAAAAACGTGTACAAGGCATTTTTACCACATCTATAAGGTAATAGGATACTTTTTAACACGCAATAGTGCATAAGGGTGTGTGCACATAGCACCCTGGAAAGAAAGGTCTATAGTGCAAAATCTGTTTATACCTCTGTGGACGTGAAAGGGGTATTATAAAACACCCGTTTGGACCCGACCGTTTGAATAGCTTGATGGACTAGCCTATTTCCAGAGGGTTTTTTCATGTATTCTTGTTTGTTGCAAACAGAGTTCATTTTGAGTTGGCTTGCTACTGTTCAACTCAGAGCGTGGCATGCTTATGCTGAAATGACCTCCTTATTCTGAAATGGCCTAATGATACAGATTTTTAGTTTTGACACAGTGACCATAATCTGAACTACATTTGCGTTTTGAACCAGTGACAAATCAGGCATTTGCCTTGGTACGGGTACACAGTGTAGTGATTGTGTGTGTCTGGAGGGGGTGGTGGGGGTGGGAGTGGGATGTGTGTGTGGGGGTGGGAGGTGTGTGTGTGGGGGGGGGGTGTAAGTGACTAGGGGGTGTTTATGGGCACTTAGCTATGTGCGGAACGGGAACAGTATACCTGTGATGAAATCTGACCACCCCAGTCAAGCCTGTAGTCAATAGTGCAGTTAAATAAGGTTACGGTGCGAGTGAGGTGGGCTTATCTTAGAGCTGTTGGTGTTTGTAATTAAAATAGAATAGTTTCAGGGTATTCGCTCAGCAATAATTGGATGGGATTCTTAGGAGCCCCCACTTGTCTATCTCTCACATCCAGTCCCACATTGACTACGCATCTACAGTCTGGGACTGGTGTAGTGATGCGTGCTTAAAGAGGCTTAATTCCCTCCACCGGAGGGCAGCCAAGCTAATCCTTCCTAATAGCAGAGACGGCACTGACGAGCGACTTAGGGCCCTTGACATGCTTCCATTATGTAACATCTTTCTGTTCAATAAGGGCGTGTTAATGTTTAAAGTCCAAAAATCCAAAACCCCGCGGTACATCTCGGATTTGTTTAAGGATGCTAACACACCATACAAGACATCAAGGAACAAACTGTCAGTACCTAGGCCACGACTTGATATATTCAAAACTAGTCTGTCTTACTCAGGGGCCAAACTGTGGAACTCGTTTCCGGCCAATATTACTGAGGCATCTTCATTGTCCACCTTCAAGGCAAGACTATTCTGGCACTTCATTGAGCCGCCGAACAAAGCGCACGCGACTGCTGCGTTCTGAATAATGACTGTTATTAACTACAAGCAAATGTGTGGGCGCGTGTGTATGTGTGTGCGTGCGTGTGTGCGGAACAGTGTGTTTTGTGCATATTTCTTTATGCTGGTGTGTGTGTGTGTTGTGTGTGCGTGCGTGTGTGTGTGTGTATGTGTGTGTGTGCGTGCATCTTGCGTGCATGTATGTGTGTGTTGAGTTAGTCAGAAGGAAGTAAAACGTCTAGATAATCTTGACTTTTATGCTTACGGTTTTTGCGTTCAATGTACCGAATGTTGTCTTATCAGTGTGCAATGTATACTATATATGTGTTTATTATGTAGTAGTATTTCATGTACCGTGTGTAATGCATATTAGACAGACATGGGTCGGGACTGTGCTTTGTCTGACGCGGGCGTTGTTTGAAGGCCCGGGACATACATCACGATACAACGTTTGTCCCGGCCTTTAATCCAATGTTTGAGCCATAGCGGGGTCTGGCCTAACTCTGATTTACGTACTTCCGTGCGTGGGTGTGTGTGTGTGAGTGTGTGCAAGCCAATGTTGATTTTTTTTCTTAAATATAAGAGGTCAGATCTAGTGTGGCAGATTAAGTTTACAGTTGCCAGAGGGTCAGCAGGATTTCCCAGGGGGTCACAGAAATGATGAAGTCTTAAATGATCACATACTTTGTAACACACACACAAACAGAATGGATAAGTCAACAAAAACATTTTTACACAAGTTTTCTGTGCATGCGGTACGGTACTGTTGCTGCGTTCGCGTTCGGCGCTCTCACAAAAGCTTTGTTCTGCTTGGCACACGCGGCTTTGAAACGTGTTCATGATGACGTACTGGTGCGTTTTTGAGTGGTAAAGATAAAGCTTAGTGCGTCAGAGTAAATTTGTTTACGTCAGTCTGTCGCAGAGCTCGGATCACTAGTGCGTCAGAGGTGGCTTTAGAGGGTCAGATACGCACATCTCTGCGTAATAATCATCACTGGTGCAAGCGCGTGTGCGTGCCGGCGTGCGTGTGTGTGTGCATGTGTGTTTTCATGTAGTTTGTAGCATGGACAAGAATGAAAAAAGGTCTGCGCACCTATTCTTTTATCTTTGGAAAATAAATTTTCATTTCATTTCATTTTCGTTTCATTTCATTTCATTGATCTGCATCTGCACGCATGTGTGGAAAGGCTTTACTGAACTCCCATTCTTTCCACAGACATCAGTTACTAGTCTTCAGTGAAGCATGTGTGGAAAGGCTTTTCTCGACATTGATCTGCATCTGCACGCATGTGGAAAGGCTTTACTCGACTCCCCTTCTTTCCACAGACATCAGTTACTAGTCTGGAATGAAGCGTGTGTTAGTAGTCAGTCTGAGATCTTGTGTCGTTTTCATTGCGGGTGAAACACAACCGTTTGTGTGGTGGTAGCGGTTTTGTCATGAACATTCCCGTAGATGGGTTGTCTTTCATTTGTTGCAGACACGTGGCTATAAAGAAAAGGAGGTGAACTTTGCCTACTTTGTGTATCTGTTGGAGACAGAAGATGCCAAGGCTGCCGCTGACTTCTGTGAGTGTAATAAACATGTCCGAACCCTTTTACTTCAGCTTCTGAAAGGCTGACAGTTTAACCCATTAAGCCCTGACACACTACAACAACCACACTCCAGCTTCAGCGGATTTTATCTTTCTTCTAGACAATGGAAGTTGTTATGGTGGGAGTTTAACCACAGCTGAAGATGATCCCTATATAACATTGCTATGACAGTTGCTGTCCCCATGTGACATTGCTATAATAACAGTTGCTGTCCCCATGTGACATTGCTATAATAACAGTTGCTGTCCCCATGTGACATTGCTATAATAACAGTTGCTGTCCCCATGTGACATTGCTATAATAACAGTTGCTGTCCCCACGTGTTATTGCTATGGCAGCCATCCCTGTCCCCACGTGACATTGCTATGACAACCATCTCTGTCCCCACGTGACATAGCAGTGGCAACCGTTGCTGTCCCGACATTACTATAGCAACGGTCGCTGTCCCCACATGACATTGCCATAGCAAACAGTCGCTGTCCCCACATGACATTGCCATAGTAACAGTCGCTGTCCCCACATGAATTTACCAGAGGTGCCTACCTTACGCGCTGGCTCGTAATTTTACGCATTTTCAGCTCAAATTACGCGAATATGACCAGTTCCTCCAAAATACGCAATTTACGGGGGGCGGGGGCGGGGGGGGGGGGGGGAGGGGGGGGGGTTGTGGACTGAAGATCAGCCGCTTTATATAGGCTCCCAACCTCTGGAACCAGAGACTATGTCTCTGAGCTTTGCGCGTGTAGTCCGCTAGACACTGACTAGTCAAGGCAGCAAGAATACTCGCACACAGCATGCCAAGCGTGCACTGAAGCACTAAACTCTTGACTCACGGGTAGTAACTAGCGATAGCAGGGGGCTCCTCTGCTACAAATGCATGCAACGTGTGCAGAAAGGACTTTGGTGTTGCTCACAGTGGTGCGTACAAAAGTATGATATTCAAAGACATTTGGAGTCCGCTGGGTACAAGGCCAAGGCAGTAGTACATCCCAAAGGTGACATAAAGCACTTTTTCGTAGACCCGTTCGGGCCGGCAAACCACTGTACTGGTTGGCGGTCTTGTAAACCTTTCAGCCTGGAAAACCGCTAGAGCGGTGTCAGATGTTTTATATCGTGCACCCGGTGATATGCGAGCCTCACCGCGCATGTGGTGACCTCGCCCGTCGAACTGACACATCATGTTTACACTACAGGGTCCTGACAGTGCGTGCGTACTTTTGTACGTGGTATGCGGTCAGCTTTGCGGTGCTAGCATACGCATTACGGTCGAAATGGCGAGTGTGTGTAGGTATTCGGAGTGATAATATTTTGTGTTTGGAGACATGGTTTCAAAAGCAGATAGCTTTGATGTATTGGGACACGTGTGCCCACCTACCGCGTGGCAGCATGACCACGTGTTGGCAGTGTCAGCTGGAGCGATCGACAGTTGAGGCACTGACAACGGCAATGACGTACAGCTTGATTCTGAAGCTGAATTTGGAGGTTCGAATTGATATTCCGTTCCTCTGATGCTACACCTTGGTGCACCTGTAGGTCACAGTGACTCTGTGGACACCGACTGGCACACATTGGTCACACGTGTAGTACGTGCATTGTCTTTACATCACCGATACTTACATCCGATCGTGTTTGAGACATGACATCGTTCAATGCTGCTTATTACATGCTGTCTAGACTGTGGATATACCGTACAGTGGCAGGTATAAACATTGACATCTGGCGACCAGGTAGGAGACTTACAGTGTATCGGCATACTGGAAATGCATGGACACTAATGTTTCGCAGTAACAGATGCCCTTTTTACTGATGCATGTTAAGTAACAGCTACTTGTCATGCACGAAAGACATTTTTAGCTCACGTGCGAAGAAAAAGTGAGTATGTTCTGAGCCAGCAGTCATTCATCCACTGTCGTGCATGGTAAACGTTAACTTTGGCATTTTCTAATACTATTATTACTAGTATTTTCAAATACTATTCACAAATACTATTCACAACTTCAAACCCAAACTTGCTACAGCGACACCAGATATTGTGTGAATAAAATAGCTAATAGTGTGGATAAAGGTCTTTATTTTTAATTTGTTTGCTGTGGTGTATTTTTTTGTTGCGTTTTGCGCTGAAATGCTTACAAAAAATACACATTTTAAGCAGCCCATTACACAAAATGGTCTAAGAGGGGTAGCACCTCTGATTTACTATAGCAACAGTCTCTGTCCCCACATGACATTGCCATAGCAACAGTCTCTGTCCCCACATGACATTGCCATAGCAACAGTTTCTGTCCCCACATGACATTGCCATAGCAACAGTCGCTGTCCCCACATGAAATTACTATAGCAACAGTCGCTGTCCCCATATATTGCTATAACAACAGTTGCTGTAGCTTCAGTGATTTTAGCTGAAGTCAGCTGATGACATGCTCAAAGAGGTAAGAAAAACCGACCCTAAAACCTCTTGGGCCCTGTCTTTTTCAGTGGCGGGCCATGATGTGAACATTGTCTTTGGGGCGTTGCAAACCGCTCTTCCCTCGCTTGTCTCCAGAACGGACGACTATCAGCTTATCTTCGAGGTAATCACCTGTGTAGCATGTTAGATTTGACCAATACTGCTGGTTGAATGAGGGAGGCTTGTTGTAGTAACACAATTGTATCACAAGAGAACAGAAACAGTCCAAGGTCATGGGGGCTCCAGAAATAGCTCCAAAATAGTCATATTTTGACAGAAACTGTTTTTGTTTCCTTAAAACACAATACCGATGGCATTACTGTAAGGAAATGTTACCTAGCTAGCCTAATTTTAGCCAAAATTTGGTTGTGTACGTATAATTATGGGAGTTTTGGCAGGCGAGGGGCGCCATAGCCTAGACAGGAGCTCGAGTAGCCTCCCTTTTGTCCCATCCGGGTACGAGCTCACCGGATTCTCACCAGTTAGTTTCTTAGCTAGCCTGTAGACAGTTGTGTTTGTACGACGCTCTTCAGATCTTACTGTGTGGATGTGACTGGTCGTCTTGTGACTTGACTTGAACTGTTCTTGGACTGTGTTGGGACTTAGCTGCGTGGGTTGTGCTAGCGAGGGTGGAGCTCACTTGGGTTGTGCCTTGAGCTGTTTTTGAACTTTGGGCTGTGCTGCGTGACTTGGACTTGGCGTGCCTGTGGACGGCCTTGACCCGGGGTGGTCCCTTGGTGCCTTAGGACGTCGCTTCGACCGGCCTGGGTTTGCTTCTCGCACCGTTATGGCCAGGTAAAACCTCGGTTACTGCCCTCGATCGGCGCTAAGGGGAAGGGATGAGTGGCGGGCGGCGGCACGCTCTGTGCACTTGATTGAGTTCGTTCTCACCCTCGCGTGCATAATTATTGGTGCGTGGCCTCGGAGGCCACGCTCGTTCATTCTTCATTGTTGCCTCTGTGTTACAGTTACCAGGTTCGTACCTGCACGCGCTGTGGCGAATTTCAGTGGTCCTGTGACGAGCATGCAGTCTGCCTGCCCTGTTCTGGATGTGAGTCCACGCATCCCTGTGCTCTATGCGCCCCCTGGCTGGAAGAGAGATGGTCGCAGCTGTGGGGATTCTACCGCCGGGAATGCCCGACACCTACTCGAGAGTGGCCATCGGCTCCCGCTCAGAATACCACGGATGGGTCCATTAAATTTCTCATGACCGTGATTACTCGGACCAGTACAACTACTACCGCTTAGAATACCATGGTCCGATGGATGGGGCTCTTAAGTTAAGATGACTCGGGCCAGTCCAACTACTACCGGGCAGACGCCGGCACATGCACTTATGGCAGTCTTAGCCCCGGACCAGATGGCGGAACGCAGAATCGAAAGGAAGAAGGTGGCATGCTCGGTGCTTCGGGAAGAGAGGCACGAGACGCACACGCGACGGGATCCCACCCCTAGAGACTACAAATGCTTGGCTTCCCCATCGCAGGTCAGTGATGAGCTTCCACGGCCAGACAAGCTGCTTACACGGGTTGGCGCAAGCTCACCTACACAGAGTAAACCGACACGAGCCGGGTGCATCCAGGGACCGCGAGCTCCACAGGACTGCTGCACGTTCAATGTCACAATCCCAGGTCAGTGATGATGTGCCATGACCACACGCTCCGATTGTGAAACGTTTTTATTCAGGATAAAAAGTTTTAGGCATAGTAATGCCTATCTTCCAAACTGTCCTGCTACTCTACACATATAAAAATACATCAGACGATACATCAAAAGATAAAACATATATAAGTAAAAAGACCCATCCCCCTCCCTCCCCCCCCCCCTCCCACCACTCAGAGAGAGAGATATATTGAAGACTAGAGCACGCTCCAGACGCAGTGTTGAGAGGCAAGAGCCGAACCCACGACGGGGCCCTGCCCACGACGCGTCTGTTCGCCTTCCTGACGTCTGGTCAGTGACTCTGCCACGGTCGGACAGTTTGCCTGACTTAAGAAAGCGCTCGCTCGATGCACAGAGACAAAAGGCACGAGACAAGCACACGGCGACCTACCAGTACCGATGGGACGCTACGCGATGGGAGGACCGGCTCGACTACTGCTCTTCGTCGCCGTTCGAGTTCGCGGGACCGGCCGCCGCGAGACTGCGCTCTTCCCGGACTTCGCGGGACAGCTGTCGCCCTAGGTCTTCTTCGCAGAAGACTGGAGACAATGTACGCCTTACCACCATGGCGCTTGCTGTAACGACTAGACGCAGTACGTGTTACACTACCGCAGCCACACGCAAGGTGTTGTAGATGGAAGACGCAGCCAGACAAGAGTGTTTCCAGAAGAGTCTTTTATTTCTTGGTCATCGTGGGTCTAGTAGGTTGGGCACAACCAACCTACTAGCATGGCATACTAAAATGGCAAAAATACCGGCGCTCGGTCTCTCGCTTCTCAGCTCCCTCTATCTATCTCTCTCTCTCTCTCTTCGTTGTGTGCTCTCTCGTTCTCTTCATTGTGTGAGCTCCCTCTCTATCTCGTTCCCTTCGTTGTGAGCTCTCTCGTTCTGGTGTTTCCCCC
The DNA here is from genome assembly GCA_036245525.1 of Semisulcospira habei. Taxonomy (NCBI): domain Eukaryota; kingdom Metazoa; phylum Mollusca; class Gastropoda; family Semisulcospiridae; genus Semisulcospira; species Semisulcospira habei. The sequence goes on along the minus strand of BTPG01000004.1, from coordinate 688,948 downwards.
CACTATATATACCCGTTCTGGAGGGCATCGCCCCTTTGTCTCAATCAGTCAACGGGGCTATTACTGTCACCCATAATATTCCACATCTATCATGGTGGTCAGCGTCCCCTGACCCTATCTGTCAAAGGAGCTATTACTGTCGCCCATAATCTATCCCCCATCTGCTCTGGGGGGTTGCGCCCTCTGATCCTAGCTGACCAGGGACCCATTACTGTCTCTCATAAGTATTCCACATCTATTATGGTGGTCAGCGTCCTCTGATCCTAGCTATCAAAGGAACCCATTACTGTCATAATTATTCCACATCTATTATGGTGGTCTGCGTCCTCTGATCTTAGCTATCAAAGGAACCCAATACTGTCTCTCCTAATTATTCCACATCTATTATGGTGGTCAGCGTCCTCTGATCTTAGCTGACCAGGGACCCATTACTGTCTCTCCTAATTATTCCACATCTATTATGGTGGTCAGCGTCCTCTGATCCTAGCTGACCAGTAACCCATTATTTATTCATTAGTCCCAGCTCCCCGCTCGCTACTGCCCGCATTGGGACCGCTAAAGTGAGATTGATGTATTTCCACTCGAAATTATCATTCATTAGTCCCAGCTTAGTAGGGCCGGCCACTTGTCAACTCCACGTGAGCCCGTGGTACTAATTATACCCTCGTTATTTTCATATCAAGGGAAATTATAAAATTACCCGACCGTGATATTGGTCGTATACACTTATAGTGTAACATACGCACCGAGACTCCCGCTCGAGACCTTCCCATTCTCCACGTCACAGTCGCTCCCCTCGTGACCGCCGGTCTGCTCCTAGCAGTTCGGCCTCTTCGCACAGGACCTCACGGGATCCCCCGGCGCTCCACCACTTGAAGCTTCGCCACAACAGAAGACGCCCCCCTTCCACGCTGCTTTCTCTGCTCGTATGGCTGCTGCTGCTCCTGCGCTCACCAGTCGTTCGGATGAGTTGGCCGGCCCTGACCCTCCCGCGCGCATGACGGACGACTCCATCAGCTTGGCGCCAGAGGACTCTGTTTCGGCCATGCTTGACAATGACGGTACCTCCCCATCCCAACGCTCACGTTCCCGAAATGATATGGATTCGCCTCCAGCTAGGCTGAGCCATAGGATGGAGACTCTTCGGGCCTTGGACCAAGCTGCTCGCCTTATCGCGTCGTGTCTACCCGTTGAAGACTGCCCTCCTTCTCCCCCCCCCCCCACCCGGGTCTGCCCTGGGGGACTTGGGTGGGGTTAACTACTTTTTAGTTCCCAGGGTCACCCTGGTCAGCCCCACAGGGTGGGTTTCCCTTCTACTCTGGGGCATGTGTTTCTGTCTACCCTTGGTCCATTCACCTGTATTTTCCTTTTTTAAACTCTCCCTACTGTCTGCGCTGCCTGTAGCTCTTGATGTTGGATGTGTTGCTAAATGGTCTTAGCTTTATTTAGGCCCCATGTTGTAGGTTTATTTAACGTATTGGACCGGCTGGCGACATGCATTCAATATTTTGTTAGTTTTTCTTTTCACAAGCAGTGCAGGCACGTCCTGAGAAAGTCTTGTTGCTGTCGGGACGTTAAGCAATGTACAATCAATCAATCAATCCTTCTCCCCCTGCCAAGAAGAGAGCCTCGGCCTTCGTGGACGCCGAGCACCATGCCAAGCACTTCAAGTCTCTTCCTCAACCACATGGTTTCCGGGACCTATGCTACGCCTTCGCCACCCACCTCCTACAGCGCTCGGGGAGCTGGGTGGCTCGGTGGTAAAAGCGTTTGCCTCCAGACCAAAAGGTTCCGGGTTCGAATCCAGCTTGGGTCAAAATTTGCTCAGACCCTTTTTCGTTGTCCCCGTCTTTGAAATCACCCTCGTGGTGGACAAAAGACGTTAAGCCCTAAACATTTAACATTTTTTCCTACAGCGCTCTTTGGGCGAATCCGGCTTTTTCTCCAACGCCAGGTGGCTGGCGGACCTGACCATTGCCTTCCGTCAGAGGTGGTACGTGGGACATTCACAGAACTCCGCCTGCCCACTTCCGGCATTGGACCCTTCAGCGCTGTCCTGTGCTGGTACTCTTCGCCGGCATGAATCCACACCTGGACTTGCACCGACTGCTACCCTCATCCGCAATTACCTGGCCTCTACGGGGTTCCTGGACTTGGTGACGCAGGCCATCGTCCGTCGCATTGAGGACGCCTGGAATCCTGCCATCTCACTGCTTTTGGCCAACATCCTCACCTTGGCAGTTTCCGGCAACCGGGCCGCTTACCACACCGCTGTCAACACCATAGTCACACCTTTACCATAGCTGACACTTTGTTCGCTTCCAGCTGCCAGAGAGATAAGGTGCCCCGAGGTCAAATTCCACTCTCGCGCGCTCATTCTATTTATCTTGCACCTGCTACTGCACGGTACATGGCGTGATCGGTTCTTTGCCGCAATAACAACTACCTACTGGTTTGTATTCATAACACATCTCTGCCTAAAGTGACTGTTGTCAAAAGTTGAAATTCGCACCTACACACTGATACCAAACATGACAACATTACAACTTGCACTTGTGTAGCAGGTCATGGTGAAAATAAAGAGAACGGGAATTTGTTGATGTACGAGAACGAGAATTTATTGTGAAATTAACAAAGTTCCCACAGCCATATCAGAAAGACGACACTTTTCCCAGTGAAACACACTTGCATGCATAAGGGTTAGCATGCCTACAGAACGTATCACTTAATGGATTTTGGTTCCATGGAGGGGTACGGAAGCAGGAGGGTAATTAATGAGGTCACTGACAGGTGTCGACAGACAAGTTCCAGATATCCGACTTGGTGTACACTCCCGGAATTGGGGAATGAGAGGGCTTAGTTACACGGATACTATTGAGGAGAGAGATAGATACTAAGAGATTTAAAAGACAATGAATTCAATAATGACGCATCGGTCATTAATTTACGTCATTTTTAATATTAAAATTTTTGACCCCATTACACCCCTGTTATTCCGAATCAACCCTTTGATTTTAAAATGTGACGAGCATGCCCAATGCGGCCTTATTGATTTAATTATCTTTTAAATCTCGTAGTATCTATCTCTTTAACTATTGTCTCTATGAACACCTAATCATTTACATGTCTAAGTAATTTTAAGTGGAACTTTATACGTTACTAATAAGTTACAACTAACTTTTAAGAACCTGCAGAAGTAACATTTAAGTGAGTTGCTATAAGAACTTATTAATTACTTATCATAAGAACTTATTAATTACTTACTGTAAGTTCTTATAAGTTCTTACAACAACTTGACTTAAGTCACAACTTACTCAGACAGATTTGACAAGATACAAGGACAATAAAAAAAACTTTTTTTTCTCAGTAATACTCGGGTGGTGGTGCTGATGGGGTTAAATAATCAGGCACAAATGGTGTAAGGAAGGGAACAAGCTTCATGAAGCTCTTCCTAAGTTGTCTGACAGTCTACCTTTCCGCTGCGGCAGCCGCCGTGAGGAGACTGTCCTCGCTCGGCTCCACATCGGGCACACGTATGTTACGCACTCTTACTTACTTAAACAGGATGAGCGTCCATGGTGTTTTGCCTGTGATGAGCAGTTTTCTGTTCGACACTTTTTGCTGTATTGTGCTGACCTAACTGACACCAGATATAAACACTTCACAGCAGACTCCTTGAAGGTTTTGTTCCGGGATGTTCCCCCGGACAAAATCTTCAATTTTTTGAGAGAATGCAATATTTTTAACAAGATCTGAGCATTCATAGACTATGTGAATTTTTTTTTTATTTTTTATTTGCCCTTTTTGAGAGTCTGTAGACGTTTCTTTTCAAGACATGTGTGACATTTTAGCCTGAGATTTTTAATCTATATTTACATCTTGTCTTAAGACCTTGCTTTTAGTCTGGCTGACCAGATTTTTACCCATCCCGCCGTGAGATGGCCTTAGTCGCCTGCTCGGCGTTAAACCCAAATAACTAACTAACCGTAGTCGCCTGCTCGGCGTTAAACCCAAATAACCTAACCTTAACCTTGTGCAGGTTGATGATGGATCTGAATTTAAAGGAGCAGTTAATCAATTATTTGCAAAGCATAATGTGCTAGTGCGGCGAGGCATTCCTGGTGTACACAGATCACAGGCAATTGTTGAGAACTTCAAGAAGCAATTATCAGAGAGACTTTTCAGTTATCAGTTACCAGTATTCTAAGCCCTGGGGGACTTGGGTGGGGTTAGGTATTTTTTAGTTCCCAGGGTCACCCTGGTCTGCCCTGGGGGACCTGGGTGGGGTTAGGTACTTTTTAGTTCCCAGGGTCACCCTGGTCAGCCCCACAGGGTGAGTTTTTCTCTCTATTCTGGGGCATGTGTTTCTGTCTACCCTTTGTCCATTCACCTGTATTTGCCTTTTTAAAACTCTCCCTACTGTCTGCACTGCCTGTAGCTCTTGATATTGGATGTGTGTTGCTAAATGGTCTTAGCTTTATTTAGGCCCCATGTGTTAGGTTTATTTAACGTATTTGACCAGATGGCGACATACATTCAATGTTCTGTTTATTTATTTTTTTTCACAAGCAGTGCAGGCACGTCCTGAGAAAGCCTTGTTGCTGTCGGGACGTTAAGCAATTTACAATCAATCAATCAAACCCACAGGGTGGGTTTTTCTCTCTATTCTGGGGCATGTGTTTCTGTCTACCCTTTGTCCATTCACCTGTATTTGCCTTTTTAAAACTCTCCCTACTGTCTGCACTGCCTGTAGCTCTTGATATTGGAAGTGTTGCTAAATGGTCTTAGCTTTATTTAGGCCCCATGTGTTAGGTTTATTTAATGTATTTGACCGGCTGGCGACATACATTCAATGTTCTGTTTATTTTTTTTTTCACAAGCAGTGCAGGCACGTCCTGAGAAAGCCTTGTTGCTGTCGGGACGTTAAGCAATGTACAATCAATCAATCAGTATTCTAAAGAACTCATGCATGACACACATAACACTGAGTGGGTTAAAAGATTGCCACATGTGATAAAAGCGATGAATAATGAAGGCCATGTAAAACCTGCTGATGCTATTAAATTGAAAACCGTGCCGTCGGGGTCAGAAATAAAAACAAAAGTGCCAGACACAAGTTTATTTACAAAACAAGTAAGATATCTGTATCAACCTGGAGAGGCCGAAAATGACGTCAGACGCAGAGCAACAGACCCCGTCTGGTCTACATCTGTACACAACATAAAAAAAATAGTCTCCGGTAATCCACCAATTTATTACCTGTATGAGCCTGCACCACAGAGGGCATTTATCAGAGAAGAATTACAGATCATCCCCCCAGACACTGTTACTCATTTCAGTAACTAGCTCATCAATCAGTTCATCACAAATGTCTTCAGATAACTTAAGCCTGTAATGTCCAGGCGCATAAGCCTTCTCTTTGGAGTGAAAAACACGTTTCCTGTCCCCAACTGCCAGTGCCTTCTTGTGTGTTTGGATCATTTCAAGATTGTGTCTATTTGATCTCGGTCACTTGTTTGGATAATCAGGCATTAATGCACCATCTAACACTTGCTTGTAATGTTCATGACGAATGTCTTTATTTTTTATTGCTGTTTTTTTTTTATTCCTTTGGCTTTCGACTGACTTCCCTTCTGATGCAGTATAGAATACATTTTTGATCTCAGTCCAACGTACTCCACTATTGGCAGCCCCCACCCGGGTCTGCCCTGGGGGACTTGGGTGGGGTTAGGTATTTTTTAGTTCCCAGGGTCACCCTGGTCAGCCCCACAGGGTGGGTTTTTCTCTCTATTCTGGGGCATGTGTTTCTGTCTACCCGAGGTCCATTCACCTGTATTTGCCTTTTTAAAACTCTCCCTATTGTCTGCACTGCCTGTAGCTTTTGATATTGGATGTGTGTTGCTAAATGGTCTTAGCTTTATTTAGGCCCCATGTGTTGGGTTTATTTAACGTATTTGACCGGCTGGCGACATACATTCAATGTTCTGTTTAGTTTTTATTTTCACAAGCAGTGCAGGCACGTCCTGAGAAAGCCTTGTTGCTGTCGGGACGTTAAGCAATGTACAAACAAATCCATTCACCTGTATTTGCCTTTTTAAAACTCTTCCTACTGTCTGCACTGCCTGTAGCTCTTGATATTGGATGTGTGTTGCCAAATGGTTTTGGCTTTATTTAGGCCCCATGTTGTAGGTTTATTTAATGTATTGGACCGGCTGGAGACATACATTCAATATTCTGTTTTGTTTTTTTCACAAGCAGTGCAGGCACGTCCTGAGAAAGCCTTGTTGCTGTCGGGACGTTAAGCAATGTACAATCAATCAATCAATCACTATTGGCACACCATTTAGTTCATCCTTAAATTTTCCAGGCACTTTCTTATTCTGTGTGCTATATAATGGATGTTCCTTAGGGTAGTCGGACGTGTCATACATGTGTAGTTCTGTTTTCATGTCGCCCCCACCTGGGTCTGCCCTGGGGGACTTGGGTGGGGTTAACTACTTTTTAGTTCCCATGGTCACCCTGGTCAGCCCCACAGGGTGGGTTTTCCTCTCTATTCTGGGGCATGCGTTTCTGTCTACCCTTTGTCCATTCACCTGTATTTGCCTTTTTAAAACTCTCCCTACTGTCTGCACTGCCTGTAGCTCTTGATATTGGATGTGCATTGCTAAATGGTCTTCGCTTTATTTAGGCCCCATGTGTTAGGTTTATTTAATGTTTTGGACCGGCTGGCGACATACATTTAATGTTCTGTTCAGGTTTTTTTCACAAGCAGTGCAGGCACGTCCTGAGAAAGTCTTGTTGCTGTCGGGACGTTAAGCAATGTACAATCAATCAATCATGTTTTCATGTCTTCATAAAGTCTTCAGTAGGCACGTCAATGATCATAGAGTCAGTGTCAGTGTATAGCAGACGATACTCAGGATACTTTGGTTTAAAGTAATCATAATAAAATTCAAGCATTAGTAATTTTGATAACTCAAGTATTGCCATACCAATGAATACTGGCTTGTCCAGTTTAACAATCTTTTTTTTTTGAGTGACACTGCATACAATGATGAATGAAACTCTTTATACCCTGTGTACTGTGGCTTACCTGTAAGTTTAATTGCACCCGATTCAGTTGTTACAAGTATCACATCTTTGCGGTGATGAGGATTTTCCATTGTCTTGCCAAAACAGGCATTGTTCATAAGCTTAAAAAAGAGAGAAGAAAATGTGGGGCTACAGCCACACCCATTTAATAAACAATTGATTTATTCTAATTAGCACGGTAATTAAGCAAGCCCACGTCAACCAAGACGCCCAATACCTATATTACCTAGCCATTTTATTTCCACTCCAGAAATCATTTTAGCAACGATTTTTTATCAGCTGTCAACCTGCAATTATTAAGGCAGATCCCCCACCACACCTAAATAATTAATGCTGTCATTGACTTCTTTAAACAAAGGCTAATTAATCAATCAACGCTGCCACAGTGATTATATTTTTAATACGATCTTACACAACACTCTCTTCACAGCGCTCTGTGTGCGTTTGGTGTCTTCTCTTTGCTTTTTCACAACACATAAAGGACACGCGCCTTGACATGAGTTTACAAATATGCTGTGTAGTGTTTACGCGGCTGTTATTAAAAAACAACCTCGCGCTGGGACCATACGGCGTTGAGGCGGGTCCCCTGGGTGGTGGATAGGGGGTCCCTCGTGAGAGGGGTGCACCGAATGAAATAAGGTGCCGTGAACCAACATGGTCTAAGGGAAGGTGACCCCGACAGAAAACCCCTGGTCCTCCTAGTAAGGGGGTTGGGCGCGGGGGTAGCTTCCCCACCCTGCAAAAAAGGAAATAGCTACAAAAACGCCGATGAAAAGACTAACAGTAATTCCTTTCCTGGAGGAGGAAGGTTCTTCTACCAGAAGACTTATGACGTCCTGTGGTGAAAGCCGGAAGTCTTCGGAAGTCACAGGACCGAGCCGCCTCTCTCTATCCAGGGATACAACCATGGGCACATGGAACGTTAAGACCATGTACCAGAGCGGCAAGGCCGCCCAGATAGCAGCGGAAATGCAAAAGTACAACCTTTCCCTGCTAGGTATCAGTGAAGCCAGATGGACGCAGTCTGGCCAGAAAAGGCTGTTAAGTGGGGAGATGATTCTGTATTCAGGTCATGAAGAGGAGAATGCCCCCCATACAGAAGGCGTAGCATTATTCATGCTGTCACCAGTGGCACAAAGAGCGCTGATGGGCTGGGAACCTCTTGGGCCAAGAATCATCACAGCAGCCTTTAGAACCAAGAAAAAGCTCAAGCTGAACGTCATCCAGTGTTATGCGCCCACTAATGACAGGGACGAGGAAGAGAAACAAGAGTTCTACGACCGACTCCAGAGTGCCTTGGACAAATGTGCGGAGCGAGACATCACCATCGTCATGGGCGATTTTAATGCCAAAATAGGGGAGGACAATACCGGATACGAAGAGGTGATGGGGAGACAGGGACTAGGCTCGGAGATGAGTGAGAACGGGAGAGGTTTGTAGTCTTTTGTGCTCTAAACCGACTTGTCATTGGAGGCAGCATCTTCCCACACAGAAGGATACACAAAGCAACTTGGGTCTCACCTGACCATACAACAGAGAACCAAATAGACCATATCTGCATTAGCAAGAAATTTAGAAGATCCCTTCAAGATGTTCGAGTTAGGAGGGGAGCAGATGTCGCCTCCGACCACCATCTGCTTACCTTAAGATTGAAGCTCAAGCTAAAGAAAAGCCGCACAGAGACAACAAGAAGACAGCGCTATAATATAGGCCTCCTGAGAGAAACTGGAGTTAGAGAAGAGTTCAAACTGGTGCTGTCCAACCGGTTTCAAGTGCTACAGGAGCTAGTAAATGAAGAGGAGGCGGTCACCACAGAGCAGCAGTGGAAGGCAGTTAGAGAGGCGCTGAACTCAACCTGCAAAGACACTGTAGGGTTCAGGAAACACCATCACAAGGACTGGCTGTCAGCACAGACCTTGAAGAAGATAGAAGTGAGGAAGCAGAAGAAAGCAGTTGTCAACAACAGTCGCACGAGAGCAGCCAAAGTAAGGGCACAGGTGGAATACTGGGAATCCAACCGCGAGGTGAAGAGGAGTATCAGGGCAGACAAGAGAGCCTACACAGACAACCTGGCAGCAGAGGCAGAAAAGGCAGCAGGCAGCAGCAATATGAAACAGCTCTACGACATTACCAGAAGATTGTCAGGCAAGTATGGCCATACAGAAAGACCAGTAAAAGACAAAGAAGGCAAGCCTATTGCAGACAGAGCAGACCAACTCGACAGATGGGCCGAGTATTTTGAAGAGTTACTGAACAGACCTAGCCCACCCGACCCCCCCCCCCCCCCAGACATCCAGCCGGCAGAGACCGACCTACCCATCAGCTGTGACAGACCCAGCCGGGAAGAGATCAGAAGAGCAGTGGCATTTTTGAAGAACGGCAAAGCAGCAGGCCCAGATGGCATCCCAGCGGAGTCTCTGAAAGCAGACCCAGAGACAACAGTGGAGATGCTGTACCCACTGTTTGGAAAGATCTGGGAAGAGGAGGTGATGCCGGCTGACTGGAAGGAGGGGTACCCAATCAAGCTTCCCAAGAAAGGCGACCTCAGCAAGTGTTCCAACTACAGAGGAATCACCTTGCTGTCAGTACCAGGAAAGGTCTTCAACAGGATCATCCTGGAGAGAATGAAGAGCTCCGTTGACCCCCAGCTGAGAGACCAGCAAGCAGGATTCAGGAAGAACCGATCATGTACAGACCAGATCGCCACTCTCCGCATCATCGTGGAACAGTCTCTGGAGTGGAGCTCCCCGCTGTACGTCAACTTTGTGGATTATGAGAAAGCATTTGACAGTGTGGACCGAGAGACTCTGTGGAAACTCCTACGACACTACGGTGTACCCATAAAGCTCGTCCGCCTGATCAAGAGCAGCTACGATGGTATGACATGTCGCGTGATCCACGAAGGGCAGTTCACCAGGGAGCTCCAGGTCAGAACTGGTGTCAGGCAGGGGTGTCTGCTGTCTCCGTTCCTCTTCCTACTGGCCATAGACTGGGTCATGAAGATGACCACAGAGCACAGACGAAGTGGAATACAGTGGACACTGTGGACACAGCTTGACGACCTCGATTTTGCAGACGACTTGGCATTACTGTCCCACACTCATCAACAAATGCAGGACAAGACCACAAGGCTTGCTGACATCTCGTCCCAAGTGGGCCTCACCATTCACAAACAGAAAACAAAGACAATGAGGCTGAAATCAACCAGGGAGGAACCAGTCTTGCTTGCTGGCACCCGGTTGGAGGAGGTGGAGTCCTTCACCTATCTCGGGAGCATCATAGACAAAAAAGGCGGCACTGATGCAGATGTCAGAGTACGAATCGGTAAAGCCAGAGCAGCCTTTCTCCAGCTGAAAAAAAGTGTGGAGTTCCAGAGAGCTGTCACAACACACCAAAGTCCGGATCTTCAACTCCAATGTAAAAGCAGTTTTCCCTTATGGAGCAGAGACTTGGAGATTGACAAAAACCACAGTCAACAGAGTACAGACCTTCATGAACAGTTGCCTTAGAAGAACTTTGAAAATCCACTGGCCAGAGAAGATCAGCAACGTCAGACTCTGGGAGAGAACAGAGCAGATAACAGCAGAGAATGAAATTGGGCGAAGAAGATGGGGATGGATTGGTCACAGTCTGAGAAAGCCAGCTTCCAGTATCACTAACCCCACCCGGGTCTGCCCTGGGGGACTTGGGTGGGGTTAGGTATTTTTTAGTTCCCAGGGTCACTCTGGTCAGCCCCACAGGGTGGGTTTTTCTCTCTATTCTGGGGCATGTGTTTCTGTCTACCCTTTGTCCATTCACCTGTATTTGCCTTTTTAAAACTCTCCCTACTGTCTGCACTGCCTGTAGCTCTTGATATTGGATGTGTGTTGCTAAATGGTCTTAGCTTTATTTAGGCCCCATGTGTTAGGTTTATTTAATGTATTTGACCGGCTGGCGACATACATTCAATGTTCTGTTTAGTTTTTTTTTCACAAGCAGTGCAGGCACGTCCTGAGAAAGCCTTGTTGCTGTCGGGACGTTAAGCAATGTACAATCAATCAATCCAGTATCACTAGGCAGGCATTGTCATGGAACCCCCAGGGAAAGAGGAAAAGAGGTAGGCCGAGAAACTCTTGGCGTCGAGACCTCCAAGCAGACATCAAGAGACTGGGAACCACCTGGAGTAGAATCGAAGGAGAAGCACAGGACAGGAGTTGCTGGAGGTCTCTCGTCGACGGCCTATACCCGGGTAGGGGTGACAGGCGTAAGTAAGTAAGTAAGTCCCTGACCATTCCTCTGTATTTAGTGCAGAACTGCAGGCAATTCTGCTAGCACTCAAGCATGCCTATCAGTCTCGGGAATGAACTTCCTGATTCTGTCTGACTCTTTCTGCCCTGCAGGCCCTTCAGGGCGCGGGAACAGACCATCCACTGCTGGTGCAGATTAGAGAGCTCTACGCGGACTTGATGAAGGAATATTATGACATCATTTTTATTTGGGTCCCAGGCCATGTGGGCATCGAAGGCAACAGAATCGCAGATTCTGCTGCCAGCAGTGACCCTGTCCCTGACACACGGACTGTCTATAGTGATTTTAAACCTGTTGTTAGTGCGTACATAGCCCGCGAGTGGCAGTCCGAGTGGGACAAAGAGGAAGGGAACAAGCTTCATGAAGCTCTTCCTAAGTTGTCCGACAGTCTACCTTTCCGCTGCGGCAGCCGCCGTGAGGAGACTGTCCTTGCTCGGCTCCACATCAGGCACACGTATGTTACGCACTCTTACTTACTTAAACAGGATGAGCGTCCATGGTGTTTTGCCTGTGATGAGCAGTTTTCTGTTCGACACTTTTTGCTGTATTGTGCTGACCTCATTGACACCAGATATAAACACTTCACAGCAGACTCCTTGAAGGTTTTGTTCCGGGATGTTCCTCCAGACAAAATCTTCAATTTTTTGAGAGAATGCAATATTTTTAACAAGATCTGAGCATTCATTGACTATGTGAATTTTTTATTTGCCCTTTTTGAGAGTCTGCAGACGTTTCTTTTAAAGACGTGCGACATTTTAGCCTGAGATTTTTAATCTATATTTACATCTTGTCTTAAGACCTTGCTTTTAGTCTGGCTGACCAGATTTTTACCCATCCCGCCGTGAGATGGCCTTAGTCGCCTGCTCGGCGTTAAACCCAAATAACTAACTCTATAGGTGACCTGTTCCCATAAAAGGGACCGTAAGTCGGAAATTTTGAGTTTTGAGATATTTACACCATTACAATCTACAATCAATACAAATTAATTTGATGCACAAACTATTGTTGTAGATTTGTTATTAAGTGAGAAACATGCATTTAAAGTTGATCACTCGAACTAACCCAAGATGACCCCCTGCACTCTTTTCGGCCTGTAGCTCCATTCGGCCGAAAGCAACTTAAGGTCCCTTTCGTGGGAACAGGTTACCCGTGAATCAGCAAATGCTGACGTGTCGCCAACTACGACCTACGCTATTTGCGGGCGATTACATCAGGAAACACGTGCTTTGGAACATTCTAGACTGCAAAACTGTCCCCCTTGTTTTGATGGGGACAAAATGGGCCTTAGGGGGACAGATTCGGCCTCTGGGGGACAAATTGGGCCATTAGGTGACTGTTTTAAAATAGAAAATGATCTTCACTGTGCGAACATGGCGCGAGAAAATGTTTTCAGCTATGCTGAGCCAAAATTAGCCAGCTGACTGTTCTTACATACACTGACTGAGCCGTGTGTGCTATAACACCGGTGACGCGTGACAGCTTGACTAGGTATTTAGTACTTTATTCTGACCGTGTTGTAATCGTTGGTAGTTTAATTAGCTTTTGTTTTCTCTTGCTGTGTGTGTGTCGCATAAGCCGCGTATGTCTGTGCGGCACATGTTACGTGTGTCTGTACAATGTATGCCGCATGTGTCGCATGCGATCTTACCACATTCTTATCTCTAACATACTCAACACTTTGAATAGGCGGGGTTTGGCAGCCTTGTTTGTTTTTAATAACAGCCGCGTAAACACCTCTCAGCCAAGGCGTGTGTCCTTTTTGTGTAGTGTAAAAGCAAAGTGAAGACACCAAACACACACGGAGCGCTGTGAAGAGAGTGTTGTGTACGATCGTATTCAAAATATAATCTCACTGTGGCAGCATTGATTGATTAATTAGCCTTTGTTTAAAGAAGTCAATGACAGCATTAATTATTTAGGTGGGGTTGGGGATCTGCCTTAATAATATCTGGTTGACAGCTGATCAAAAATCGTTGCTTTGAATGATTTTTGGGGTGGAACTAAAATGGCTAGTTAATAAAGGCATTGGTTGTATTGGTTGGCGTGGGTTTGTCTGAATGGCTAGTTAATTAGAATAATTAATTGATTGGGGGAGGGGTGGGGTGGGAGCCCCCTCTTATCTTTCTCTCCTGATTATACCGTTGAGATCAATTGGCGCACATGTTTTCTTTCAGATTTTGACCAAGCTGCAAACGCAGTGCAGTGTGTGGCAGGGTCTGGCTTATGACTTGACCTCAGCTGTCCTGAAAAGGGTATTGACTATTGAGAGCCGATGCAACTGGTCCAGTGGTCAACAGGTCTTTGATTTCATGGTTGAGAAGGTGAGATAATGAATCTTAACACATTTTGCCCCAGGACCGAAATCCCCAAATTGGCAAGTTGCCCTCTGAAGGACTGTATTACAGTTCTAGAGACAGATCCAACACGAGAGTTCAAGGGTGGTGCCAGAATAGCTTTGCACCTGTGGGCGCCAAGCTATTCTGGCACCACTCTTGAACTATCATGCTCGATCCATGTCTTGCTGTGGTTTGTCCAGACTGAATGAGTTAATCTGTAGACAGTGTTCGCACTAGGGATTTGGACAGTCAGTATTTTTGTTGTTGTGTACCTGACAAAAATACCATCCCCCAACGAGACAGGTCCTGATGAAACAATTGATTCCACATCATCATTGGACCCCCCCCCCCCACCCCATTGTGGGGGGGGGGGGGGGTTGGGGGGGAATACTGCGAACTGCTACTTTCCTTTCAGGCATAATTTCCTTAAAAAAACCAGTGAAATACTGTGATGCTGTATTATGTGCTGTTATTTGAGACTTTGTGCATACAGTTCTAGCACTCTTAACGCCACTACACACCCCGCCCCCAGCTGACTGTCATAACGTATTTGTGGTATGTGAGTCATTGTTAAAAGCGTGCACATGCGTGAATGAATTGTGAGAGCGCGTTTAGAGTTATAATTATTATATTAAGATAAAACGCATTATAAATACCATTATTATTATTATTATTAAGCCCAAACTCACAAACTAGCACATCTTTAGGAATTAAGATTTGACTGGATTCAGTAAGAGACGCAGAGTCTCATGAGCTCATGCAGTGTGCAGGGGTGAATAAGGATATACAGTATGCCTCATGCACAGGGATGGAGTTAACTGCAGAGAAATCTGATGATGTTCAGATCACAGGGATGGAGTTAGCTGCAGAGAAATCTGATGTTCAGATCGATTGTAAATTGAATACCTTATGATCTCCTCTATCTGACAAACGTGGCTAAAAGTTTGGTTAGCAAACACATAGTCTTGTTTTTATGCAAAATATCACAGTGTGTGTCATAGGACAATGTGGGATTGAAAATGTGAACAAAGGTTCTGAAAAATAGCATCTTCAGATTTCTTTCAGTGATCCCTTTTGCAAAATGTTTGTCTTTTCCAGAAACTGATGATTTCACAGAGACACGTGAAGGAGCTGTCAGCATTTATGGCTGGTGCACCCACTGCACTGATAGAGGTGATAACATGTCCACTTTGATCATTGCACCACACATGGCCACTGTGATCATTGCACCACACATGGCCACTTTGATCATTGCACCACACATGGCCACTTTGTTCATTGCACCACACATGGCCACTGATCATTGCACCACACATGGCCACTTTGAACATTGCACCACACATGGCCACTTTGATCATTGCACCACACATGGCCACTTTGATCATTGCACCACACATGGCCACTGTGATCATTGCACCACACATGGCCACTGTGATCATTGCACCACACATGGCCACTTTGATCATTGCACCACACATGGCCACTTTGATCATTGCACCACACATAGCCACTGTGATCATTGCACCACACATGGCCACTTTGATCATTGCACCACACATGGCCACTTTGATCATTGCACCACACATGGCCACTTTGATCATTGCACCACACATGGCCACTTTGATCATTGCAGCACACATGGCCACTTTGATCATTGCACCACACATGGCCACTTTGATCATTGCACCCCACATGGCTACATTGATCATTGCACCACACATGGCCACTTTGATCATTGCACCACACATGGCCACTTTGATCATTGCACCACACATGGCCACTTTGATCATTGCACCACACATGGCCACTGTGATCATTGCACTACACATGTCCACTTTGATCATTGCACCACACATGGCCACTGTGATCATTGCACCACACATGGCCACTGTGATCATTGCACCAAACATGTCCACTGTGATCATTGCACCACACATAGCCACTTCGATCATTGCACCACACACGGCCACTTTGATCATTGCACCACACATGACCACTTTGATCATTGCACCACACATGGCCACTGTGATCATTGCACCACACGTGGCCACTTTGATCATTGCACCACACGTGTCCACTTTGATCATTGCACCACACATGGCCACTGTGATCATTGCACCACACATGGCCACTGTGATCATTGCACCACACATGTCCACTGTGATCATTGCACAACACATGGCCACTTTGATCATTGCACCACACATGGCCACTGTGATCATTGCACCACACATGGCCACTTTGATCATTGCACTACACATGGCCACTTTGATCATTGCACCACACATGGCCACTGTGATCATTGCACCACACATGTCCACTGTGATCATTGCACCACACATTGCCACTTTGATCATTGCACCACACATGGCCACTGTGATCATTGCACCACACATGGCCACTTTGATCATTGCACCACACATGGCCACTTTGATCATTGCACCACACATGGCCACTTTGATTATTGCACCACACATGGCCACTTTGATCATTGCACCACACATCTGTGTGAACAGATTGGTTGATGATATCGGTTTTTTTGTATTTAAATCTTGTGTTCAGTATCATTTTTTTGCCCATGTGTGAAGCAAAAGTATGTTTTGGGGCAGTGGTCGTCCGTCCATTGTCGTCTGTCATTTGTGGTACACTTTAACATGGCCACTTTGATCATTGCACCACACATGGCCACTTTGATCATTGCACCACACATCTGTGTGAACAGATTGGTTGATGATATCGGTTTTTTTGTATTTAAATCTTGTGTTCAGTATCATTTTTTTTTGCCCATGTGTGAAGCAAAAGTATGTTTTGGGGCAGTGGTCGTCCGTCCATTGTCGTCTGTCATTTGTGGTACATTTTAACATTGGCATTTTCTCTGAGAATCTTCAAGCTATAGTCTTCAAACTTGGCCCAAACATACTTTGTGGCAAGACCTTTCTAAAAATATCATTTGTTTCATCAAAAACGTTACCGATGGTATTACTGATAAGAAGACATACTTAGCCTGTCAATTTCAGCCTCCAAAATTGTTGTGTGTTGCTACACAACAAGGGACGTAATTCTAGCAAGCAGCTACCCCATCCCCTGAGTGGCCTCCCTATCTTCCGGATAGCCTCCCTTCCCGATCTCGCGAGAGGCCGTTATTTCCAGTTCTATACTTAGCTGCCATTTTGTTCAGTTCCGTTTGTTTTCAGTCTCCATGTTTATTCATATTCCTCATTCGTTTTTGTCAGTTTCGATCTTCCCCGATGGCCAGGTAAGGCCTCAGACATTGTCTCGCCCGGCAATTACAGATTACTGGGGCAATTTCCATGGAATTACGGCGTTTTGGCATTTTCTTTTGACTTCGTCTCCGTCGGTTGGTTGCAACGGTCGTACCCTTGGCCTTCGTGGCCCCGAACCCCGCGCGGTTATCCTCTGTTTGCACGATTTGTTGCAGTAGCCAACTCAGAATGTGCCCCACCTGCAGCAACTTCCAGTGGCCGTCGGATTTGCATCTGCGCTGTTTACCATGCTCGGGCTACGCATCTGATAAGACTTGCGCTACTTGCGCTGTTTGGGAAGAAGACCGTTGGTCTCAGATGTGGAGCTTCTATCATCCCAAGCGCCCCATTCCTTCTTCTATGGCTCCAGTCCCACCAGCCCCTCCCAATTCAGCCGCAGTCGATGGGTTGTCCAGTTGCTCTCGGTCCCCGGACTCCGTTCGCTCCCTCACTGTACACTCCCGTGCTCTGGTTCCGGGACCCTTGCAGGTATTTTCGCCTATCCCACCGGACAAGGTTACAGACGTTGTCCCTTCTGCTGTGGGAGGTAAGTTCTTTTCCTCTCCTATGCGTTCTCGCTCTCGGGAGCGCTGTTTCCTATCGGTCCCGTGCACCCGCTCTACGGAGATGGGTCACTCGCGGAGACTTCCCCCTCTCCCTCGGGGGATGGGACACTGGCATCCGATTAACCCTGGCACGGTTACCGATCAGACTGGTGTGGCCTGGCCCACCTACACTTTTCTGCCTAAGTGTTGCCATAGCTCGTCACTTCATGAGCCGGTCACCGCGCATACACCGATCAGACACTTTTCCGCCTAAGCGTCGCCATAGCTCGTCACTTCATGACCCTTTGCACGGTGCGGCGAGGCTTCCGGATGCTCTCCTTCCTGCTAAGCGACTTAAATCTCTCCCAGAACCACCCGGTTTTCGCGATCTCTCGGACGCCTTTTCGGCCCAGTTACCTTTCGCCAATTTGAAGGAGTCTGTTTTCTTTTCTGATGCCAGGTGTCCGGTGGGCATCAATATCCGTTTTCGGCAGAGCTGGTATGCAATTGCCCTTGCTGGATGCCGCTGCGGATTTTCAGGCGGGTGGTCGCCGCGCCACCCTTGCTTGAGTTCCTCGAGGTGTTGATCAGACTGCTGTCTTCATTCGCAACACCCTGGTATGCTCCGGTTTCCTAGACCTCACGACACAGGCGATTGTTCGGGCGCTGGAAGATACTTGGGACCCTCGTTCTACCACTCCTCTTCGTGAGATCCATTCTTTGGCTGTGGTGGCAAACCGGGCTTCTTACCACGCCTCGACCAATGCAATGGCTGCCGCCATCAACTGCGACTTAATCCGCCGAAATGCTGTGTTCGACGCTTGCGTTGGGTTGCCGAAGTCTGTCAAATCCCAACTCCGCCAGGCTCCCATCGGGGGTCCTTTGCTCTTTGGCTCCACCTGGCAGGCTGTGAAGGAGTCAAACAAGGATATCTGGCCTACATCTCGCCCTTTCTCGCGCTTTCATTCGGCCGGCAAGACTGGGTCGCGCCCTGCGGTCCTCCAGACCCACCCCTCGTCCACTTCCAGTATGCCTTTCGGCACTTCCCGTCCCAAAGCGTTTGGCCGCTCCCGCGCTCTCCCTGCCCAAGCCTCCTCTTGGCCTGGTCAGGGCCGGCGGCCCAGCCGGGAGAGGGTTCGCTGACTCTCTTCCTCCCTGCCCCTGCCGACTTCGCTCGGTTCACCAGTCGGCGGGCGGCTATCCCGGCACAGCGCGGCGTGGCGCTCACTGTTCCCGAGCGATCCTTGGATACTCTCTACAGTTACGGCGGGACTCCAACTCACTTTTGAAAGCCCTCTGCCTCTGCGGAGATCCCCGCTTTAGACTCGGGTGCCGAGCAATCTGGTGAAAGCCGTGGCGTTACAGGGGGAGGTGACTGCTTTACTTCAGAAATCCGCCACAGAAGTGGTCCTATGACACGACTCTCGGGCTTTCTACAGCCGTCTCTTCGTCATTCCAAAACCTGACGGCTCCTGGCTTCCTGTGATCGATCTCTCTCCGCTTTGAACAAGTTTCTGGCCGCTCCTTCTTTCCGGATGGAAACGACAAGAGCTCTCCGGACCGTGGTCAGGCTGATGGATTTTACTGTCGGTCTCGATCTGGCCGATGCATACCTCCATGACATTGTGCTCATGCATCCTTTGGCTTGCCGTTATCTGCACTTTGCCTTCTGTGGGGTGGTTTATCAGTTCCGGGCCATGCCCTTTGGTCTCAACATCAGTCCCTGGGTCTTCACCAGGATCATGGATGCAGTGGTCGCACACCTAGAGATGGAAAGAAAGAGAGAATTGAAGCTTCATTATCATAATGACTGAGTTAACCCCCTTAATTATAACTTTTTGACCCCCCATTATCCATGTCCCCCACACAGAGTAAATACCATCGGAAGTTACTCCCTAAATCACTATTATTTAAACAGCCACATTTTTATGAAAATCAAAAATAATAATTAAGGGGTTAACTCAGTCATTGTGTTAATAATACTTCAGTCCGCTCTTTCTTTCTATCTCTCTTAATTAGCTCATATGTCGCCTACCTGGCGCCGGCCTCCACGTGGTGTAGGTGGGTAGTCCGCTCAGTCCCTGACTGAGTGGGCTAGCAGACGGGTGCCATCTTTGTCCAGGATTAGGACTTGATGTCAACAGATATGTTGTTCAGCCTTTTCACTGGTCCGGTTTTTAAGGAGCTGTGCTAACCCAGGTCGTACCATGTTGGATTGGTCCTTAAAAATACTCGTGACTTTTTGGTCCTTTGGATCCCAAGTGTTTGCCGTGCTTGGAGACCCGTGTCGGGGAAGAAGAGGATCCTGGTGGCTGAAACACTCCACTTTGGCATTGACTTCTGCCTAAACGGGAGGCTAGTCGTACCGGCCTAGTCAATCGGCTTTTGTCACGTTGAGCCCTATCCCACTGTTGACATGCGGGTTGCTATACGGAGCACCATGCTATAGCCTTTGCTGCTGATTAGGTGCTTTACGCCAGTATTCCCCTGCATTCAACGGTGTGATAGAAGGCGGTGGCTCAAACGGTTCAATCGGGCTTACCCCCTTGAGTATATCTTTCGGGCAGTCTCCATTGTGCGTCGGCTGGAGACCCGCCGACAGTTGCACTTTCCCTTGTTGGGCTCGGTGGCGGGCGGGGACCCCCGGGGGATGAATATCTCTACTCATATAATATGGATAAAACAAAAAAACCAAAACTAGCACAGAAACGGCATATAGTCACCGAATTTGAATATGACAGTGATTCAGACTGTGAGGAAGCGACGCCTCAGGCGTTGGCCGTATGGCCTCGCTTCCTCATTGTCCATAGCAAGGTGAAGGAGAAACCAGTTACCAAGCTGCATCCTTTTCTGGTGGGGGAGACCCTCAGGAGCCGTGTTGGCAGGCCTGACGCCCAGCGCCTCAGGTCTGGTGACTTGCTGGTGGAGTGCCGTACTCGGGCACACTCCAGCGGGCTACTGGGGCTCTCTTCCATCGGAGACACTCCTGTGGAAGTCACACCCCACAAAACTATGAATTCGTCAAGAGGCGTAATCAAAGATCAAGCTTTGGCAGAACTGTCAGAAGATGAACTTGTAAGGAACCTTAAGTCTCAGGGGGTGACTTGCGTCAGGCGCTTCGCTTGCAAGCGAGGTGGTGGGGAGATCCGTCTCCCTACCATCATCCTGACGTTTGGCACCCCCACCCCTCCTACTACCATCTGGGGAGGTTATTACTCCCTGAGAGTGAAAAAGTACGTCCCTCTTCCCCTCCGGTGCTTTAAGTGCCAAAAGTATGGCCATGGGCAGAAGACATGCCATCAGGCAGAGGCTTCATGCGCCCGTTGCACTAGGCCCGGACACTCTGCTGAGTCCTGCACAGCCACCCCCCTGTGTGTGAATTGCCAGGGGGCGCATATGGCTTCGGATAAGAAATGCCCTCTTTGGATATCCGAGTGCAAGATTCAGCAGGTGCGTGTGGAGAAGGGGTTGTCCTTTCTGGATGTCAAAAAACTGGTTGAAGGCCCTGGTGCAGCTGCGGCTGCCCCAACCTCTAACACCTCTGTGTATACTTTTAGTGCAGCGGTGGCAGGCAAGCGCCCTACCAAAGACTTTTCATGTCAGACCCCAACTTCTTGGTTGGGGGCGGAGCCTCGGGTCATCTCGCCCCTGGAGAGTAACCCTCCTCCGGTGG
Organism: Semisulcospira habei; assembly: GCA_036245525.1. Lineage (NCBI taxonomy): Eukaryota > Metazoa > Mollusca > Gastropoda > Semisulcospiridae > Semisulcospira > Semisulcospira habei. The sequence continues at coordinate 667,752 of BTPG01000004.1, read as the reverse complement.
TGACAAGGAGCCAGGGAACGCAGAAGGCGGACACTGCCGGTCCGGTTGTGCCGCCTTCTGTTGCCCCTAAGCCTCAGCCCCCACCCAAACCTGTTAGTCAGTCAACTCCAAAGGCTTCTGGCTCTGGTCAGCCTTCTAAGGCCGCTAACTCTAGCGGCAGGAACGCTGCCCAGGACCAGAAGTCTAAGAAATCTATGGGACCGCTGTGCGCACGGGCCCAGAAGGGGAACACAGATGTGCCCCTTCAAAACAAATATGCTGCACTGGAGGAGCAGATGGAGGGAGTGGAAGTTGTTGTTGCTGATCCTGCGGCAGCTCCACCCCCTTCCTCTCCGAAGAACCAGAGGAGGCCCGGGAGCCGGCCCCCCTCTGTTTCTTCAACTCCTTCCAAGGTAAAGGAAAAAGGGGGGGAAAACTCCTTACCCCCAGATAAGACTTAATCATGGACTCTTTGCTTCAGTGGAATTGTCGTGGTTTTCAAGCTAACTTTGAGGAATTGCGTCTTTTAGTCAAGTTCTATAACCCCTCAGTAATATCTCTTCAGGAGACTTGCCTGAAGACTTCTGACCCTGTGTCCTTTAATGGTTTTAATGTTATACATAAAGGCTCTGATTCGGAGAGGCGCTCGGGTGGAGCGGCTCTTCTCATTAGTAGCCAAATTTTATGTAGCCCCGTTAGCATCGACACCTGTCTTCAGGCTGTCGCAGCTCGGGTTACCTTAAAGAAGACCATAACCATATGCAGTATTTACCTGCCACCATCACTGCGGGTCTGTAGCAATGATATTTTTTAACTTAGTAGATCAACTGCCCCCTCCCTTTATTCTCATGGGGGATTTTAACGGTCACGCTCACCTTTGGGGCAGTGACCACTATGATGGCAGAGGTCAGATGTTAGAAGATGTTTTTTCTCAACTTAACCTATGTGTCTTTAACGATGGCTCCCCTACATACTCTAACTCAGGTTCAGGATCTAGTTCTGTTCTAGACCTCACTGTGTGTGATCCTTCTCTCATGCTGGACTTTGACTGGAAGGTTCACGATGACCTGTGTGGTAGTGACCACTTCCCAGTAGTCCTGTCATCGGTCAGCTGTGAGGAGGATTCCCCGGTGGGGCGCTGGAATATCAAGAAAGCTAACTGGCCTCTGTTTGCCTCCCTCTGTCAGTCTCGTCTTACAGAGGAGGTGGTCATGTCAGCTGAAGAACCTGTTTCTTGTTTTACTTTGATTTTGTTGGACGTAGCAGGTGAAACCATCCCTAGAACTTCCACATCAGTCCCTCGGAGGCCGAGAGTACCATGGTTCAATGAAGAGTGCCGCAAGGCCCAAAAAATACGCAAATCTGCTCAGCGACGTGCTTTTCGTAATCCGTCGCAAGCAAATATTTTAGCATTTAAAAGACAGCGGGCGAAAGCCCGTTACATTTTTAAACGCGAACGCCGTGCTTCCTGGAGACGCTTTGTCTCATCTTTATCTTCTAGGACTCCGTCCCAAAAAGTCTGGAAGGCTGTTCGAAGAATTGGGGGCAGGGGTGGCTCGGCTTCTGTCGGCCATCTTAGAGATGGTGCCAGTTTGGTCACAGATAAAAAGGCTGTGGCCAATTTGCTTGCCTCCACCATTGCCCATAATTCTTCAACAGAGCATTATTCACCTTTCTTCCAGAGAGAGAAGGAGAAGCGAGAATCTTGTGCTTGTGATTTTATATCAGATAACTCGGAAGACTATAATGCCCCCTTTACGTTTTCAGAATTGCAGCAAGCCATGCAGAAATGTACTGACTCTGCTGCTGGATTAGATACCATCCATTATCAGCTCCTAACTCATCTGCCTGAGGATTCACTCCTTGTACTTCTCAAGGCCTTTAACCATACCTGGATAACCGGTCGTTTTCCGCCATCTTGGCGCCAGGCTGTGGTTGTGCCAATCCCCAAGCCGGGTAAGGATCCTTCCGACCCGGGCAACTACCGGCCAATAGCTTTGACATCATGTTTATGTAAGACTATGGAACGCTTGGTCAACGCCCGACTGGTGTGGCATCTTGAGTCACGTGGTCTCATCACAGACCTCCAGTGCGGTTTCCGGCGCTTCCGTAGTACAACTGACCATCTAGTCCGCTTTGAGTCTTTATCCGAGATGCTTTTGTCAACAAGCAGCATGTCTATGCAATTTTCTTTGATCTTGAAAAGGCATATGACACTACCTGGAAGTATGGTATAATGTCTGATTTGTCGGACATGGGTTTTAAAGGGCACCTGCCTGTTTCTATTCACAATGTTTTGTCTAACAGGTCGTTCCATGTCCGTGTGGGCTCCACCCTCTCCGACTCCTTTGAACAGGAGATGGGTGTCCCGCAGGGCAGCATTCTATCTCCTGTTTTATTTAGCATTAAAATAAATAACATTGTCAAGGCCGTCAAGGATGATTCTGAATGCTCTTTGTTTGTGGACGACTTTGCTTTGTGTGCACGAGGTCGAGGACTTGCGTCCCTTGAGAGGCGCTTGCAGCTGTGCGTTGATCGCATCCAGGGGTGGGTGTCTCTCAACGGATTCAAGTTCTCGCCCTCCAAGACAGTCTGTGTGCATTTTACTAACCAGACGAAATTTTTTCCAAAACCTACCCTGAGCATTGCTGGAGTGCCAATTCAGGTGGCCGAAGAGGCAAAGTTTCTGGGGGTCATCTTTGACAAAAGATTGACCTTCCGCAACCATGTTAACTACCTTAGAACCTCTTGTCGGAAGGCCCTCGACATTCTTCGTGTCCTTGGTCGTACTGACTGGGGTGCAGACCGCATTGTCTTACTTCGACTGTACCGAGCCCTTGTTCGGTCCAAACTGGATTACGGCTCTGTGGTTTATGGCTCGGCTTCCAAGTCTGTTCTACAGCGTCTGAACACAATTCACCATCAAGGTCTGCGCATATGTCTGGGAGCCTTCAGGACATCTCCAGTTCCTAGTCTGTATGCAGAGGCAGGGGAGCCTTCTCTCAGGCTCCGCCGCATCCGCCTCATGCTCAGCTACGTTCTGAAGCTGAAGGCCCATCCAGAAAATCCTGCCTATGATTGTGTTTTTAACCCGTCATTTGCAGAGATTTACGATGCCCATCCGGGAGCTGTCCGTCCACTTTCCTTCCGTGTCCGACCTCATCTGCAGGCGGCCGGAGTGGACCTGGACAAAGTTTCGGAATCTCTGCAACACGTCACTCCACCCTGGCTACTACCATTTCCTGACATCTTGCTGGACTTGACTGCCCACAAGAAGGATTGTACTCCACCAGCCATATACCAACAGAGCCTCAATGAACTCCTTTCAATTTTTCCTGGCTATTGTCGTCTTTATACGGATGGGTCCAAGTCTGAGGATGGAAGAGTGGCTGCGGCTGCAGTGTCCTCTCGCCATCCTAGACGCCCATTTAAGCTCCGTCTCCCTGACCATTCCTCTGTATTTAGTGCAGAACTGCAGGCAATTCTGCTAGCACTCAAGCATGCCTGGAGATGATTCTGTATTCAGGTCATGAAGAGGAGAATGCCCCCCATACAGAAGGCGTAGCATTCATGCTGTCACCAATGGCACAAAGAGCGCTGATGGGCTGGGAACCTCTTGGGCCAAGAATCATCACAGCAGCCTTTAGAACCAAGAAAAAGCTCAAGCTGAACGTCATCCAGTGTTATGCGCCCACTAATGACAGGGACGAGGAAGAGAAACAAGAGTTCTACGACCGACTCCAGAGTGCCTTGGACAAATGTGCGGAGCGAGACATCACCATCGTCATGGGCGATTTTAATGCCAAAATAGGGGAGGACAATATCGGATACAAAGAGGACTCTGGTGATGGGGAGACAGGGACTAGGCTCGGAGATGAGTGAAAACGGGGAGAGGTTTGTAGACTTTTGTGCTCTAAACCGACTTGTCATTGGAGGCAGCATCTTCCCACACAGAAGGATACACAAAGCAACTTGGGTCTCACCTGACCATACAACAGAGAACCAAATAGACCATATCTGCATTAGCAAGAAATTTAGAAGATCCCTTCAAGATGTTCGAGTGAGGAGGGGAGCAGATGTCGCCTCCGACCACCATCTGCTTACCTTAAGAATGAAGCTCAAGCTAAAGAAAAGCCGCACAGAGACAACAAGAAGACAGCGCTATAATGTAGGCCTCCTGAGAGAAACTGGAGTTAGAGAAGAGTTCAAACTGGTGCTGTCCAACCGGTTTCAAGCGCTACAGGAGCTAGTAAATGAAGAGGAGGCGGTCACCACAGAGCAGCAGTGGAAGGCAGTTAGAGAGGCGCTGAATTCAACCTGCAAAGACACTGTAGGGTTTAAGAAACACCATCACAAGGACTGGCTGTCGGCACAGACCTTGAAGAAGATAGAAGTGAGGAAGCAGAAGAAAGCAGTTGTCAACAACAGTCGCACGAGAGCAGCCAAAGTAAGGGCACAGGGGGAATACTGGGAAGCCAACCGCGAGGTGAAGAGGAGTATCAGGGCAGACAAGAGGGCCTACACAGACAACCTGGCAGCAGAGGCAGAAAAGGCAGCAGGCAGCGGCAATATGAAACAGCTCTACGACATTACCAGAAGATTGTCAGGCAAGTATGGCCATACAGAAAGACCAATAAAAGACAAAGAAGGCAAGCCTATTGCAGACAGAGCAGACCAACTCGACAGATGGGCCGAGTATTTTGAAGAGTTGCTGAACAGACCTAGCCCACCCGACCCCCCAGACATCCAGCCGGCAGAGACCGACCTACCCATCAGCTGTGACAGACCCAGCCGGGAAGAGATCAGAAGAGCAGTGGCATTTTTGAAGAACGGCAAAGCAGCAGGTCCAGATGGCATCCCAGCGGAGTCTCTGAAAGCAGACCTAGAGACAACAGTGGAGATGCTGTACCCACTGTTTGGAAAGATCTGGGAAGAGGAGGTGATGCCGGCTGACTGGAAGGAGGGGTACCTAATCAAGCTTCCCAAGAAAGGCGACCTCGGCAAGTGTTCCAACTACAGAGGAATCACCTTGCTGTCAGTACCAGGAAAGGTCTTCAACAGGATCATCCTGGAGAGAATGAAGAGCTCCGTTGACCCCCAACTGAGAGACCAGCAAGCAGCATTCAGGAAGAACCGATCATGTACAGACCAGATCGCCACTCTCCGCATCATCGTGGAACAGTCTCTGGAGTGGAGCTCCCCGCTGTACGTCAACTTTGTGGATTATGAGAAAGCATTTGACAGTGTGGACCGAGAGACTCTGTGGAAACTCCTACGACACTACGGTGTACCCATAAAGCTCGTCCGCCTGATCAAGAGCAGCTACGATGGTATGACATGTCGCGTGATCCACGAAGGGCAGTTCACCAGGGAGCTCCAGGTCAGAACTGGTGTCAGGCAGGGGTGTCTGCTGTCTCCGTTCCTCTTTCTACTGGCCATAGACTGGGTCATGAAGATGACCACAGAGCACAGACGAAGTGGAATACAGTGGACACTGTGGACACAGCTTGACGACCTCGATTTTGCAGACGACTTGGCATTACTGTCCCACACTCATCAACAAATGCAGGACAAGACCACGAGGCTTGCTGACATCTCGTCCCAAGTGGGCCTCACCATTCACAAACAGAAAACAAAGACAATGAGGCTGAACGCAACCAGGGAGGAACCAGTCTTGCTTGCTGGCACCCCGTTGGAGGAGGTGGAGTCCTTCACCTATCTCGGGAGCATCATAGACAAAAAAGGCGGCACTGATGCAGATGTCAGAGCACGAATCGGTAAAGCCAGAGCAGCCTTTCTCCAGCTGAAAAAAGTGTGGAGTTCCGGAGAGCTGTCACAACACACCAAAGTCTGGATATTCAACTCCAATGTAAAAGCAGTTCTCCTATATGGAGCAGAGACTTGGAGATTGACAAAAACCACAGTCAACAGAGTACAGACCTTCATGAACAGTTGCCTTAGAAGAATTTTGAAAATCCACTGGCCAGAGAAGATCAGCAACGTCAGAATCTGGGAGAGAACAGAGCAGATAACAGCAGAGAATGAAATTGGGCGAAGAAGATGGGGATGGATCGGTCACAGTCTGAGAAAGCCAGCTTCCAGTATCACTAGGCAGGCATTGTCATGGAACCCCCAGGGAAAGAGGAAAAGAGGTAGGCCGAGAAACTCCTGGCGTCGAGACCTCCAAGCAGACATCAAGAGACTGGGAACCACCTGGAGTAGAATCGAAGGAGAAGCACAGGACAGGAGTTGCTGGAGGTCTCTCGTCGACGGCCTATACCCGGGTAGGGGTGACAGGCGTAAGTAAGTAAGTAAGTCAAGCATGCCTATCAGTCTCGGGAAAGGAACTTCCTGATTCTGTCTGACTCTCTTTCTGCCCTGCAGGCCCTTCAGGGCGCGGGAACAGACCATCCACTGTTGGTGCAGATTAGAGAGCTCTACGCGGACTTGATGAAGGAATATTATGACATCATTTTTATTTGGGTCCCAGGCCATGTGGGCATCGAAGGCAACAGAATCGCAGATTCTGCTGCCAACAGTGCCCGCAGTGACCCTGTCCCTGACACACAGACTGTCTATAGTGATTTTAAACCTGTTATTAGTGCGTACATAGCCCGCGAGTGGCAGTCCGAGTGGGACAAAGAGGAAGGGAACAAGCTTCATGAAGCTCTTCCTAAGTTGTCTGACAGTCTACCTTTCCGCTGCGGCAGCCGCCGTGAGGATACTGTCCTTGCTCGGCTCCACATCGGGCACACGTATGTTTCGCACTCTTACTTACTTAAACAGGATGAGCGTCCATGGTGTTTTGCCTGTGATGAGCAGTTTTCTGTTCGACACTTTTTGCTGTATTGTGCTGACCTAATTGACACCAGATATGAACACTTCACGGCAGACTCCTTGAAGGTTTTGTTCCGGGATGTTCCCCCGGACAAAATCTTCAATATTTTGCGAGACTGCAATATTTTTAACAAGATCTGAGCATTCATAGACTATGTGAATTTTTTTATTTGCCCTTTTCGAGAGTCTGTAGACGTTTCTTTTCAAGACATGTTCGACATTTTAGCCTGAGATTTTTAATTTATATTTACATCTTGTCTTAAGACCTTGCTTTTAGCCTGGCTGACCAGATTTTTACCCATCCCGCCGTGAGATGGCCTTAGTCGCCTGCTCGGCGTTAAACCCAAATAACTAACTCCAAAGGCTTCTGGCTCTGGTCAGCCTTCTAAGGCCGCTAACTCTAGCGGCAGGAACGCTGCCCAGGACCAGAAGTCTAAGAAATCTATGGGACCGCTGTGCGCACGGGCCCAGAAGGGGAACACAGATGTCCCCCTTCAAAACAAATATGCTGCACTGGAGGAGCGGATGGAGGGAGTGGATGTTGTTGTTGCTGATGCTGCGGCAGCTCCACCCCCTTCCTCTCCGAAGAACCAGAGGAGGCCCGGGAGCCGGCCCCCCTCTGTTTCTTCAACTCCTTCCAAGATAAAGGAAAAAGGGGGGAAAAACTCCTTACCCCCAGATAAGACTTAATCATGGACTCTTTGCTTCAGTAGAATTGTCGTGGTTTTCAAGCTAACTTTGAGGAATTGCGTCTTTTAGTCAAGTTCTATAACCCCTCAGTAATATCTCTTCAGGAGACTTACCTGAAGACTTTTGACCCTGTGTCCTTTAATGGTTTTAATGTTATACATAAAGGCTCTGATTCGGAGAGGCGCTCAGGTGGAGCGGCTCTTCTCATTAGTAGCCAAATTTTATGTAGCCCCGTTAGCATCGACACCTGTCTTCAGGCTGTCGCAGCTCGGGTTACCTTAAAGAAGACCATAACCATATGCAGTATTTACCTGCCACCATCACTGCGGGTCTGTAGCAATGATATTTTTAACTTAGTAGATCAACTGCCCCCTCCCTTTATTCTTATGGGGGATTTTAACGGTCACGCTCACCTTTGGGGCAGTGACCACTATGATGGCAGAGGTCAGATGTTAGAAGATGTTTTTTCTCAACTTAACCTATGTGTCTTTAACGATGGCTCACCTACATACTCTAACCCAGGTTCAGGATCTAGTTCTGTTCTAGACCTCACTGTGTGTGATCCTTCTCTCATGCTGGACTTTGACTGGAAGGTTCACGATGACCTGTGTGGTAGTGGCCACTTCCCAGTAGTCCTGTCATCGGTCAGCTGTGAGGAGGATTCGCCGGTGGGGCGCTGGAATCTCAAGAAAGCTAACTGGCCTCTGTTTGCCTCCCTCTGTCAGTCTCGTCTTACAGAGGAGGTGGTCATGTCAGCTGAAGAACCTGTTTCTTGTTTTACTTTGATTTTGTTGGACGTAGCAGGTGAAACCATCCCTAGAACTTCCACATCAGTCCCTCGGAGGCCGAGAGTACCATGGTTCAATGAAGAGTGCCGCAAGGCCCAAAAAATACGCAAATCTGCTCAGCGACGTGCTTTTCGTAATCCGTCGCAAGCAAATATTTTAACATTTAAAAGACAGCGGGCGAAAGCCCGCTTCATTTTTAAACGCGAACGCCGTGCTTCCTGGAGACGCTTTGTCTCATCTTTATCTTCTAGGACTCCGTCCCAAAAAGTCTGGAAGGCTGTTCGAAGAATTAGGGGCAGAGGTGGCTCGGCTTCTGTCGGCCATCTTAGAGATGGTGCCAGTTTGGTCACAGATAAAAAGGCTGTGGCCAATTTGCTTGCCTCCACCATTGCCCATAATTCTTCAACAGAGTAGTATTCACCTTTCTTCCAGAGAGAGAAGGAGAAGCGAGAATCTTGTGCTTGTGATTTTATATCGGATAACTCGGAAGACTATAATGCCCCCTTTATGTTTTCAGAATTGCAGCAAGCCATGCAGAAATGTACTGACTCTGCTGCTGGATTAGATACCATCCATTATCAGCTCCTAACTCATCTGCCTGAGGATTCACTCCTTGTACTTCTCAAGGCCTTTAACCATATCTGGATAACCGGTCGTTTTCCGCCATATTGGCGCCAGGCTGTGGTTGTGCCAATCCCCAAGCCGGGTAAGGATCCTTCCGACCCGGGCAACTACCGGCCAATAGCTTTGACATCATGTTTATGTAAGACTATGGAACGCTTGGTCAACGCCCGACTGGTGTGGCATCTTGAGTCACGTGGTCTCATCACAGACCTCCAGTGCGGTGTCCGGTGCTTCCGTAGTACAACTGGCCATCTAGTCCGCTTTGAGTCTTTTATCCGAGATGCTTTTGTCAACAAGCAGCATGTCTATGCAATTTTCTTTGATCTTGAAAAGGCATATGACACTACCTGGAAGTATGGTATAATGTCTGATTTGTCGGACATGGGTTTTAAAGGGCACCTGCCTGTTTTTATTCACAATATTTTGTCTAACAGGTCGTTCCATGTCCGTGTGGGCTCCACCCTCTCCAACTCCTTTGAACAGGATATGGGTGTCCCGCAGGGCAGCATTCTATCTCCTGTTTTATTTAGCATTAAAATAAATAACATTGTCAAGGCCGTGAAGGATGATTCTGAATGCTCTTTGTTTGTGGACGACTTTGCTTTGTGTGCACGAGGTCGAGGACTTGCGTCCCTTGAGAGGCGCTTGCAGCTGTGCGTTGATCGCATCCAGGGGTGGGTGTCTCTCAACGGATTCAGGTTCTCGCCCTCCAAGACAGTCTGTGTGCATTTTACTAACCAGACGAAATGTTTTCCAAAACCTACCCTGAGCATTGCTGGAGTGCCAATTCAGGTGGCCGAAGAGGCAAAGTTTCTGGGGGTCATCTTTGACAAAAGATTGACCTTCCGCAACCATGTTAACTACCTTAGAACCTCTTGTCGGAAGGCCCTCGACATTCTTCGTGTCGTTGGTCGTACTGACTGGGGTGCAGACCGCATTGTCTTACTTCGACTGTACCGAGCCCTTGTTCGGTCCAAACTGGATTACGGCTCTGTGGTATATGGCTCGGCTTCCAAGTCTGTTCTACAGTGTCTGAACACAATTCACCATCAAGGTCTGCGCATATGTCTGGGAGCCTTCAGGACATCTCCAGTTCCTAGTCTGTATGCAGAGGCAGGGGAGCCTTCTCTCAGGCTCCGCCGCATCCGCCTCATGCTCAGCTACGTTCTGAAGCTGAAGGCCCATCCAGAAAATCCTGCCTATGATTGTGTTTTTAACCCGTCATTTGCAGAGATTTACGATGCCCATCCGGGGAGCTGTCCGTCCACTTTCCTTCCGTGTCCGACCTCATCTGCAGGCGGCCGGAGTGGACCTGGACAAAGTTTCGGAATCTCTGCAACACGTCACTCCACCCTGGCTACTACCATTTCCTGACATCTTGCTGGACTTGACTGCCCACAGGAAGGATTGTACTCCACCAGCCATATACCAACAGAGCCTCAATGAACTCCTTTCAATTTTTCCTGGCTATTGTCGTCTTTATACGGATGGGTCCATGTCTGAGGATGGGAGAGTGGCTGCGGCTGTAGTGTCCTCTCGCCATCCTAGACGCCCATTTAAGCTCCGCCTACCTGACCATTCCTCTGTATTTAGTGCAGAACTGCAGGCAATTCTGCTGGCACTCAAGCATGCGTATCAGTCTCGGGAACGGAACTTCCTGATTCTGTCTGACTCTCTTTCTGCCCTGCAGGCCCTTCAGGGCGCGGGAACAGACCACCCACTGCTGGTGCAGATTAGAGAGCTCTACGCAGATTTGATGAAGGAATATTATGACATCATTTTTATTTGGGTCCCAGGCCATGTGGGCATCGAAGGCAACAGAATCGCAGATTCTGCTGCCAACAGTGCCCGCAGTGACCCTGTCCCTGACACACAGACTGTTTTTAGTGATTTTAAACCTGTGATTAGTGCGTACATAGGCCGCGAATGGCAGTCTGAGTGGGACAAGGAGGAAGGGAACAAGCTTCATGAAGCTCTTCCTACGTTTTCCGACAGTCTACCTTTCCGCTGCGGCAGCCGCCGTGAGGAGACTGTCCTTGCTCGGCTCCACATCGGGCACACTTATGTTACGCACTCTTACTTACTTAAACAGGATGAGCGTCCATGGTGTTTTGCCTGTGATGAGCAGTTTTCTGTTCGACACTTTTTGCTGTATTGTGCTGACCTAATTGACACCAGATATAAACACTTAACAGCAGACTCCTTGAAGGTTTTGTTTTGGGATGTTCCCCCTGACAAAATCTTCAATTTCTTGCGAGCATGCAATATTTTTAACAAGATCTGAGCATTCATAGACTATGTGAATCTTTTTTATTTGCCCTTTTTGAGAGTCTGTAGACGTTTCTTTTAAAGACGTGCGACATTTTAGCCTGAGATTTTTAATCTATATTTACATCTTGTCTTAAGACCTTGCTTTTAGTCTGGCTGATCAGAGTTTTACCCATCCCGCCGTGAGATGGCCTCAGTCGCCTGCTCGGCATTAAACCCAAATAACTATCTAACTGCTGCTCCGCAATTAGGTCGCGTCCCACTTGTCCACCGACCGGGACGCGCTACTCTGCCTTCTTCACCGTCTTGGTTTCCTGGTCAACTACGGCAAGTCGGACCTATTACCTTCTCCCAACTTTATTCATCTGGGTATGGATCTTCGGACCGACTTAAACCTGGTCCGCCTCCCTCAGACACTGATCGAGAAGTTGGCGACTCTGGCTCTACAGATGTATCGTGCCATATATGCTCCTGTGCGGACGTGGTTGCAGTTGTTAGGCCTCGTGAGCACTGCAGCGGACTTACTTCCTCTCAGTCGGCTCTACTCACGTCCGATTCAATTGCATTTACTTCTCCTATGGCGACCATCTTCAGGAGATTTTGAAGCCCACGTTCCTGTGTCTTCACTGGTCCGGCCATTTCTCCTCCGGTGGACAGACCCCTCTTGGTTAGCGTCTGGAGTTCCCCTAGCATCCCCAATACCCTACCTATCGATCTGCACAGATGCCAGGCTCTCTGGCTGGGGAGCGCTCCTCCTCCCAGACTTTTATGAGACGGCGGGCCTTTGGCCAATAGATATGGTGGGCAAGCACATCAACTGGCTGGAGTTGAAAGCTGTTTGGCTCGCTCTCATCGCCTGGGAGACGCACGTGTCTCACCAGGAGGTCTTAGTCCTATCCGACAACTTGACGGTTGTGGCATACATTCAGAAACAGGGCGGGACGCGTTCTCCTTCCCTGTGCATCCTGTTCCACCCTCTTGTATGGTGCCGGGATCGGGACATCTTGCTTGTCACATTTCCCGGGACGGCTCAATGTGTTGGCGGATTCTCTGTCCCGTCTGGATCAACTTCTCCATACCTAGTGGACCCTCCGCCCCGACCTTTTTCGCATGATTTGTGTCCACTGGGAGACACCCATGCTTGACCTGTTCGCGACGCGGTGGAGTACACAACTCCCCCTCTTCGTCTCTCCCTTTCCAGACCCACTGGCGTGGGTGATAGATGCTCTCTCCATTCCTTGGGAGGGTCTTCTGGCCTACGCATACCCTCCCTCGGTATTGAGCCTACCCGGCACCGGCCTCCACGTGGCGTGGGTGGGTAGTCCGCTCAGTCCCTGACTGAGTGGGCTAGCAGACGGGTGCCATCTTTGTCCAGGATTAGGACTTGATGTCAGCAGATATGTTGTTCAGTCTTTTTCACTGGCCCAGTTTTTGAGGAGCTGTACTAACCCAGGTCGTACCATGTTGGATTGGTCCTTAAAAATACTCGTGACTTTTTGGTCCTTTGGATCCCAAGTGTTTGCCGTGCTTGGAGACCCATGTCGGGGGAGAAGAGGATCCTGGTGGCTGAAACACTCCACTTTGGCCTTGACTTCTGCCTAAACGGGAGGCTAGTCGTACCGGCCTAGTCAATCGGCTCTTGTCACGTCGAGCCCTATCCCCCTGTTGACATGCGGGTTGTGATACGGAGCACCATGCTATAGCCTCTGATGCTGATTAGGTGCTTTACGCCAGTATTCCCCTGCATTCAACAGTGTGATAGAAGGCGGTGGCTCAAACGGTTCAATCGGGCTTACCCCCTTGAGTATATCTTTCGGGCAGTTTCCATTGTGCGTCGGCTGGAGACCCGCCGACAATTGCACTTTCCCTTGTTGGGCTCGGTGGCGGGCGGGGACCCCCGGGGGATGAATATCTATCATACTATAATATGGAAAATATCAAAAAACCCAAACTTGCACCAAAGCGGCACATAGCCGCCGACATTGTCATTGAGAACGATAGTGACTCTGATTGTGAGGAAGCGACACCTCAGGCGTCAGCCGCCTGGCCTCGCTTTCTCATTATCCACAGCAAAGTCAAAGAGAAGCCTGTTTCCAAGCTGCACCCTTTCCTGGTAGGGGAGACCCTCAGGAGCCGTGTTGGCAGGCCTGAGGCCCAGCGCCTCAGGTCTGGTGACTTGCTGGTAGAGTGCCGCACCCGGGCACACTCCAATGGGCTACTGAGGCTCTCCTCCATCGGAGATACTCCAGTGGAGGTCACTCCCCACAAAACAATGAATTCCTCTAGAGGAGTGATTAAAGATCAAGCATTGGCCGAACTATCTGAAGATGAACTTGTACGGAACCTTAAGTCACAGGGGGTGACCTACGTGAGGCGCTTCATTTCCAAACGAGGTGGTAGGGAGATCCGTCTCCCTACCATCATCCTGACGTTTGGGACCCCCACAGCTCCTACTACCATCTGGGGAGGTTACTACTCCCTAAAAGTGAAAAAGTACGTCCCTCTCCCCCTCCGGTGCTTTAAGTGCCAAAAGTATGGCCATGGGCAGAAGACATGCCGCCAGGCAGAGGCTCTATGCGCCCGTTGCACTAAGCCCGGACACTCTGCCGAGTCCTGCACAGCCATCCCCCTGTGTGTGAATTGCCAGGGGGCGCATATGGCTTCGGACAAGAAGTGCCCTCGTTGGATCTCCGAGTGCAGGATTCAGCAGGTGCGTGTGGAGAAGGGGCTGTCCTTTGCGGACGCCAAAAAACTGGTTGATGGCCCTGGTGCAGCTGAGGCTGCGCTAAACTCAAATAACAACTTTGTGTATACTTTCAGTGCTGCGGTGGCAGGCAAGTGCCCCACCAAAGACTTCTCTTGTCAAACCCCAACTTCTTGGTTGGGGGCGGAGCCTCGGATCCTCTCGCCCCTGGAGAGTAACCCTCCTCCGGTGGTGACGAGGAGCCAGGGAACGCAGAGGGCGGACGCTACCGGTCCGGTGGCACCGCCTTCTGCTGCCCCTAAGCCTCAGCCCCCACCCAGACCTGCTAGTTTGTCAACGCCAAAGGTTTCTGGCTCTGGTCAGCCTTCTAAGGCCGCTAACTCTAGCGGCAAGACAGCTGCCCAGGACCAGAAGTCTAAAACATCTATGGGACCGCCGTGCGCACGGCCCCAGAAGGGGAACACCGATGTCCCCCTTCAAAACAAATATGCTGCATTGGAGGAGCAGATGGAGGGAGTGGAAGTTGCCGATGCTGCGGCAGCTCCACCCCCTTCATCTCCTAAGAACCAGAAGAGGCCCGGGAGCCGGCCCCCCTCTGTTTCTCCAACTCCTTCCAAGGCAAAGGAAAAAGGGGGAAAAACTCCGCACCCCCAGATAAGACATAATCATGGACTCTCTGCTTCAGTGGAATTGTCGTGGTTTTCAAGCTAACTTTGAGGAATTACGTCTTTTAGTCAAGTGCTATAACCCCTCAGTAATATCTCTTCAGGAGACTTACCTGAAGACTTCTGACCCTGTGTCCTTTAATGGTTTTAATGTTATACATAAAGGCTCTGATTCGGAGAGGCGCTCGGGTGGAGTGGCTCTTCTCATTAGTAGCCAAATATTATGTAGCCCCGTTAGCATCGACACCTGTCTTCAGGCTGTCGCAGCTCGGGTTACCTTAAAGAAGACCATAACCATATGCAGTATCTACCTGCCACCATCCCTGCGGGTCTGTAGTAATGATTTTTTAAATTTAGTTGATCAACTGCCCCCTCCCTTTATTCTCATGGGGGATTTTAACGGTCACGCTCACCTTTGGGGTAGTGACCACTATGATGGCAGAGGTCAGATGTTAGAAGATGTTTTTTCTCAACTTAACCTGTGTGTCTTTAACGATGGTTCACCTACATACTCTAACCCAGGTTCAGGATCTTGTTCTGTTCTAGACCTCACTGTGTGTGATCCTTCTCTCATGCTGGACTTTGACTGGAAGGTTCACGATGACCTGTGTGGTAGTGACAACTTCCCAGTAGTCCTGTCATCGGTCAGCTGTGGGGAGGATCCGCCGGTGGGGCGCTGGAATCTTAAGAAAGCTAACTGGCCTCTGTTCGCCTCCCTCTGTCAGTCTCGTATTACAGAGGAGGTGGTCATGTCATCTGAAGAACCTATTTCTTCTTTTACTACTATTTTGTTGGACATAGCGGGTGTAACCATCCCTAAAACTTCCGCATCAGTCCCTGGAAAGCCGAGAGTACCATGGTTCAACGAAGAGTGCCGCAAGGCCCAAATAGCGCGCAAATCTGCTCAGCGACGTGCTTTCCGTAATCCGTCGCAAGTGAATATTTTAACCTTTAAAAGACAGAGGGCGAAAGCTCGTTACATTTTTAAACGTGAATGCCGTGCTTCCTGGAGACGCTTCGTCTCATCTTTAACTTCTCGAACTCCGTCCCAGAAAGTATGGAAGGCTGTTCGGAGAATTAGGGGCAGGGGTGGCTCGGCTTTTGTTGGCCATCTTAGAGATGGTGCCAGCTTGGTTACAGATAAAAAGCTGTGGCCAATTTGCTTGCCTCCACCATTGCCCATAATTCTTCAACGGAGCACTATTCACCTTTCTTCCAGAGAGAGAAGGAGAAGCGAGAGTCTCGTATTTGTGATTTTAAGTCCAATAACTCAGAAGACTATAATGTCCCATTTACATTATCAGAATTGCAGCAAGCCTTGCAGAAATGTAATGACTCTGCTGCTGGCCTAGATACCGTCCACTATCAATTCCTAACGCATCTGCCTGAGAGATCACTCCTTGTACTTCTCAAGGCCTTTAACCATATCTGGAGAACTGGTCATTTTCCTCCGTCTTGGCGCCAGGCTGTGGTTGTACCGATCCCCAAGCCGGGTAAGGATCCTTCCGACCCGGGCAACTACCTGCCTATCGCTTTGACATCATGTTTATGTAAAACTATGGAGCGCCTGGTCAACGCCCGCCTGGTGGGGCATCTTGAGTCACAGGGTCTCCTCACAGACCTCCAGTGCGGTTTCCGGCGCTTCCGTAGTACAACTGACCATTTAGTCCGCTTTGAATCATTTATTCGAGATGCTTTTGTCAACAAGCAGCATGTCTATGCAATTTTCTTCGATCTTGAGAAGGCATATGACACTACCTGGAAGTATGGCATAATGTCTGACTTGTTGGACATGGGTTTTAAAGGGCACCTGCCCGTTTTTATTCACAATTTTTTGACTAACCGGTCGTTCCATGTCCGTGTGGGCTCCACCCTCTCCGACTCCTTTGAACAGGAGATGGGTGTCCCACAGGGCAGCATTCTATCTCCTGTTTTATTTAGTATTAAAATTAATAACATTGTAAAGGCCGTCAAGGATGATTCTGAATGCTCTTTGTTTGTTGATGACTTTGCTTTGTGCGCACGTGGTCGAGGACTTGCGTCCCTTGAGAGGCGCTTGCAGCTGTGCGTTGATCGCATCCAGGGGTGGGTGTCTCTCAATGGATTCAGGTTCTCGCCCTCCAAGACTGTCTGTGTGCATTTTACTAACCAGACGAAATTTTTTCCAGAACCTAGCCTGAGCATTGCTGGAGTGCCAATTAAGGTGGCCGAGGAGGCAAAGTTTCTGGGGGTCATTTTTGACAAAAGACTTACCTTCCGCAACCATATTAATTACCTTAGAACCTCTTGTCAGAAGGCTCTCGACATTCTTCGTGTTGTCGGTCGTACTGACTGGGGTGCGGACCGTACTGTCTTACTTCGTCTGTACCGGGCCCTTGTTCGGTCCAAACTGGATTACGGCTCTGTGGTGTATGGCTCAGCTTCCAAGTCTGTGCTACAGCGTCTGAACACAATTCACCATCAGGGTCTGCGGATATGTCTTGGGGCCTTCAGGACGTCTCCAGTTCCTAGTCTGTATGCCGAGGCAGGGGAGCCTTCTCTCAAGCTCCGCCGCATCCGCCTCATGCTCAGCTACGTTCTGAAACTGAAGGCCCATCCAGACAATCCTGCCTATGATTGTGTTTTTAAACCATCGTTTGCAGAGATTTACGATGCCCATCCGGGAGCTGTCCGTCCACTCTCTTTCCGTGTCCGACCTCATCTGCAGGCGGCCGGATTGGATCTGGACAGAGTTTCGGAATCCCTGCAACACATCACTCCACCTTGGCTCTTACCAGTTCCTGACATCTTGCTGGATTTGACTGCCCACAAGAAAGACTCTACTCCACCAGCCATATACCAACAGAGCCTCAATGAACTGCTTTCAATTTTTCCTGGCTATTGTCGCATCTATACCGATGGGTCAAAGTCTGAGGATGGGAGAGTGGCTGCGGCCGCAGTGTCCTCTCGCCATCCTAAATGCCCATTTAAGCACCGCCTCCCAGATCATTCATCTGTATTTAGTGCGGAACTGCAGGCGGTTCTGCTGGCACTCAGGCATGCTTATCGATCTAGAGAAAGGAACTTCCTGATTCTGTCTGACTCTCTTTCTGCCCTGCAGGCCCTTCAGGGCACGGGATATGACCACCCACTGCTGGTGCAGATCAGAGAGCTCCACGCGGACTTGATGAAGGAATATTATGATATCATTTTTATTTGGGTGCCAGGGCATGTGGGCATTGAAGGCAACAGGATCGCAGATTCTGCTGCCAACGATGCCCGCAATGACCCTGTCCCTGACACACAGACTGTTTATAGTGATTTTAGACATGTAGCTAGTGCGTACATAGCCCGTGAGTGGCAGTCCGAGTGGGACAAAGAGGAAGCTAACAAGCTGCATGAAGCCCTTCCTAAGTTGTCCAACGGTCTACCTTATTGCTGCGGCAGCCGCCGTGAGGAGACTGTCCTGGCTCGGCTCCACATCGGCCACACGTATGTTACGCATTCTTATTTACTTAAACAGGAGGAGCGTCCATGGTGTTATGCCTGCGACGAGCAGTACTCTGTTCAACACTTTTTGTTGTCTTGTGCTGATCTAATCGACACAAGGTATAAACATTTCACGGCAGACTCCTTGAAGGTTTTGTTCCGGGATGTGCCCCCGGACAAGATCTTCAGTTTTCTGAGAGAGTGCCATATTTTTAATAAGATTTGAGCGTTTATAGATTATGATGTTTCTATTATTTTGACCTTTTTGAGAGTCCTTCGACGTTTTCTTTAAAGACCTGTGCGACATTTTAGCCTGAAATATTTTTAAGTTATATTTACATCATGTCTTAAGACCTTTCTTTTAGTCTGGCTGGCCAGATTTTTACTCTTCCCGCCGTGAGATGGCCTTAGTTGCCTGCTCGGCGTTAAACCCAAATAACTAACTAACTCCCTCGGTATTGATCCCCAAGATTCTCCTCAAACTCCGCAGCTGCAACACGGTGCTGTTCTTGGTAGCCTCATTCTCTTGGACCAAGAGCTGGACCACGGATCTCCTGAGTCTCGCCGCAGATCCCCCGCTCCGGCTTCCAATGCCGCTGATGATGCTGAAGCAGCCCCGACGAGATCTTTTTCACTCTTGCCCGGAGAACCTCCTCTTACACGCCTGGAGGTTGTGCGGCGTGCCCTCATAGCTCGAGGTTTCTCGGATGCAGCGGTGGTGGCTATCGCTTCAGCCCGACGCCCTTCCACCAGGAAGGTTATGAGGGAAATGGAGAGTTTTGCAAGCTTGGTGCGGTCCTAGACAACTTTCCCCTACCGCTTTGACTATGCCTCAACTGGCTGAATTCTTTCTGTGGCTCTTTCAGGATCAGTCTCCGGCACCCATTACCATCTGGGGATATCTTTGTATGGTGGCTGATACATACTGCCATTTGGGAGTACCCGATCCCGGTTCCTGCAAAGATCTCGCCGACCTTATGGCTCATTTTGACCTCCATCGACCTGTCACGCACTCCCTACTACCTCGATGGGATCTCGCGTGGGTCTTAACATGGCTGAACACTGCCCGTTTTGAGCCCCTGCACTTGGCGCGGTTCTCTGACTTGACTCGAAAAACGTGCTTCTTGCTGGCTCTGGCCACTGCCTCTCGCGTGAGTGAACTCCACGCTCTCTCAGTACACCCGTCTTGCTACAACTCCGGGCCGATGGCTCTGTCCAACTCCTCACTAGTCCTTCCTTTTTGGCCAAGAACAGGCTCCCTTCAGCCGCCCCTCAACCGATCACTATTCATCCATTGCGGAGCCCAAATACGCTCCAGGATGTACGCCAACAAGACCCGGTCAGGGCGTTAAAAATGTACCTCCGCTGGTCAAAACCTCTACGGTGAGGTCGTTTACGCCTCTTCTTGTCCTTAGTTCCGGGCAGGAACGATATTTCTGCTCAGACAATTTCCGCTTAGCTGCGCGGAATCATTAGATCCGCTTGCGAAGACCTCTCGACAGAGGGAGCAAAGAGGTTGCAAATTCGAGCGCACGAAGTCCGGGCTGTCTCCACAAGCGTTGCGTTCGACCACAACTGCGCCATGCAGGACATTGTGGCGGCTGTGGGCTGGCGGGCCGAATCTACTTTCGCCCGTTTTTACTTCCGTGACCTGACCGGCCATAGGCTCAACCTGGCACTAGTGGGAGACATTGCTGCGGCACAACACTCCCTCCCGGCGCTGGATGCGCCATAGGTAATACTTAACTGAAATTGTCGGGAGTGTGCGCTTGCACGGGACCTAGCTAAGCAGTTACCCCACGGCTGAGTTTTTGCAGCGGCACCCTCCTCCTCTTCGCCATTCTTCCTATCAGTAACACCATCGGTAACGTTTTTGATGAAACAAATGTATTTTTCTTTAAAATAATTTTTTTTGAAAAATACTTACCGATGGTATTACTCAGATTTCCCTCCCACCTTTCCCGCTTGCCATCTGTCTGCTAAGATAGAACTGGAAATAATGGCCTCTCGTGAGATCGGGAAGGAAGGCTATCCGGAGGATAGGGAGGCCACTCAGCTGCTTGCTAGAATTACGTCCCTTGTTGTGTAGCAACACACAACAATTTTGGAGGCTGAAATTGACAAGCTAAGTATGTCTTCCTATCAGTAATACCATCGGTAAGTATTTTTCGAAAAAAAATTATTTTAAAGAAACATTTTGAGTGACCTCTCACAAAGGTCAAGGTCACAAGGGCTCAGGAATTATATCAAAAATAGCTATATTTTGACATAATTTATTTTTCTCAAATACTATTCACGACTTCAAACCCAAACCTGGTTACATAGATGCCTGATGGTAAGACTTATCTATGCGTAATAATTTGGATGACCCCTCTTAAAATCCAGAGTCACAAGAGCTCAGAAAATAGGTCCAAAATAGCCATATTTTGACAAAAGATGTTTTTTCTCAAATACTATTGAAAACTTCAAGGCCAAACTTGGTACAGAGATACCTGACGGTAAGACCTATCTATGCATCTTAATTTGGATGGCCCCTTTGAAAAGGTCACAAGCGGTCAACAACTGTGTATGAAATGTCAATTTTTGATAAAATTGTAGTTATTATCAACCGTTTTGCAAACGTTTTAGTCAATTTTGCACAAAGGTGGCTGATGATAAGACCTTCCTATGTATGCTAATTTAGTCGACTCATCACAAAGGTCAAGGGTCACGGGGGTTTGACAAATGTGTGAAAATTGATTAAATTTTGAGAAAACGGGGATTTTGTTAGTGCAGAAGCCATCCCTTTACTTATTCTCACGCTTGTGTGGATCGGTTGGTCATACATGTGAGCCATAAGTGCTTTGCCCTTCTTGTTTATGTGTTCAAGCTAGCCAAACCATGAAAACATTGTGCCAGGCCTCATGCACTACAACTGGAGGTGGATAAGCCATGATAGTTGAGGAGGAGTGGTGTCAGGATAGGTTGGCTCCTCCAGTTGCCAGTCTGTTTGGCACCACCCCTGAACTATTGTAGTCGATCCGTCTTCTGGTACTTTAATCCTCCTCATCCTGATACACCCACTGCTTGAAACAAATTTGACTATGATAGTTCAAGGGTGGTGCCAGAGGGGCCAAGCTATTCTGGCACCACCCTTGAACTGAAATGGTGGACCTGTCGCAATCTGTGAAGTAGCCTTCATAGGACAATAAGCACATTTTTTAAAACTCAGCCTAAGGATGTAATGGGTTTACTCTTGTCAGCCCCAAGGTCCAATTTCTCAAATTTTGGAGGGGTTGCCTAACAACTGTACCAGTTGCAGGATATGTCTTAACCATGATAATTCAAGGGTAGTGCCAGATGAGCTTGGCGCCTTCAGGCGCCAAGCTCATCTGGCACTACCCTTGAATTATCATGGTCAAGACATCTGCTGCAGGTATCTGGGGCTGACACCACCGAAACTGAAAGATGTGATGCTTGTTGAGTATTACCGATTGCTGAGAGTTTAGGCCAGCATGTTGATTGGCATCCATTTTGCAGAGACTCAAGGATGTGGTCTCAGAAGACGCAGCGGCTGCCACAGAGGTAAGTGGACATAGATGATAGTACATTTACAAGGTATCGCTTCATTATATGTGTGTGTGTTTGGGGGGGGGGGGGTTGAAAGGAATTGCACACAACTTTGCCACATAATAATAAAAACCTAAAAGCATTGTTCAATGATTGAGCTTGTGCTGTGAAGCATACTCTTCATTGTATCACTCTTTATGGAATCAACAAACAGTTTGTTTCAGGACAGATTATTTGTTACACCTTTCATGCAGCATGGACGATGGTTGGCAAGCATTTATCATGCAGCATGGACGATGGATGGTGTGGATTCTGAAAGAGCCTTTCGGTGTCACCATCATACAGATGGTGTGGATTCTGAAAGAGCCTTTCGGTGTCACCATCATACAGTGTGGATTCTGAAAGAGCCTTTCAGTGTCACCATCGTACATGATGGTGTGGATTCTAAAAAAAGCCTTTCTGTGTCACCGTCATACAGATGGTGTGGATTCTGAAAGAGCCTTTCGGTGTCACTGTCGTACAGATGGTGTGGATTGTGAAAGAGCCTTTTGGTGTCACGATCGTACAGATGGTGTGCATTGTGAAAGAGCCTTTCGGTGTCACTATCATACAGATGGTGTGGATTTTGAAAGAGCCTTCCGGTGCCACCATCGTACAGATGGTGTGAATTCTGAAAGAGCATTTCGGTGTCACCATCGTACAGATGGTGTGGATTCTGAAAGAGCCTCTCGGTGTCACCACTGTACAGATGGTGTGGATTCTGAAAGAGCCTTTCTGTGTCACCGTCGTACCGATGGTGTGGATTCTGAAAGAGCCTTTCGGGGTCACCGACATACAGATGGTGTGGATTGTGAAAGAGCCTTTCGGTGTCACCATCGTACAGTTAGTGTGGATTGTGAAAGAGCCTTTCAGTGTCACCGTCATACAGATGGTGTGGATTCTGAAAGAGCCTTTCTGTGTCACCGTCATACAGATGGTGTGGATTCTGAAAGAGCCTTTCAGTGTCACTGTCATACAGATGGTGTGGATTGTGAAAGAGCTTTCCGGTGTTGCCATCGTACAGATGGTGTGGATTCTGAAAGGGCCTTTTGGTGTCACCATCACACAGATAGTGTGGATTATGAAAGCCTTTCAGGTGTCACCATCGTACAGATGGTGTGGATTATGAAAGAGCCTTTTGGTGTCACCATCATACAGATGGTGTGGATTCTGAAAGAGCCTTTCAGTGTCACCATCGTACAGATGATGTGAATTCTGAAAGAGCCTTTCGGTGTCACCATCATACAGATGATGTGGATTCTGAACGAGCCTTTGGGTGTCACCGTCGTACAGATGGTGTGGATTCTGAAAGAGCCTTTGGGTGTCACCATCGTACAGATGGTGTGGATTGTGAAAGAGCCTTTTGGTGTCACCATCGTACAGATGGTGTGGATTCTGAAAGAGCCTTTCTGTGTCACCATTGTACAGATGGTGTGTATTCTGAAAGAGCATTTTTTGGGTGTCACCATCGTACAGATGGTGTGTTTTCTGAAAGAGCCTTTCATAGTCACCGTCGTACAGATGGTGTGGATTGTGAAAGTGCCTTTCACTGTCACCATCGTACAGATGTTGTGGATTCTGAAAGAGCCTTTCAGTGTCACCATCATACAGATGGTGTGGATTCTAAAAGCCTTTCGTTGTCATCGTCGTACAGATGGTGTGGATTCTGAAAGAGCCTTTCAGTGTCACCATCATACAGATGGTGTGGATTCTGAAAGAGCTTTTCGGTGTCACCATCATACAGATGGTGTGGATTCTGAAAGAGCCTTTTGGTGTCACCATCATGGTGTGGATTGTGAAAGAGCCTTTCGGTGTCACCATCGTACGAGCCTTTCGGTGTCACCATCATACAGATGGTGTGGATTCTGAAAGAGCCTTTGGGTGTCACCGTCGTACAGATGGTGTGGATTCTGAAAGAGCTTTTAATTGTCACCGTCATACAGATGGTGTGGATTCTGAAAGAGCCTTTCGGTGTCACCATCATGCAGATGGTGTGGATTCTGAAAGAGCCTCTCGGTGTCACCATTGTACAGATGGTGTGGATTCTGAAAGAGCATTTTTCTGTATCACCGTCGTACAGATGGTGTGGATTCTGAAAGAGCCTTTCGGTGTCACCATCATACAGATGGTGTGGATTGTGAAAGTGTGGATTGTGAAAGAGCCTTTCGGTGTCGCCATCGTACAGATGGTGTGGATTTTTAAAGAGCCTTTCGGTGTCACCGTCATACGGATGTGTGGATTGTGAAAAAGCCTTTCGAAAGAGCCTTTCAGTGTCACCATCGTACAGATGGTGTGGATTCTGAAAACCTTTCAGTGTCACTGTCGTACAGATGGTGTGGATTCTGAAAGAGCCTTTCAGTGTCACCATCATACAGATGGTGTGGATTCTGAAAGAGCCTTTCGGTGTCACATCATACAGATGGTGTTGATTCTGAAAGAGCCTTTCGGTGTCACTGTCGTACAGATGGTGTGGATTCTGAAAGAGCCTTTCTGTGTCACCGTCATACGGATGGTGTCACCATCATACAGATGGTGTGGATTTGGAGAGAGCCTTTCGGTGTCACCATCGTACAGATGTGTGGATTCTGAAAGAGCCTTTCAGTGTCACCATCATACAGATGGTGTGGATTCTGAAAGAGCCTTTCAGTGTCACCATCATACAGATGGTGTAGATTCTGAAAGAGCCTTTTGGTGTCACCGTCGTACAGATGGTGTGGATTTTGAAAGAGCCTTTCGGTGTCACCATCGTACTAATGGTGTGGATTCTGAAAGAGCCTTTCAGTGTCACCATCATACAGATGGTGTGGATTGTGAAAGAGCCTTCCGGTGTCACCATCATACAGATGGTGTGGATTCCTAGAGAGCCTTTCGGTGTCACCATCATACAGATGGTGTGGATTCTGAGAGAGCCTTTCAGTGTTGCCGTCATACAGATGGTGGTGTTTTGAAAGAGCCTTTCGGTGTCACAATCGTTCAGATGGTGTGGATTCTGAAAGAGCCTTTCAGTGTCACAATCATACAGATGGTGTGGATTCTGAAAGAGCCTTTCAGTGTCGCCGTCATACAGATGGTGTTGTTTTTGAAAGAGCCTTTCGGTGTCACCGTCGTACAGATGGTGTGGATTCTGAAAGAGCCTTTCGGTGTCACCATCATACAGATGGTGTGGATTCTGAGAGAGCCTTTCGGCGTCGCTGTCATACAGATGGTGTGGATTCTGAATGAGCCTTTCTGTGTCACCGTCATACAGATGGTGTTGATTCTGTAAGAGCCTTTCAGTGTCACAATCATACAGATGGTGTGGATTCTGAAAGAGCCTCTCGGTTCACCATCGTACAGATGGTGTGGATTCTGAAAGAGCCTTTCTGTGTCACCGTCATACAGATGGTGTGGATTCTGAAAGAGCCTTTCGGTGTCACAATCATACAGATGGTGGATTCTGAAAGAGCCTTTCCGTGTCGCCATCATTCAGATGTTGTGGATTCTGAAAGAGCCTTTCGATGTTGCCATCGTACAGATGGTGTGGATTCTGAAAGAGCCTTTTGGTGTCGCCGTCGTACAGATGGTGTGGATTCTGAAAGAGCCGTTCGGTTTTACCATCTACAGATGGTGTGGATTCTGAAAGAGCCTTTCGGTGTCACCGTCGTACAGATGGTGTGGATTCTGAAAGAGCCTTTCAGTGTCACCATCATACAGATAATGTGGATTCGTAAAGAGCCTTTTGGTGTTACCATCATACAGATGGTGTGGATTCTGAAAGAGCCTTTTGGTGTCACCGTTGTACAGATGGTGTGGATTCTGAAACAGCCTTTCAGTGTAGCTATCATACAGACGGTGTGGATTCTGAAAGAGCCTTTCTGTGTCGCCATCATACAGATGGTGTGGATTCTGAAAGAGCCTTTCAGTGTCACCGTCATACACCGTCACCATCATACATCATAACACGTTTCCTTTAATTGGATGCTTTCCAGAGGGAGACCCCAGAAGTCTTTCCAACTGATCTCACCCGTCAGGAGCTGAAGAAAATGTCAGACACTAACCCCAGCAAGAAGGCTCTGCAGCTGCAGAAACGCCTGCTCTTCAAAGCCTGTGCTTTCGGGGTGAGGAAGTTTGGTCAGAGATCGTATTTGATGTATTTTGATAGACACTCACCCAAAACACAGACCTGTACAGAATGTGCCGCTGAATACAACAATAACACAACAAATTCTGCTTCCCCCTTTGGGAGAAGGTATAGGTGTTTTTGAAGGGAGGGGGATAATTTTGTATCATCTAAACAAAAAGATCAACAAATGCAGGACAAGACCACGAGGCTTGCTGACATCTCGTCCCAAGTGGGCCTCACCATTCACAAACAGAAAACAAAGACAATGAGGCTGAACGCAACCAGGGAGGAACCAGTCTTGCTTGCTGGCACCCCGTTGGAGGAGGTGGAGTCCTTCACCTATCTCGGGAGCATCATAGACAAAAAAGGCGGCACTGATGCAGATGTCAGAGCACGAATCGGTAAAGCCAGAGCAGCCTTTCTCCAGCTGAAAAAAGTGTGGAGTTCCAGAGAGCTGTCACAACACACCAAAGTCCGGATCTTCAACTCCAATGTAAAAGCAGTTCTCCTATATGGAGCAGAGACTTGGAGATTGACAAAAACCACAGTCAACAGAGTACAGACCTTCATGAACAGTTGCCTTAGAAGAATTTTGAAATTCCACTGGCCAGAGAAGATCAGCAACGTCAGACTCTGGGAGAGAACAGAGCAGATAACAGCAGAGAATGAAATTGGGCGAAGAAGATGGGGATGGATCGGTCACAGTCTGAGAAAGCCAGCTTCCAGTATCACTAGGCAGGCATTGTCATGGAACCCCCAGGGAAAGAGGAAAAGAGGTAGGCCGAGAAACTCGTGGCGTCGAGACCTCCAAGCAGACATCAAGAGACTGGGAACCACCTGGAGTAGAATCGAAGGAGAAGCACAGGACAGGAGTTGCTGGAGGTCTCTCGTCGACGGCCTATACCCGGGTAGGGGTGACAGGCGTAAGTAAGTAAGTAAACAAAAAGATCAGAGCTGTGTTCAAATTCATACTGAACATGAGTGCACTGTGCTTTGTGAACTTTTCTTTATTTCTTCAAAATCGTTACCGATGGTATTACTGAGAGGAAGATATACTTAGCCTGACAATTTCAGCCTCCAAAAATTGTTGTGTGTTGCTACACAACCAGGGATGTAACTCTAGCAAGCAGATACCTAATCCCCAGAGTGGCCTCCCTATCCTCCGAGTAACCTCCCTTCCAAATCTCGTGAGAGGCCATTATTACCAGTTCTATACTTGGCTGCCATTTTGTTTAGATCCTTCATTATCAGTCTCCCCGTTCTCATCATCTTCTTCGTCCATCCTTAGGCCTTGTTTATCTTAACATGGCCAGGTAAGGCCTCGGACATTGCCCCACTCGACGATTGTGGTGAATTGGGGCAATTTCCGTGGATTTGCGGCATTTTGCCGTTCGTTTCGACTTCATCTTTGATTGTCGGTTATAACGGCCGTCTGCTCGGTTACGTAGCCTCTGGGCTACGCGCGTTTCCTTTACACTGTTCACTGTTGCAGTTTTCTTCTTAAAACGTGCCCCACCTGTAAAAATTTCCAGTGGCCTAGTGATTTACATCCATGCTGCCTTCCTTGCTCCGGATGTGCATCGGACCACACGTGTGGTCTTTGTGCTTCATGGGAAGAAGATCGCTGGTCCGAAATGTGGAAGTTCTACCATCGTCGGCGCCCCGTGCAGTCTGACGAAGCGCCTCTTTGCCCAATCATCACCAGCTCTACCACTATCAGTGTTTCTTCTCGACGCTCACGGTCTCCGGCTCCCAGTCCCATTCCATCACAACATTCCCGATCTTCTGTAATGGGACCCTTGCAGCTCTTTGCCACTCAGGCGCGGGTGTCGGACACCGTCCCTCCCGCCTACCCGGCACCGGCCTCCACGTGGCGTGGGTGGGTAGTCCACTCAGTCCCTGACTGAGTGGGCTAGCAGACGGGTGCCATCTTTGTCCAGGATTAGGACTTGATGTCAGCAGATAATAAATGTTGTTCAGCCTTTTCACTGGTCCGGTTTTTAAGGAGCTGTGCTAACCCAGGTTGTACCATGTTGGATTGGTCTTTAAAAATACTCGTGACTTTTTGGTCCTTTGGATCCCAAGTGTTTGCCGTGCTTGGAGACCCGTGTCGGGGGAGAAGAGGATCCTGGTGGCTGAGGTTCCCTTTGGGCTGCGGCTCACTGGTGCCAACACTCCACTTCGGCCTTGACTTCTACCTAAATGGGAGGCTAGTCGTACCGGCCTAGTCAATCGGCCCTATCCCACTGTTGACATGCGGGTTGATATACGGAGCACCATGCTATAGCTTCTGCTGCTGATTAGGTGCTTTACGCCAGTATTCCCCTGCATTCAACAGTGTGATAGAAGGCGGTGGCTCAAACGGTTCAATCGGGCTTACCCCCTTGAGTATATCTTTCGGGCAGTCTCCATTGTGCGTCGGCTGGAGACCCGCCGACATTTGCACTTTCCTTTGTTGGGCTCGGTGGTGGGCGGGGACCCCCGGGAGATGAATATCTCTACTATTATAATATGGATAAAACAAAAAAAACCAAACTTGCACAGAAGCGGCACATGGCCACCAACATTGAACCTGACAGTGACTCGGACTGTGAGGAAGCGACGCCTCAGGCTGGCCATTAGATGCCTTGGTGACGGGCTTCACCCGTCCAGAGTCATTGTCGATTGTGTAGCTCTGTGATTGTAATTTGTGGAATGAGCGAGTGAGTGAATGTAAGCAGCACCTGTGGTGGCAAAAATGTGAATTTCCCCATGAGGGATTAATAAAGTATTATTGTATTGTAAAATCTTCAATTTCTTGCGAGCATGCAATATTTTTAACAAGATCTGAGCATTCATAGACTATGTGAATCTTTTTTAGCACGCGTCTAGTCATACTGACTGGAAGGACCGTTTATGATACTAGATCATCCTCTTGGAAGGACTGTTTATGATACTAGAACAGCTCTTCCAACATCCTACTACTAAGTGTATCTGCTGTCAAACATCCCTCAGGGTATGCAGATAACTGAGGAAGCAGAGGTAGAGAACATTACACACAGGAGTCCCGCAACATAGATTATAGAAGGAATAGTTGATGCCAGACCGGCAGTGACCTATATAGCCTGCTGATAGCGGGAAGGGATTGCATTCCACAGCAGCAGGTGGCTGGCCAAACTAATGTGTAGGCCTGGAAATAGGGCTAACTGCACTGCTGTGTCTATGATGCAAGTGATGTGTTCAGTATATATGTCCTATGTAATTTGTGTTACTGTGGAATCGTGTTTGTTGCCTTTATGCTTAGACCACATTAGTTACTAAGGCATACGGTGTGTGTGTGTGTGTGTGTGTGTGTGTGTGTGTGTGTGTGTGTGTGTGTGTGTGTGTGTGTGTGTGCACGTGAGTAGCTTAATTAGATTTTGATGTGTTTAATGTTTTTCCTTTTTTATGTTGCGCGGCACTGCAACGATTTCCTAATGTATTGTTACATATGGCAATAAAGTTCTATCATCATCATTTCGGCCACCCAGACCCTGGCACATGTAAAGATCTCGCAGACCTGATGGCACATTTTGGCCTGCAGCGCCCGGTTCCCTGCTCCCTCATTCCTCGCTGGGATTTCCCTGGGTCCTGACGTGGCTTAATTCAGACAGGTTCGAACCGCTTTCCCTGGCTCGCTTTGCTGGTGTAACAAGGAAGACATGCGTCCTTTTGGCCCTGGCCACGGCGGCCAGAGTAAGTGAACTACACGCGCTTTTGGCGAGTTCTGCCTGCCTCCAGTTCCAGGCAGATGGCTCTGTGCAATTGCTCACCGACCCTGCCTTCCTCGCCAAGACAAGGTCTCCCTTGACTGCGCCCCAGGTCATAACTATTCGGCTGCTAAAAAAATGCAAATTTTCCTTGGGAGACCCGGAAACAAGATCCTGTGCGTGCCTTACGCATTTACCTATGCAGATCCAAGCCCGTCCGTCGCGGACAGTCACGCCTCTTTCTGCCTTTGGCCCCCGGCAGAAATGACATAACTGCTCAGACGATATCTTCCTGGCTATGCTGGGTGATACGGTCCGCCTATCAAGACCTTTTCCATGACGGTGCGAAGGGTCTCAAGATACGCACACATGAGGTTCAAGCCATGGCCATGCAGTCTATAACTCAACGGACACAGAGATTACTCCGAACTGAGGTAGTTGCTACAGCTCCAAAAACACATGGCCCCACGAGCTCCTTAGCATCCGCGTTATCGCGGAATTGTTTATATTACAGCGGACGGCAGATGCAGCCGTCCCGTTTCTCACTTTCCTTTTTTGTCCCTTGTCTCCTTGACTGCGTGCGCAAAATAAGTTGAACTTGTGTGAAATCATTGAAAATCCACATCAACTTCATTTAAAAACAAATGAACTCTAGAATTTTTTAGTGCGTGTACGGGTTAGCGCATTTTTGGGGGAAACAATAGGCGCACAGGCCTCTTTTCGTGTTTGTCCTTGCTAAACTACAACATTCTTAGAGAGAGAAAGAGAGATCAAATAAAACTTTATTAAGAGAGGAAAAAAAAACAACAACAGCCTAGTGATAATAAAGTGTAAAAATGGTTATAACTAGCTAGTGTATACACGGTATAAGTGAAGACACAGTCGTAGTATCCGTGAACTGAAAAACTCGAAAAGCTTTTTGGGCAGCCAGGGATCCGCAGGAGCCAAAAGGAGGGGAGGAAATACGGTCGCAGCGGGTTTGATATAAGCCAGATATCTCTCACGACAGCTTGATGATAACTGACTCGCACCCACACTTGCCGGAATTCAGGGACCTTTTTTTTCTCTGTCCGTTTTATAGACTGCACGAGCGCCGCCTTCGATCGCAACTGTGCTGTTCGAGACATCGTGGCTGTAGTGGGCTGGGGCCTACCCGGCACCGGCCTCCACGTGGCGTGGGTGGGTAGTCCGCTCAGTCCCTGACTGAGTGGGCTAGCAGACGGGTGCCATCTTTGTCCAGGATTAGGACTTGATGTCAGCAGATATGTTGTTCAGTCTTTTTCACTGGCCCAGTTTTTGAGGAGCTGTACTAACCCAGGTCGTACCATGTTGGATTGGTCCTTAAAAATACTCGTGACTTTTTGGTCCTTTGGATCCCAAGTGTTTGCCGTGCTTGGAGACCCGTGTCGGGGGAGAAGAGGATCCTGGTGGCTGAAACACTCCACTTTGGCCTTGACTTCTGCCTAAACGGGAGGCTAGTCGTACCGGCCTAGTCAATCGGCTCTTGTCACGTCGAGCCCTATCCCCCTGTTGACATGCGGGTTGTTATACGGAGCACCATGCTATAGCCTCTGATGCTGATTAGGTGCTTTACGCCAGTATTCCCCTGCATTCAACAGTGTGATAGAAGGCGGTGGCTCAAACGGTTCAATCGGGCTTACCCCCTTGAGTATATATTTCGGGCAGTCTCCATTGTGCGTCGGCTGGAGACCCGCCGACAATTGCACTTTCCCTTGTTGGGCTCGATGGCGGGCGGGGACCCCCGGGGGATGAATATCTATCATACTATAATATGGAAAATATCAAAAAACCCAAACTTGCACCAAAGCGGCACATAGCCGCCGACATTGTCATTGAGAACGATAGTGACTCTGATTGTGAGGAAGCGACACCTCAGGCGTCAGCCGCCTGGCCTCGCTTTCTCATTATCCACAGCAAAGTCAAAGAGAAGCCTGTTTCCAAGCTGCACCCTTTCCTGGTAGGGGAGACCCTCAGGAGCCGTGTTGGCAGGCCTGAGGCCCAGCGCCTCAGGTCTGGTGACTTGCTGGTAGAGTGCCGCACCCGGGCACACTCCAATGGGCTACTGAGGCTCTCCTCCATCGGAGATACTCCAGTGGAGGTCACTCCCCACAAAACAATGAATTCCTCTAGAGAAGTGATTAAAGATCAAGCATTGGCCGAACTATCTGAAGATGAACTTGTACGAAACCTTAAGTCACAGGGGGAGAGATACAAGAATATACAATACAAGGAATTTTTTGACGACGTCATCTTTTCACGTTTTTTGATAACAAAACACTCGTGTGACGTCACCTTTCATTTTCCCCGGATTCTAACTATTGTCTCTGACAAAACCTAATCACACATTGTTAAAAAATGATGACCATTACCAGTCGAGAATAGTACATTTCTGAGACCCATTGTCTTAAGTTGACCTTAATTAATTAACTAATTACGGTCATTAACGTACACACGGCCGTTTCTCTCAAATCAAACCAAAATCTTTATAGTGCTCTGTAATAGACTAATAACTTTTTACTCACTCCCCTGTCAGAGTCGATTTCTGAGAAACACGATTTTCTCAAGTAAAACTTTATACGTTACTAGCAAGTTACAACTAACTTTTAAGAACCTGCAGAGGTAACCTTTAAGTTACTTATCATAAGAACTTATTAATTACTTATCATAAGAACTTATTAATTACTTACTGTAAGTTCTTATAAGTTCTTACAACAACTTGACTTAAGTCACAACTTACTCGGTCAGATTTGCCAAGATACAAGGACAATAAAAAAACTTTTTTTTCTCAGTAATACTCGGGTGGTGGTGCTGATGGGACTAAATAATCAGGCACAAGTGGTGTAAGCCGCATGGCATTTTTCTGTGAAGTGTATGACATTAATAAACGATTACCAAATCTGATTTTTATTTGTTTAAAAGAATGTGTAGTTTTTCTGTGGTTTCCTGTACCCCTATCCTTTATCCCTCTGCTAAAAAACTAGCCTTTAGTTCTTCAACATTCACGGGAGTCTGACTACGCATTTTATTTTGTATTTCAGATTTCATTTGCTTGTAGTTATTTAAATCATCTTGGACGCGCTTAAATTCTTCGTCATCAACAAAATTATCATTCAATGCCTTACTGATAATAAGTTTAAGACTGCTCAGCTTTGCACCCGCCAAAGTACTCAATGCTTCATGTTTTTCTAATTTTGTGTGAAACCTCTTGTTTAAGGCCTCCAAACCAAAGCAAGCCAGGCATGTAGCAACGCTAACACCCTCAACTGCTATTCCAGCCAAACTCCCAATTCCTGTGGCAAAAAGAACAATACCCCCTACAGAACAACCAGC
The DNA here is from genome assembly GCA_036245525.1 of Semisulcospira habei. NCBI lineage: Eukaryota > Metazoa > Mollusca > Gastropoda > Semisulcospiridae > Semisulcospira > Semisulcospira habei. The sequence continues at coordinate 634,960 of BTPG01000004.1, read as the reverse complement.
CGAAAAAGCACCAATAGCCATAGAAGTGTTTTGTACAGAATTGAAAACGGTCTTATACCGTCTTTTGCACCGTGAATATTTCGCTTCTTCTCCTTCCAAATATTTCAAAGCTTCTGTAATATTATTTAATCTGAATGCGTCTGCCTGTAATGTTTTATCTGATGCAATTGGCATATGCGGATCAGGCACAAATGATGACACAGTCTCAAGCGTCGGTAGTTGCGGATAGAAGTTTACCATTTTTTTTATTGACAAATATTTTTTTATATTTAATCAGCAATTACATTTTGCAACTCTTCAAAAGTATACAATTTGCTGGCATAATAAAATGCAACAAGATCAATGTGTTCAAGGTTTATGTAAGTTAGACGAACAAAAGTTGTTTTGTCAACCACCACCTTGACAGCGGGAACACTGCTTGAAACATTAATAACATCATTATTTTTTGTAATAGCAATAAAGACCTTTGTTGACTCTGTCACTGTTTCATTCCATGTAAGTTTAATTCCTTGTGCAATTTGAGCCTCTTTAGCAGTAGTTACTGATCTCATGATAATTTCAAATACTATTGTCGCTTCTCTTGCGATGGGAAAGTTTATTGGTGCAAACACGACCTTCGCATCAGACCTACCCTTCCTGTGCGTAAGAAGATACCGCCGTCTCTCATAATTTTCAACTTTCAGTTTATCTCTGCTATTGTCGTCTGGGGCAAAGCTTGGAACAAGACTTACAATAAGCGGCCCCGAGTTAACAACCTTCCTAAACACTAAGGCACCTTCATCATCAGTGTATACATAAGGACTAATAAATTCAATCTTTATGTCCCAGTCAATTGTGGGTGGTGGAACAGGCACAGGTGAAACAACCCACTTACTACCCACATGTATTAAGTTGTAGGGTGCATTATTTACAGGTGGAGTAGGTACAGTAACATCACGAAGCTGACCAAGTTTAGGAATCTGTTTTTCACCGTCTTTCATGTCAACAATTACTTTCCTCTTGTACATGCCATTTAAATCAAGTTCAAAACCATATATTTCTCCAACATACCCCTCCTTCTCAAAATCCTGGACGTCTGCCAAATCTTTCAACTCTGTAACCGGACACGCAACTGGTATGATTGTTCGCTTTGGACCAAGACCACTCATTTTTATAAACAAAAATAAAATTATTTAACTTCTAACACTACACTAAAATCATGCATAAGAACTGGTTTGTCATCCTGATTAGTTACAGATATACTCAGTGACTCAAAGAAACTAGAACCTAATTTCTTAAACTGCAAATTAGGAAATCTAACAACTACACTTTCACAATACGGAGCAGTTCCAGTAGGTAAGCATCTCATCAAAGTTGAAGGCTTTCCATTGTGAACATTCTCAGATGTGTTTAGTTCTTTCAAATAAACATTTAGCACTGTGTGTACTGACAAATTGACAGGACGTTTTCCAGTTATTTTAAGTTTTTTGGTCTTCATTGTTATAATACCGGTCATAGCTTCACCTAAATCATCTGATCTCCACCAATCTTCGTCAATATAAAATCCAAGTAAATATGCAAATCTATCTGAGATCTTTAACCAATTTTGTGTCGGAAATTCTAATGTAACAAGTAGGTTAGCTGGATTTAAAGTTGCTTTAATTTTAAATTTACTTTGAAACCATTCAGCTATAGTACAAAAGTCATAATATCCAGGCGGTAAAGCTTCAGTCTTACCATCTAAATTTACTTTATTATATATATCATCTTCTACATTAAACCATTTTACTGTGTAGAACATTTCATGGATAGCTACAGCCTTACTACCATCACGATTATCAATCCCATTAGTTAACCACACTGGTTTGCTTGTGTCAAGATTTGTTAAGGTAATAAACATTTTTATTATCTCATATAAAAAAGGATGGAATTTAAATCACCAACCATTACCACAACAAACACATTTCAATTTAATGTGAATGCCAAATATAATGTTGCACCAACTTATGAACAGAAAATAATTCAACTATATCAACTCGACTTAGCTGTGTCTGAACAAGATCTATTTCAAGTCAAAGTACCGAATCCGTTTGACCATTACCTAAACCCTCCAATAACAGATGACTCAACTGCAAGAAAGTGGTCTTCAAGTCCACTACAGATGTTTCAAAACCAACTCAACTTTGCAATACTATGCTCAACTACAGGCTGTGGTGTTTCATTCACAGACCATTTGAATCACTCAAACAAACTGATTAGGTCTGTGTATCGTTTCCATGTTTATTACCAGCTTAGACGTATACTGTCAGAACTGCATACACCATTACCCACTGAATCCAGTTTCAACAGGTTTAACAACCCCATGGATATAAAAGCATTTGAACGGATTTGTAATCAATTTAACATAAGCACTAAGTATGACTTCACACAAAAACTTGATGATCACCACGGCATGGGCACATTGTATTATGCTATGAGTCACAGACAATACCCTCAAGATTACTACCCTGGGTACACTTCATTCTCATCAAAATCACAAGTCTGGTTAGGATCAATAGAGCAGAAGCAGACTAATGCGTGGACCACATTTATTTTAGATAAATCTGACGGGTTTACTCAAGCAGGAGTCGAGCGCGTCAATGAGTCTATCAGAACATATGTCTGGTGTATACTAGGTGCACAATCATTAACAAAATCAAACATTTTGAATGGAAGTGGTAAATTTGAAGCACAAAAACAGTTTCTCGCAAACTTAGAAGATTCAGTAAATTCAACAGTTGATCTCCCATCAAGCATACAGCGCTACCAAGACGTACTCAGATATGCCAGATCAAAAGTTGACTTTGTAGTTGGCATCGGTTTATACATGTTACCATCTGACCTTCAACTCCAAATGGGGTCAATAACAAATTATAATAATGAAATCATTGTTGCAGGTGTTGGTCAAAAACTCGGTCTCAATCAATCTGTAAACTTGGGGGCCACAACCACACATGTACAGTCATTAAAACCATTACAGACGGTAACAACCCAGCCCCCGGCCCCGGCCCCAACACCGGCACTCATACAACCAGTACAGTCAACACCAACCCCTGACACACATGAGTCCGAGAGAACTGCATTGGTAATAGGTCTAACAGGATTAGGGGTTTTACTTCTTTATCTGTTTCATTAAATAACCCACCATCAACCCTCCTACTGTAACCAAAAAGACCCACACATGCTCTGCCATAAACCCAACTACCTTTGCCGCTGTAGTAATCAGCCAACTGACAACAGTGCCAATTATGCCAGGCAAAGCATCTATTGCTTTCACAGCCAATTTCTTAAGCAAGTCTGATATGTGAGACAACTGTTTCTTTACCCATGACTGTAAGTCTTTTGGGTCTGTTGGTGGTGCCGGAGGACCTGGCGGTGCCGGGGTTGGACTACTACCACTGCCACCCCCAGAGACAGCCAACACAACAGTACTAATAATAAATCCAAGAGCTGTAATTAAACTAGCAATTGTAATACCCTGTTCTCTGAAAAGTGTTTTAAGTCTCTCAGCCAAAGTAGTGTCTTCGTGAAGTAGTTTCTGAATAGTTTCTCTAATCCTGTTAACTTGGGTTTTAAGTTTTTGTCTCCCAATACTAATCACTTCTAACCGCCCTGATCTTTCTATCTGCAAATCATTTAATCTGTGCTGTATTTTTTCTTTCATTTCTGTGTCTGCTGTAGCCAGTTTCTCTTTTTCACGTTCTATGTGTTTATCAAGCTCACCCAGTTTGGCAACATTATTTACCATCTCACCTCTTATTGTCTGCAGTGATTTATCCAATCCCACAATCTCCCTCATTGACAAAGGTGGATCGTCTATTGTTTTCAAAGCGTCATTTATTTGCCCTTCAGTAAATGAGGTTTCTTGTATCACTGTGTTTGCTATTTCTGGTAGGCTTGTTACAGGTGCCATTTCAATTTGTTGCCCTGTTGCGTGTCGTGAAGAACACTAACCAGTCTTGGCGTGACAGGAGACCCTCCAATTCCAAGATACCTTGCCAACCCAGAGTTACCACCGACTTCACCTTTAATTGTACTTAAAGCTCTAAACTTAGAAGGATTATTTTTATGTGTTAGATTTATTTTCCCTCTGTCTGTATTTACAAATAAATGTCCTTTTTCGTATTCAAACTGGTTAGGATCTATTACATCTGGGTGGACACCAACACTGTCATAAAATGAGTTTACTTTGTCTTTTAACAGTTCATGATACAAAGGAGAAGTAGTTACCATTCCAGTCATATCTGTGATACTGGTATCTGAGACATTCATGTCATCCATTTCAAAATCTTCATGATTAAATCCTCCCACGGCCATTGTTTTATTAATTTATTATTTTTTATTGTGCATAATAAAAATGACACAGTCTTACGGATCAAAGTTAGACCCATACAGAAAACTTCGTGAGCCTCTGGGTGTTAAGGGCATAAGACAATCAATCGTCATCACAAACAATCCAAGTACCATAGACCAGAACCAAACACTTACAGTCAAGTTTCCAAACCTAGGTCCCAGTGACGTTATTGTTCCTGGCACTGCACGCCTAGCATTTAATATCGAACTATCATCAGACGCAGACGTAAACAGAACACTAGTTAACAATCTTGGCAGAGCAATTGTTAGAACTATTAAAGTAAAACTTGAAGGACAAGAAGTGTTTAGTCTTGACGACTCAGATGTGTTCTACTGTTACAAAGACCTTTGGCTCACAAGAGAAGAACGAGAAGATCGTATTTATCAAGGCATACAGCCAGATAATGTTGGTAAACTTCGAATCAATGCCGGAGACAAAACAACTACTGGGGTACCAAAGGAAGTTATTATAGCTGAAACATATGGAACCAGGTTTTACATTCCACTTGAGTTTGAAATCCTCACAGCTCATCTGCCTTATTATCAAGGGGCACTGAATGACCATCTGAGCTTTGAACTAACTTTCAATGACTACTCCAAAGTTATAAAATCATCTGCCACAGATGCAACATATAAGATCTCTAACATTTCTTTGGAATATGAAATTGTCACACATACTGAACTAGCCAGACTCATTCAAAATCAATACCAGTCAAGACTTCCAATTTATTATGACAGGGTGATTAGACATAGTTTAATGCAAAAAGACAAGAGTGACCCAATGTGGAACATAAACTTGAACACACCAGCTAGGTCACTGAAAGGTATTCTTATGTTGTTTGTTGAACCAGCAGATCCATATAAACGGGATTCAGAAAAATTCTACAATCCTAAGATTACACATTTGTCCTGTACAATTGAAGGCCGTCCTAATCAAGTGTACGCTTCAGGTTTGTTACCTTATCAACACTACGATGAGATCACAAAGTATTTTGCGGGTGGAAGGATTAGAGATAAACCTGCAAACATTGCGTGCAAAGATCTACATCTGTATGATGTTAGGATCGGACAATACCTTACAAACAAATACGCACTGTGGCTAGACCTTCGTAGTACAGATGATGATTATCTTCATGGGTCAGGACGAACTGTCGAGAATGGTAGTGATGGAATAACAATTCAGATACAAAAGAAGGTTGAAACTGCTGCAGCCATAAACATATATTTGTACCTGATATATGATGCACAACTCAATATTGCAGAAAGCAGACTAAGTGGACACATATATTAAAATTATATTGTGTATTAAAATGAACCGGAGCTTAATGACCCTTGACCCACACTGTGGCTTATTTGTTGGTGCCACAGGGTGTGGGAAAACTGAATTTGTACTTAACCTCTTACAAACAAGATACATCCACCACTTTGAAAACATTGTAATATTTTGTCCTACAATCAAACACAGCAAAGCTTATCACAACCGTTTATTCATTTGGACTGACAACAACATATACTTAGTTGACCCTGAGAAAAAACTGAATGACTACCTACAATATTTTTACAAGCAATTTGAAGGACAGCCAACATTGTTTATTGTTGATGACTGCTCAGCAGAGAAAGACATTGTCAAGAAGAGAAACACTCTAGCAGAACTTGCTTTCAGTGGCAGACACGCAAACGTCAGTGTATGGATTCTCACTCAAAAATATAATGCTGTACTGAAAGATTTTCGTGAACAGTTAAAGTTTATCTGTTTGTTTTACTGTAAGGATCGTGACAGCTTTGAAGACTGTCTCAGAGAAAATGACGTGATACCAAATAAGCATGAACGAGATGATGTAAAAAACAAACTGAAATCAACTAAGCATCTAAAGCTCATTTTAAAGACAGATCAGCCCACAGGGTATGGGTTAGTAAATTGATGTAAATTAATTTATACATTTGTTTGTCCAATAAAAATGACAGACGGACAAATCATACAGGTGCTTGATCTCACACACCTTTTCAAAGATGTTATGCACTTTACTGACTTAATATTACCCAAACAGACTTACATAAGCCTTTCAGCACCATCAGAAATATATGTTACATATAGTGTGACTTTGGATTATGTCGATGAGCATCCAGATGTGGAGCACATGACAGTTGATTTAAAGACACCTACTTTTAAAGTTAATGATACCGACTATGGTTGGTTAGGGGAAATTTGTTATAGCATATTTAAGCAACTACGCAAACTAAATGTTTATATTGACAGTGTTACAGTTAATAAAGTGGTATTACACAAGGTGAGTCAGCAGAGTTAACGTTAATATTTTTTATTTTATTATTTTGTCGGTCAAATAAAAATGACGGACAATTCACAAAACCTTGGCCCATCAAACCCTGGCCTATCTGGTTTAAGAAACGTGTTTCACACAACAAACTTGCCTATATCCAATACTAACAATGTTTTTGAATCAATAGAAAACTCTTTTTCTGTCATACAACAAAATCTTATCACAGGCAGTGTTAAGATTCAGATTGTTGCAAAAATCGAATTCACTAGGGTGGACGGTGAATTAATTGTGTCGTACATATCAATAAGACAACACACAGTTAACACAAGAAGAGAATTGGAGAACGTGTTTAGAGACAGACTATTACCTGACTTTCTCCAGGCAATCGACAGTGCAAAAATGAAGGGGTCTGGCTGGCATGAAGGACATGTACATGAACTACAATTAAAGCAGTCAAGGTATCATCCTATATTAGGTAAATCATGGTTGCCAGTGCCAACTGAGGTTGCAAACAAAAAGGCTGTAGTTAACATACAGAACAATGACAACTATTGTTTCATGTGGTGTGTGCTTGCTAAACTACACTTTGTAAAGTCAAAACCTGAACGTGTATCTAACTACACTAAATTTGTAAATGAACTCAACTTCAGGGGCATTGAGTTCCCTGTTAAAATAGAGGACATAGACTTGTTTGAAAAACTAAATCCTGGCATATCTGTAAATGTGTTTGTATGGGATAATAAATCTGTTGACAAGTTACAACCCATTAGAGTATCACCTCTGGCTCCAACATATGGGCAGTCAGAAGATAAACATGTTGACATGTTGCTAATCGGCCCTGTCGGTGATGACAAAAACTTTCACTACACAATTATCAGGAGTATGTCACGTCTAATTCATAATCATGTATCAAAATATGGTAGGAAACAGGAAGTTTGTAAAAGATGTTTACAAAGATTCTCCTCCATAAACGTAGCGCACAAACACGTCCAACACTGCAGGTCAGCTGATGACATACAAACTGTACTTAAGTATCCAGATCCTGGTAGTCAAGTGTATTTTAAAAACTATGGGAATCAACAAAAGTTGCCGTTTGTAGTGTACGCTGATTTCGAATCACTGGTTGTTCCGTATGAAGGTCATGTTCCAGAGTCATTACCAAAGACTATAAAATTGAGTGACCAAGTGGTGTGTTCTTTTGGATACATTATTGTTAGGTCAGACGGTTTGCATTCAGAGCCTGTTATCTACAGAGGGGAAAATGCAGCATGTCTGTTTTAACAGAAATGAGACATCTGTATAGTCAGGTAGTACAGTATCTCACAACATGTCAGATGCCTCTGGTGATGACAGAAGAAGACAAACTGAAATTTGATACAGCTGAGATGTGTTGGGTTTGTGAGCAACCTCTTCTTCACTTCACTTACGCCCATCACCCCCTCTGGGGCATAGGCCGCCGACAAGGTCCCTCCAGCCGTCTCTGTCCTGGGCGAGTCTCTCCAGCTGTCCCCAGGTGTGGCCCATCTTCTTGGCATCTGTCTCCAGGTCACGTCGCCAGGTGTTTCGTGGCCGACCTCTCTTCCTTTTTCCCTGGGGGTTCCATCTTAGGGCTTGCTTTGTGGTGTTGGTTGCTGGCTTGCGTAGTGTGTGACCTATCCATCTCCAGCGGCGTTGTTGGAGCTCCACTTCTGCAGGCTTCTGCTTTGTCCGCTGCCACAATTCCTCGTTGCTGATTTTGTCCGGCCAGCGTATCCTGAGGAGCCTTCTCAGACTGTTGTTGATGAACGTCTGTATTTTCTTGGTGGTCGACACTGTGGTCCTCCAGGTCTCTGCTCCATAGAGGAGTACTGGTTTCACGTTGGTATTGAACAGTCGGATCTTGGTGTTGACTGACAGATCTCTTGAAGTCCAGACGTTCTTTAGCTGGAGAAATGCTGCCCTGGCCTTGCCTATCCTGATCTTCACGTCAGCATCCGTCCCACCCTTCTTGTCGACTATGCTGCCGAGGTAGGTGAAGCTCTCCACCTCTTCTAGCGCCTCGCCTTCCAATGTGATGGGCGTTCCACTGGCAGCGTTGACTTTCAGCACCTTGCTCTTTCCACGGTGGATGTTCAGGCCTAGCCTTGCGGAGTTCGCTGCCACTGCGTTTGTCTTTTCTTGCATCTGCTGTTGGGTGTGCGAGAGCAGGGCTAGGTCATCTGCGAAGTCCAGGTCATCCAGTTGGGTCCAAAGTGTCCATTGGATGCCATTTCGCTTCTGTGCTGTGGATGTCGTCATGACCCAGTCGATGGCCAGCAGGAACAGGAACGGTGACAGCAAACACCCCTGTCTCACCCCTGTCCGGACTTGGAAGGCGTGGGTGAGCTGGTTTCCACAGATCACTCTGCAGGTCAGTCCCTCGTAGGAGTTCCTGATGATGTTGGTAAGCTTTTCAGGTACTCCATAGTGTCTCAGCAGCTTCCACAAGGTGGCTCTGTTGACGCTGTCGAAGGCCTTCTCATAATCAAGGAAGTTGATGTAGAGGGACGAGTTCCACTCTAGCGACTGTTCCAGGATGATTCGCAGCGTGGCGATCTGGTCAGTGCATGATCGGTCCTTGCGAAAGCCCGCCTGTTGATCTCGGAGTTGGGGGTCCACTGTGTCCTTCATCCTGTTGAGTAGGATCCTGCTGAAGACTTTGCCTGGAACAGACAGTAGGGTGATTCCTCTATAGTTGGCACAGTTGCTGAGGTCTCCATTCTTTGGCAGCTTGACCAGGTAACCCTCCTTCCACTCTGCTGGTACTTGTTCTCTCTGCCAGATTTTCCTGAAGAGGGGGTGGAGCATCTCAACTGTGGTTTCAGTATCCGCCTTTAGCGCTTCTGCCGGTATACTGTCGGGTCCGGCTGCCTTGCCCGACTTGAGCTGTTTGATGGCTTTCCGGATCTCCTCCTTGGTGGGCTCGCTACAGTCTATCGGCAGGTCTCTCTCGGCTACCTGAATGTCTGGTGGGTCTTGTGGAGCTGGTCTATTTAAGAGCTCCTCAAAGTGCTCCTTCCATCTGTTCTTCTGTCCCTCCTCTCCTTGGATGGCTCTTCCCTGTTTATCCTTTACTGGCCTCTCTGGCTTGGCAAACTTCCCTGAAAGCTTTTTTGTGGTGTTGTAGAGCTCTCTCATGTTTCCATGTCGGGCTGCCTCCTCTGCTTCTTGTGCCAGTGACTCTACAAAATTTCTCTTGTCTGCCTTGATGCTATTCTTTACTATTTTGTTGGCTGTTGTGTATGCCTCCTGAGCGCGGGCCTTCTCTGTTCTTGTGCGGCTGTTGTTTACTTCTGCTTTCTTCTTCTTTCTATCTACTACTTTCTCGAGTGTCATTGGTGTTATCCACTCTTTGTGGGTGTGCTTCCTGTAGCCCAACACCTCCTTACATGCTGCAGTTACTGCGTCTCTCACCCCTCTCCACTGCTCGTCAATGGTTCCTTCGTCCAGAAGCTCTTGGAGAACCTGGAACCTGTTGGAGAGGGCGAGTCTGTACTCCTCATGATTGCCTGCATCTTTCAGCAGCGTAGTGTTGAACCTCTGGCGCTGACAGGTCTCGCCGGTCCAGTTCCTCTTCAGCTTCAGTTTCAGTCTGGCAACAACCAGGTGGTGGTCTGAAGCAACGTCGGCTCCTCTCTTCGCTCGGACGTCCTGGAGAGATCTTCGGAACCTTCTCGAGATGCACACGTGGTCGATCTGATTCTCGGTTAAATGGTCCGGTGATACCCATGTCGCCTTGTGGATGCGCTTGTGCGGGAAGACTGTGCCGCCTATGACAAGGTTGCTTATGGCGCATAGGTCTGCGAATCTCTCTCCGTTATCGTTCATTACTCCCAAACCCTGCTGCCCCATGACCTCCTCGAAGCCTCTGTTATCACTGCCGACCTTGGCGTTGAAATCGCCCATGATGATGTTGAAATCTCTTCTAGGGAGGGTTCCAACGATGGTCTGAAGTCTGTTATAAAACTGGTCTTTGGTCTCGTCATCGCTGTCGTTGGTTGGGGCATAGCACTGGATGATGTTCATGCTAATCCTCTTCTGCTGTGTTCTGAACGAGGCTGTGATGATGCGTGGGCCATGGGCTTCCCACCCGATGAGAGCACTCTGCGCAGTTTTGGAGAGCATGAGAGCCACTCCCTCTGTGTGTGGTGCATTGTCCTCCTCATGGCCGGAAAACAGCAGCCTCTCTCCTGTGGTCAGTCTCTTCTGTCCGCTGCCCGTCCATCTGGACTCACTAATGCCAAGGACGTCGAGACGGTAGTTCCTCATCTCCACTGCCACCTGAGCTGTTTTCCCTGCTTCGTACATGGTCTTCACATTCCATGTTCCGATGTTGATGGTTGCCCTGGTCGAAAGGATGGTAGTCTGCTGAGTGGCTTCCTTTCGGCTTTCACCACCCCGCGTCATAAATCCTCCAGCTGAAGGTCCATCCTCTCCCAGGGCCGAGTCGGTTGTTGGTTTTCTTGTTGGCGTTTCTGTAGCAATGTGTGTTTTTATGGGGTGGGGCAGCTGACCCCACGCCCAACCCTCCTCCTTTCACATCCGGGCTTGGGACCGGCCATGGCGGAGTTGAGCAACCTCTCCAGGGTGATAAAGTTCGTGACCACGATCACATAACTGGGTGTTACAGAGGCGCTGCACATAACAATTGTAACTTGTTATTAAAAACAGATCCTAAGACATACAAACTGCCTATCTTTTTCCACAATCTCAAAGGATATGATTCACACATTATCATGCAGGCTGTAGACGAGTCGTACAAAAACATAAGTTGTATTGCCCAGACAACTGAGAAATACTTGACTTTTAGGTTAGATAAATTAGCATTTTATGACTCCATGCAACATTTGTCTTTAGGTCTTGCTAGTCTGGCAGATGGACTGACTGAGTATCCAATAACGAGTAAATATTTTGAGCCAGACTTGGTTAAGAAAGGTGTCTATCCGTATGAGTACATTGATCACTGGATTGTGTTTGAAGAAACAACACTGCCACCAAAAGATAAATTTTATTCTACACTAACTGGAAAAGGTATTTCTGACTCTGAATATCAACACGCACTTGATGCGTGGGGTAAATTAGGATGTCAAACGATTGGTGACTACCATGACCAGTACTTGAAAGCTGACGTTTGTTTGCTAGCAGACGTATTTGAAAGTTACCGTGAAAAGGGTTTGTTGCACTACAAGCTTGACCCTGCCTGTTACATAACTAGTCCTGGCATGACATGGGATGCATTTTTGAAATCCAGTAAGATATTTATAGACCTGTTGTCTGATCGTATGATGGGTGAAATGGTGGAACGTGGATTGAGAGGTGGTATTAGTATTGCAGCAAATAACTACGCCAGAGCCAACAATAAATATATGGACAGTTATGGTAACCTTGACCAGGGTTTTGACCCCTCAAGGTCAAGGTCATTCATTACGTACCTTGACGCTAATAACCTTTATGGGTTCGCGATGTGTGAGTTATTGCCCCTGAAAAACTTTTGTCTGCATGATTTGTCACAGTATGACATAACAGACATAACAAACAATATTATTAATCTTGACCGAAACGACGCTAAGGGTTGGATCTTTGAAGTAGACCTGGAGTACCCACACCACCTACATGATTACCACAATGATTATCCGTTGGCAGTTGAGAAAATGAGTATGACGGGGAAAAAAGAAGACACCAAACTTGTACCTAATTTAAATGACAAATTCAATTACGTTTGTCACTACCGCTTGTTGCAGTTTTACATCAGACACGGGTTAGTACTAAAGAAAGTTCACAGAGGAATCCAATTTGATCAGAGTGCTTTCATGAAAGATTACATAATGAAGAACACAACCCTTCGTGCCAGAGACGGCAACACTGCATTTGACAAAGACTTCTTTAAGCTTATGAACAATGCCTGTTTTGGCAAGACGATGGAAAATCCTCATCACAGAAAAGATGTGAGACTGGTCACAACTGAATCAGGTGCAATTAAACTTACAGGTAAGCCACAGTACACAGGGTATAAAGAATTTCATTCATCATTGTATGCTGTGTCACTCAAAAAAAAAGATTGTTAAACTGGACAAGCCAGTATTCATTGGTATGGCAATTCTGGAGTTGTCAAAACTGGTGATGCTTGAATTTTATTATGATTACTTCAAACCAAAGTATCCTGACTGCCGTCTGTTATACACTGACACTGACTCTATGATCATTGATGTGCCTACTGAAGACTTTTATGAAGACATGAAAACAGAACTACACATGTATGACACATCTGATTACCCTAAAGACCATCCACTGTACAGCACACAAAACAAAAAAGTGCCTGGTAAGTTTAAAGATGAACTAAATGGTGTGCCAATAGTTGAGTATGTTGGACTGAGATCCAAAATGTATTCTATACTGCACCAGAAGGGAAGTCAGTCGAAAGCCAAAGGAATAAAAAAAACAGCAATAAAAAAAAGACATACGTCATGAACATTACAAGCAAGTGTTAGATGGTGCATTAATGCCTGATTATCCAAACAAGTCACTGAGATCAAACAAACACAATCTTGAAATAATTCAAACACACAAAAAGTCACTTGCAGTTGGGGACACGAAACGAGTGTTTCACAGTAAGGAAAAAGCTTATGCACCTGGACATTTCAAGCTCAAGTTATCTGAAGATATTTGTGATGAACTGGTTGATGAATTAATTGACGACTTAGTTACTGAAATGAGTAATGGTGTCTGGGGGAATAATCTGTAATTCTTCTCTGACAAATTCCCTCTGGGGCGCAGGGTCGTACAGGTAATATATTGTTGCGTCTGGACCGGGGATTATTTTTTTAATATTATGAACGGATGTTGACCAGATGGGGTCTGTCGCCCTGCGTCTGACGTCATTTTCTGCTTCCCCTGGTTGATATAAATATCTCACCTGTTTAGTAAATAAACTTGTGTCTGGCGCAAGCGGTGCTGGGGTTGGGGTTGGTCCTGTTTTTCGGTCTGTAATTGTTTTCAATTTAATAGCATCAGCAGGTTTTGGGTGTCCTTCATTGTTCATTGCTTTTATCACATATGGTAATCTTTTAACCCATTCAGTGTTACGGGTGTCATGCATGAGTTCCTTAGAATACTGGTAACTGAAAAGTCTTTCTGATAACTGTTTGTTAAAGTTTTCAACAATTGCCTGCGATCTGTGCACGCCTGGAATACCACGTCTGACCAGTACGCCATGCTTCGCAAATAACTGATTAACTGCACCTTTGAATTCTGATCCGTCATCAACTTGTACAAGTGTGGGGTATTTTAAGGGGCCTCTTTTATAGATACTAGATAAAGCAGTCGCAACAGTGTTAGCAGTTTTGTCAGATATGGGTTCAGCGTCTTTGTACCTTGAAGCAATGTCTACAACAGTCAGTGCATACTTGTATCGTTTCTTTCTTATTGTATCGTGTGGAACAAACAGGAGGTCCATTTGGTGCGTGTCATTTGGTGATGTGTTTTCAAAATGGGGTCTTGTTATTTTTCTTGGAGCAGGGAGATATATCTGCCAAATTGCCTGTCTCTGTAACCATTGCTTGACCTGATTGAGTGATATATCTCCGCCCACAGCGGCATGTAATTTCTGAATAGCTGTTTGCCCTTTCCAATAGCCTGATGGAGAGTAATATTTTTTCGATAGTTTATTTTCGGCTGCCATTTTTTCTAGCAATGAAAACTCCTGTAAAATAAACAAATGTCATTCCCACTAGAACAAAGATTATCTCTCCGTTTCTTTGTTCTGTACTCGCTTTGTAATAGTCACTTAGTTTTGGTTTCGGTATAGACATGTCTTCACCTGTGACTAAAAAATATTCCCTGATTGCTTCGTCTGTATTTGAAAATGTATGTTGTGCGTGGCCTTCAAGCCTCAATCTTTCATTGATGAAATCAAGTTTCTCAATTCTTTGTTTTTTATATGCCTGTTCTGCCTGTGCTAATTTCTCAGACGCTTCATTGTGACGTTTCATTTCTTCTGCAGATTCCTCTCTACCCATTTTAGAAAAGAGATAATTAGAGCCACTGAATGGAAGGGCGTTAACAACTGCCCCACCAATCATAATAGCTATCGTCGCCATATTATTTTTATTTACATAGAAACATTTTCGGGAATAATTCCCTGCTTGACAAGAAAATCTTTTGTCGCAATCGACGCTGTAACAACTACAATTAGCTTAGCGCTGTCTTCGAAATCGAGTCTACTCAAGTCTGCTGATTTCATTTTGAGTAGACTTTTTCCTAGCATAGAAAAAGCTACTGCTAATCCACTTATCACGGCAGAGTGATACACAAGGTTCATCATGTTCTTTGAGTCATTCATTTTCTAAGGCAAGAAAAATTAAAATAATATTTTTATTAGTGCATGATAAATGGGTCAACGGCTTTGGGTATTGTTGGTAATGTGGCGACTTCTGGTTTTGTTTTTGGAGTGTCTGATTTTTTGGACACTGTACGAGTCTGTGGTTTGTATTTTTTGTATAATTGGTAACCTACGTAACCAAATCCGACAACAAATCCGGCAATTATATATTTTGTTGTTTGAGGTTCGGGGTCGGGACGGGGGTCAGGCTTAGTTGTTTGTCTCTCACTTTGATGTGGGTGTCCTGAAGGTGTCAGTCCTAACGGTAGTGACGCCTGGTCAGACACATGAGTCTTTTCTGTTTGCGCTTGAAGCTGTAATTTTTTTTGTCTGTTATATTCGGCTAATCTTTTACCAGCCTCTATTCGACCTGGGCTTTTAGCCTTAGTCACAGTTTGAACCTGTGTCAAAACAGGGTCCGGGTTCTGTTGTGTAGTCATCTTGTTCTCATCCATTTGATCCTTCTTTTTCTTTCTCTAGAAAATTTATTTTTGAAAAATCAATATGACTCCCAGTAACAAGAAGGGTTACGACAGGAGCAAGGTAATTTCCAAACTTGTAAAACATGACACATGCTAATTTGCCAATTGAACTTGAAACAATAGGGTTGCTTTCAAGGTCGTGTGACAGACTGTCACTATCGACAGGTAGAAAGTGACTCACTGCTTTTGTGTATAGGCATACAAGAGATCGACTTAAATCACGTGTCATTAGTGAGGCAATGTGGTTCTCATATTTTGAATGAAGCTTGATTAGTTCGTCAGAGTTTAAAGATTCAATATCCTCTGTCATGTATTGTCTTCCTAGATAAGCCTTTGATTTGCCTGAGACAATTACAGACAAAAGCCGCTGTTTCTTAGAGTCTAAGTCTTTGTTCTCTACAGCATTGATATCATTCAACAAAAGGAGTTCATCGGGGTTCATTTATAACGTAATTAAAAAAAATTAAAAACAAAAAACAAAAATTGTTATCAAGCAAAATCATGTTTTCTAGGGAGTACATTAATAGTAATTTTATACGTTTGCACCATTCAGCAAATGTAGTCAGTAACGTTTTACGTTTACACTGTGTTACTGCTTATATGTAAGCTAAATGGATTGAGATTCAAACCCCAGATACACTCACTTAGGAATAAAACACTATTTTCTGCTCATGGTCAATAAGGGACGTAATCACTGAAAGATTTCAACCACTATACAGAGTTGTCTCCCATAGACTATATGTGACATACCCAAGAATGGCCTTGGCCTTGTGTGTGTGTGTGCCCCTTAGATTATGCAGAGATTCAGAAATCTTTACAGTTGACTCAAACCCAATAAAAACAGTGGCTCTTTGAGAATCTTGCCATGCTCATAAAAATCTGTGATCGAGTGGGCTACTGAAAATGTACAATAAAACATGTTTGTTTGTTTTTAATGTTCTCATAGAAGGGATTCCTCTACTTGTTCAGTAGACTCATAGAGTCACTGTGAACCCTAAATAACTGAACTGTGAGTTGAGCTGTATTGTTGTGCACTGGCGTATACATGTTCTGTGTGTTTGTGTGTGTGTGTGTGTGTGTATGTGTATGTGTATGTGTGTGTGTGTGTGTGTGTGTCAGTGCGTGCGTGTGTGTGTTTGTCTGTGTGTCAGTGCGTGTGTGTGTTTGTCTGTGTGTCAGTGCGTGTGTGTGTGTGTGTGTGTGAGAGAGAGAGAGAGAGAGAGAGAGAGAGAGAGAGAGAGAGAGAGAGAGAGAGAGACCACCGTTTGATTTCACAAACCAGACATGAGTACATTAAGCCCACTTGTACAAAATCACCCCTTCTTTCAAATTATGATGTTCCCCTGTTGACTTTTGACATTATCTAGCAATTTAAACGGCTGTATTTATGAAAAGGCCTTTGACGGCTCAGAGCTTTTCAATTCAGGCGCAAGCCGCAACGGAACTGAATTGAAAAGGAATGGAATGTGACTCCTGCTATTGAATAGCAGTGCGAGGTCTTTAGACTCGGGCTTACGGTACAATTGTACTGACATGAGTGTCTGTAAGTGTGTGTGTAAGTGAGTGTGTCTGTTTGTTTATGCGTCTGTTTGTGTGTGTGCGTGCGTGCGTGCGTGCGTGTGTATGTGTGTGTGTGTGAGTGTTTATGTGTATGTATGTGTGTGTGTGTGTGTGTGTGTGTGTGTGTGTAGTTAATAGTTATTATAACAACTAACTTTTAAGAATTTGCAGAGGTAACCTACACGTTGTAAGTAGTCAATTTTCCAGTTTTTCAGAAACATCTACAAATGCATGACTTGTTGACAAGACGGATGAATTAAGCTGACACCTCTCAGCTATAAGCGTGCTGCATTTAAAAAGATATGTCCCTTACCTAAAATAGAATAGGGTATTCATTTGTGGCATGTGGTGTGTGGCGTGAAGGGCAGAGATTTACTAGTGTTTGTCAGTTGTCATAAGCACAGACCTAAACCAGCAAGGGTAAAAGGTATATGATCACTGGCTTTATGACGGGCCTCTCTCTGTGTGAGGAGCTCATAGGGCGGGCGAGTTTTCCCATTCACTGTTCAAAACCAATTAGCATTTTGTGGGGGACTCCATATCGATAATGAAAAATAAGACATACCCTGGCGTGCTTAGACATAACATGGCTTTTTCCCATGAATACCATGATAGTGCCATGAATATCCTTCTGCTCGAAAAAAGTTTTCAAAGGCGAAAAGGTTTTGAAGACCTTCTCTGAAATAACGGCGATATGTTAATTACCTTAAAGGTACAGTCATGACGTGAAAAATGTTTACAGTTAAACCCTGTCAACTTACTCATAAAGAAAGATAGTGAGTAAAATTATGTGGAAAGAGAGAGAGCTATTGTGTGTGTCCGAGGTATTCCCGTGTGTCTGTACATGTGTGTGTGTGTGTGTGTGTGTGTGTGTGTGTGTGTGTTAGTGCACGTGTATTTTTGTAACGTGATGTTGTTAGTGTGTGTGTGCGTGTGTGTGTGTGTGTGTGTGTGTGTGTGTGTGTGTGTAATAATAATAATAATAATAATAATAATAATAAATTTATTTCAGTTTTTGCAGGCCATCTGGCCCATATGAACACAAAATACAATTTACAACCAGAAAATACAGGAAGGTGGTTGTAAAAACACACTCATATAGCATTACATCAGCGCACATAAATAAACAAAAAAACAAGAAAAGTTCAAAGCAAATCCCTCTAATTCCTTAATTTAAGGCAACCTGAAATATACATAGCAACTTTAAAGACCAGTTTATCATGTAGGTTTCCACACAGCAGCTGAACTTTGAGATCGGATGGGAATCTGTAGTAAAACAGTGGAATGTACTTTTTACGTAAAGGGGAATATTTTGGACACTCGAACAGAAAATGACACAAATCTTCAGCCTTATGCCAATCACATGAATTACATTCTGGATTAGTGATGGGTTTTCCAAATCTGGATACTCCGTTTAAAGGTAAACGGTTACATCTAAGTAAACATATTGCCCGCCTGAGTTCACAAGAGTTCAGCTGCCCTATGTAACTGGCTCTAAGTATTTCTGGGTGGTAATGGCAGTATTCTGTGTTTGAAGAAAGGGATGCATGCCAGTCCTGTCGGAAAAAATCCATCAGCCGATCTTTGAATATCTGAATGAACAGAGGAGTGTTTCCAACTGACTGCATTTCCCATACATACCCAAACCCGTGCATACACAATAGAGTCTTTATTTGCGTAGCCCAGTTCGATCTACCTGAAGCATCATGCATACATAACATCGTGTAACACTGTCTTGGGTATCTGTTTTCTGACATGGTAAGAAGTCTGCACCAGTACTTCACCATTCGAACATAGGCATCAATATACATAGGGAATCTTCCACACTCACCCAGCGCAATATTGTTTTTTACATCTCTTCCAACACCAAGGACCATTTTACAAACCTTTATATGAACCTGCTCAATTACATCATGTCTCTGGAAACCCCAAACCTCTGACCCGTATAGCACAATGGGTTTAATCTTGACATCAAAAATGTGAAAAACAGTGTCAGCTGGCAAGTTTTGTAATTTAAAGTATAGTCTTTTGATGCCTGCAACTGCTCTCCTGGCTTTTCCAGCTAAGTTTTCTACACATCTAGCCCAGTTCAGAGTAGAGGAAAATATCACACCAAGGTAAGTATAACTGGACTCGACTTGAATCTGCTTGTCAGCATAAAACCATTTTTCACAATTTTTCACAAAACCTCCATTTTTGAAGACCACCACTTTTGTCTTGTCCATGTTCACAGTGAGACCCCATTTTTTACAGTATTTTTCTAAACAATTAATTTTCTTTTGGAGATCTGCTACAGAGTCAGAGACAATGGCTATATCATCAGCATACATAAGAAGGAAAATACCCAGTGGGTCTGCAAAAATATCAATGCCACGTGCACCGCACGATGATATTTCTGTCTCAAATTCTGAAAGAAAGATAGAAAACAGCAGTGGGCTCAACACACAACCTTGTCGCACCCCTGACATGCAATCAAAGTAGTCGGTAACTTTGGTTCCAACCCTTACAGCAGCTTTTACATGTTTGTACATACTCTCAAGTGTCTGAAGCAACTTTCCATGAACTCCTTTACGTAACAAGAGATACAACAGTTTTGTCCTGTGCACACTGTCGTAAGCTTTAGAAAAATCTACGTACATGGTGTAAAAACGGCCACCCTGCTTGCTAAGATACTTTTGCACTAGTGCCTGTAAGCAAAAAAAGTTGTCTATAGTACTGTACCCTTTACGGAAGCCAGCTTGAGCCTCAGGAATACAATCATTCTCTTCACAAAAACGCACCAACCTGTTGTTAATGACAAAACTGTACAACTTACTGATAACGTTCAGAAGAGAAATTCCTCTGTAGTTGTCAACATTTCTAGGGTTACCCTTTTTGTGTAGTGGAAATATCACAGCCATGGTCCAGCTTTCAGGGTATTCCGCACTTTGAAACACACGATTGAACAAAGGATGCAGAAATTTCACAAGGATCTCACCTGCATGATGAAAAAGGTCAGTGGGCAAGCCATCAGGGCCTGATGCTTTCCCTTTCTTCATGCTATTTATAGCACTGCGAATTTCATCCTGTGTGATTTCCTCGTCAAATTTTGCATTATGACAACCATCACAATCATCAGATATATGGTCATTCAAAACACCCTCGGCCTGTCTGCTGAAACCTGAATCATCAACATTCTGATCCACATTTAGCAAATTACGAAAATAATCATACCACACGCGTGGTGAAATGTCATCAGAACACAACTTTTTAACGCCAGTCAGAGACTTTATTTTTTGCCAAAATGTTCTTGAGTTTGCATCATTACATGCATCGTTGAGCTCATTCAAAACCCGTGCGTTGTACTCTACTTGTTTTGTTTTACACAACTTCTTAAATTCTTTCTTCATGTCAAGATACTTCCCTAAGTCGTCATGTGTGTTTGTGTGTCTGAACTGCTTCAACTGTAGGTACTTGTTTTGTTTTGCTAACTCGCAGTCCGAGTCCCACCACGGCGGCTGTGCACGGGATTCACCTACCTTCTTACCTGACCTCATTTTGACAGCTGCCTTCTGAATGAATGCTACAAAACAGGCCGACCCTTCTTCTACACTCGAGTCAAGCGCTGACAAAAAGTGTTGAAACTGAGTCTCCTGATTATCTTCAATGTATGCACAAAAGGATTCAGCGTAGTTTTCTTTCCAAACAAATTTAACCCCTTCCTCTAGTATTATATCATTATTTAAATCATCATCATCACATGAATAAACAGACTGAATAGAAGTAAACGTGGTTACAATGGGGAAATGGTCTGACTCACACCTGTCTGCAACAAACATATCAGTCACTAGGTCAAACACGGATTTAGAGCAAATACAGTAGTCCACCACACTTTTGCCTCTGTTGGCCACGCACGTAATTTCTCCCTCACTGTCACCTTTCGTTCTGCCATTGACAATAAACAAACAGTACTCTTGACATAGTTCTATCAGTTTCCAACCAAAACTGTTTATGCCAATATCTTTTGACCTCCGTGGGCTTTGTGGTACATCCTCTAGCAGATCTGTTAATTCCAGTAAAGGCTGCACGTGTGTATTGTCATCAATAAAATCAGTATCAGACAGACCGGCAGTGCGGGCGTTAAAATCGCCACATAATAGCCAAGGCAGCTCAGGGTGAGCACGTAACACTTGAGACATGTAGTTTTCTAACACTTCAAAACCATCAACGTTATCTTCACCATATACAACAGAACGCTCTGGAGCCACATACACAAATGCTGCCAGAACATCAGATGCAGAATTCAAAACAGACTTACCAATCTTTAGAATGTGTGTGTGTGTGTGTGTGTGTGTGTGTGTGTGTGTGTGTGTGTGTGTGTGTGTAATGGGTTGTTTTGACGGTTGAGTTGGTCGGTCAGTAGATTGGTCACTTGGCTGATTGGTTGGTTGGCAGGTCTGTCGGTCGGGGATGCTGGCTAGTTGGCGGCTGTCTCAAGTTCTGTTCCCCCCTTCCGCGCCGCCCACACCCTACCCCATCCCCTCCCCTCCCCCTCTTCAGCGTGCATGAATTGCATTGAGGGGCTGCCGGTGTGTACCAGTGTGTATGTGTGTGTGAGTGCTTGTGTGTGTGTGTTTAAAAGTTCACTCGGTCCCTACTTGATCAGAGTGCTGGTTATATTAAATCGATCTATGTAAGCTGGTAATTGCTTTTAAGTGCACTCCGATCGTGTGTTATTTTATACACAGATAAAGCCAGTAGCAACAGACCGGCGGTGCGCGCGTACATAGAAACGCCGAGGCTTTTGTCACGTATGGGTTGATTCAAAGAGCCGTGTACATGTGCACTCATGTATTCAAGTCAGTATATGCGTGTTTATGTTAGTATGTACGTACGTGCGTGTGCATGTGCGTGTGTTGGTATGTGTTGGTATGTGTGTGTGTATGTGTATGTATGCCTGTGTATATAACTTGTATGGCAATCTGGCACTGCCCTTGAATTATCTTGGTCTGCAACTGGCGTGTCTGTGCTTGTGCGTGTATGTTTTGTTATGAACAGAGCCGTGCTTAAACAGAGCCAATTAAATTTGCACTAAGCGGTCCCCCCGTGAACTTGCCTGCACTAAACATATCTAAACATATTTTCACGCGTGACCTGTGAATGGCGCTGTGAAAGAGGGCTTGTCATTGAGTCTTGTCATGCGTGAACTGAAATGTTATGTGCGGGACAGAGCATGTGAGTTTTTTTCGGAAATCGACTCTGACAGTATTGAAAACAATGGAGAGTAATTTTTCTAATTATTTGAGGTGTGTAAAATGACATTATTATATTTATTTGAGTGAACTATCAGGATTTGGTTTGATTTGAGAGAAACGGCCGTGTGGACCTTAATGACCGTAATTAGTTAATTAATTAAGGTCAACTTAAGACAATGGGTAATTGTCTCAGAAATGTACTATTCTCGACTGGTAATGGTCATCATTTTTTAACAATGTGTGATTAGGTTTTGTCAGAAACAATAGTTAGAATCCGGGAAAAATAAAAGGTGACGTCACACGAGTGTTTTGTTATCAAAAAACGTGAAAAGATGACGTAGTAAAAAAATTCCTTGTATTGTATATTCTTGTATCTCTGGGGGTGACCTACGTCAGGCGCTTCATTTCCAAACGAGGTGGTAGGGAGATCCGTCTCCCTACCATCATCCTGACGTTTGGGACCCCCACAGCTCCTACTACCATCTGGGGAGGTTACTACTCCCTAAAAGTGAAAAAGTACGTCCCTCTCCCCCTCCGGTGCTTTAAGTGCCAAAAGTATGGCCATGGGCAGAAGACATGCCGCCAGGCAGAGGCTCTATGCGCCCGTTGCACTAAGCCCGGACACTGCTGAGTCCTGCACAGCCATCCCCCTGTGTGTGAATTGCCAGGGGGCGCATATGGCTTCGGACAAGAAGTGCCCTCTTTGGATCTCCGAGTGCAGGATTCAGCAGGTGCGTGTGGAGAAGGGGCTGTCCTTTGCGGACGCCAAAAAACTGGTTGATGGCCCTGGTGCAGATGAGGCTGCGCTAAACTCAAATAACAACTTTGTGTATACTTTCAGTGCTGCGGTGGCAGGCAAGCGCCCCACCAAAGACTTCTCTTGTCAAACCCCAACTTCTTGGTTGGGGGCGGAGCCTCGGATCCTCTCGCCCCTGGAGAGTAACCCTCCTCCGGTGGTGACGAGGAGCCAGGGAACGCAGAGGGCGGACGCTACCGGTCCGGTGGCACCGCCTTCTGCTGCCCCTAAGACTCAGCCCCCACCCAGACCTGCTAGTTTGTCAACGCCAAAGGTTTCTGGCTCTGGTCAGCCTTCTAAGGCCGCTAACTCTAGCGGCAAGACAGCTGCCCAGGACCAGAAGTCTAAAAAATCTATGGGACCGCCGTGCGCACGGGCCCAGAAGGGGAACACAGATGTCCCCCTTCAAAACAAATATGCTGCTTTGGAGGAGCAGATGGAGGGAGTGGAAGTTGCCGATGCTGCGGCAGCTCCACCCCCTTCATCTCCTAAGAACCAGAGGAGGCCCGGGAGCCGGCCCCCCTCTGTTTCTCCAACTCCTTCCAAGGCAAAGGAAAAAGGGGGGAAAAACTCCGCACCCCCAGATAAGACATAATCATGGACTCTCTGCTTCAGTGGAATTGTCGTGGTTTTCAAGCTAACTTTGAGGAATTACGTCTTTTAGTCAAGTGCTATAACCCCTCAGTAATATCTCTTCAGGAGACTTACCTGAAGACTTCTGACCCTGTGTCCTTTAATGGTTTTAATGTTATACATAAAGGCTCTGATTCGGAGAGGCGCTCGGGTGGAGTGGCTCTTCTCATTAGTAGCCAAATATTATGTAGCCCCGTTAGCATCGACACCTGTCTTCAGGCTGTCGCAGCTCGGGTTACCTTGAAGAAGACCATAACCATATGCAGTATCTACCTGCCACCATCCCTGCGGGTCTGTAGTAATGATTTTTTTAATTTAGTTGATCAACTGCCCCCTCCCTTTATTCTCATGGGGGATTTTAACGGTCACGCTGACCTTTGGGGTAGTGACCACTATGATGGCAGAGGTCAGATGTTAGAAGATGTTTTTTCTCAACTTAACCTGTGTGTCTTTAACGATGGTTCACCTACATACTCTAACCCAGGTTCAGGATCTAGTTCTGTTCTAGACCTCACTGTGTGTGATCCTTCTCTCATGCTGGACTTTGACTGGAAGGTTCACGATGACCTGTGTGGTAGTGACCACTTCCCAGTAGTCCTGTCATCGGTCAGCTGTGGGGAGGATCCGCCGGTGGGGCGCTGGAATCTTAAGAAAGCTAACTGGCCTCTGTTCGCCTCCCTCTGTCAGTCTCGTATTACAGAGGAGGTGGTCATGTCATCTGAAGAACCTATTTCTTCTTTTACTACTATTTTGTTGGACGTAGCGGGTGTAACCATCCCTAAAACTTCCGCATCAGTCCCTGGAAAGCCGAGAGTACCATGGTTCAACGAAGAGTGCCGCAAGGCCCAAATAGCGCGCAAATCTGCTCAGCGACGTGCTTTCCGTAATCCGTCGCAAGTGAATATTTTAACCTTTAAAAGACAGAGGGCGAAAGCTCGTTACATTTTTAAATTCGAACGCCGTGCTTCCTGGAGACGCTTCGTCTCATCATTAACTTCTCGAACTCCGTCCCAGAAAGTATGGAAGGCTGTTCGGAGAATTAGGGGCAGGGGTGGCTCGGCTTTTGTTGGCCATCTTAGAGATGGTGCCAGCTTGGTTACAGATATAAAAGCTGTGGCCAATTTGCTTGCCTCCACCATTGCCCATAATTCTTCAACGGAGCACTATTCACCTTTCTTCCAGAGAGAGAAGGAGAAGCGAGAGTCTCGTATTTGTGATTTTAAGTCCAATAACTCAGAAGACTATAATGTCCCATTTACATTATCAGAATTGCAGCAAGCCTTGCAGAAATGTAATGACTCTGCTGCTGGCCTAGATACCGTCCACTATCAATTCCTAACGCATCTGCCTGAGAGGTCACTCCTTGCACTTCTCAAGGCCTTTAACCATATCTGGAGAACTGGTCATTTTCCGCCGTCTTGGCGCCAGGCTGTGGTTGTACCGATCCCCAAGCCGGGTAAGGATCCTTCCGACCCTGGCAACTACCGGCCTATCGCTTTGACATCATGTTTATGTAAAACTATGGAGCGCCTGGTCAACGCCCGCCTGGTGTGGCATCTTGAGTCACAGGGTCTCCTCACAGACCTCCAGTGCGGTTTCCGACGCTTCCGTAGTACAACTGACCATTTAGTCCGCTTTGAATCATTTATTCGAGATGCTTTTGTCAACAAGCAGCATGTCTATGCAATTTTCTTCGATCTTGAGAAGGCATATGACACTACCTGGAAGTATGGCATAATGTCTGACTTGTTGGACATGGGTTTTAAAGGGCACCTGCCCGTTTTTATTCACAATTTTTTGACTAACCGGTCGTTCCATGTCCGTGTGGGCTCCACCCTCTCCGACTCCTTTGAACAGGAGATGGGTGTCCCACAGGGCAGCATTCTATCTCCTGTTTTATTTAGTATTAAAATTAATAACATTGTAAAGGCCGTCAAGGATGATTCTGAATGCTCTTTGTTTGTTGATGACTTTGCTTTGTGCGCACGTGGTCGAGGACTTGCGTCCCTTGAGAGGCGCTTGCAGCTGTGCGTTGATCGCATCCAGGGGTGGGTGTCTCTCAATGGATTCAGGTTCTCGCCCTCCAAGACTGTCTGTGTGCATTTTACTAACCAGACGAAATTTTTTCCAGAACCTAGCCTGAGCATTGCTGGAGTGCCAATTAAGGTGGCCGAGGAGGCAAAGTTTCTGGGGGTCATTTTTGACAAAAGACTTACCTTCCGCAACTATATTAATTACCTTAGAACCTCTTGTCAGAAGGCTCTCGACATTCTTCGTGTCGTCGGTCGTACTGACTGGGGTGCGGACCGTACTGTCTTACTTCGTCTGTACCGGGCCCTTGTTCGGTCCAAACTGGATTACGGCTCTGTGGTGTATGGCTCAGCTTCCAAGTCTGTGCTACAGCGTCTGAACACAATTCACCATCAGGGTCTGCGGATATGTCTTGGGGCCTTCAGGACGTCTCCAGTTCCTAGTCTGTATGCCGAGGCAGGGGAGCCTTCTCTCAAGCTCCGCCGCATCCGCCTCATGCTCAGCTACGTTCTGAAACTGAAGGCCCATCCAGACAATCCTGCCTATGATTGTGTTTTTAAACCATCGTTTGCAGAGATTTACGATGCCCATCCGGGAGCTGTCCGTCCACTCTCTTTCCGTGTCCGACCTCATCTGCAGGCGGCCGGATTGGACCTGGACAGAGTTTCGGAATCCCTGCAACACATCACTCCACCTTGGCTCTTACCAGTTCCTGACATCTTGCTGGATTTGACTGCCCACAAGAAAGACTCTACTCCACCAGCCATATACCAACAGAGCCTCAATGAACTGCTTTCAATTTTTCCTGGCTATTGTCGCATCTATACGGATGGGTCAAAGTCTGAGGATGGGAGAGTGGCTGCGGCCGCAGTGTCCTCTCGCCATCCTCTCTCTTGGCTTGACTTCGCGAACGAAGATTTTATAGGAGTTGCCCACGACGTCTGCAGGCTTGTTCGTGGCTGCGGAGGCCAATCCGAGACAGGCAGGTTCGACCGCAGTGGCTGCAGGGGAAGGTATGGCCAGGGTTCTGAGCTGCGGCATCTCTGTTTTTTCTCCTGAGCCGCTTGTCCTTAAGGCTAGCTCTGTGAGAGTCCTCAAAGGAGACATCTGCCTTGTAAATGGTGGAGCGCCAGGTGTCACGGTCGGCAGCAAGCGAAGACCACTGGTGGTGGTCGATTTGGCAGGCACTAAGTGACTTCTTGAGACAGTCTTTGTATCTCTTCTTTGGTGCCCCTCTGTCACGGTGTCCAGTAGCAAGCTCGCCGAACAGGGTGATCTTTGGTAGGCGATGATCCTCCATCCTGGAGACATGCCCCGCCCAGCGGAGCTGTGTCCGCAGCAGCAAAGCCTCGATGCTCACAGTTTCAGCCTGTTCAAGAACCTCGACGTTGGTGACATAGTCACTCCAGTGAATGCCCAGGATGGTACGCAGGCAGCGCTGGTGGAAGCGTTCGAGGAGTCGTAGTTGGCTGCGGTAGAGGGCCCAGGACTCGGAACCATACAGCAGGGTGGTGAGGACCACAGCTCTGTACACGCTGATCTTGGTGCCTATTTTCAGCTGTTGATTGTGCCACACCCGCTTGAAAAGTCGCCCGAAAGCGCTGTTCGCTTTTGCCAGCCTGCTGTCAAGCTCCTTGTCCAGCTTGGCGTCCGACGTGATAATGCAGCCAAGGTAAGTAAACTGGTGCACTGACTTTAGTTCAGACTCGCCAATGGTGATGTGAGGAGGGCGATACACTGTCTTGGGTGCCGGCTGATGGAGGACCTCTGTCTTTTTCAGACTGACCTCGAGTCCAAAGAGCTGGGCAGCATCTGCGAAGCAAGACGTGATGCGCTGCAGGACTCTCTCTGTGTGTGCAACGAGGGCAGCATCATCAGCAAAAAGCAGCTCACGAATCAGTTGGTCTAGGGTTTTCGTGTGGGCCTGCAGTCGTCTGAGGTTGAACAGGCTGCCATCGAGACGATACCTGATGTACACTGCATCGTCATCATCGAGGTCCACTGTGGCCTGCTTCAACATCATGCTAAAAAAGATGGTGAAGAGGGTCGGTGCCAGCACGCAGCCCTGCTTTACGCCGTTGAGAATAGGGAATGGTTCCGAGAGGTCATTGTTGAGTCTGACCTGGCCTTGCTGGTCCTCGTGTAGCTGGACAATCATGTTGAGGAACTGTGGGGGACAGCCAAGTCGCTCCAGGATCTGCCACATGCCTTGCCTGCTCACAGTGTCGAACGCTTTTGTTAGGTCGACAAATGTTACGTACAGACCTTTGTTCTGCTCGCGGCACTTCTCCTGTAGCTGTCTCAGCACAAAGACCATATCGGTGGTGCTCCTGTTTGCTCTGAAGCCACACTGGCCCTCTGGGAGTTGGTCTTCAGCGATGGCAGTTACCAGCCGATTCAGGAGCAGCCTTGCAAGGATTTTCCCAGCAATGGACAGCCCTGTCTCGCCATCCTAAAAGCCCATTTAAGCACCGCCACCCAGATCATTCATCTGTATTTAGTGCGGAACTGCAGGCGGTTCTGCTGGCACTCAGGCATGCTTATCGATCTAGAGAAAGGAACTTCCTGATTCTGTCTGACTCTCTTTCTGCCCTGCAGGCCCTTCAGGGCACGGGATATGACCACCCACTGCTGGTGCAGATCAGAGAGCTCCACGCGGACTTGATGAAGGAATATTATGATATCATTTTTATTTGGGTGCCAGGGCATGTGGGCATTGAAGGCAACAGGATCGCAGATTCTGCTGCCAACGATGCCCGCAATGACCCTGTCCCTGACACACAGACTGTTTATAGTGATTTTAGACATGTAGCTAGTGCGTACATAGCCCGTGAGTGGCAGTCCGAGTGGGACAAAGAGGAAGCTAACAAGCTGCATGAAGCCCTTCCTAAGTTGTCCGACGGTCTACCTTATCGCTGCGGCAGCCGCCGTGAGGAGACTGTCCTGGCTCGGCTCCACATCGGCCACACGTATGTTACGCATTCTTATTTACTTAAACAGGAGGAGCGTCCATGGTGTTATGCCTGCGACGAGCAGTACTCTGTTCAACACTTTTTGTTGTCTTGTGCTGATCTAATCGACACAAGGTATAAACATTTCACGGCAGACTCCTTGAAGGTTTTGTTCCGGGATGTGCCCCCGGACAAGATCTTCAGTTTTCTGAGAGAGTGCCATATTTTTAATAAGATTTGAGCGTTTATAGATTATGATGTTTCTATTATTTTGACCTTTTTGAGAGTCCTTCGACGTTTTCTTTAAAGACCTGTGCGACATTTTAGCCTGACATATTTTTAAGTTATATTTACATCATGTCTTAAGACCTTTCTTTTAGTCTGGCTGGCCAGATTTTTACCCTTCCCGCCGTGAGATGGCCTTAGTTGCCTGCTCGGCGTTAAACCCAAATAACTAACTAACTAACTGTAGTGGGCTGGCGGGCAGAATCAACATTCGCCCGCTTCTACCTCAGGGATCTGTCGGGCCAGCGAGACGACCTCGCTCTGGTGGGGGACATCGCCTCAGCGCAACACTCCCTCCCGTACACACTTAGCTAAAATTGTCGGGAGTTTGGCAACTAGGTGGATGGCTCTGTCGTATGCCCTTTATGACGGTACCTTGGGCGCGGCACCCACCTCCTTTTTGCCATTCTTCCAGACAGTAATGTCATCGGTAATGTTTTTGAGGAAACAAATTAATTTTTCTCTATGATATATTTTTTTAAAAAAATACTTACCGATGACATTACTCAGAGGACCCTCCCACCTGCCCCGCTTGCCGCTGGTAAGCTAAGTATCACGACTGATTGTGATTGGGCCACGTGGTGAGTGCCCGGATGGGCTGGGACGGGAGGCTACTCTCGGGCCTAGTTAGGGTTCCCCGAGTGCCTCCCGGGTTGTGTAGGAACACAATGGGATGTCAGACAGCAGGATCCAGTCTGGGCGTTAAAAATCTATCTCCACCGGTCAAAGCCCTTACGGCGGGGTCATTCATGCCTTTTCTTGCCCTTGGTTCTGAACCGACATGATATATCCGCCCAAACGATCTCCACTTGGCTGCGTGGAGTTATCTGTTCCGCTTACAATGACCTCTCGACTGAGGGTGCGAAAAAGCTGCAGATTCAGGCGCACGAGATCTGGGCTGTCTCCACGAGTGTAGCGTTGGACCGTAACTGCGCCATGAAGGACATTGTAGCAGCTGTGGGCTGGCGGGCCGAATCTACCTTTGCCCATTTTTACTTGCGTGACCTCTCCAGCCAGCGACACAACCTGGCTCTGGTGGGTGATGTTGCCGTGGCTCAACACTCCCTCCCGGCGCTGGCGGCGCCATAGGTAACACTTAACTGAAATTTTCGGGAGTGTGTACCGGCTGGGGGTCTAGCTAAGCAGTTACCTGGGGAAATTGACCCTTCAGCTGCACCCTCCACTTCTTTTTAATTTTTCCTCTCAGTAATACCACCGGTAACGATTTTGAAGAAATAAATGTATTTTTCTTTAAAATATTTTTTTTCAAAAAATACTTACCGATGGTATTACTCAAACTTTCCTCCCCCCCTTCCCCGCTTGCCGCATGTCAGCTCAGATAGAACTGGTAATAACGGCCTCTCGCGAAATTTGGAAGGGAGGTTACTCGGAAGATAGGGAGGCCACTCTGGGGATTTGGTATCTGCTTGCTAGAGTTACGTCCCTGGTTGTGTAGCAACACAACAATTTTTGGAGGCTGAAATTGTCAGGCTAAGTATATCTTCATCTCAGTAATACCATCAGTAAGTATTTTTTCGAAAATATTTATTTTAAAGAAAAATACATGTTTGTGTTACGGACACAAAACTAGAGCTGTTTGCAGATTTTGCTTTGTTAACATGTTTTATTTGTATTAATCCTGATACTCTACTGCTTGAAATAAATTTTACTATGGTAGTTCAAGGGTGGTGCCAGAATAGCTTGGCGCCTGATGCTGACTCGTTTAAAATGTGTGTATTGTCCTATGAAAGCTACATTACAGATTAGGAGATAAGTGAATCATTATAGTTCAAGGGTGGTGCCAGAATAGCTTGGCGACTGTGGCGCCAAGCTTTTCTGGCACCACCTTTGAACTACAACGGTTGATCTAGCTTGTAATCTGTAATCTAGCCTTCACAGAACAATAGGCAATAAATAAAACACTCAGCATCAGGATCTATGGGGTTAAAAGGAAACTGTCCCTTTAGTGCATTTTAACGATGTGCGATTTTCCAATGAAAGGTGCTGTACACACTGAAAACGTGGTTCAAATCTTTATGGTGCAGGATATACAAGAAGCAGAGTGTAACGAACGCCTATGGGGCAGGTTTCGGTCGGACGATGGTGTGACGTCATTAGCAGTTGGACCGAATGTACACATGCGAATAATGTAGAGATAAGCCATGTTCACGTGCGGTAATGTAGGTGAGCGATGTTCACGTGTCACGTGTGGGAGTGACAGTGTGGTATCGGGAATAATTGCCGGTTAGAGATGCTATACCAGTCGAGCCGAGCGGTCGTTTTTGCTAGGGCTCCGAGGAAGAATTCTGGCTAGAGAATTCGATAGCTGTATATTGAATACAGGTATTTATTCTTTTATTACCGGTATTTATAATGACCTGTAACGCTATTCAGATGAAAAAGAAAGTATTGTTTTATGAATTATTATTAGAGTGCAGAAGAGCCATGTTTGAAGGAAATGCGATGGCTCGTGTCAATACTTGTTTAGTCATGTAATTATGTGATGTAGTTGTAACTAGGATGTCATGTTGTATTCATTCATATGTGAAGATGTGAGACTGAAATAGGAATAGAATTCAGTATATTTAGGTATACCTAATGATGAAATGTGCAGTAATATGTTACGAATTGGAGGTGAGCTGTGATTGTAATATTTGGCTCATAATCCATTGGGTGTAGGTACGAAAAATGTGTGTAAAGTATTAAAGTGGCTATAGGAATTGTGTGTAAAGTATTAAAGTGCCTATAGGAATTGTGTGCACTGTGTTAAAGTGGCTATAGGAATTGTCATAAGAATTATGACAATAGTGACTGTGGTATGGTGGCATAAAGAAGACATTTTTCAGAGGAAATGATCTAGAGCGCTCTGAAGTATAATAATGTGTCGAAGACACATTCAGACTTTTGGGTATAAGAGCGAACATTTATGAGTGTATAAATGTTGTGTACAGCGGGACCGGTACGGAGCGGACACCCCTGGTGTAGGGCCGATGAAGCTGTCCTGAAGGCATCACGTACGTGACCAGGTGCTGACATCAAGCCTTCATCTCTCCTTCGTCCTACCATCACTGGTGCTACGAGCAGCAACGGTAGCGAAGTAAGCCACAGATTCGTGCTACAGGACCACATGCAGTGTTCCGTCAGTGTAGCTATTGTCGCCTAGCGCCGTTAATTTCACGCCTAGGAATGTTCTAAATCTGTGAGTAGTCATTGAATAGTAATATTCAGTTCGGGAATCTCCGTCAAGTCGTCAATGTGATATTGACTGTGTCGACACTAGTATAAAGAGGAGTCGAGTGACGTCTCTCGAGAGAGACAACGACCTCTACGGTAGCGAGTGAATGTGTGAGCGCTGAAGTTGTGAATAACCTATATGCCACTTGTTACTGTTAGTTATTTGTGCAGATTGGTTTATATGATGTGAATTGTTATTTGTGTAGATTGGTTTATATGATGTGAATTGTGTGGTTTAATGTATGTTGTGAGTGTATGAGAATAGTTAAACAGAGGGCAAAGAGAAATAACTGTGTGGCCTTTGTCCTTGTTTGTAAGCGCGTGTGTGGTGGATGAAAGAGTCTAGTGAACAGAGATAGAACACCCACCTTTATACAGATTGGCAGAAAGCCCACGCACACACTCATTCCATAAACGTTTATATGTAACAAGTTAGTTAGTAGTACACTAAAAACACCGGCGTTACACAGAAAGTGGTGGCGCAGTTGGAAGTGGAAGCGGAGGGCTTCGTGCTCCCTCCCACTGTTTTGGCCAAGCTTGCCCTCATGTACGCCATGTTTGCCAAAGACATCAGCAAGGCACGCAGCTATATGGACCAACTGTAAGTCATTGAAACCGGTCCTCATAAGTCATTTGAATCCTAGCCGTCGGCGCAAAAGCTATGATTATGAACCAAAGGTACACCTTTGGGCCCCGACCCTTTAAGCTTTCCCCTTCTCAGAATGCACTCAGCTTTGCCCTAGTCGTAGATGTTTTCATACGCAGATGTTTAAAGCTGGTTTTTCCCGATGTTTATGTGAACCACACTTTACTGAGTTCCATCAAAAAACGGCAAAAAATTTAAATGGGCCATTTTCCCTGTGGAACGGAGCTGTGAGTGTCTCGGTTGTAATGATGATTTTGGATATCTGTGGAATGTGGATGTTAATATGAGGATGTTTATTCACCTTAATCACCAGTCTTTTCAGTTAACCCAGTTACCCCCAACGCCCTATAGCAGGAGACAGATGGACCGTGATAATTCAAGGGTAGTGCCGGATGAGCTTGGCGCCGAAGGTGCCAAGCTCATCCGGCACTACCCTTGAATTATCACGGTCCATCCTTCTCCTTCAGCTGGCACATAGTCTTTAGGTGGACCCTCCAAAATTTCGGAAATGTGCCCATGGGGTTAAATATGAGTTGTTAACCTGTCGCTGGTCAGTCAACTGGCAGTAGCCAGAGTCCAGAGTACTTTCGCGGACATTAACCTCTTCACTGCCGAGCAGACGCAAACACCGCCCAGCTGCACATGACATAGAGTTGCGGGGATTCATGAGCCATGTCTTTGGATCTGTGTTCCTGGGGCAGGTGGGTGTGGGGGGGGGGTGGTCCTTTGGCATTAAATGAACAGATTGCAGAAACTGCGTACACTGGCTGTAAGAGGGTTAAAGGTGGGGGTACATTGGTGTTTGCCTTGTGCCTTACTGCAGGCAAAGCAAGTTTCCGGAACATCGCAACTACCTGATGGCACTCACAAACCTCACCTATCTGGTTTGTGAGTATCATGTATAACTCGAGGCAAAATTTGTATCGTTACATTGTTGTGTAATGTTCTGTGCATCTACTGTGGGAAATCAGGGTATATACCCGACCACATATAGTAGCGCACCTTCATGTTTGTGTATGTATGTTTCTCCTGCCTACTTCCTAAGTTCCGGAGAAAGACATGGGTTATATAAGAGACCTGATCCATTCTTATAAGGAATGGAAATGATTGTCTTATTCTATACCTGCGTATTTCTCTGTGGGCTGGCGATTGGGTGCCTGATAGGCGGGGGCAGGGGATCTAACTGTTGTCTGTCCAGCGCTGTGATTCCCCTTGGTTTGAGTACTACCTGATGGCAGCACTCAAACTGGCGGCTCTTCAGGCGGGTCACGGCAAAGTGGATGGTGAGTGTCTTTGTGGAATGTCATGTTTGTGTGTGCATGCGCGCGCGTGTTTATATGGAAAGAGGCGACCAATTAACAAAAACCCAAACTGAAGTGATCAAATGTCTCAGTTGACGGCACACAAATCGTGGACGTTGGATTTTACATGAATGCACATCTGTTGCCTTTGATCTGAAGTGGTCAAGCAGTCACATGCTGAAAAAATGAAAGTGCAGTCACACTTTGCTTTACGATTATAAGTTTTGAAACTCAAATTGTCCCAATTGTCACAACAGCTTTGTGTAAAAATTCATTGTTGTGAAATGCACACTTGTTAGAAAACTGCATAGTGCGTGCAGTCGTCAGAACTGTGTACAATAGCATGGCTGCTTGCACGAGGAGGCTAAAACTGCTTTCAGCGAAGGGGTTAACCCATTTAAGCCTCAACACCTATGGCAGGAGATGGATCGACCATGATAATTCCAGGGTAGTGCTAGATTAGCTTGGCGCTAGATGGCGCCAAACTAATCAGACACTACCCTTGAATTGTCATGGTCGATTTGTCTGCAATGACTGGTCCATAGGCATTAGTTGACACCTCCCAACATTTGGCAAATGTGCCGAGCTAATTTGGCACTACCCTTGAATTATTATGTTTGATCCGTCTCCTGGACCTGGTACACAGTTCTTAGGTGACACCTGTAACATTGGGAAAGGCGGCCTTTGGGATAAATCGCTTAACCCTTTGTTTCTTCAAAAACATTACCGATGGTATTACTGATAGGAAGACATACTTAGCCTGTCAATTTCAGCCTCCAAAATTGTTGTGTGTTGCTACACAACCAGGGACGTAACTCTAGCAAGCAGCTACCCAATCCCCTGAGTGGCCTCCCTGTCCTCCGGATAGCCTCCCTTGTCGATCTCGCGAGAGAGTCCGTTATTACCAGTTCTATACTTAACTGCCATTTTGTTCGGTTCCGTTGTTTTCAGTCTCCGTGTTTATGCGTATTCCTCATTCGTTTTTGTTGGTTTCGATCTTTCCCGATGGCCAGGTAAGGCCTCGGACATTGTCTCGCCCGACAATTACAGCCGTCTCCATCGGTCGGTTGCAACGGTCGTACACTTGGCCTTCGTGGCCCCGAACCCCGCACGGTTATCCTCTGTTTGCATGATTTGTTGCAGTAGCCAACTCAGAACATGCCCCGCCTGTGGCAACTTCCAGTGGCCATCGGATTTGCATCTGCACTGCTTGCCGTGCTCGGGCTGTGCCTCTGATAAGACTTGCGCTGTTTGGGAAGAAGACCATTGGTCTCAGATGTGGAGCTTCTATCATGGCAAGTGCCCCATTCCTTCTTCTACGGCTCTAGTCCCACCAGCCCCTCCCACTTCAGCCGCAGTCGATGGGTTGTTCAGTCGCTCTCGGTCCCCGGACTCCATTCGCTCCCTCACTCTACACTCCCGTGCCCCGGTTCCAGTACCCTTGCAGGTATTTTTGCCTATCCCACCAGACAAGGTGACGGACGCTGTCCCTTCTGCTGTGGGAGGTAAAAAGTTCTTTTCCTCTTCTATGCGTTCTCGCTCTCGGGAGCGCTGTTTACTACCGGTCCCGTGCACCCGCTCTACGGAGACGGGTCACTCGCGGAGACTTCCCCCTCTCCCTCGGGAGACAGGACACCGGCATCTGATTAACCCTGGCACGGTTACCGATCAGACTGGTGTGGCCTGGCCCACCTACACTTTTTTGCGAGCCTACCCGGCACCGGCCTCCACGTGGCGTGGGTGGGTAGTCCGCTCAGTCCCTGACTGAGTGGGCTAGCAGACGGGTGCCATCTTTGTCCAGGATTAGGACTTGATGTCAGCAGATATGTTGTTCAGTCTTTTTCACTGGCCCGGTTTTTGAGGAGCTGTACTAACCCAGGTTGTACCACGTTGGATTGGTCCTTAAAAATACTCGTGACTTTTTGGTCCTTTGGATCCCAAGTGTTTGCCGTGCTTGGAGACCCGTGTCGGGGGAGAAGAGGACCCTGGTGGCTGAAACACTCCACTTTGGCCTTGACTTCTACCTAAACGGGAGGCTAGTCGTACCGGCATAGTCAATCGGCTCTTGTCACGCCGAGCCCTATCCCCCTGTTGACATGCGGGTTGTTATACGGAGCACCATGCTATAGCCTCTGATGCTGATTAGGTGCTTTACGCCAGTATTCCCCTGCATTCAACAGTGTGATAGAAGGCGGTGGCTCAAACGGTTCAATCGAGCTTACCCCCTTGAGTATATCTTTCGGGCAGTCTCCATTGTGCGTCGGCTGGAGACCCGCCGACAATTGCACTTTCCCTTGTTGGGCTCGGTGGCGGGCGGGGACCCCCGGGGGATGAATATCTATCATACTATAATATGGAAAATATCAAAAAACCAAAACTTGCACCAAAGCGGCACATAGCCGCCGACATTGTCATTGAGAACGATAGTGACTCTGTGAGGAAGCGACACCTCAGGCGTCAGCCGCCTGGCCTCGCTTTCTCATTATCCACAGCAAAGTCAAAGAGAAGCCTGTTTCCAAGCTGCACCCTTTCCTGGTAGGGGAGACCCTCAGGAGCCGTGTTGGCAGGCCTGAGGCCCAGCGCCTCAGGTCTGGTGACTTGCTGGTAGAGTGCCGCACCCGGGCACACTCCAATGGGCTACTGAGGCTCTCCTCCATCGGAGATACTCCAGTGGAGGTCACTCCCCACAAAACAATGAATTCCTCTAGAGGAGTGATAAAAGACCAAGCATTGGCCGAACTACCTGAAGATGAACTTGTACGGAACCTTAAGTCACAGGGGGTGATCTACGTCAGGCGCTTCATTTCCAAACGAGGTGGTAGGGAGATCCGTCTCCCTACCATCATCCTGACGTTTGGCACCCCCACAGCTCCTACTACCATCTGGGGAGGTTACTACTCCCTAAAAGTGAAAAAGTACATCCCTCTCCCCCTCCGGTGCTTTAAGTGCCAAAAGTATGGTCATGGGCAGAAGACATGCCGCCAGGCAGAGGCTCTATGCGCCCGTTGCACTAAGCCCGGACACTCTGCTGAGTCCTGCACAGCCATCCCCCTGTGTGTGAATTGCCAGGGGGCGCATATGGCTTCGGACAAGAAGTGCCCTCGTTGGATCTCCGAGTGCAGGATTCAGCAGGTGCGTGTGGAGAAGGGGCTGTCCTTTGCGGACGCCAAAAAACTGGTTGATGGCCCTGGTGCAGCTGAGGCTGCGCTAAACTCAAATAACAACTTTGTGTATACTTTCAGTGCTGCGGTGGCAGGCAAGCGCCCCACCAAAGACTTCTCTTGTCAAACCCCAACTTCTTGGTTGGGGGCGGAGCCTCGGAACCTCTCGCCCCTGGAGAGTAACCCTCCTCCGGTGGTGACGAGGAGCCAGGGAACGCAGAGGGCGGACGCTACCGGTCCGGTGGCACCGCCTTCTGCTGCCCCTAAGCCTCAGCCCCCACCCAAACCTGCTAGTTTGTCAACGCCAAAGGTTTCTGGCTCTGGTCAGCCTTCTAAGGCCGCTAACTCTAGCGGCAGGACCGCTGCCCAGAATGTTGATTTAGATAGTCTAAAAAATCTATGGGACCGCCGTGCGCACGGGCCCAGAAGGGGAACACCGATGTCCCCCTTCAAAACAAATATGCTGCATTGGAGGAGCAGATGGAGGGAGTGGAAGTTGCCGATGCTGCGGCAGCTCCACCCCCTTCATCTCCTAAGAACCAGAGGAGGCCCGGGAGCCGGCCCCCCTCTGGTTCTCCGACTCCTTCCAAGGCAAAGGAAAAAGGGGGGAAAAACTCCGCACCCCCAGATAAGACATAATCATGGACTCTCTACTTCAGTGGAATTGTCGTGGTTTTCAAGCTAACTTTGAGGAATTACGTCTTTTAGTCAAGTGCTATAACCCCTCCGTAATATCTCTTCAGGAGACTTACCTGAAGATTTCTGACCCCGTGTCCTTTAATGGTTTTAATGTTATACATAAAGGCTCTGATTCGGAGAGGCGCTCGGGTGGAGTGGCTCTTCTCATTAGTAGCCAAATATTATGTAGCCCCCGTTAGCATCGACACCTGTCTTCAGGCTGTCGCAGCTCGGGTTACCTTGAAGAAGACCATAACCATATGCAGTATCTACCTGCCACCATCCCTGCGGGTCTGTAGTAATGATTTTTTTAATTTAGTTGATCAACTGCCCCCTCCCTTTATTCTCATGGGGGATTTTAACGGTCACGCTGACCTTTGGGGTAGTGACCACTATGATGGCAGAGGTCAGATGTTAGAAGATGTTTTTTCTCAACTTAACCTGTGTGTCTTTAACGATGGTTCATCTACATACTCTAACTCTAACTCTAGCCCGCGAGTGGCAGTCCGAGTGGGACAAAGAGGAAGGGAACAAGCTTCATGAAGCTCTTCCTAAGTTGTCTGACAGTCTACCTTTCCCCTGCAGCAGCCGCCGTGAGGAGACTGTCCTTGCTCGGCTCCACATCGGGCACACGTATGTTACGCACTCTTACTTACTTAAACAGGATGAGCGTCCATGGTGTTTTGCCTGTGATGAGCAGTTTTCTGTTCGACACTTTTTGCTGTATTTTGCTGACCTAACTGACACCAGATACAAACACTTCACAGCGGACTCCTTGAAGGTTTTGTTCCGGGATGTTCCCCCGGACAAAATCTTCAATTTTTTGAGAGAATGCAATATTTTTAACAAGATCTGAGCATTCATAGACTATGTGAATTTTTTTTATTTGCCCTTTTTGAGTCTGTAGACGTTTCTTTTCAAGACATGTGCGACATTTTAGCCTGAGATGTTTAATCTATATTTACATCTTGTCTTAAGACCTTGCTTTTAGTCTGGCTGACCAGATTTTTACCCATCCCGCCGTGAGATGGCCTTAGTCGCCTGCTCGGCCTTAAACCCAAATAACTAACTAACTAACTAACTATGAACATTGAAACACTGCCACACAACTCCTGCAGGTGATGAGTCAACTTTCAACACCCTTTTGTCTTCAGTGTTGTTGACAAGTGGGCAGCTGACAAGAAAAGGGTACTGTTTTCAGCTAGGAGGGGTACCACTGTTCAACAGGACTCAGAAAAACCATCCACTTCTGCTGAGTGATCAGCTCATATCAGTTCCACTGAGTCTGAGGGTGTCATTTTGATTTTCAAGTCGGTGTAGCAGCCTACTACATGTAGTGAAGTTTCAGATAAATCTAACAAATGTAGCCTATTGACAAGGCCTTTTAAAGTAGCGCGAAAATGATGTCCTATTGTTTTGTTCCAATTCAGGACAAATGTCCTATCCCTCTGCCACCCTCCAGGACATTTGTCCTATAGGTGTCCAGCTCCAGTGACATCCCTGGCCTAACACTCTTGCTATACACTACTCTATACACTGGAAAAGACTATGCTTAACCAACCACGTACTATCTTCATAGCGGCTTAGACATACACACCTCACATTCTTTTAGTTATCTATCGCGGTAAACAACTGTATACAAAAACACCGGTTACTTCACTGAATTCTAAACCAACATAACTGAACCAAACTGGTCAACACTATACAAGCAAATTACTCTTAGCAACGCATACTGTCTTTAACTAAGCAACTATCAATACTACATATATAGAAACAGACCTGAATTCTAGGCTTCAGAGTCTTGGAATACGGGCTAGGTATCTCAAACACATATGATTCCTCTGACAAGAAAGCCCGTATTAACGTATTTCTGCTCTGACTTTTGGCTAGAACTCACTATAACAGTACTCACTAAAACTCCGTGATAACCATGCCTTACAGATTTCACGTGGAGCCTCATGCCACCCGGACTATCGGCACAAACAAACCGTTAACAAAAACCGTACCGTACTAACCCTAATGTATGAGCACTATGCACGAGCATAGAGCTTCATCACACCGATGGTATTACTCACATTTCCCTCCCACCTTCCCCGCTTGCCGTCTGTCTGCTAAGATAGAACTGGTAATAACGGACTCTCGCGAGATTGAGAAGGGAGGCTATTCAGAGGATAGGGAGGCCACTCAGGGGATTGGGTAGTTGCTTGCTAGAGTTACGTTCCTTGTTGTGTAGCAACACACAACAATTTTGGAGGCTAAAATTGACAGGCTGAGTATGTCTTCCTATCAGTAATACCACGAAAAAAATTATTTTAAAGAAAAATGCATTTTACCCCCAAGGTCCCATGTCTCACATTTTGGAGGTGTTGCCCAACAACTATGTACCAGTTGCAGGAGATCGATTGATCATGATAATTCAAGGGTAGTGCCAGATGGGCTTGGCGCCTTGAGGCGCCAAGCTCATCTGGCACTACCTTTGAATTATCATGATCAATCCATTTCCTGCTGCAGGGTCCTGGGGCTGAAAGGGTTAACAAGAACATTCACATACGTGGAAATGTTTTTGTTGATAATTTATCCTGCTGATGTTTCTTTTCTCAAAATCTGCAACTCAGACGCTGTCAAGACACTGGAGATGTACGCAGACAAACACAAGGACGTGGTGCATAAACAGGACTTGCCACGCAAAGACTATTTTGCCGATGTCGTAAAAGCAGCCCAAAACATGGAGAGCGCCAAGAGGCTGCAAGATTGTCTGGTAAACCTTGGCTATGTGCATGCTGAAAATTGGCAGTTGCTCGACGCGTACATGGAGAAGGTGATTGAAAGGTGAGATACAGCCCCTGGTACTGTACAAGACGCTCTTGTACCACGTGAATGTCCTGTGTTTGTCTTGTAGTGTGTTTGTCTTCAGAGTGAATGCATGTGTTTCAGGTGAGTGTACATGTCATGTTGGGTTCAGTTCACAGCGCTTTGAGCCGATTCACAGAATTGGGTCAAGCGTCTTATGTAATGTCAGGTAATAATAATAATAATAATAATAATACATAGTATTTATATGGTGCATTTCTCATATTTATAATATAACTCAATGCGCAGGACATAGCCGCGAACTGAACCCAACAAGCATGCTCACGTGAATCACGCACATTCCCTCGCACACTGTACATAAACACAGAACATTCACGTGGTGCTAAGGGCAAGCTCAAGCAAGCTACTGAAATTTTTGGAAATTTAAATCATTTTTTTCTATTTTTGGAATTTGATTAAGTGGTCTGAAATTAATACCGAATTCGGTATTATTATTTATTATTATTGTGCATGCATCCACCTGTACTGTGAACGTTACATCAGAGGTGACTTTCTCCAGCAGGTTTGTTTGATCCAGCAAGAGGCATAGATTCACGTGAGACCTTGCCGTCGCAGGGGTTCATGAGAATCTGTCTCTTGCAAAAGAATACAAAAATAAGAGTACTTTATTATCTCGAAAACAGAAATTCGTTTGTGGTACATTTATAACAAATAGTACAAACAAGACATGAAAACATTGTAACACAATTAGGCAAGGGGTCTGGTCACTGACTGTACAATGACACTCTCCCTCTTGTTTCTTGCAGCCGAGATCCGGACAGGATCCTTCAAGAAGCCGAGCACATCATAAAGACTCACCATTGTTCTCGCAGCAACGACAGTGTTCTCAAGTTCTTTATTGAAAAAGAGGATCCTGAAAGACTCCAGAAAGGTATTCGCCTTACCAATCATTTTTGTCTCCCATGTGATGGTAAGAATGTGTCTATGTCTTGGACTGTACAGCGTTTGTCCGGCATCCATGGTATACGCGGCTTCAGCTGCATATCTGGATGCCGTTTGTCTTGAATAATAATAATAATAATAATAATGAGTACTTGTATAGCGCCTAACCTCAGATTAGAGCTCTAGGCGCTTAACAAAAACTAATGTACAAAAATAACTAATTACAAAAATGCAATTTACAAAAAGTACAAAAAAACAAAATACAACGCACTCTGTAAACAAGCTATAAAGTCACCATTCAAAAGTGCTACGCTTATGGACTCATACTGGCATTCACACTCACACTCACACACTACTTCTAACATAGATAGAGATGACTTTAACATGACAGGTGTGTGACAAAGTCATTTGTAGCTGACAGAAAAAATATGGGTCTTTAGGGCTCGCTTGAATGCCTCTCTCGAATCCACGTATCTGAGTTGAATGAGTTAATGTTGGCATTTTCTCTGAGACTACTGAAAGCAGTGTATGGCCCCAGGCACCTGGTACAAAGTCCCCTGCGAAGCGCGAATGGCCAGGCACTCCTCACAGATAATACCTCCATCTTGAACCGCTGGTCGGAGTACTTTCAGAGCCTCTTCAGCGCTGAGCGCACTGTTCAAGAAGCAGTCGTCCTACAAATCCCACAACTCCCAGTAAAGGTTGAATTGGACGAACCGCCCACCGCTGAAGAGTCCCTCAAAGCGATCCACCAGCTCAAGAGTGGCAAAGCAGCAGGCATTGATGGAATACCGCCAGAGATCTGGAAACATGGAGGCACAGCACTGCACAACAAGCTCCATGACCTCTTTCTCTGCTGCTGGCAGGAAGGAACACTACCAAAGGATCTCCGTGATGCTGTCGTTATCACCCTGTACAAGAACAAAGGCGAGAAGTCTGACTGTTCCAACTATCGGGGAATCACCCTGCTGTCCTTTGCTGGGAAAATTCTTGCAAGGCTGCTCCTGAATCGGCTGGTACCTGCCATCGCTGAAGACCACCTCCCAGAGGGCCAGTGTGGCTTCAGAGCAAACAGGAGCACCACCGATATGGTCTTTGTGCTGTGACAGCTTCAGGAGAAGTGCCGCGAGCAGAACAAAGGGCTGTACGTAACGTTTGTCGACCTAACAAAAGCGTTCGACACTGTGAGCAGGCAAGGCATGTGGCAGATCCTGGAGCAACTTGGCTGTCCCCCAAAGTTCTTTGGCATGATTGTCCAGCCACACGAGGACCAGCAAGGCCAGGTCAGACTCAACAATGACCTCTCAGAACCATTCCCTATTCTCAACGGCGTAAAGCAGGGCTGCGTGCTGGCACCGACTCTCTTCACCATCTTTTTTAGCATGATGTTGAAGCAGGCCACAGTGGATCTCGATGATGACGATGCAGTGTACATCAGGTATCGTCTCGATGGCAGCCTGTTCAACCTCAGACGACTGCAGGCCCACACGAAAACCCTAGACGAACTGATTCGTGAGCTGCTTTTTGCTGATGACGCTGCCCTCGTTGCACACACAGAGAGAGCCCTGCAGCGCATCAC
The DNA here is from genome assembly GCA_036245525.1 of Semisulcospira habei. Taxonomy (NCBI): domain Eukaryota; kingdom Metazoa; phylum Mollusca; class Gastropoda; family Semisulcospiridae; genus Semisulcospira; species Semisulcospira habei. Next base: position 591,591 of record BTPG01000004.1, on the reverse strand, counting down.
GTCCTGCTTCGCAGACGCTGCCCAGCTCTTTGGACTCGAGGTCAGTCTGAAAAAGACAGAGGTCCTCTATCAGCCGGCACCCAAGACAGTGTATCGCCCTCCTCACATCACCATTGGCGAGTCTGAACTAAAGTCAGTGCACCAGTTTACTTACCTTGGCTGCATTATCACGTCGGACGCCAAGCTGGACAAGGAGCTTGACAGCAGGCTGGCAAAAGCGAACAGCGCTTTCGGGCGACTTTTCGAGCGGGTGTGGCACAATCAACAGCTGAAAACAGGCACCAAGATCAGCGTGTACAGAGCTGTGGTCCTCATCACCCTGCTGTATGGTTCCGAGTCCTGGGCCCTCTACCGCAGCCAACTACGACTCCTCGAACGCTTACACCAGTGCTGCCTACGCACCATTCTGGGCATTCACTGGAGTGACTATGTCATCAACTTCGAGGTCCTTGAACAGGCTGAAACTGTGAGCATCGAGGCTTTGCTGCTGCGGACACAGCTCCGCTGGGTGGGGCATGTCTCCGGGATGGAGGATCATCGCCTACCAAAGATCACCCTGTTCAGCGAGCTTGCTACTGGACACCGTGACAAAGGGGCACCAAAGAAGAGATACAAAGACTGTCTCAAGAAGTCACTTAGTGCCTGCCAAATCGACCACCACCAGTGGTCTTCGCTTGCTGTGGACCATGACACCTGGCGCTCCACCATTTACAAGGCAGCTGTCTCCTTTGAGGACTCTCGCAGAGCTAGCCTTAAGGACAAGCGGCTGAGGAGAAAAACCAGAGATGCCGCAACTCAGAACCCTGGCCATACCTTCCCCTGCAGCCACTGCGGTCGAACCTGCCTGTCTCGGATTGGCCTCCGCAGCCACGAACAAGCCTGCAGACGTCGTGGGCAACTCCTATAAAATCTTCGTTCGCGAAGTCAAGCCAAGAGATTCAAGACACAGACTTCAGACTTGGCCTAAGGGTACTTTGTGGCAAAACCCTTCTAAACATACCAGTTTCAGTGACATGTCTCAAAGATCATGTTTCACAGGAGTCAAGTAACAGGGATACCTGATAGCCAAACATTCCCAGTCTTTCCACTGTCCTCTTCCCACGTTGGACCCTCTGGCTGTAGCACAGCTTGGTGGCAACACTCAGCTGAGACACGCCCTCCCTCGTGGTTTGGATAAGACGGCATCACTTGTGCGGAACACCTTGGCCTGTGGTGGTTTTCTGGAGCTACTCACGCAAGATTTGATACGTTGCATTGAAGACTCCCGACAAGCTTTGCCCCTCCTTGGTGATCTCCTCGCCCTCGCAGTCGCGGCGAACCGGGCAGCTTATCACTCTTCGGTCAATGCTATGGCGGCTGATGCTAACTGTGACCTCATGCTTTGAGAGAGATGCCGTTCTACAAGCCTGTCATGGATTGCCCCTCGATCTGAAGACACAGCTGCGTCGCGCTCCTCTCGGTGGCCACCTTCTCTTCAGTGAGACTTGGCAGAAGGTGAAGGATGGAAATTTAGACCGCTGGCCCATCCGAGTTATCACCTCTCACTTTCACGCAGCCCGCAAGGCCATGGGTCGCACCCTGCAGACCTCCAGACCCTCTTCGTCCTTCATTCCCTCTCATTCCAAGGCGCCCCGGAGGGCTTCCGCTTTCGGCCGCACTAAGCCCGTTAGGACCTCTGCCCCCTCTTGGGCCCACTGGGCACCGGCCTCCACGTGGCGTGAGTGGTAGTCTACTCAGTCTCTGACTGCGTGGGCTAGCAGAGGGATGCTATCTTTGTCCAGGGTTAGGACTTGATGTCAGCAGATATGTTGTTCAGTCTTTTTCACTGGCCCGGTTTTTGAGGAGCTGTGCTTACCCAGGTCCTACCATGTTGGATTGGCCCTTAAAAATACGCGTGAGCTTTTGGTCCTTTGGATCCCAAGTGTTTGCCATGCTTGGAGACCCGTGTCGGGGGAGAAGAGGATCCTGGTGGCTGAAACACTCCACTTTGGCCTTGACTTCTGCCTAAACGGGAGGCTAGTCGTACCGGCCTAGTCAATCGGCTCTTGTCACGTCGAGCCCTATCCCCCTGTTGACATGCGGGTCGGTATACGGAGCACCATGCTATAGCCTCTGATGCTGATTAGGTGCTTTACGCCAGTATTCCCCTGCATTCAACAGTGTGATAGAAGGCGGTGGCTCAAACGGTTCAATCGGGCTTACCCCCTTGAGTATATCTTTCGGGCAGTCTCCATTGTGCGTCGGCTGAAGACCCGCCGACAATTGCACTTTCCCTTGTTGGGCTCGGTGGCGGGCGGGGACCCACGGGGGATGAATATCTATCATAATATAATATGGAAAATATCAAAAAAACAAAACTTGCACCAAAGCGGCACATAGCCGCCGACATTGTCATTGAGAACGATAGTGACTCTGACTGTGAGGAAGCGACACCTCAGGCGTCAGCCGCCTGGCCTCGCTTTCTCATTATCCACAGCAAAGTCAAAGAGAAGCCTGTTTCCAAGCTGCACCCTTTCCTGGTAGGGGAGACCCTCAGGAGCCGTGTTGGCAAGCCTGAGGCCCAGCGCCTCAGGTCTGGTGACTTGCTGGTAGAGTGCCGCACCCGGGCACACTCCAATGGGCTACTGAGGCTCTCCTCCATCGGAGATACTCCAGTGGAGGTCACTCCCCACAAAACAATGAATTCCTCTAGAGGAGTGATTAAAGACCAAGCATTGGCCGAACTATCTGAAGATGAACTTGTACGGAACCTTAAGTCACAGGGGGTGACCTACGTCAGGCGCTTCATTTCCAAACGAGGTGGTAGGGAGATCCGTCTCCCTACCATCATCCTGACGTTTGGCACCCCCACAGCTCCTACTACCATCTGGGGAGGTTACTACTCCCTAAAAGTGAAAAAGTACGTCCCTCTCCCCCTCCGGTGCTTTAAGTGCCAAAAGTATGGCCATGGGCAGAAGACATGCCGCCAAACAGAGGCTCTATGCGCCCGTTGCACTAAGCCCGGACACTCTGCTGAGTCCTGCACAGCCATCCCCCTGTGTGTGAATTGCCAGGGGGCGCATATGGCTTCGGACAAGAAGTGCCCTCGTTGGATCTCCGAGTGCAGGATTCAGCAGGTGCGTGTGGAGAAGGGGCTGTCCTTTGCAGACGCCAAAAAACTGGTTGATGGCCCTGGTGCAGCTGAGGCTGCGCTAAACTCAAATAACAACTTTGTGTATACTTTCAGTGCTGCGGTGGCAGGCAAGCGCCTCACCAAAGACTTCTCTTGTCAAACCCCAACTTCTTGGTTGGGGGCGGAGCCTCGGATCCTCTCGCCCCTGGAGAGTAACCCTCCTCCGGTGGTGACGAGGAGCCAGGGAACGCAGAGGGCGGACGCTACCGGTCCGGTGGCACCACCTTCTGCTGCCTCTAAGCCTCAGCCCCCACCCAAACCTGCTAGTTTGTCAACGCCAAAGGTTTCTGGCTCTGGTCAGCCTTCTAAGGCCGCTAACTCTAGCGGCAGGACCGCTGCCCAGGACCAGAAGTCTAAAAAAATCTATGGGACCGCCTTGCGCACGGGCCCAGAAGGGGAACACCGATGTCCCCCTTCAAAACAAATATGCTGCATTGGAGGAGCAGATGGAGGGAGTGGAAGTTGCCGATGCTGCGGCAGCTCCACCCCCTTCATCTCCTCAGAACCAGAGGAGGCCCGGGAGCCGGCCCCCCTCTGTTTCTCCGACTCCTTCCAAGGCAAAGGAAAAAGGGGGGAAAAACTCCGCACCCCCAGATAAGACATAATCATGGACTCTCTACTTCAGTGGAATTGTCGTGGTTTTCAAGCTAACTTTGAGGAATTACGTCTTTTAGTCAAGTGCTATAACCCCTCAGTAATATCTCTTCAGGAGACTTACCTGAAGACTTCTGACCCTGTGTCCTTTAATGGTTTTAATGTTATACATAAAGGCTCTGATTCGGAGAGGCGCTCGGGTGGAGTGGCTCTTCTCATTAGTAGCCAAATATTATGTAGCCCCGTTAGCATCGACACCTGTCTTCAGGCTGTCGCAGCTCGGGTTACCTTGAAGAAGACCATAACCATATGTAGTATCTACCTGCCACCATCCCTGCGGGTCTGTAGTAATGATTTTTTTAAATTTAGTTGATCAACTGCCCCCTCCCTTTATTCTCATGGGGGATTTTAACGGTCACGCTCACCTTTGGGGTAGTGACCACTATGATGGCAGAGGTCAGATGTTAGAAGATGTTTTTTCTCAACTTAACCTGTGTGTCTTTAACGATGGTTCACCTACATACTCTAACCCAGGTTCAGGATCTAGTTCTGTTCTAGACCTAACTGTGTGTGATCCTTCTCTCATGCTGGACTTTGACTGGAAGGTTCACGATGACCTGTGTGGTAGTGACCACTTCCCAGTAGTCCTGTCATCGGTCAGCTGTGGGGAGGATCCGCCGGTGGGGCGCTGGAATCTTAAGAAAGCTAACTGGCCTCTGTTCGCCTCCCTCTGTCAGTCTCGTATTACAGAGGAGGTGGTCATGTCATCTGAAGAACCTATTTCTTCTTTTACTACTATTTTGTTGGACGTAGCGGGTGTAACCATCCCTAAAACTTCCGCATCAGTCCCTGGAAAGCCGAGGGTACCATGGTTCAACGAAGAGTGCCGCAAGGCCCAAATAGCGCGCAAATCTGCTCAGCGACGTGCTTTCCGTAATCCGTCGCAAGTGAATATTTTAACCTTTAAAAGACAGAGGGCGAAAGCTCGTTACATTTTTAAACGTGAACGCCGTGCTTCCTGGAGACGCTTCGTCTCATCTTTAACTTCTCGAACTCCGTCCCAGAAAGTATGGAAGGCTGTTCAGAGAATTAGGGGCAGGGGTGGCTCGGCTTCTGTTGGCCATCTTAGAGATGGTGCCAGCTTGGTTACAGATAAAAAAGCTGTGGCCAATTTGCTTGCCTCCACCATTGCCCATAATTCTTCAACGGAACACTATTCACCTTTCTTCCAGAAAGAGAAGGAGAAGCGAGAGATAAGAAAAGAGAGATTTTCAGGACTCCGGATTCTCATAAGCCGAGCAAATGCTCAAAAACTGCTTATTTTTAAACATTAAAATCTCTCACCTCTCGTAAACCCCATTTAACCATGCAGACTGCACAGCACAAAGTATTGATTTCCCCCCCGTACCCGGCCGGCTCGCACTGAATAAAATATGCACATCAGGAAAATAATCACCATGCCACAATGGCTCTAGCCAGGTCGCGCGCAGGTAGTTTCGAAATGCACAAAAGATTTTTAATGATCCGATCATATGCGCGTGTCCTGGTCTGACGCCCCCCCCCCCCCCCCCCCCCCCGTATGCTGAATGCTTTCAAAAGAAGCCAGATATGCTAATAGGATTGGAAAACCGGCCGTTTCTGTCGCAATCAGTAGCACACACACTGGCATAATGGCGTAATCAATAATTTGTTATTGGGCTGCCCGCAACTCGCAATGCACTGAAATAACAGCAGTTTCAAGTCTACTAGTGCCAAGTAGAACTATGTACTTACCTACAACCTGTAGGTAAGTACTGCAGGTTCTTTATAGTGGGATTCTTATGAGCTAACACATGGCCAGATCCTCAAGAGCCTCGGGCCCCAGGCCTGGCTTTAGTCAACTGTACTTCAGGTCTCCACTTGACTTCGGGTTGTGAAAGGGAATACCTGTTCCTCAGAAAAATCAATACAGCACCCAGTCTGCTGGGCCAGCCAGGGCTATCGTCAATTTAAAGGCTTATAACTGCATGTTGACACAGAAATTGATTGCAGCACTGTATAGACAGGCATGAGTGGTGTTTTATCTCTCTGCCTGTTAGACTGCCTGGGTTTGTCTGCTGTTCTTAATTTCCTTCTTTAAGCGTTACAATACATTGCGCCAGTCATTTGACGATGGGACTCAGAGTGGTATGCGGCGTTTGGTGCACTGGTCTGCCTCCGTCGTTGACATGTGTAAGGTGTGTTGCGCCAGCATTACATGCAAGGATTAAAGTGTTTTTATTTATATAAAGCAGCCTAAACACAAAGGTAAGTGCAAGAATTTTAATTCACTTTTTTATTATATTGTAAAATAAAATAATGAATTCAGATGAATTGTTATTACTGAATGATATTGGCGCTTTAGAAAACAAAGACTTAGACTCTAAGAAACAGCGTCTTTTGTCTGTGATTGTTTCTGGAAAGTCAAAAACCTATCTCGGAAAACAATACATGACAGAAGACATAAAATCTCTTACCGCTGACCAGCTAATCATACTACATTCAAAATATGAAAACCACATCACCTCACTAATGACTCGTGATTTGAGTCGATCTCTTGTATGCCTATACACAAAAGCAGTGAGTCACTTTCTACCTGTGGATAGTGATAACCTATCACACGACCTTGAAAGCAATCCTATTGTTGCAAGTTCAATTGGTAAATTAGCATGTGTCATGTTTTACAAGTTTGGAAATTATCTTGCACCTTTGGTAACTTTGCTTGTCACTGGGAGTCATATTGATTTCTCGAAAATACATTTTACTGCAGAAAAAAATGGACGAAACCCAGACGACTCCACAACCGAACCCCAGTCCAGTTTTGATGCAGGTTCAAACTGTGACTAAGGCTAAAAGTCCAGGCAGGGTTGAGGCTGGAAAAAGATTAGCTGAATATAACAGACAAAAAAATTGCAGCTTCAAGCACAAACAGAAAAGGCTCATGTGACTGACCAGGCGTCAACACCTTCAGGACCAGTGTCAATACTGACACACCCTCATCAAAGTGAGAGACAAACAACTAAGTCTGACCCTGACCCCGAACCTCAAACAACAAAATATATAGTTGCCGGATTTGTTGTCGGATTTGGTTACGTAGGTTATCAATTATACAAAAAATACAAACCACAGACTCGTACAGTGTCCAAAAAATCAGACACTCCAAAAACAAAACCAGAAGTCGCCACATTACCAGTAACACCCAAAGCCGTTGACCCATTTATCATGCACTAATAAAAATATTATTTTAATTTTTATTGCTTAAAAAAATGAATGACACAAAGAACTTGATGAACCTTGTCTATCACTCTGCCGTGATAAGTGGATTATCAGTAGCTTATTCTATGCTGGGAAAAAGTCTACTCAAAATGAAATCAGCAGACCTGAGTAGACTTGACTTTGAAGACAGCGCTAAACTAATTGCAGTCGTTACAGCGTCAATTGCGACAAAAGACTTTCTTGTCAAGCAGGGAATTATTCCAGAAAATGTTTCTATGTAAATAAAAATAAGTATGGCGACGATAGCTATTATGATAGGAGGTGCAATGGTTAATGCATTGGCTTTCAGTGGGTCTAATTATCTCTTTTCAAAAATGGGTAGAGAAGAATCAGCAGAAGAAATGAAGCGTCGCAATGAGGCATCAGAAAAACTTGCACAAGCCCAACAGGATTATGAGAAGCAAAAAATTGAGAAACTGGATTTCATCAATGAAAGACATAGACTAGAGGGCCACGCACAACATACGTTTTCAAATACAGACGAAGCAATCCGTGAATACTATCTTGTCACAGGTGAAGACATGTTTTTCCCGAAACCAAAACTAAGTGACTATTACAAACCAAGCACACAACAAAGAAATGGAGAGATAATCTTTGTTCTAGTGGGAATGACATTTGTTTATTTTACTGGAGTTTTCATTGCTAGAAAAAATGGCAGCCGAAAATAAACTATCAAAAATATATTACTCTCCATCAGGTTATTGGAAAGGGCAAACAGCTATTGAGAAATTACATGCCGCTGTGGGCGGAGATATAACACTCAATCAGGTCAAGCAATGGTTACAGAGACAGGCAATTTGGCAGATATATCTCCCTGCTCCAAGAAAAATAACAAGGCCTCATTTTGAGAACACAACACCTAATGACACACACCAAATGGACCTTTTGTTCTTACCACATGACACAATAAGAAAGAAACGATACAAGTATGCATTAACTGTCGTTGACATAGCTTCAAGGTACAAAGACGCTGAACCCATATCTGACAAAACAGCCAGTACAGTTGCTACAGCATTAACAAAAATATATAGTCGTGGCCCTCTAAAATACCCCAGACTAGTGCAGGTCGATGACGGATCAGAATTCAAAGGTGCTGTTAATCAGTTATTTGCGAAGCATGGCGTACTGGTCAGACGAGGCATTCCAGGTGTGCACAGATCACAGGCAATTGTAGAGAACTTTAACAAACAGTTGTCAGAGAGACTTTTCAGTTACCAGTATTCTAAGGAACTCATGCATGACACCCGGAACACTGAGTGGGTACAAAGATTACCACATGTGATAAAAGCAATAAATAACGAAGGACACCTAAAGCCTGCTGATGCTATTAAATTGAAAACAATTACAGACCCAAAAACAGGATCAACCCCAGCACCCGACACAAGTTTATTTACTAAACAGGTGAGATATTTATATCAACCAGGGGAAGCTGAGAATGACATCAGACGCAGGTCAACAGACCCCATCTGGTCCACATCCGTTCATAATATAAAAAAAATAATCCCCGGTCCAGACGCAACAATATATTACCTGTACGACCCTGCACCCCAGAGGGCATTTGTCAGAGAAGAATTACAGATTATTCCCCCAGACACCGTTACTCATTTCAGTAACTAACTCATTAATTAATTCATCAACCAGTTCATCACAAATGTCTTCAGATAACTTGAGCCTGTAATGACCAGGTGCATAAGCTTTCTCCTTACTATGAAACACTCGTTTCGTGTCTCCAACTGCAAGTGACTTCTTATGTGTTTGGATCATTTCAAGATTATGTTTGTTTGATCTCAATGACTTGTTTGGATAATCAGGCATTAATGCACCATCTAACACTTGCTTGTAATGTTCATGACGAATGTCTTTATTTTTTATTGCTGTTTTCTTTATACCTTTGGCTTTTGACTGACTACCCTTCTGGTGCAGTATAGAATACATTTTTGATCTCAGTCCAACGTACTCAACTATTGGCACACCATTTAGTTCATCCTTAAACTTACCAGGCACTTTTTTGTTTTGTGTGCTGAACAGCGGATGGTCTTTAGGGTAATCAGACGTGTCGTACATGTGTAGTTCTGTTTTCATGTCTTCATAAAAGTCTTCAGTACACACATCAATGATCATAGTCAGTGTCAGTGTATAACAATCGGCACTCAGGATACTTTAATTTAAAGTAATCATAATAAAATTCAAGCATCACCAGTTTTGACAACTCCAGTATTGCCATACCAATAAATACTGGCTTGTCCAGTTTAACAATATTTTTTTTGAGTGACACTGCATACAATGATGAATGAAATTCTTTATACCCTGTGTACTGTGGCTTGCCTGTAAGTTTAATTGCACCTGATTCAGTTGTAACAAGTCTCACATCTTTGCGGTGATGAGGATTTTCCATTGTCTTGCCAAAACAGGCATTGCTCATAAGCTTAAAGAAGTCTTTGTCAAATGCAGTGTTGCCGTCCCTGGCACGGAGGGTTGTGTTCTTCATTATGTAATCTTTCATGAAAGCACTCTGATCAAATTGAATTCCTCTGTGAACTTTTTTTAGTACTAACCCATGTCTGATGTAAAACTGTAACAAGCGATAGTGACAAACGTAATTGAATTTGTCATTCAAATTTGGTACAAGTTTAGTGTCTTCTTTTTTTCCTGTCATACTTATTTTCTCAACAGCCAAGGGATAATCATTGTGTAATCATGTAGATGGTGTGGGTACTCCAGGTCTACTTCAAAGATCCAACCCTTCGCGTCGTTTCGGTCATGATTCATAATATAGTTTGTTATGTCTGTTACATCATACTGTGACAAATCATGCAGACAAAAGTTTTTCAAGGGCAATAACTCACACATCGCGAACCCATACAAATTGTTCGCGTCTACGTACATAATGAATGACCTTGACCTCGAGGGGTCAAGGTCATCAAGATATTTGTTGTTGGCTCTGGCATAATTATTTGCTGCAATACTAATGCCTCCCCTCAATCCACGTTCCACCATTTCACCCATCGTACGATCAGACAACAGGTCTATAAATATCTTACTGGATTTTAAAAATGCATCCCACGTCATGCCAGGACTAGTTATGTAACAAGCTGGGTCAAGACTGTAATGCAATAGACCCTTTTCACGGTAACTTTCAAATACATCTGCTAGCAAACAAACGTCAGCCTTTAAGTACTGATCATGGTAGTCACCAATTGTCTGACACCCTAATTTATCCCACGCATCAAGTGCGTGCTGGTAATCAGAGTCAGAAATACCTTTACCATTAAGTGTAGAATAAAATTTATCTTTTGGTGGTAGTCTTGTTTCTTCAAACACAACCCAGTCACTGATGTACTCATACGGATACACTCCTTTTTTAATTAAGTCTGGCTCAAAATATTTACTTGTTATTGGAAACTCAGTCAGTCCATCTGCCAGACTAGCCAACCCTAAAGACAAATGTTGCATTGAGTCATAAAACACTAATTTGTTGTCCAATCTAAACGTCAAATATTTCTCAGTAGTCTGTGCAATACAACTAATTTTTTTTGTATGACTCCACAGCCTGCATGATAATGTGTGAATCATACCCCCTGAGATTGTGAAAAAAGATAGATAACTACTTATATGTCTTAGGATCTATTTTTAATAATAAATTACAATTGTTATGTGCAGCACCTCTGTAACGCCCAGTTATGTGATCATGGTCACAAACTTTATCACCCTGTAGGTGTTTTTCACAAATCCAACACGTCTCCACTTTATCAAAATTTAGTTTATCTTCTGTCATCATCACAGGCATCTGATTGTTTTCTAGATAATGTACTACCTGACTATACAGTTGTCTCATTTCTGTTAAAAACAGACATGCTGCATTTTCACCCCTGTAGATAACAGGCTCGGTATGTTGACCGTCTGACTTAACAAGAATATAACCAAAAGAACACACTACTTGGTCACTCAATTTTACTGTCTTTGGTAATGATTCTGGAACAGGACCTTCATACGGAACCACCAGTGATTCAAAATCAGCATACACTACAAATGGTAGCTTTTGCTGATTCCTATAGTTCTTGAAATATACTTGACTTCCAGGATCTGGATACTTAAGTACTGTTTGTATATCATCAGCTGACCTACAATGTAAAACATGTTTGTGTGCTACTGAAATAGATGAAAACCTTTGTAAACATCTCTTACACACTTCCTGTTTGCCATTGTGTTTTGACACATGCCCATGAATTAGACGTGACATATTTCTGATAATTGTGTAGTGATCGTCAATTAATAGCATGTCAACATGTTTATCTTCTGACTGTCCGTAGGTGGGGGCAAGTGATGATACTCTAATGGGTTGTAACTTGTTATCAGACACATTATCCCATACATACACATTTATAGATATACCAGGATTTAATTGTTCAAACAAATCTATGTCTTCTACCTTAACAGGGAAATCAATACCACTGAAGTTGAGTTCATTTACAAATTTGGTGTAGTTAGATAGGTAGGTAGGTATTTGGGTTTAACGCCGAGCAGGCGACTAAGGCCATCTCACGGCGGGATGGGTAAAAATCTGGTCAGCCAGACTAAAAGCAAGGTCTTAAGACAAGATGTAAATATAGATTAAAAATCTCAGGCTAAAATGTCGCACATGTCTGGAAAAGAAACGTCTACAGACTCTCAAAAAGGGCAAATAAAAAAATTCACATAGTCTATGAATGCTCAGATCTTGTTAAAAATATTGCATTCTCTCAAAAAATTGAAGATTTTGTCCGGGGGAACATCCCGGAACAAAACCTTCAAGGAGTCTGCTGTGAAGTGTTTATATCTGGTGTCAATTAGGTCAGCACAATACAGCAAAAAGTGTCGAACAGAAAACTGCTCATCACAGGCAAAACACCATGGACGCTCATCCTGTTTAAGTAAGTAAGAGTGCGTAACATATGTGTGCCCGATGTGGAGCCGAGCAAGGACAGTCTCCTCACGGCGGCTGCCGCAGCGGAAAGGTAGACTGTCAGACAACTTAGGAAGAGCTTCATGAAGCTTGTTCCCTTCCTCTTTGTCCCACTCGGACTGCCACTCGCGGGCTATGTACGCACTAATAACAGGTTTAAAATCACTATAGACAGTCTGTGTGTCAGGGACAGGGTCACTGCGGGCACTGTTGGCAGCAGAATCTGCGATTCTGTTGCCTTCGATGCCCACATGGCCTGGGACCCAAATAAAAATGATGTCATAATATTCCTTCATCAAGTCCGCGTAGAGCTCTCTAATCTGCACCAGCAGTGGATGGTCTGTTCCCGCGCCCTGAAGGGCCTGCAGGGCAGAAAGAGAGTCAGACAGAATCAGGAAGTTCCTTTCCCGAGACTGATAGGCATGCTTGAGTGCTAGCAGAATGGCCTGCAGTTCTGCACTAAATACAGAGGAATGGTCAGGGAGACGGAGCTTAAATGGGCGTCTAGGATGGCGAGAGGACACTGCAGCCGCAGCCACTCTTCCATCCTCAGACTTGGACCCATCCGTATAAAGACGACAATAGCCAGGAAAAATTGAAAGGAGTTCATTGAGGCTCTGTTGGTATATGGCTGGTGGAGTACAATCCTTCTTGTGGGCAGTCAAGTCCAGCAAGATGTCAGGAACTGGTAGTAGCCAGGGTGGAGTGACGTGTTGCAGAGATTCCGAAACTTTGTCCAGGTCCACTCCGGCCGCCTGCAGATGAGGTCTGACACGGAAGGAAAGTGGACGGACAGCTCCCGGATGGGCATCGTAAATCTCTGCAAACGACGGGTTAAAAACACAATCATAGGCAGGATTTTCTGGATGGGCCTTCAGCTTCAGAACGTAGCTGAGCATGAGGCGGATGCGGCGGAGCCTGAGAGAAGGCTCCCCTGCCTCTGCATACAGACTAGGAACTGGAGATGTCCTGAAGGCTCCCAGACATATGCGCAGACCTTGATGGTGAATTGTGTTCAGACGCTGCAGAACAGACTTGGAAGCCGAGCCATATACCACAGAGCCGTAATCCAGTTTGGACCGAACAAGGGCCCGGTACAGTCGAAGTAAGACGATGCGGTCTGCACCCCAGTCAGTACGACCAACGACACGAAGAATGTCGAGGGCCTTCCGACAAGAGGTTCTAAGGTAGTTAACATGGTTGCAGAAGGTCAATCTTTTGTCAAAGATGACCCCCAAAAACTTAGCCTCTTCAGCCACCTTAATTGGCACTCCAGCAATGCTCAGGCTAGGTTCTGGAAAAAATTTCGTCTGGTTAGTAAAATGCACACAGACTGTCTTGGAGGGCGAGAATCTGAATCCATTGAGAGACACCCACCCCTGGATGCGATCAACGCACAGCTGCAAGCGCCTCTCAAGGGACGCAAGTCCTCGACCTCGTGCACACAAAGCAAAGTCGTCCACAAACAAAGAGCATTCAGAATCATCCTTGACGGCCTTTACAATGTTATTTATTTTAATGCTAAATAAAACAGGAGATAGAATACTGCCCTGCGGGACACCCATCTCCTGTTCAAAGGAGTCGGAGAGGGTGGAGCCCACACGGACATGGAACGACCTGTTGGACAAAAAATTGTGAATAAAAACGGGCAGATGCCCTTTAAAACCCATGTCCGACAAATCAGACATTATACCATGCTTCCAGGTAGTGTCATATGCCTTTTCAAGATCAAAGAAAATTGCATAGACATGCTGCTTGTTAACAAAAGCATCTCGGATAAAAGACTCAAAGCGGACTAGATGGTCAGTTGTACTACGGAAGCGCCGGAAACTGCACTGGAGGTCTGTGATGAGACCCTGTGACTCAAGATGCCACACCAGTCGGGCGTTGACCAAGCGTTCCATAGTTTTACATAAACATGATGTCAAAGCTATTGGCCGGTAGTTGCCCGGGTCGGAAGGATCCTTACCCGGCTTGGGAATTGGCACAACCACAGCCTGGCGCCAAGATGGCGGAAAATGACCGGTTATCCAGATATGGTTAAAGGCCTTGAGAAGTACAAGGAGTGAATCCTCAGGCAGATGTGTTATGAGCTGATAATGGATGGTATCTAATCCAGCAGCAGAGTCAGTACATTTCTGCATGGCTTGCTGCAATTAAGAGAGAAAACCCGGTGCTAAAGGACACTGCGTGCGGCCAGCAAACGCGTTTCTACAGCAACGGCCCCAATGGCGTCATCACCCTCAAGCGCTGGCGAACTGCCCTCTACCACCGCTACGTCAACCTGCTCCAGGCAAGAGGCGGTTACACTGTAGTCTGGAGGGACACAGACGCCAGAAATGAACCTGTAGAGTGTGGTGACTCCTACCTGGATTGTTCCAATCCTGACATTCCCGATGACTTGGGAAAAACATTCATACAAATCAGGGGGAGAGCAAAACCAAAAATCACCATCACCCTCTACTTCCACGTGCGTCGCAAGACTGGCGGCACCTGTCTCATTCAGGGACACAACAAGGACACGTGGGTCCTAAGCGAATATGACTCTTTGTGTACATTCGTACAACAGCTGAAAGACGGCTGCGCAGACCCTGCTGACAATGTCCCTGTTGACATGCCGCGTGACCAGTCATGCGATCCCACCATCTCCCCGATAGTATCATTCCCAGACACCCCTCCTCGGGCAATTTTGGACTCATCCCTCCCCTTAATCGGATTGGAGGCTGACGACTCTACCTCCCTATCGCCGATTGTTCAGTCCTGTAACCCTCGGAACAGCTCCGCTAATCTTGTCCCCGAGCCTCTGACCGTGACCACCGTCAGCGCTGTGAGTGACATGACCAGTGACGGCCCGCCTACCCCGCCCTCCATCCCACACCCCTCCTCCAGCGGGCCACATCTACGGGATGATCTCCACTCCACCCTCTCTGATCACTCTGATGTTCCTGCCAGTCAGTCCCTTGCCACTACCCCCTCCACACCCGAACCTGCCCCCTCCACACCAAGTCCTGTCAGCCATATTGTTACCCAAGTGGCGTCTACGGGTGACGTCACCACCGAGGACTTGACCTCGCCCGGGTTACCCGTCTCGTGCACTCAGGTGGATTCTGATTATAGCGAGCTGGTGGTGTCCGGTGTCCGAGACGAAAAGCCGCTTATCATCCTAAAGCTGCAGACCCAACTCTGCAACAGCCAGGCCGCCGTCGAGGCTCTCCATCAAGAGTTGTGTCAGCTGAGAACTGTCACTATGCTAAATATTAAGCAGATTGACAGTAAGGTGTGCGAGTCCGCGGTGAAGATGGCAAATGACCTCCGGATGTTACAGTCTTGTATGTGTGGCAAGATGTCCCACTTACATGATCAAATGACAAACATGGCAGAATTTCACTGTCTCGTCGACGACACTCTGCAAAGACTGAACTCTGAACAAGGGCTGCCTCTGGCCTCTGGCCAAACCCCCCAACTACTAGTGTCAACAACGCCTGAAGGCTCTATGCCCGTAAACAGTGATACAATCATTAGTATGAAGCCTGTGTCCACTACAGCTGGTGATGTGATCCCAGTAAGGATTACCGTTCCTAAGAACAACCCTCCGAGTAGCCAGAAAGAGCAAGCCCCAGGGAGTGCGGTTATTACGGTCAACGTTGCCTCCCCTATCGCAGACAGCCACCGTGAGGGGAGCGGGCCGTCTCAGCCTGGCCAGCGGCAAGGGGGCGGTAATCGGATTGCCGGGAGCCAGCAGCAGCGCAAGGACTTTCTTCCGTGCGAGCGGGTCTTTGATCACAACGTAGAGGTAGACACAACCACGCTCGTCATCGGGGACTCCGTGGTGCGAAACTTCAAGGGAGAGAAGATGACCATGTACCAGGGCGAAAAGGTACAGGTCATCTCAATATCCGGCCTGCAAATCTCCCACTTGACTGACTGGCTCAAGCAGCAGCCGCAGTCACCCCGCGTCCAACTGGTCACCTTCCACGTAGGGGTGAACGATTGCAAGACGCATGAAATCACCAGTCAGCAGTGGGAGAGACTGGTCACTTCTTGCAAAGGCGTGTTCCCCAAAGCAAGCATCCAGGCCTCATCCATCTTGCCTGCTGCCCAGGGGAAAAACTCTCGCCTTAACCAACGTATTTCCCCCTCCAACGCAAATCTGTGCCACGTGGCAAAGAAGATGCGCGCTATCTTTGTTGACAATGCGGGCGTGTTCCTAGCCCCAAGCGGTCTTCCCCGGAAGGCGCTGTACCGTGTGGACAACAAAGGCCGACTTGACCCCATTCATCCATCCCACGTGGGAACCCGGAGGCTTGCCGGCAATATCAAGTACGGTGGTCCAGCTGTCAACCAGGCTGATGCAATTACTCACCAGCACAGAAGCTCTCAGGCGACCACTAAGACGAAACTCTACTCAGAGGCCTTAGCTGGTGGTAGCTTGAATGTACAGAGTGGCACTTCCACTTCTGACACTATTGTATCCGGTTCTGCTGGTCCCACATCACCAGTACAACTACCTCTACGCCAGGAGCCTCAACCACAGGACCATGAACAACTTCAACAGCAGGAGCAGCTGCAGCTACAACAGGCGCAGCAACAACATTTACAACAGGAGCAGCAACATCTACAACAGATGCCCTTCATGCCGGTTCCTGACTGGCAGCAACTCCAGTACCATCATCTGCTGCAAATACATACCAACTCTTCAACTGCAGCACCCTGGCAACAACCACAGTACCCGGATGGTTGCCATGGTGTGTGGTCGAATCATCGCCCAGCAACCAGTGTATCTGCTTATCCGGTTAATAGTCTGCCACCGTACCACCAGTTATGCCAGGTGCCCACAGCGAATGGTGCCAATGGATACGTCAGCTACTTACGCGGTTGGTAATTCAGTGTCGTGTGATCAGTGATCCTTCACCGTTGTGCTTCGCAGATTTCACCGTGGGTGTGTGAGGCAGTTCATTATTACGTCAGTGTTACGTGTGCTTCTTTATATACGGTTCTTCTGCGTTCGCTTGTGATTTATTCCAAAGCAGTGATTGACTGTGTGCCTCAAATTCTGTGATTTTCTCGCCTGGTTTGATTACCAAAGCTCCGCTAAGTTTTCATTGTGACAGTACGGTTTCAAGTGTTCAGCCTACGATACTTCACATCGCAGGCTACACCATTTGTTCATTTATTTAGACAGCTTGCGCAGCATTAATACGTGGATACACTATTAATCAAAAGCGATCTTCATTTGATAACGCTGTGTTGGACACCATTTGTGACGTTTTGATACGAGGTGCTATAACTTCAGCCGCGCTTTACTGCATTGAAACTTTATTCCCTATTCCCTCTGTTTATATATTTTTTGTATTGTGTTGCACTTCATTTGGGAAAGTTAAAATTCAACATGACCCATAATGCTCAGACACACGGAAGCCTTCAAACTGGTCACTTGAACATCTACCATCTTTTTAACAAAGTGGCCGATTTGAATGTTTTTCTAAACTCGTCTGAACCATTCCACCTGTTTGGTCTTAGTGAGACGCGACTTAACTCCGACATAAGCGATGAAGCCGTTCACATACCTAACTTTAGCATCACTCGACGTGACCCTCGTGTACTTGGTCAGACTGGGCTTGCCGTTTACATCCATAACTCAGTCCAACATTTAGTAAAAAGGCGTGAGGACATAGAAACTCCGGAAGTTGAGTGCATTTGGTTGGAATTTAGGGCTCCAAAAACTAAACCCGTCTTCATCGGCTTTTGTTATCGTAACCCATCAGCCAAGTTTGAATGGTACGACGATTTCTTGCATGCAGTAGAAAAAGTTGGCCTACCTAACTGTGATGCGTTGCTACTAGGCGACTTTAACATAGATATGTTAAAGCCCCATACCGCGTGGGATTGCATCACCACACAAACCGGCTTAGAACAATTAGTTTCGGCCCCTACTAGGATCACAAAAAACAACCGCAACACTCATTGATCACATTTACACCAACCGTCCCCTTAGTGTGTTCAATGTTAGTGTTCCTGACCTCAGCATCAGTGATCACTTTCCTACTGTGTGTTCCTGGTCAACAAAACTGCCAGTGCATCGTAAGAACGGGCACACAACTATAACGTACCGCTCATTTAAACAGTTTAATCAGTCTGCTTTTCTAGCAGACCTTGATCAAACACCATTTAATGTCGTTAATAACGAAACTGACCCTGAAAAGGCTCTGACTATTTGGTATCGACTCTTTACAAGAGTACTTAACAAACACGCCCCTTTACCGCAAAAGCGGGTAAAAAACCACACGTTACCGCCTTGGCTAACGCAAGGAATAATTGAAGCTATGAAATTGAGAAATGACTTAAGAAGACACAAGCTATTTAACGAATACAAAAAACAACGTAACCGTGTCAAGTCTATGGTACGCAGGGCTCAAAAGTCTCTCTTTGAACGAATGATTAAAGAAGACAGAGATACTGCCGCACTCTGGCGCGCAGTTAATCTCATCACCCGAGGTAACAGCAAGAAATCGTCAGCCATTCCTTCTAGTATTACTGCAGACATCTTTAACAAACATTTTTTGTCTGTTGCCGAGTCAATCATACCCTCAAGCGGAAAAACGTCTTACACATGCCCGGAGTCCCTGCTTAACTTCTGTAAGCAGAAGACTAAGGACAAACCCCCCTTCTCTATACCGCCTCTAGCTGTGTATGAAGTAGGAAAACTGATCGGGTCACTGAAAAACAAAAAATCATCGGGACCTGACGAGATCAGTCCTAAAATCCTGAAACTGTCCGTTCCCTATACAGTAGAATCGTTAACGTATATTTATAACTTATGCATCCAACAAAATATATTTCCATCAGAACTGAAGCAAGCCAAGGTTATCCCTTTGCCTAAATCAAAAGATCTGTCTGATGTTAATAACTATAGACCCATCTCAATATTATCCAGCCTTTCCAAACCTCTTGAAAGACACGTGCACAAACACCTTTATCAATATTTGGAGAGTCGTAGTCTATTGCACGTATTTCAGTCCGGCTTTCGCCCCAAGCATTCGTGCCACACGGCACTAACAAGACTTATTGATGCGTGGCTAGCATCCATAAATAACTCCCAAATAACTGGGTCGATCTTTATTGATTTTAAGAAAGCTTTTGACCTTGTAAATCATAACATTCTTTTGTCAAAACTTCAAGCATATCTTTGCAATGCAGGTGCTGTCTCATTGTTCACTTCATATTTAAGCGGAAGGAAGCAAAGAGTACTGTTAAATGGATCCTACTCCTCGTATGGTCACGTCAAAAGCGGCGTGCCTCAGGGCTCTGTCCTCGGGCCATTGCTGTTCTGCATATTTATCAATGACCTTCCACTACATATTAGTTGCCGCGATATTTCTTGTGACATGTTTGCTGATGACTGCACACTACACACTCCTCACAAAAATGTAGCTGCAATTAACACGCGTCTGCAGGAAAGCCTGCGCGAGGTCACCGACTGGTGTCATTCCAACTCCATGTCCCTGAATCCGTCAAAAACAGAATGCATGGTTATAACCACACGTCAAAAGCACCAGCTATGCCCGCTCTCTCTTAGTCTGTCTATAAACGGCAGCCCAATTGAGCAAGTATCACACCACCGCCTCTTGGGGGTCACTATAGATGATCAGCTTAAATGGCAACTGCATATTAATAATGTGTGCAAAAGAGTTTCCAGAAGCCTGTATATGTTGTCAAAATTGAAAACAATTACTGACACAGATACGCGTCTTCTTTTCTACAATGCTCATGTCAAGTCGCACATAGACTATGCATCAACAGTGTGGGATGGTTCTAGTGATGTACATTTGAAGAGGCTGAACTCCCTACATAGGAGAGCTGCTAAGCTTATATTTCCCGATCCCGAACTCTCAACTGACGAAAAGCTTAAAACTTTAAAAATTCTCCCTCTATCCCAGCACTTTCAGTTCAATAAAGGTGTATTGATGTACAAGCTGTACAAGCAATCATGTCCACTGTACTTGAGTTCTTTTTTCTCAGAACGGACATCTGTAGCTTCTAGACATGGACAACAATTCAAAGTACCCCTGCCGCGTATTGATTTATTCAAAACCAGCTTGTCATTCTCGGGAAGTTCATTCTGGAATTCTATTCCTGCAGAAATTAGAAACGCAAAGACGCTCACCTCATATAGGGACAGCCTCTTCAAACACCTAGAATCTCTGACGTAATCAAATCATTACAGTATTGGGATAACTTACACGTGTGTTCAGATGTGTACATGTGCGTGCTTGTGTGTGTGTGTGTGTGTATGTATGTGTGTGTGTATGTTTGTGTATGTGTGCGAGAGAGAGAGAGAGAGAGAGAGAGAGAGAGAGAGAGAGAGAGAGAGAGTCCCTTTTTCCCATAGCCGTACCATAATATTTGAATGCCAAAGAGTACCTTTGAATACTGCATGTACTGTGTATAATGTTTTTGCCTTCATATGTGTGTGCTCGATATGTTGGGCGCGCGCTCGCGTATGTGTGTGTGTGTGTGTGTGTGTGTGTGTGTACTGTATGTGTGACTCTGTGTGTGTGTGTGTGTGTGTGTGCGCGTGCGTGCATGCTGTGTGTGTGTGTATGTGTGTGTGTGTGTGTCGGCGTGAGAGAGAGAGAGAGAGAGGGGGGGGGGGAGAGATAGCACCTGCATTCATATTTGCCCTTGCTGTATGAACTTTAATGTACTTAATGATTCTTTGTTTATTGCTTTACTTTGTATTTTTACTCATTTTATACTTTTGTGCGTACGCGTATGCGGGTAGGTATGTCTGGAGTGCGTGTCCGAGAGCGTGTGTTTGTTTTTGTGCGTATGTGCCTGAGTGCGTGCGTGTGTAAGTGTGTGTGTGTGTGTGTGTGTGTGTGTGTGAGTGTTCGTGCGTGTGTGCATGCGTACTGAATTGCGGTGTACATGTGTGTGTGTGTGTGTGTGTGTGTGTGCGTGCGTGCATGCGCGGGTTGCGATGTGCATGCGTGCGTACCTGAGTGCGTGTGTGGGTATGTGTGTGTGTATGTGCGTGGTGCGTGCGTGCGTGAGCGAATGTATCAGTGCATGCAGCAGTGTGTGGTATGTGTATGTTTACATGTCTATGTCACTTATGTAGTAGATGTAGCAACTGCAAGTTTGAAAACTGGTCCTGTTACCAATAACTTCTACCGTTGGAAAATAAAGGTTCATTGTTCATTGTTCATTGTTCTGAAAACGTAAAAGGGGCATTATAGTCTTCCAAGTTATCCGATATAAAATCACAAGCACAAGATTCTCGCTTCTCCTTCTCTCTCTTAAAGAAAGGTGAATAATGCTCTGTTGAAGAATTATGGGCAATGGTGGAGGCAAGCAAATTGGCCACAGCCTTTTTATCTGTGACCAAACTGGCACCATCTCTAAGATGGCCGACAGAAGCCGAGCCACCCCTGCCCCTAATTCTTCGAACAGCCTTCCAGACTTTTTGGGACGGAGTCCTAGAAGATAAAGATGAGACGAAGCGTCTCCAGGAAGCACGGCGTTCACGTTTAAAAATATAACGGGCTTTCGCCCGCTGTCTTTTAAAGGTTAAAATATTTGCTTGCGATGGATTACGAAATGCACGTCGCTGAGCAGATTTGCGCATTGTTTGGGCCTTGCGGCACTCTTCATTGAACCATGGTACTCTCGGCTTCCGAGGGAGTGATGTGAAAGTTCTAGGGATGGTTTCACCTGCAACCTCCAACAAAATAGAAGTAAAACAAGAAACAGATTCTTCAGCTGACATGATCACCTCCTCTGTAAGACGAGACTGACAGAGAGAGGCAAACAGAGACCAGTTAGCTTTCTTGAGATTCCAGCGCCCCACCGGCGAATCCTCCTCACAGCTGACCGATGACAGGACTACTGGGAAGTGGTCACTACCACACAGGTCGTCGTGAACCTTCCAGTCAAAGTCCAGCATGAGAGAAGGATCACACACAGTGAGGTCTAGAACAGAACTAGATCCGGAACCTGAGTTAGAGTATGTAGGTGAGCCATCGTTAAAGACACATAGGTTAAGTTGAGAAAAAACATCTTCTAACATCTGACCTCTGCCATCATAGTGGTCACTACCCCAAAGGTGAGCATGACCGTTAAAATCCCCCATGAGAATAAAGGGAGGGGGCAGTTGATCTACTAAGTGAAAAATATCATTGCTACAGACCCGCAGTGATGGTGGCAGGTAAATACTGCATATGGTTATGGTCTTTTTTAAGGTAACCCGAGCAGCGACAGCCTGAAGACAGGTGTCGATGCTAACGGGGCTACATAAAATTTGGCTACTAATGAGAAGAGCCGCTCCACCCGAGCGCCTCTCTGAATCAGAGCCTTTATGTATAACATTAAAACCATTAAAAGACACAGGGTCAGAAGTCTTCAGGTAAGTCTCCTGAAGAGATATGACTGAGGGGTTATAGAACTTGACTAAAAGACGTAATTCCTCAAAGTTAGCTCGAAAACCACGACAATTCCACTGAAGCAAAGAGTCCATGATTAAGTCTGATCTGGGGGTAAGGAGTTTTTCCCCCCTGTTTCCTTTACCTTGGAAGGAGTTGAAGAAACAGAGGGGGGCCGGCTCCCGGGCCTCCTCTGGTTCTTCGGAGAGGAAGGGGGTGGAGCTGCTGCAGCATCAGCAACAACAACTTCCACTCCCTCCATCCACTCCTCCAGTGCAGCATATTTGTTTTGAAGGGGCACATCTGTGTTCCCCTTCTGGGCCCGTGCGCACAGCGGTCCCATAGATTTCTTAGACTTCTGGTCCTGGGCAGCGTTCCTGCCGCTAGAGTTAGCGGCCTTAGAAGGCTGACCAGAGCCAGAAGCCTTTGGAGTTGACTGACTAACAGGTTTGGGTGGGGGCTGAGGCTTAGGGGCAACAGAAGGCGGCACAACCGGACCGGCAGTGTCCGCCTTCTGCGTTCCCTGGCTCCTTGTCACCACCGGAGGAGGGTTACTCTCCAGGGGCGAGATGAGCCGAGGCTCCGCCCCCAACCAAGAAGTTGGGGTCTGACATGAAAAGTCTTTGGTGGGGCGCTTGCCTGCCACCGCTGCACTAAAAGTATACACTGAGGTGTTAGAGGTTGGGGCAGCCGCAGCTGCACCAGGGCCTTCAACCAGTTTTTTGGCATCCAGAAAGGACAGCCCCTTCTCCACACGCACCTGCTGAATCTTGCACTCGGATATCCAACGAGGGCATTTCTTATCCGAAGCCATATGCGCCCCCTGGCAATTCACACACAGGGGGGTGGCTGTGCAGGACTCAGCAGAGTGTCCGGGCCTAGTGCAACGGGCGCATGAAGCCTCTGCCTGACGGCATGTCTTCTGCCCATGGCCATACTTTTGGCACTTAAAGCACCGGAGGGGAAGAGGGACATACTTTTTCACTCTCAGGGAGTAGTAACCTCCCCAGATGGTAGTAGGAGGGGTGGGGGTGCCAAACGTCAGGATGATGGTAGGGAGACGGATCTCCCCACCACCTCGCTTGAAAGCGAAGCGCCTGACGCAAGTCACCCCCTGAGACTTAAGGTACCTTACAAGTTCATCTTCTGACAGTTCTGCCAAAGCTTGATCTTTGATTACGCCTCTTGACGAATTCATAGTTTTGTGGGGTGTGACTTCCACAGGAGTGTCTCCGATGGAAGAGAGCCCCAGTAGCCCGCTGGAGTGTGCCCGAGTACGGCACTCCACCAGCAAGTCACCAGACCTGAGGCGCTGGGCGTCAGGCCTGCCAACACGGCTCCTGAGGGTCTCCCCCACCAGAAAAGGATGCAGCTTGGTAACTGGTTTCTCCTTCACCTTGCTATGGACAATGAGTAAGCGAGGCCATACGGCCGACGCCTGAGGAGTCGCTTCCTCACAGTCTGAATCACTGTCATGTGCAATGTCGGTGTCTATGCGCCGTTTCTGTGCTAGTTTTGGTTTTTTGGTTTTATCCATATTATATTAGTAGAGATATTCATCCCCCGGGGGTCCCCGCCCGCCACCGAGCCCAACAAGGGAAAGTGCAACTGTCGGCGGGTCTCCAGCCGACGCACAATGGAGACTGCCCGAAAGATATACTTAAGGGGGTAAGCCCGATTGAACCGTTTGAGCCACCGCCTTCTATCACACCGTTGAAGGCAGGGGAATACTGTCGTAAAGCACCTAATCAGCAGCAGAAGCTATAGCATGGTGCTCCGTATAGCAACCCGCATGTCAACAGTGGGATAGGGCTCAACGTGACAAGAGCCGATTGACTAGGCCGGTACGACTAGCCTCCCGTTTAGGTAGAAGTCAAGGCCGAAGTGGAGTGTTGGCACCAGTGAGCCGCAGCCCAAAGGGAACCTCAGCCACCAGGATCCTCTTCTCCCCCGACACGGGTCTCCAAGCACGGCAAACACTTGGGATCCAAAGGACCAAAAAGTCACGAGTATTTTTAAGGACCAATCCAACATGGTACGACCTAGGTTAGCACAGCTCCTTAAAAACCGGACCAGTGAAAAGGCTGAACAACATATCTGCTGACATCAAGTCCTAATCCTGGACAAAGATGGCACCCGTCCGCTAGCCCACTCAGTCAGGGACTGAGCGGACTACCCACCTACGCCACGTGGAGGCCGGTGCCGGGTAGGCTGGTGTAGTTAGATACACGTTCAGGTTTTGATTTTACATAATGTAGTTTAGCAAGCACACACCACATGAAACAATAGTGGTCATTGTTTTGTATATTGACTACAGCCTTTTTGTTTGCAACCTCAATAGGCAATGGTATCCACGATTTACCTAATATAGGATGATACCTTGACTGTTTCAATTGTAGTTCATGCACATGACCTTCATGCCAACCAGACCCCTTCATTCTTGCTCTGTCAATTGCTTCTAGAAAGTCAGGTAAAAGTCTGTTTTTAAACACGTTTTCTAATTCCCTTTTTGTGTTAATTGTGTGTTGTCTTGTCGAGATATACGATACAATCACTTCACCGTCTACTCTAGTAAATTCTATTTTTGCAACAATCTGAATCTTTACACTTCCTGTAAGAAGATTATCTTGTATGACAGAAAAAGACATTTCTATCGATTCATAGACATTATTACTATTAGATATAGGCAAGTCTGTTGTGTGAAACACGTTTCTTAAACCTTGATGATTGTCCGTCATTTTTATTTGTCCGACAAAATAATAATAGAAAAATTACACTTTATGTAATACCACTTTATTGACTGTAACACTGTTAATATAAACATTTAGTTTACGTAGTTGTTGAAATATTTGTTCACGAAGTATCTCAAACCAGCCCTGGCGGTTATTTTTTTTAACTCTTAAGGTGGGTGTCCTAAAATCAACTGTTAAACTCTCCACATTTGGATGCTCATCAACATAATCCAAAGTCATATTATATGACAAATATATTGCTGTTGGTTTTAAGAGGTTTATGTCAGGCTGTTTGGGAGGTGTTCTTATCTGAGTAAAGTGTACAACATCTCTGAAGCAGTCTGTGATGTCAATGGTTTGTCCGTCTGTCATTTTTATTGGTCAAAACAAAAGTATAAATTAATTTACATCAATTTACTAACCCATACCCTGTGGGCTGATCTGTCTTTAAAACGAGCTTTAGATGCTTAGTTGATTTCAGTTTGTTTTTTACAATGTCTCGTTCATGTTTATTTGGTATGACATCATTCTCCCTGAGACAGTCTTCAAAGCTGTCACGGTCCTTGCAGTAAAACAAACAGATAAACTTTAACTGCTCACAAAAATCTTTCAGTACAGCATTATATTTCTGAGTGAGAATCCATACACTGACATTTGCATGTCTACCACTGAAAGCCAGTTCTGCTAAAGTGTTTCTTTTCTTGACAATGTCTTTCTCTGCTGAGCAGTCATCAACAATAAACAGGGTTGGCTGTCCTTCAAATTGTTTGTAAAAATACTGCAGGTAGTCATTCAGTTGTTTCTCAGGGTCAACTAAATAGATATTGCTGTCAGTCCAAATAAATAAACGGTTGTGATATGCTTTATTGTGTTTGACAGTAGGACAAAATATTACAATGTTTTCGAAATGATAGATGTATCTTGTTTGTAACAGATTAAGAACAAATTCAGTTTTTCCACAGGCTGTGGCACCACAAAACAAGCCACAGTGTGGGTCGAGTGTCATTAAGTTCATTTTAATACTAATTATAATTTAATACAAGTGTCCACTTAGTCTACTGTCTGCAATATTGAGTTGTGCATCATAAATCAGATACAAATATATGTTTATTGCTCCTCCTGTTTCAGTCTTTTTTTGAATCTGAATTGTTATTCCGTCACTGCCGTTTTCAACTGTACGTCCTGACCCATGTAGGTAATCGTCGTCTGTACTACGCAGGTCTAGCCACAGTGCATATTTTTCTGTCAGGTATTGACTGATCCTTACGTCATACAGATGTAAATCTTTACATGCCATGTTTGCTGGTTTTTCTCTAAGTCTTCCACCCGCCCATTTTATAATCTCGTCATAGTGTTGATAAGGCAGCATACCCGATGCGTACACTTGATTAGGTCGACCTTCAATCGTACAGGATAAATTTGTAATCTTTGGATTATAGAATTTTTCTGACTCTCTTTTGAATGGATTTTTTGGTTCAATAAACAACATCAGTATACCTTTTAGTGACCTGGCAGGTGTGTTAAGGTTTATGTTCCACATTGTATCAGCTTTGTCTTTGGGTATTGTACTGTGTCTTATCACGCGGTCATAATAAATTGGAAGTCTTGACTGATATTGATTTTGAATTAGTCTGGCAAGTTCAGTGTGTGTGACAATTTCGTATTCCAATGAAATGTTAGAGATCTTGTATGTTGCGTCTGGGTCAGTTGTTTTGATAACTTTTGCACAGTCATTAAATGTTAGTTCAAAACTCAGACGGTCATTCAGTGCTCCTTGGAAATAAGGCAAATGTGTTGTGAGGATTTCAAATTCAAGTGGAATGTAAAATCTATTACCGTATGTATCTGCTAATATAACGTCCTCAATTGCAGATGTTGATTTGTCTGCCGCGTCAATTCTAAGTTTAGCAACATTTGAAGACTGTATGCCTTGGTAAACACGGTCTTCTCTTTCTTCTCTTGTAAGCCAAAGATCTTTGTAACAGTAAAACACATCAGCATCATCAAGACTAAACACTTCCTGTCCTTCAAGTTTTACTTTAATAGTTTTAACAATTGCTCTGCCAAGATTGTCAACCAGTGTTCTGTTTGCATCTGATTCTGATGAAAGTTCAATATTAAATGCAAGGCGTGCAGTGCCAGGTACGATAATGTCATTGGGACCCAGGTTTGGAAACTTGACTAAGTGTTTGGTTCTGGTCTATAGTGCTTGGATTGTTTGTGATGACAATTGATTGTCGAATCCCCTTAACACCGAAAGGTTCACGTAGTTTTCTGTATGGGTCTAACTTTGATCCGTAGGACTGTGTCATTTTTATTATGCACAATAAAAAATATTAAATTAATAAAAACAATGGCAGCAGGAGGATTTAATCATGATGATATTGAAATGGATGTCATGGATGACTATGATACCAGTGCAACAGATATGACAGATATGACTGGTACAAGAAATACTTACAGTTTACGTCATGAACTTTTACAAAGCAAAGTAAACTCATTTTATGATCATGTTGGTGATCGCCCAGACAACATAGATCCTAATCAGTTTGAACTTGATGGCAAGGGTCATTTATATTTAAATACAGACAGAGGAAAAGTTCATCTAACCCATAAAAATAACCCTGCTAAGTTTAGAGCTTTAAGTACAATTAAAGGAGAAGTCGGTGGTGAGGCAGCACTGCAGCGTTACCTTGGTGTTGGTACAAGTAAAAAGTTACCCCCTAGACTTGTTACTGTGCTTCATGACACGCAAACAAGATTACCAACGGGACAAGAAATTGAAATGACTGAGGTAACAAGGCTGCCAGAAATAGCTAACACTGTGATACAAGAAACCTCATTTACTGATAAAGTGATGAAAACAATAGATGACCCACCTTTGTCAATGCGAGAGATTATGGGTTTAGATAAATCACTGCAGACAATAAGAGGTGAGATGGTAAATAATGAAGCACTGCACAACAAGCTCCATGACCTCTTTCTCTGCTGCTGGGAGGAAGGAACACTACCAAAAGATCTCCGTGATGCAGTCGTTATCACCCTGTACAAGAACAAAGGCGAGAAGTCTGACTGTTCCAACTATCGGGGAATTACCCTGCTGTCCATTGCTGGGAAAATCCTTGCAAGGCTGCTCCTGAATCGGCTGGTACCTGCCATCGCTGAAGACCAACTCCCAGAGGGCCAGTGTGGCTTCAGAGCAAACAGGAGCACCACCGATATGGTCTTTGTGCTGAGACAGCTACAGGAGAAGTGCCGCGAGCAGAACAAAGGGCTGTACGTAACATTTGTCGACCTAACAAAAGCGTTCGACACTGTGAGCAGGAAAGGCATGTGGCAGATCCTGGAGCGACTTGGCTGTCCCCCAAAGTTCCTCAACATGATTGTCCAGCTACACGAGGACCAGCAAGGCCAGGTCAGACTCAACAATGACCTCTCAGAACCATTCCCTATTCTCAACGGCGTAAAGCAGGGCTGCGTGCTGGCACCGACCCTCTTCACCATCTTTTTTAGCATGATGTTGAAGCAGGCCACAGTGGACCTTGATGATGACGATGCAGTGTACATCAGGTATCGTCTCGATGGCAGCCTGTTCAACCTCAGACGACTGCAGGCCCACACGAAAACCCTAGACCAACTGATTCGTGAGCTGCTTTTTGCTGATGATGCTGCCCTCGTTGCACACACAGAGAGAGCCCTGCAGCGCATCACGTCTTGCTTCGCAGATGCTGCCCAGCTCTTTGGACTCGAGGTCAGTCTGAAAAAGACAGAGGTCCTCCATCAGCCGGCACCCAAGACAGTGTATCGCCCTCCTCACATCACCATTGGCGAGTCTGATCTAAAGTCAGTGCACAAGTTTACTTACCTTGGCTGCATTATCACGTCGGACGCCAAGCTGGACAAGGAGCTTGACAGCAGGCTGGCAAAAGCGAACAGCGCTTTCGGGCGAGTTTTCAAGCGGGTGTGGCACAATCAACAGCTGAAAACAGGCACCAAGATCAGCGTGTACAGAGCTGTGGTCCTCACCACCCTGCTGTATGGTTCCGAGTCCTGGGCCCTCTACCGCAGCCAACTACGACTCCTCGAACGCTTCCACCAGCGCTGCCTGCGTACCATCCTGGGCATTCACTGGAGTGACTATGTCACCAACGTCGAGGTCCTTGAACAGGCTGAAACTGTGAGCATCGAGGCTTTGCTGCTGCGGACACAGCTCCGCTGGGCGGGGCATGTCTCCAGGATGGAGGATCATCGCCTACCAAAGATCACCCTGTTCGGCGAGCTTGCTACTGGACACCGTGACAGAGGGGCACCAAAGAAGAGATACAAAGACTGTCTCAAGAAGTCACTTAGTGCCTGCCAAATCGACCACCACCAGTGGTCTTCGCTTGCTGCGGACCGTGACACCTGGCGCTCCACCATTTACAAGGCAGCTGTCTCCTTTGAGGACTCTCACAGAGCTAGCCTTAAGGACAAGCGGCTCAGGAGAAAAAACAGAGATGCCGCAGCTCAGAACCCCGGCCATACCTTCCCCTGCAGCCACTGCGGTCGAACCTGCCTGTCTCGGATTGGCCTCCGCAGCCACGAACAAGCCTGCAGACGTCGTGGGCAACTCCTATAAAATCTTCGTTCGCGAAGTCAAGCCAAGAGAATGAAAACAATAGATGACCCACCTTTGTCAATGCGAGAGATTATGGGTTTAGATAAATCACTGCAGACAATAAGAGGTGAGATGGTAAATAATGTAGCAAAACTGGGCGAGCTTGATAATCAAATAGAAAGAGAAAAAAAACAAATTAGCAACTGCTGATGAAGAAAATCTTGACACAGAAATGAAACAAAGAATACAACACAGATTAAATGATTTGTATATAGAAAGATCAGCGAGGTTAGAAGCGATTAGTATTGGAAAAGAAAAACTAAAAACACAAGTCAACAGAATTAGAGAAACTATTCAGAAAATACTTCATGAAGACACAACATTGGCTGAGAGATTGAAAACACTTTTCAGAGAACAAGGTATCACTATTGCTAGTTTAATTACTGCTCTTGGATTTATTATCAGTACTGTTGTGTTGGCTGTCTCTGGCGGTGGTGGGGGTGGTCCAACACTGCCAGCCCCAGCACCACCAGCACCACCAACTGATCCAAAAGATTTACAGTCATGGGTAAAAAAACAGTTGTCACATATTTCAGACTTGCTTAAGAAATTGGCTGTGAAAGCAATGGACGCGTTGCCTGGCATAATAGGCACAGTTGTCAGTTGGCTGATCAATACTGCCGCGAAGGTAGTAGGGTTTATGGCAGAGCATGTGTTGATATTTTTGGTGTCAGTAGGAGGGTTGATGGTGGGTTATTTAATGAAACAGATAAAGAAGTAATATACCTAGTCCTGTGAGGCCTATTACCAATGCAGTTCTCTCCGACTCATGTGTGTTTACTGGGGTTACTGGTTGTACTGGTGCTGGTGCCAGTGCAGGTGTGGGTGCCGGGACTGGGGCTGTTACTGACATTACTGGCGTTACCAGGGCTGCCTGTACGGGTGGTGATGTTACTAGGGCTGGCATTATTATTGATTGTAAGTGTGTGTTTACAGATTGGTTGAGTCCTAATTTTTGACCAACACCAGCAACAATGATTTCATTATTATAATTTGTTATTGTCCCCATTTGTAATTGAAGGTCGGATGGCAACATGTATAACCCAATGCCAACTACAAAGTCAACTTTTGATCTGGCATATCTGAGTACGTCTTGGTAGCGTTGTATGCTTGATGGGAGATCAACTGTTGAGTTAATTGAATCTTCCAGGTTTGCGAGAAACTGTTTTTGTGCTTCAAATTTTCCACTTCCATTCAAAATGTTTGATTTTGTTAGTGATTGTGCACCTAGTATACACCAGACATATGTTCTGATAGACTCATTGATGCGCTCGACTCCTGCTTGAGTAAACCCGTCACTCTTGTCTAAGATAAATGTGGTCCAGGCATTAGACTGCTTCTGTTCTATTGAGCCTAACCAGACTTCAGATTTTGATGAGAATGAAGTGTAACCAGGGTAATAATCTTGTGGGTATTGTCTGTGACTCATAGCATAATACAATGTACCCATGCCGTTGTGATCATCAAGTTTTTGTGTAAAGTCATACTTTGTACTGATGTTAAATTCATTACATCATCATCATCATCATCAGTCCCTTGCCCGAACTGGGCGTTGGGGGGACTGAAAGGCAGCAGCAACAGACAGTGCTCTCCACTGAGTTCTATTTTTGGCGGTGGCAAGCAAGTCTGGCATCTCGAGTTCGGTCCATTCTTTTATGTTTGCGACCCAACTCTTTCTCTGACGACCTCGCCGACGACTTCCTTCGAGAGTGCCTTGGAGGATAGTCTTGGACAAGGTGTTGTGTCGGGTCACGTGGCCAAACCAAGCAAGCTTGCGCCGTTTCACGGTTGCCAGAAGGGGTTCATGTGGGCCCACCAGGGAAGTGACGATGCTCCGTACATATTCGTTGGTCTTGTGCTCGCGGTACGAGATGCGGAGCAACTTCCTCAGGCACTTGTTCTCAAAGGCCTGGATTTTCTTTTCTGAGTCTGCAAGCAGTGTCCAAGTCTCACAGCCGTAGAGTAGAATAGACACTACGAGGGACTTGTAAAGCCTGTACTTGATGGTGAAGCTGATGGAGTTACTTCGCCATATCCTGTCCAGCCTGGCCATTGCGGATGTTGCTGTACCTATCCTGATACGGATCTCTGCTATGCAACTACCGTCTTTGGACAGGGTGGCTCCCAAGTACTTGAAGCTATTGACCTCTTCTAGCTTCTGGCCGTTCATGTGAATGTTGCTGCTGCTGTCGCTTGTGGTGTTGATCATCACTTTGCTTTTATCCGTACTGATCTCCATGCCATAAGACCCTGCGCTACTTGAAAGTTTGTCTGTTTGTTTGGATTGAAGACCAGTGTTGTAGCGTGGAAGAGGGCATGGCAAACGGCAACAGCAAGAAGGCTTATGAAACGCTAAGGACCCTCACCAAGACTCAACAGCGAACAGCCACAGTCATCGAAGACAGCAGCGGCCAACTCCTTACGGAAAACACTGCTGTACTAAACAGATGGACTGAGTACTGCCGAGACTTGTATAACTACAAGGCTGAGCCAGACACCAGCATCCTCCAAAACAACCAGGCTGGGGCCAGGAAGGCTGAAGACCTGCCAGTGTTAGCTGAAGAGGTGGAAGCAGCCGTACGCGGCCTGAAGGGAGGAAAGTCTCCAGGTGTAGACAACGTACCTGCTGAACTGTTGAAACATGGAGGAGAAGTAACAACGAAGGTCCTCACTACACTCTGTCAAAAGATCTGGGAGCAAAAGAAATGGCCAGTAGAATGGACACAGTCTCTAGTGATCCCGCTCCCCAAGAAAGGAAACCTGAAACAGTGCCAGAACTACAGAACTATCAGTCTGATAAGTCACCCTAGCAAAGTAATGCTTAGAATCATTCTCAACCGCCTCAAAACTTTCGCCGAGGAACTGCTGGCAGAAGAACAGGCTGGCTTCAGAGTTGGAAGAAGCACTGTAGAGCAGATTTTCAACTGCCGCGTCCTGATCGAGAAACATCTGCAGCATCAGCGCGAACTCTACCACAACTTCATTGATTTCAGGAAAGCATTTGATCGCGTCTGGCACGACGGACTCTGGCAAGTCATGAGATCGTTCAACATAGAGGAAGGAGTGATCCAAATGATAGAAGCGCTTTACAAGAACGCCTGCAGCGCGGTTCTACTTAACAATCAGTCAGGCGAGTTCTTCAGGACGACGATCGGTGTCCGTCAAGGATGCCTGCTCTCTCCTGTCCTTTTCAACATATTCCTGGAGAAGATCATGCAGGAAACCCTCCACGACCACCATACTTCAATCTCTATTGGTGGCAGATCCCTGTGCAATCTTCGATTCGCAGACGACATTGACCTCATGGCAGGCAGCAATAGTGAGCTCCAAAACCTGACAGACAAACAAATTCATTACAGATGCGTTCAAATGCTTTCATATCCATGGGGTTGTTAAACCTGTTGAAACTGGATTCAGTTGGTAGTGGTGTATGCAGTTCTGACAGTATTCTTCTTAATTGGTAATACATGTGAAAACGGTAGACAGATCTAATCAGTTTGTTTGAGTGATTCAAATGGTCTGTAAATGAAACACCGCATCCTGTCGTAGAACACAGTATAGCAAAGTTAAGTTGGTTTCGAAACATCTGTAGTGGGCTTGAGGACCACTTTCTTGCAGTAGAGTCATCTGTTATTGGAGGGTTTAGGTAATGGTCAAACGGATTTGGTACTTTAACTTGAAATAAATCTTGTTCCGATACAGCTATATCGAGCTGATTTAACTGATATATTTTCTGTTCATAAGTAGGTGCGACATTGTACTTGGCATCCACGTTAAATTGAAATGCGTTTGTGCTTACACTTGTTGGTGATTTAAATTCCATCTTTCTTTTTTATGAGATAATAAAAATGTTTATTACCTTAACAAATCTTGACACAAGCAAACCAGTGTGGTTAACTAATGGGATTGATAATCGTGATGGTAGTAAGGCTGTAGCTATCCACAAAATGTTCTACACTGTAAAATGGTTTAATGTAGAAGATGATAAAAATTATAAAGTAATTTTTGATGGTGTGACTGAAGCTATACCACCTGGGTATTATGACTTTTGTACTATATCTGAATGGTTTCAAAGGAAATTTAAAATTAAAGCAACTTTAAATCCAGCCAACTTACTTGTTACATTAGAATTTCCACATCAAAAATATTGGATTAGAATGTCAAGTCAATTTGTACTTTTACTTGGTTTAGTAGGTTATACTATATTTGATGAAGATTGGCATAGGTTAGATGATGATGATATTTTTTCTAATATTTTGACACTGAAGACAAGAAAACTTAAAGTAACTGGAAAACGACCTGTCAATTTGTCAGTACATACTGTACTAAATGTTTATTTCAAAGAACTAAACACATCTGAAAATGTTCACAATGGAAAGCCTTCAACTTTGTTGAGATGTTTACCAACTGGAACTGCTCCGTATTGTGAAAGTGTAGTTGTTAGATTTCCTAATTTACAGTTTAAGAAATTAGGTTCTAGTTTCTTTGAGTCACTGAGTATATCTGTAACTAATCAGGATGACAAACCAGTTCTTATGCATGATTTTAGTGTAGTGTTAGAAGTTAAATAATTTTATTTTTGTTTATAAAATGAGTGGTCTTGGTCCAAAGCGAACAATCATACCAGTTGCATGTCCAGTAACAGAGTTGAAAGATTTGGCAGATGTACAGGATTTTGAGAAGGAGGGAGAGGTGGGTGAGGTGTATGGTTTTGAACTTGATTCAACTGGCATGTACAAGAGGAAAGTAATCGATGATATGAAAGAAGGAACAGACAGACCTATACCTAAACTTGGTCAGCTGCGTGATGTCACTGTTCCTACTCCTGTAAATAATACGCCCTACAACTTAATACATGTGGGAAATAAGTGGGTAGTTTCGCCTGTGCCGCCTGCGCCTGCACCACCTCCAACAATTGACTGGGACATAAAGTTGGAATTTATTAGTCCTTATGTATACACCGCCGTGAGATGGCCTTAGTCGCCTGCTCGGCGTTAAACCCAAATAACTAACTAACTATCCTTATGTATACACTGATGATGAAGGTGCCTTAGTGTTTAGGAAAGTTGTTAATTCCGGGCCGCTTATTGTAAGCCTTGTTCCAAGCTTTGCTTCAGACGACAATAGCAGAGATAAACTGAAAGTTGAAAATTATGAGAAACGGAGATATCTTCTTACACATAGGAAGGGTCGATCTGATGCAAAGGTCGTGTTTGCACCAGTAAACTTTTTGATTGCAAGAGAAGCGACAATAGTATTTGAAATTATCATG
The DNA here is from genome assembly GCA_036245525.1 of Semisulcospira habei. Classification (NCBI taxonomy): domain Eukaryota; kingdom Metazoa; phylum Mollusca; class Gastropoda; family Semisulcospiridae; genus Semisulcospira; species Semisulcospira habei. The sequence continues at coordinate 556,507 of BTPG01000004.1, read as the reverse complement.
AGATCTGTAACTACTGCAAAAGAGGCAGATATAGCACAGGGAATAAAACTTACATGGGATGAAACAGTATCAGAATCAACAAAGGTCTTTATTGCCATTAGAAAAAATGTAGATATTTTTGAAGTTTCGAGCAGTGTTCCCGCTGTCAAGATATCGGTCGACAAACTAACTTTTGTTCGTCTAAGTTACATAAACCTTGAACACATTGATCTTGTTTCGTTTTATTATGCCAGCAAATTGTATACTTTTGACGAGTTGCAAAATGTAATTGCTGATTAAATAAAAAAATATTTGTCAAATAAAAATGGTAAAATTCTATCCAATACTACCGACGCTTGAGCCAATTGAAACAAATGTGACGACAAAAACAACGCTTGCGCCTGATCCACAGGTGACAGCTGTGCCAATTGCTTCAGATAAAACATTACCAGCAGACGCATTCAGATTAAATAATATTACAGAGGCAATTAAATATTTGGAAAGTGAAGAGGCTAGGTACTCCAGATGTAAAAGGAGGTATAAGTCAGTATTTAATTCTGTTCAAAACACTTCTATGGCTATTGGTGCAGTTTCAGCTGGATGTTCTGTAGGGGGTATTGTTCTGTTTGCCACAGGAATTGGAAGTGTAATTGGAATAGCAATTGAGGGTGTTAGCGTTGCTACATGCCTAGCATGCTTTGGTTTGGAGGCCTTAAACAAGAGGTTTCACACAAAATTACAGAAACATGAAGCATTGAGTACGCTGGCTGGTGCAAAGCTGAGCAGTATGAAACTTATTATCAGTAAGGCATTAAATGATGTATTGATGACGAAGAATTTAAGCGGGTCCAAGATGATTTAAATAACTACAAACAACAAAAGTCTGAAATACAAAATAAAATGCGTAGTCAGTCTCCCATGAATGTTGAAGAACTGAAGGCCAGTTTTTTAGCAGAGGGAAAAAGGATAGGGGTACAGGAAACCACAGAAAAGCTTCAAGGACTTTTAGGGAAGTAAAAATCAGTTTTGGTAATCAAACAATATTTTTGTCATATACTTCACAGAGAGACGACATGCCACCTGTCTATTTGACGCCCACAGCTCCGCCAGAATATTTTTAAAAAATAACTTTTTTTTGTCTTTGTATCTTGTCAAATCTGACTCAGTATCTTGTCACTGGAGACAAGTTTTTGTAAGTAATTAATAAGTTGTTATTGTAAGTAATTAATAAGTTCTTATGGTAAGTAACTATAAAGAACCTGCAGAGGTAACCTTTAAGTTACCTACAACTTGTAAGTTTTTTTTTTTTTTAAGTGCGCACTAATGCCCGGCACTGAGGGGCTGCCCGGCGTGATTAATCTAGTGCATTACCGGTGCTGGCTGTTGTGATTATGTCAGTGTAATTTTCCAAACCTATTAGCCGTGATTGATATGCATTAGTTGACAATAGCTACCCGGCGGCAGTGCGGCCCAGCAGACTGGGTGCTGTATTGATTTTTCTGAGGAACAGGTATTCCCTTTCACAACCCGAAGTCAAGTGGAGACCTGAAGTACAGTTGACTAAAGCCAGGCCTGGGGCCCGGGCTCTTGAGGATCTGGCCATGTGTTAGCTCATAAGAATCCCACTATAAAGAACCTGCAGTACTTACCTACAGGTTGTAGGTAAGTACATAGTTCTACTTGGCACCAGCAGACTTGAAACTGCTGTTATTTCAGTGCATTGCGAGTTGCGGGCAGCCCAATAACAAATTATTGATTACGCCATTATGCCAGTGTGTGTGCTACTGATTGCGACAAAAACGGCCGGTTTTTCAATCCTATTAGCATATCTGGCTTCTTTTGAAAGCATTCAGCATACGGCGGGGTCGTCAGACCAGGACACGCGCATATGATCGGATCATTAAAAATCTTTTGTGCATTTCGAAACTACCTGCGCGCGTCCTGGCTAGAGCCATTGTGGCGTGGTGATTATTTTTCCTGATGTGCATATTTTATTCAGTGCGAGCCGGCCGGGTACGGGGGGGGGGGGGGGGGGGGGGGGGGGGGGGGGGAATCAATACTTTGTGCTGTGCAGTCTGCATGGTTAAATGGGGTTTACGAGATTGATTGATTGTACATTGCTTAACGTCCCGACAGCAACAAGGCTTTCTCAGGACATGCCTGCACTGCTTGTGAAAAAAAAAACTAAACAGAACATTGAATGTATGTCGCCAGCCGGTCAAATACATTAAATAAACCTAACACATGGGGCCTAAATAAAGCTAAGACCATTTAGCAACACACATCCAATATCAAGAGCTACAGGCAGTGCAGACAGTAGGGAGAGTTTTAAAAAGGCAAATACAGGTGAATGGATTGATTGTACATTGCTTAACGTCCCGACAGCAACAAGGCTTTCTCAGGAGGTGAATGGACAAAGGGTAGACAGAAACACATGCCCCAGAATAGAGAGAAAAACCCACCCTGTGGGGCTGACCAGGGTGACCCTGGGAACTAAAAAATACCTAACCCCACCCAAGTCCCCCAGGGCAGACCCGGGTGGGGCTGGTTTACGAGAGGTGAGAGCCGTTGAGAGATTTTAATGTTTAAAAATAAGCAGTTTTTGAGTATTTGCTCGGCTTATGAGAATCCGGAGTCCTGAAAATCTCTTTTCTTATCTCTGAAGCGAGAGTCTCGTATTTGTGATTTTAAGTCCAATACCTCAGAAGACTATAATGTCCCATTTACATTGTCAGAATTGCAGCAAGCCTTGCAGAAATGTAATGACTCTGCTGCTGGCCTAGATACCGTCCACTATCAATTCCTAACGCATCTGCCTGAGAGGTCACTCCTTGTACTTCTCAAGGCCTTTAACCATATCTGGAGAACTGGTCACTTTCCGCCGTCTTGGCGCCAGGCTGTGGTTGTACCGATCCCCAAGCCGGGTAAGGATCCTTCCGACCCGGGCAACTACCGGCCTATCGCTTTGACATCATGTTTATGTAAAACTATGGAGCGCCTGGTCAACGCCCGCCTGGTGTGGCATCTTGAGTCACAGGGTCTCCTCACAGACCTCCAGTGCGGTTTCCGGCGCTTCCGTAGTACAACTGACCATTTAGTCCGCTTTGAATCATTTATTCGAGATGCTTTTGTCAACAAGCAGCATGTCTATGCAATTTTCTTCGATCTTGAGAAGGCATATGACACTACCTGGAAGTATGGCATAATGTCTGACTTGTTGGACATGGGTTTTAAAGGGCACCTGCCCGTTTTTATTCACAATTTTTTGACTAACCGGTCGTTCCATGTCCGTGTGGGCTCCACCCTCTCCGACTCCTTTGAACAGGAGATGGGTGTCCCACAGGGCAGCATTCTATCTCCTGTTTTATTTAGTATTAAAATTAATAACATTGTAAAGGCCGTCAAGGATGATTCTGAATGCTCTTTGTTTGTTGATGACTTTGCTTTGTCCGCACGTGGTCGAGGACTTGCGTCCCTTGAGAGGCGCTTGCAGCTGTGCGTTGATCGCATCCTGGGGTGGGTGTCTCTCAATGGATTCAGGTTCTCGCCCTCCAAGACTGTCTGTGTGCATTTTACTAACCAGACGAAATTTTTTCCAGAACCTCGCCTGAGCATTGCTGGAGTGCCAATTAAGGTGGCCGAGGATGCAAAGTTTCTGGGGGTCATTTTTGACAAAAGACTTACCTTACGCAACCATATTAATTACCTTAGAACCTCTTGTCAGAAGGCTCTCGACATTCTTCGTGTCGTCGGTCGTACTGACTGGGGTGCGGACCGTACTGTCTTACTTCGTCTGTACCGGGCCCTTGTTCGGTCCAAACTGGATTACGGCTCTGTGGTGTATGGCTCAGCTTCCAAGTCTGTGCTACAGCGTCTGAACACAGTTCACCATCAGGGTCTGCGGATATGTCTTGGGGCCTTCAGGACGTCTCCAGTTCCTAGTCTGTATGCCGAGGCAGGGGAGCCTTCTCTCAAGCTCCGCCGCATCTGCCTCATGCTCAGCTACGTTCTGAAACTGAAGGCCCATCCAGACAATCCTGCCTATGATTGTGTTTTTAAACTATCGTTTGCAGAGATTTACGATGCCCATCCGGGAGCTGTCCGTCCACTTTCTTTCCGTGTCCGACCTCATCTGCAGGCGGCCGGATTGGACCTGGACAGAGTTTCAGAATCCCTGCAACACATCACTCCACCTTGGCTCTTACCAGTTCCTGACATCTTGCTGGATTTGACTGCCCACAAGAAAGACTCTACTCCACCAGCCATATACCAACAGAGCCTCAATGAACTGCTTTCAATTTTTCCTGGCTATTGTCGCATCTATACCGATGGGTCAAAGTCTGAGGATGGGAGAGTGGCTGCGGCCGCAGTGTCCTCTCGCCATCCTAAACGCCCATTTAAGCACCGTCTCCCAGATCATTCATCTGTATTTAGTGCGGAACTGCAGGCGGTTCTGCTGGCACTCAGGCATGCTTATCGATCTAGAGAAAGGAACTTCCTGATTGTGTCTGACTCTCTTTCTGCCCTGCAGGCCCTTCATTGCACGGGATATGACCACCCACTGCTAGTGCAGATCACAGAGCTCCACGCGGACTTGATGAAGGAATATTATGATATCATTTGTTTTTTCAAAATACATTACCGATGGCATTACTATCTGGGAATACACTCTATTGCCTATCGATTTCAGCAAAAGTTGTGTACAAGGCACAACTGGGGAGGAGACACCGGGCATCCATGTACTAGGGCCCCGGGTGGCCTCCCCTTACTACTCTATCCCGGCATGCGTGTGGCGAACTCCCGGCGTTCACCGGGCGACCTAATCAGTTTCACTCATAGCTCGACCGGGGACGGTCGAGTTTTTGCCTTCTCCGTTCTACGGGGTTTTTCGGCTTCAGTGTTTAGTTGACTTTGGGCTTGAATTGGAGTCTTCGATTCAGCCCTGGACTCACTACTTCGTGGTTTTTTGCTTTGGACTAATTGTGAACTGTGCGCCGACCGGTTTTTACCGGCTCTGACTTGTGAGCTTCACTCTTGGCTTGGCCTTGGGTTTCGGCGACGCACGTGACTTGTGCCCTTTGTGTTTGTGCACGGTTGACTTTCTCCGCCTGCGTAGTTGGCCTACGGCCTTATGGCTTCGTCTGTGTTAAAGACTTGCCTCCTTGCGTGGTCTTACAGTGGCATACGACTCTTGCTTGCCGTGTTCGGGCTGTTCTTCAGACGGAACGTGTGACGTTTGCGCCGCTTGGACGGAAGACCGGTGGTCGCGCATGTGGGACTTCTACAGAGTGACCGGCCCCTTCGCCCGCTTCTGTCTCCCCGGGATTCTCCACGGGTGGACGTCTTTCCCTCGGCGCTTCGGGCTCCTCTCCGCTCCGTCGTTCGGGCCTTCCAGCCCACAGGTAAGTCCCCTTCCTTTACCGTTACCTCGCAGGTTCTCCCTCCCCTCTCCGAGTCTTCGGAGCAGGGTAGGAGAGTTTCGGAGTCACGCTCCCCACGCTCTGCTTCGTTAGCGCGTGGCTTGAGCCCCATATCGTTTCCCACCCCCCGCTCTGCTTCGGGCGAGCGGTCTGGGAGAGCTGAGCGTTCATCGGCCACCCCCGGCTCTAGGTCCCCGGAGTGGGGGCGGGTGACTGTACGCAAACATAACAGAGAGAGTAAGCGTGATAAGAAAAGCTCTCGCTCACGCACCGAGGCTTCGGAACGTGACTCGAGACCGTTAATAATAATGCTGCCTCCCCGCTCTGTGTTTTCCGAACGGGCCCGGCTTGCTTCGCTTTCTTCCCCCCCCCCTCCCCCGCCCGCCCCGTCTCGCCTGGGCGGGCCCGGGGTGAGGTTGACTTTCGCCCCCCACGCTCCAAGGTGTCGGAGCAGGGGTCGCGTGCTCATAAATTGTCCCCTCCCCGCTTCGCTTCGCCTGAGCGGGCTTGGCGTGACCTTAGACTGTCCCCCCCCCCCCCCGTCTCGTATCGACCAGACGGGCCCGGTGCGACTAAAAAACAAAGAAAATAAACGGACCCTCGCCCCCCTCGCTCCGAGGCTTCGGAGCTGGGGCCGCGGGCTCATTAAGCGTCCCCTCCCCGCTCCGCCTTTCCTGAGCGGGCTTGGCGTGACCCTAGACTGTCCCCCCCCCCCCCCCGCCCCGTATCGACCAGGCGGGCCTGGTGTGACATCGTCGCGCGTCCTCCACGTTCCGAGGCATCGGACGTGGGGCCGCGTGCCTGGTTTTCGTCCCCTCCCCGCTCCGCCTTCCTGAGCGGGCTAGGAGAGACACTTTGCGGTCCCCCCCCCCCCCCCACCCGCACCGGTTCTCCCAGGCGGGCCAGGGGTGACCAGTCCACTGCGTCGGTATTCCGATCGCGGCTATGCCACTCACGTCGGCTTCCGCGTTCGGATCCCGACTTCGAGGTGGACCGTCGTTCTACCACGGCCCCTCCATCGCCGCGGCGCCCCGCTCTGCGTGCGTCGCGGGCGGCTTCGTCTACCTCGCGCGCGGCGGTGCGGCGCTCTCGTAGCAGCTCGCCCCTTTCGTCTTTTCCGCGAGAGGATCAGTTTTTGGAACCGGACGTCCTCGGTCTTCATCCGACGGACTCGGCCTCGGCGATCTTCTTGGAGGACTCGGCGGCTGGATCTCCGTCCCGCTTTTCCGCGGTCTCGTCGGCCTCCGCCTCGTCAGACGTCGCCGGCCCATCGCTCGGATCGCAGACGGTCCACGCCCTGCGTGAGGCATCCAGGCTTATCGCCAAGTACCTACCTCCCGACTTCTGTCCGCCTTCGCCTCCTCCAAAGAGACAGGCTGCGGCCATGGTCGACGCGCAGAGGCAAGTCAAGCGCCACAAGTCCCTCCCGCAGCCGGCCGGCTTCCGAGACCTCACTGGTGCTTTCTCCGCCCAGCTGCGAAACGCCGCCTTCGGCGACACGGGATACTTTACCGCCGCTCTTTGGCCTGTGGGAATCAACTTGAGCTTCCGCCAGGCCTGGTACGCTGGACACTCCCAAGCCTTCGCCATACCTCTTCCGGCGGTGGATGCGGCGGCCTTAGTGCAGGCGGGCGGCCGCAGACTTGTCCAGAACTCTTGGCCTCGGCCTCTCGACAGGATCGCCTCCTTAGCGCGGAGCTCGCTGGCGTGTTCGGGATTCTTGGAGCTGGCTACCCAGGCAGCCTGCAGTGTCTACAGGATACTTGGGACCGGGAGGTTCAGTCCCCGCTCCGTGACGTGCAGTCCATCCTGATAGCGGCCAACCGGGCCGCCTACCTTTCCTCCGCCAACGCCATGGCAGCAGCTGCCAATTGCGACCTCTGGAGGCGGTATACCCTTTTGCGCCTCTGCTCGGACCTTCCCTGGTCAGTGAAGAACCAGCTCCGTCAAGCCCCTTTAGGTGGTCCTCAGCTGTTCGGCGACACTTGGCAGACCGTGAAGGAATCTTCCAAGGACTTGTGGCCCAAGCAGGCATCTAACCCAGGCCCTCCGTTCTTCCAGTCGGATCTTCGCGAGGTCGGGCCCGTCCATTCCAGGCTCCTCAGGCCGGCCCCGCCCCTCCACCTCCCCCGCCCTCAGTCCTCGGGTCTCCTGTCGGCGGGCGGCTGTCGCTCTTCAGCGTTCTTGGAGATCGCTCTTCCCGGACGACCCCTGGATTCTTGCCCGGTTACCTCAGGCCTGCAACCTTCGTTCCAGCCTCCTCCACCTCTTCGCAGGTCACCCATGTGGACCCAGGAACCGATCGACGGCACTCAGGCAGACGCTCTGCGCGGGGAAGTGGCGGCCTGCCTCACCAAAGTGGCGACAGAGGTGGTTTCGCGGCAGGACTCTCCGGCGTTCGACAGCCGCCTCCTTCTAGTCCCCAATCCAGGCGGCAAGTGGCGTTCAGTTATCGACTTATCGGCGCTAAACAAGTTCAATTTGGCCCCTCGTTCAGGATGGAGACGGCCAGGACACTCCGTGCGGCCTTCTGACCGATGGACTGCGCGATCAGCCTCGATCTATCAGACGCCTTTCTGCACGTCCCGATTCATCCGTCGTCTCGCCGGTACCTTCGGTTTGCCTTTGGGGGGATCGTCTACCAGTTCTGCGCCCTTCCTTTCGGCCTCAACATCAGCCCGTGGGTATTTACGAGGCTGCTCGACGCCGTGTTGGCCTACTTCCGTCAGCGCTCCCTGAGCCCGGCCTCTAATTACTTGGACGACCTTCTACTGCGCTACTTGGTTTCCGCAACACTCCAGACGGACAGAGAGGCCCTGCTTTCCCTTCTGCGTCGTCTCGGTTCCTGCTCAATTTGGGGACATCCGATCTTTCTCCCTCTCGGCGGTTTCTACATCTGGGGATGGAATTCCGGACCGACCTCAACCTTGTCCGCCTGCCTCTGGCCAGGCGGCAGAAGATTGTCGACAGCGACTTCGATGGGGATGGGATCCTCCTTCACCGCCAGGGTCTGGCTTCAACTCCTGGGCCTCCTCAGTGCGGCTGCGGATCTGCTTCCCTTGGGCAGACTTTGCTCGGCCTCTCCAGCTACGTCTCCTTCTTCACTGGCGACCCTCCTCGGGCGCTCTGTCGGATCTGGTACCAGTCTCTCCTCTGGCTCGTCCTCACCTCGAGAGGTGGGCGGACCTCGCTGGGCTGGCTTCGGGGGTGCCCCTACACTCCCCGCCGCCACGGTAGCCTCTCTGTACAGATGCGAGCCAGGCCGGCTGGGGCGCGCACCTGTTACCGGATTTTCTCTCGGCCTCGGGTTTTTGGCCTCGGGAGCTGTTAGGGAAACACACCAACTGGCTGGAACTGAAGGCAGTTGGGTGGGCACTCGACGTTTGGCAGGAGACCTTGGCCAATCAGGCAGTCCTCGTGCTCTCCGACAACTCGACGGTGGTGGCCTACATACAGAATCAGGGGGGCACTCACTCGCCCTCCCTTTGCAGTCTACTGTACCACCTTCTCCTCTGGTGCAGGGATCGGGGCATTACTCTATGAGCCCGCCACATCCCCGGCCACCTCAACGTGATTGCGGACGCCCTGTCTCGACGCGGACAGTTGCTCCACACAGAGTGGGCCCTACGCCCGGACATTTCGCCTGATCTGCTCTCACTGGGAAACGCCGCTAGTGGATCCTTTGCCACCAGATGGAACAACCAGCTCCCGGGCTACGTCTCTCCAGTCCAGGATCCGCTCGCTTGGGCAGTGGCCGCGCTCGCCATCCCTTGGGACGGCCTGGTTGCTTACGCCTACCCCCCGTCAGTTCTCGCTCCGAAGGTGCTGCGGAAGCTTCTAGGATGCTCGGCGGTCCTTTTGCTGGTGGCCCCCCTTCAACTGGACGAAGAGCTGGACCACGGACCTCCTCGCGCTTGCGACGGACCCTCCCCTGGAGCTTCCTACCCCTCCCACGATGCTCAAGCAGCCCCGTCAGCGGCTCTTCCATCCGTGCCCGGAACGCCTCTGCCTACACGCTTGGAGGTTGTCCGGCAAGCCCTCGCCGCTAGAGGTTCTCGGATGCTGCAGTGGCGGCAATCGCAGCAGCCCGCAGACTCTCTACAAGGAAGGTGTACGAAGGCAAGTGGAGGGTCTTTCAGACCTGGTGCGCCTCCCATGGACTCCCTCCCACTAGCCTCGCCTCCCACCAACTGGCGGAGTTCTTCCTGTGGCTCTTCGACGACCAAGGCTTAGCCCCGGTCACCATCAAGGGCTACCGCGCTACGATCGCGGACACCTACCGCCACCTGAGTCTTCCGGACCCAGGCCCCTGCAAGGATCTGTCGGATTACTGGCCCACTTGAACTCCGACGTCCGGCTTTCACGTTCCCTAGTACCCCGGTGGGATCTTGCCTGGGTACTGACGTGGTTGAATACGGACCGGTTGAACCCCTCCCCTTGGCTCGGTTCTCAGATTTGACCCGGAAAACCTGTTTCCTTCGGGCTCTCGCTACAGCGTCCCGAGTCGGCGAGCTTCACGCGCTCTCGATGCTCCCAGCATGTTTGCAGTTTCGGTCCGATGGCTCTGCACAGCTGCTCCCCGATCCGTCCTTCCTGGCCAGGAACCGCCGCCCCGCGGCGGCTCCTCAGATGCTGACTATACGGCCCCTCCGTGGAGCGGGCCTCTCCCCTGGATCGCGGCAACAGGACCCAGTGCGGGCGCTAAGGATTACCTGCGCCGCTCTAGCCCGCAGCGCCGGGGGCGCTCGCGCCTCTTCCTACCTTTGTCCGCGGGCAGACACGACATCTCGGCCCAGACCGTGTCATCCTGGCTGCAGTGGGTGATTAGGTCAGCCTAAAAGGACCTCTCCCCACGCGGCGCTGAGCTCTTACAATTCCGGGCGCATGAAGTGAGAGCAGTAGCCACCAGTCTAGCCCTGGACCGCAACTGCTCGGTCAAAGATATTGTGACAGCGGGTGGCTGGCGCTCAGACTCCACTTTCGCACGCTGCTACCTTAGAGACCTATCCGGCCAGCGTGACTCCCTGGCACGAGTGGGCGACATCTCCACGGCCCAGCACTCCCTCCGAGCGCCACTGGCGTCTTAGGCACGTCATAGCTGAAATCGTCGGGAGTTCTCTCTCGATGGGGCCGGCGGAGTGGTTGGGTTATGGTTTACAATACAATAATACTTTATTAATCCCTCATGGGGAAATTCACATTTTTGCCACCACAGGTGCTGCTTACATTCACTCACTTGCTCATTCCATAAATTACAATAACAGAGCTACACAATGGACAATGACTCGGGACGGGTGAAGCCCGTCGCCAAGGCATCTAATGGCCAGCGCCAGTGGCCTCATCCCGACCCGAACCTCCCTGACAAAAACAGAATGCTAAGACAGCCCTATGTCTCCTGAACACACTATTATAATGTTCTTTATTAAGTTCCTACTTGGCTAAAACTAGTACAAAAACAAGTTAATAACAGAAACAAAATACCCGCGTCGGTACGGAGATGATCTCCGATCTAGGCAACATAAAACTGAACAACGGTCAAACAGCACCTGGGGGCCCGTCGCCGCCATAGTACAGCGCCGGTGTATAGACACTCGCTCCGGCACAAACAGTCATCACCTTAATTATACTGAACTTAACTAGTATATAACTTCATATTAATTTTAAAAACAAACGTAGTAGAACTACACCATTAAAGCTGAGGTGCAATGAGAAAAACCCGCCCAGCGCGTGTTTTAAAAAGACTCTACAGGACCCAGCTTGGGCCCTGCCCCTAAGTGGGTCAAATCGGTTCGTAACTCAGTTGACGGAGTTGGCAACTGCGTATCCCGAGCTTGCAAAACTCTCGGAAAACGACAGACCACTTCCTGTTGCACGGAAATCATCGCGATTAGCACTGAGATCGGACAACAGCAGACGATTCTGTGACACTTTGAAACTGACCGACAGCCACGGATTTTACGCGCTGGGGCCTATGATGGCAGAATGCACGGCTGTACATGCTGTAAGTATGACTCCTGACACTCTGTAGTTGTGAACGAATGTTTTCAACACGTACCTCCAGTCCAATATAGGCTAATATAAATAAATAAAGAAGCATTGTGATGTACAACCAACACAGTAAATTGGATGAGAGAGAGAGAGAGAGAGAGAGAGAGAGAGAGAGAGAGAGAGAGAGAATCGACTGTTTACATAGATGCCAAAAGATACAAGGTCGCCATGGGTCAAGCTGATTTTTAGTAGCTGCCCTTCGTATGGAGAAAAAAATTTGCTGTAGGCCACTCCAGATGAAAAGATATAACAACACTAAACGACAAATAACCCCTCCTTCCTCACCCTTCCGATATCAAATAAGCTTCAGGCTGTACTGTGTAACTTACGGATAGCTCGGCCTGGTCCATATCCAGTGTGCGTCCAGGCAAGGCACAAATGGCCTGCTCTGTCCGTCGGGTGGTCGAGTGTCGTCTGCTACTGTTGATATCAGTAAAATTATCGCTGGATTAGATCAGTGATCGCGGTGCCCACTCGCTGCAAACAGGAAGTGGCCTGTCTTTTTCACGGGAGTTTTGCCAGCACGACAAACGCAGTTGAAAACTCAGTCAACTGAGTCAGTTGCAAACCGGTTTGCCGAAGTTAGCCGAACGTTCACGAAGACAGGGCCCTCGCTGGGTCCTGCAAAGTTTTTTTAAAACACGTGCGGGGCGGAGTTTTTTTTACTGTTTCTCAGCTTTAACGTATAAGCAGTCCGATGGTTTCTAAAAAAAGTACACACGCGGCTGTTCAGTAAGAAACAGTCACTGCGTCTGGGAGGTGTCTGTCATTACATCATTCGGCTGGAATGTGGGGCCTGAAGCTTGCTGGTACTGGCTTCGCCGAGTTGAGTGCACTAGGCTAGCGCAGGCCGTGATGTTGAGCGTGGCGTGCCGGAAAGAGCCACTCCTGAGATGAAATGATGAAAGGGGAGGAAAGCACGTTGGGTGTATTGCCACAACATAGCGCGCGCTGTTCTTCTGATAATTAGAAAATTACTCTTCTTTGTCTCTCAAAACTGACTGAGACGATTTCTGAAAAACTCACATGCTCTGTCCCGCACATAACATTTCAGTTCACGCATGACAAGACTCAATGACAAGCCCTCTTTCACAGCGCCATTCACAGGTCACGCGTGACAGGGGACAGCTCAGTGCTAACTTTATTGAATTGGCTCTGTTTAAGCACGGCTCTGTTCATAACAAAACATACACGCACACACACAGACACGCCAGTTGCAGACCAAGATAATTCATGGGCAGTGCCAGATTGTCATACAAGTTATATACACAGGCAAACATACACAGACACACACACACACACACACACACACACACATACCAACACATAAACACACACACGCACATGCACACGCACGTACGTACATACTAACATAAACACGCATATACTGACTTGAATACATGAGTGCTCACGTACACTGCTTTTTGAATCAGCCCATGCATGGACAAAAGCCTTTCTCGAGCATAACAGCTTGTTATGATAAAACCATATTGACTGCGTTATTCACTTAAACAGGACTGAAAGTGAGTTAAATTTCTGAGCATTACACCACGTTGCATACGCAAACACACACACACACACACACGCACTGACACACACATACACGTACACACACACAAACACATGAATAAACATACACGTACACGCACACAAACACATGAATAAACATACACGTACACTCACACATATACACACACGCTCAGACAGACACACACACACCTTCTACATAAAATAACATTTCATTTGGTATATACTGACAGAGACGATTTATGAGGAACAGATTTTTCTGTTAGCTAGCCTACCCTTTTACAGTAGACGTTTATGCATACAATTCAGTACACTGTCCCCATTTCTTTCATGCTACGCTTGACAAGAGAGGGTCTTTAGAAAGGGGACAGCCCTGTGTTGACACAGCTCGAGCATAATACCTTGTTATTGACTGTGTCACTGATTTAAAACGACACAGATAACACTTTTTATCACAGGCCTTTTAAATCTTGTCTACCACTGTACATTGAGGCCGTCTAGATTCACAGATTCACATGAGCTCCGTTTCACAACATTTTCGATTTCTGGGGAACTAACAGACGCATAACTCTCACTGTGTACACACAGTACTCATATATGTATAATTTCTGTTCATAACATATCTTTAGAATTCTATGCAGTCAGATTTCAATTGACTTGACTACAAAAATCAGAAGTGCATTCATGTACACGACGCTTTGAATCAACTCATACGTGGACAAAAGCCTTTGCGTTTCTATACACCGTCTGTTGCTACTGGCTTTATCTGCGCAACCAGCACCCTGGTCAGGTCGGGACCAAGTGGAACTTTTAAAACGCACACACACACACACACACACACACACACACACACACACACACTCACTAACACCCAAACAACACAGACACGCATACACAACTTACCAGTATGACAGAGCTGACGTCATCATCTCAACCGGCTAATGGTCCAATGAATAAATTATAACACATTCGGTCATTTTAACACTAACCGGCAAGAATAAGACCGATCCGGCAAAACCTGATCCTAAAATCGATCTTGGTCTTTCCAAAATGTTATGCATATCTAAATTAGGAACAAGCCTGACGAGTCTTATGCTACCCGACCAGACTTGTCGAGCAAGTTTTGTGAGCTGGGGGTTCTGTATGTGTGTTGTTAATTTTCAGTTGCGGCAAGAAGTTGCAAGAGCCCTCAGTCACACGCATGCCATGTAATCGCACACGCGCACGCATGCACACACGCACGCGCACGCACGCACGCACGCACACGCACGCACGCGCACGCACGCACGCACGCACACACGCACGCACGCGCACGCACGCACGCACACACGCACGCACGCACGCACGCACACATGCGCACACGCACGCGTGCACACACACACACACACACACTAGCGCGCACACAAACAAACAAACAGACGCATAAACAAACAGACACACTCACTTACAAACACACTTACAGACACTCATGTCAGTACAATTTTACCGTAAGCCTGAGCTGCCGGCTAGTGTCACGGTTGATCGCCTTTTGCGTTGCCCTCACACCGCGCTTTTCAATAGCGGCGGCATTCCATTTCTTTTCAATTCGGGCACAAGCCGCAACGGGACTGTGCTTTTGAAAGGCCCTCAGCCGTCAAAAGCCTTTCATAAATACAGCCTTTTAAATCACTAAGTGATGTCAAAAGTCAACAGGGAAACATCATGATTTTAAAGAAGGGGTGATTTCAAGTGGGCTTAATGTACTCATGTCTGTTGATTGATTGTACATTGCTTAGCGTCCCGACAGCAACAAGGCTTTCTCAGGACGTGCCTGCACTGCTTGTGAAAAAAACAGAACATTGAATGTATGTCGCCAGCCAGTCAAATACATTAAATAAACCTAACACATGGGGCCTAAATAAAGCTAAGACCATTTAGCAACACACATTCAATATCAAGAGCTACAGGCAGTGCAGACAGTAGGGAGAGTTTTAAAAAGGCAAACACAGGTGAATGGACAAAGGGTAGACAGAAACACATGCCCCAGAATAGAGAGAAAAACCCACCCTGTGGGGCTGACCAGGGTGACCCTGGGAACTAAAAAATACCTAACCCCACCCAAGTCCCCCAGGGCAGACCCGGGTGGGGTATACTCATGTCTGTGAAATCAAACGGTGGTCTCTCTCTCTCTCTCTCTCACACACACACACACACACACACACACACACACACACACACTAGCTTTACACCAGTCAGAGTGGTGAAGTTGTTTTTTTTAATCTGTGGGTGTGCATATAAGTCTATGGGAGACAAATCCTGTTTAGTGGTTGTCTGTGGTTGACTTTTTTAAGTGATTATGTCCCATGTGCAGAAAATAGATAATATATTTACTGTGGTAGCAGTAATATTTTTTCATTTATTCTTTTGTTTGTCTAATAAAAATGACAGACGGACAAACCCAAGTGTTTGATGTTACACGCTGCTTCAGAGAAAGGAAGTATGAGTCCCGATAGACAATGAATTCAATAGAGCCGCATCAGTCATTAATTTACATCATTTTTTAATATCATATTTTTGACCCCAATTTCACCCCCGTTAATTCTAAATCAACCCTTTGATTTTAAAAAAGTGATGAGCATGACTGATGCGGCTCTATTGATCTGATTATCTATCGGGACTCTATTGTTTTATCTCTATAACTATTGTCTCTGTCAACACCTAATGACCTTAATTAATTACTAATTACGGTCATTAACTTTTACATGACCGTTTCTCTCAATACTGCCAGAGTCGATTTCCGAAAAACTCACATGCTATGTCCCACACATAACATTTCAGTTCACGCATGACAAGACTCAATGCCAAACCCTCTTTCAATGAGTTGGGTAAAAGCTTTCACAGCGCCATTCACACCGCGTCACGCGTGAAAAGATGTTTAGAAATGTGTTTGTGCAGGCAAGTTCACAGGAGGGCCGCTCAGTGCTAACTTTATTCAATTGGCTCTGAACATAACAAAACATACACGCACAAGCGGACACGCCAGTTGCAGACCAAGATAATTCAAGGGCAGTGCCAGATTGCCATACAAGTTATATACACAGGCATACATACACACACACACACACATACCAACACATAAACACACGCACATGCACACGCACGTACGTACATACTAGCATAAACACGCATATACTGACTTGAATACATGAGTGCACACGTACATGGTGCTTTTAATCAACCCATGCGTGGACAAAAGCCTCGGCGTTTCTATGTACGCGAGCTTATCTGTGCTTGAAAAGAACGCACAATCCGAATGCACTGAGAAATTAATTACCTGCTTACATAGATCGATTTAATATAACCAGCACCCTGGTCAGGTCGGGACCAAGTGGAACTTTCAAAACACACACACACACACACACACACACACACACACACACACTGTCGCACACACTGACACTCTAACAACACAGACACACAAACACAACTTACCGGTTTACAGAGCTGACGTCATACATCTCAACCGGCTAATAGTCCAATGAATAAATTATAACAAAAACAACCGGTCATTTTCAAACACTAACCGGCAAGAATAAGTCCGATCCGGCCATACCTGATCCTAAAATCGATCTTGGTCTTTCCAAAAATGTTATGCATATCTAAATTAGGAACAAGCCTGACGAGTCTTATGCTACCCGACCAGACTTGTCGAGCAAGTTTTGTGAGCTGGGTTTCTGTACACTATATGTTTTGTGTGTTGTTGATTTTCAGTTGCGGCGAGAAGTTGCAAGAACCCTCAGTCACACGCATGCCATGTAATCACACACACGCACGCGCACGCACGCACACACACGCATGCACGCACGCACACACGCACGCGCACGCACGCACACGCACGCACGCGCACACACGCACGCACACGCACGCGCACACACGCACGCACGCACGCACACGCACGCACGCACGCAAACAAACAAACAGACGCATAATCAAACATACACACTCACTTACAAACACACTTACAGACACTCATGTCAGTACAATTTTACCGTAAGCCTGAGCTGCCGGCTAGTGTCACGGTTGATAGCCTTTTGTGTTGCCCTCACGCCGCGCAATTGAATAGCGGTGGCATTCCATTCCTTTTTAATTCAGGCACAAGCCACAACGGGGCTTTTGAAAAGCTCTCAGCCGTCAAAAGCCTTTTATAAATACAGCCTTTTAAATCACTAAGTGATGTCAAAAGTCAACAGGGAAACATCGTGATTTCAAAGAAGGGGTGATTTTGTACAAGTGGTTATGGACTCATAACTGGTTTGTGAAATCAAACGGTGGTCTCTCTCTCTCTCTCTCTCTCTCTCTCTCTCTCTCTCTCTCTCTCTCTCTCTCTCTCACTCACACACACACACACACACACACTGACACACAGACAAACACACGCACTGACACACGCACTGACACACACACACACACACACACACACACACACACACAAACACACAGAACATGTATACACAAACACACAGAACATGT
Organism: Semisulcospira habei; assembly: GCA_036245525.1. Classification (NCBI taxonomy): domain Eukaryota; kingdom Metazoa; phylum Mollusca; class Gastropoda; family Semisulcospiridae; genus Semisulcospira; species Semisulcospira habei. Next base: position 539,024 of record BTPG01000004.1, on the reverse strand, counting down.
TCTCACATGTAGCCCACTCGATCACAGATTCTTATGAGCATGGCGAGATTCTCAAGAGCCACTGTTTTTAATCGGGTTTGAGTCAACTGTAAAGATTTTTGAATCTCTGCATAATCCAATGACACACACACACACACACACACACACACACACACACACACACACACATAAATAGACATGTCACTGAGCTAAGACTACAAAATGAACATACCTGAAATCATTATCCTTGCTACACATAAACAGGATATCCTCAATGAATACTCACAAATCAGTGACGCAGTTGTCTACCAACTTGGGTATGCAACATATAGTCTATGGGAGACAACTCTGTACAGTGGTTAAATCTTTCAAGTGTTTATGCCCCTTATGTCATTGACTAGGAAATACATAGAGTTTTATACCTGAGTGAGTGTGTCTGTGGTTTGAATCTAAATCCATTTAGCTTACATAGAAGCAGTAACACAGTGTAAATGTAAAACGTTACTGCCAACATAGCTGATTGGTGCAAACGTATAAAATTACTATTCAGTGTAATTTCCTAGAAAACATGATTTTGCTTGATAACAATTATTCTTTTGTTTGACTAATAAAAATGACAGACAGACAAACCCAAGTGTTTGATGTTACAGAATGCTTCAAAGATGTTATGCACTTTACTGACTTAAAAACACGTGTGTTTGGACCCAGCTTTAAACTCTCAACACCGTCAATAAGGATATACACGACATATAATGTTACTCTGGAATATTCAGATGGATTACCAGGTTATGATTATGAGACTGTTGATCTTAAGACAAATGCTTTTAAAGTTTATAATGCTAACAGTGGCCACTTGCGTTGGTTTGAGGTACTGTGTGAAGACATATTTAATCAAATAAGAAAACTACATTGTTATATTGAAAGTGTTACGTTCAATAAAGTAATATTGCACCTGCAGGACAGGACTTCAAGACAAACACCAGGAAAGTAGTTGACTTGTTTATCATAACTACAGATAATACAGTATTACATATGGTGTGACAATGGTAATTTTTTTTATTTTATTATTTTGTCGGTCAAATAAAAATGACGGACAATTCACAAAGCCCTGGCCCATCAAACCCTGGCTCATCTGGTTTAAGAAACGTGTTTCATACAACAAACTTACCCATATCCAATACTAATAATGTCTATGAATCAATAGAAAACTCTTTTTCTGTCATACAACAAAATCTTCTGACAGGCAGTGTTAAGATTCAGATTGTTGCAAAAATCGAATTCACTAGATTGGACGGTGAGGTCTCTTGGCTGGACTTTGCGAACGAAGATTTTATAGGAGTTGCCCACGACGTCTGCAGGCTTGTTCGTGGCTGCGGAGGCCAATCCGGGACAGGCAGGTTCGACCGCAGTGGCTGCAGGGGAAGGTATGGCCAGAGTTCTGAGTTGCGGCATCTCTGTTCTTTCTCCTGAGCCGCTTGTCCTTAAGGCTAGCTCTGCGAGAGTCCTCAAAGGAGACAGCTGCCTTGTAAATAGTGGAGCGCCAGGTGTCACGGTCCACAGCAAGCGAAGACCACTGGTGGTGGTCGATTTGGCAGGCACTAAGTGACTTCTTGAGACAGTCTTTGTATCTCTTCTTTGGTGCCCCTCTGTCACGGTGTCCAGTAGCAAGCTCGCCGAACAGGGTGATCTTTGGTAGGCGATGATCCTCCATCCTGGAGACATGCCCCGCCCAGCGGAGCTGTGTCCGCAGCAGCAAAGCCTCGATGCTCACGGTGAGGTAATTGTATCGTATATATCAACAAGACAACACACTGTTAACACAAGAAGAGAACTGGGGAACGTGTTTAGAGACAGACTATTACCAGACTTTCTACAGGCAATTGACAGTGCAAGAATGAAGGGGTCTGGTTGGCACGAAGGACATGTACATGAACTACAACTAAAGCAGTCTAGGTATCATCCTATATTAGGTAAAGCATGGTTACCACTGCCAACAGAAGTAGTAAACAAAAAGGCTGTTGTTAACATTCAGAACAATGACAACTATTGTTTCATGTGGTGTGTGCTTGCTAAACTACACTTTATAAAGACAAAACCTGAACGTGTATCTAACTACACCAAATTTGTAAACGAACTTGATTTTAGTGGCATTGAGTTCCCTGTTAAAATAGAGGACATAGACTTGTTTGAAAAATTAAATCCTGGCATATCTGTAAATGTGTTTGTGTGGGATAATGTGTCTGTTGACAAGTTACAACCCATTAGAGTATCAACACTGGCTCCAACATATGGGCAGTCAGAAGATAAACATGTTGACATGTTATTAATCGGAGATAACAATAACTTTCACTACACAATTATCAGAAGTATGTCACGTCTAATTCATAATCATACAACAAAACACAAGGGCAAACAGGAATTTTGTAATAGATGTTTACAAAGATTCTCTTCTATTGCAGTGGCGCACAAACATGTTTTACACTGTAGGTCACCTGATGATATACAGACTGTACTTAAGTACCCAGATCCTGGTAGTCAAGTGTATTTTAAGAACTATGGGAATCAGCAAAAGTTGCCGTTTGTAGTGTACGCAGATTTTGAATCATTAGTTGTTCCGTATGAAGGTCATGTTCCAGAGTCATTACCAAAGACTATAAAACTGAGTGACCAAGTGGTGTGTTCTTTCGGGTACATTATTGTTAGGTCAGACGGTCTGCATTCAGAACCTGTTATCTACAGGGGTGAAAATGCAGCATGTTTGTTTTTAACAGAAATGAGACATTTGTATAGTCAGGTAGTACAGTATCTCACAACATGTCAGATGCCTCTGGTGATGACAGAAGAAGACAAACTGAAATTTGATACAGCTGAGACGTGTTGGATTTGTGAACAACCCCTCCAGGGTGATAAAGTTCGTGACCATGATCACATAACTGGGCGTTACAGAGGCGCTGCACATAATAATTGTAACTTGTTATTAAAAATAGATCCTAAGACATACAAGTTACCAATCTTTTTCCACAATCTCAAAGGTTATGATTCACACATCATCATGCAGGCTGTAGATGAGTCGTACAAAAACATAAGTTGTATTGCCCAGACAACTGAGAAGTACTTGACTTTTAGGTTAGACAAATTATCATTTTATGACTCCATGCAACATTTATCTTTAGGATTGGCTAGTCTTGCAGAAGGACTGACTGAGTATCCAATAACGAGTAAATATTTTGAACCAGACTTGATTAAGAAAGGTGTCTATCCGTATGAGTACATTGATCACTGGGTTGTGTTTGAGGAAACAAGACTGCCACCAAAAGAGAAATTTTATTCTACACTAACTGGAAAAGGTATTTCTGACTCTGAATACCAACACGCACTTGATGCATGGGGGAAGTTAGGATGTCAGACGATTGGTGACTACCATGACCAGTACTTGAAAGCTGACGTTTGCTTGCTAGCAGACGTATTTGAAAGTTACCGTGAGAAGGGTTTGTTACACTACAGACTTGACCCTGCTTGTTACATAACTAGTCCTGGCATGACATGGGATGCATTTTTGAAATCCAGTAAGATATTTATTGACCTGTTGTCTGATCGTACGATGGGTGAAATGGTGGAACGTGGATTGAGGGGAGGTATTAGTATTGCAGCGAACAATTATGCCAGAGCCAACAATAAATATCTGGACGGTTATGGTGACCTTGGGTTTGACCCCTCAAGCCCGGGGTCAAGGTCATTCATTACGTACTTGGACGCTAATAACCTTTATGGCTGGGCGATGTGTGAATTATTGCCCTTGAAAAACTTTTGTCTGTATGATTTGTCACAGTATGATGTAACAGAGTCAGGGTTACTTAACAATATTATGAATCTTGATCGAAACGACGCGAAGGGTTGGATCTTTGAAGTCGACCTGGAGTACCCACACCACCTACACGATTACCATAATGATTATCCCTTAGCTGTTGAAAAAATGAGTATGACAGGTAAAAAAGAAGACACCAAACTTGTGCCAAATTTGAATGACAAATTCAATTACGTTTGTCACTATCGATTGTTACAGTTTTACATCAGACATGGGTTAGTACTAAAGAAAGTTCACAGAGGCATTCAATTTGATCAGAGTGCTTTCATGAAAGATTACATAATGAAGAACACAACCCTCCGTGCCAGAGACGGCAACACTGCATTTGACAAAGACTTTTTTAAGCTTATGAACAATGCCTGTTTTGGGAAGACGATGGAAAATCCTCATCACAGAAAAGATGTGAGACTGGTCACAACTGAATTGGGCGCAATTAAACTTACAGGTAAGCCTCAGTACACAGGGTACAAAGAGTTTCATTCATCATTGTATGCAGTGTCACTCAAAAAAAAGATTGTCAAACTGGACAAGCCAGTATTCATTGGTATGGCAATTCTTGAGTTGTCAAAACTGTTGATGCTTGAATTTTATTATAATTACTTCAAACCAAAGTATCCTGAGTGTCGTCTGTTATACACTGACACTGACTCTATGATCATTGATGTGTGTACTGAAGACTTTTATGAAGACATGAAAACAGAGTTACACATGTATGACACATCTGACTATCCTAAAGATCATCCACTGTTCAGCACACAAAACAAAAAAGTGCCTGGTAAGTTTAAAGATGAACTAAATGGTGTGCCAATAGTTGAGTACGTTGGACTGAGATCAAAAATGTATTCTATACTGCACCAAAAGGGTAGTCAGTCGAAAGCCAAAGGAATAAAAAAAAACAGCTATAAAAAATAAAGACATACGTCATGAACATTACAAGCAAGTGTTAGATGGTGCATTAATGCCTGATTATCCAAACAAGTCACTGAGATCAAACAAACATAATCTTGAAATGATCCAAACACATAAGAAATCACTTGCAGTTGGAGACACGAAAAGAGTGTTTCACAGTAAGGAAAAAGCTTATGCACCAGGTCATTACAGGCTCAAGTTATCTGAAGACATTTGTGATGAACTGGTTGATGAATTAATTGACGACTTAGTTACTGAAATGAGTAACGGTGTCTGGGGGAATAATCTGTAATTCTTCTCTGACAAATGCCCTTTGTGGCGCAGGGTCATACAGGTAATATATTGTTGTGCCAGGACCGTCAGGACCGGGGACTATTTTTTTTATATTGTGTACAGACGTTGACCAGATGGGGTCTGTTGCCCTGCGTCTGTCGTCGTTCTCAGCCTCCCCTGGTTGATATAAATATCTCACCTGTTTAGTAAATAAACTTGTGTCTGGTGCAAGCGGTGCCTGGGTTGGTCCTGTTTTTGGCTCTGTAATTGTTTTCAATTTAATAGCGTCAGCAGGTTTTGGGTGTCCTTCGTTATTCATTGCTTTTATCACATGTGGTAATCTCTTAACCCACTCAGTGTTCCGGGTGTCATGCATGAGTTCCTTAGAATACTGGTAACTGAAAAGTCTCTCTGATAACTGTTTGTTAAAGTTTTCAACAATTGCCTGTGATCTGTGCACACCTGGAATGCCTCGTCTGACCAGTACGCCATGCTTTGCAAATAACTGATTAACTGCACCTTTGAATTCAGATCCATCATCAACCTGCACTAGTCTGGGGTATCTTAAAGGGCCTCTTTTATAGATACTAGATAAAGCAGTAGCAACTGTACTGGCTGTTTTGTCAGATATGGGTTCAGCGTCTTTATACCTTGAAGCAATGTCTACGACAGTTAATGCATACTTGTATCGTTTCTTTCTTATTGTGTCATGTGGTAAGAACAGGAGGTCCATTTGGTGTGTGTCATTTGGTGTTGTGTTTTGAAAATGGGGTCTAGATATCTTTCTTGGAGCAGGGAGGTATATCTGCCAAATTGCTTGTCTCTGTAACCATTGTTTGACTTGATTGAGTGATATATCTCCGCCCACAGCGGCATGTAATTTCTGAATAGCTGTTTGTCCTTTCCAATAGCCTGATGGAGAGTAATATATTTTTGATAGTTTATTTTCGGCTGCCATTTTTTCTAGCAATGAAAACTCCTGTAAAATAAACAAATGTCATTCCCACTAGAACAAAGATTATCTCCCCGTTTCTTTGTTGTGTGCTTGGTTTGTAATAGTCACTTAGTTTCGGTTTTGGGATAGACATGTCTTCACCTGTGACAAGAAAATATTCCCTGATTGCTTCGTCTGTATTTAAAAACGTATGTTGTGCGTGGCCTTCAAGCCTGAGTTTTTCATTGATGAAATCAAGTTTCTCAATTCTATTCTTTTCATAATCCTGCTGGGCTTGTGCTAATTTTTCTGACGCCTCATTGTGTCGTCTCATCTCCAGAGCAGATTCTTCTCTACCCATTTTTGAAAAGAGATAATTAGAGCCACTAAATGCCAGAGCATTAACCATAGCACCTCCTATCATAATAGCTATCGTCGCCATAATATTTTTATTTACATAGAAACATTTTCAGGAATAATTCCTTGCTTGACAAGAAAATCTTTTGTCGCAATTGATGCTGTGACAACTACAATTAGCTTAGCACTGTCTTCGAAATCTAATCTACTCAAGTCTGCTGATTTCATTTTGAGTAGACTTTTAACCAGCATAGAATAAGCTACTGCTAATCCACTGATTACGGCAGAGTGATACACAAGGTTCATCATGTTCTTTGAGTCATTCATTTTCTAAGGCAAGAAAAATTAAAATAATATTTTTATTTACTGCATATAAAATGGGTCAACGGCTTTGGGTGTTACTGGTAATGTGGAGACTTCTGGTTTTGTTTTTGGAGTGTCTGATTTTTTGGACACTGTACGAGTCTGTGGTTTGTATTTTTTGTATAATTGATACCCTACGTAACCAAATCCGACAACAAATCCGGCAACTATATATTTTGTTGTTTCAGGGTCAGACTTAGTTGTTTGTCTCTCACTTTGATGAGGGTGTGTTGATCCTGACGGTATTGACAGTGATAACGGTCCTGACGGTCCTGACGGTCCTGACGGTAGTGACGCCTGGTCAGTCACATGAGCCTTTTTTGTTTGTGTTTGAAGCTGTAATTTTTTTTGTCTGTTATATTCGGCTAATCTTTTACCAGCCTCAACCCTGCCTGGACTTTTAGCCTTAGTCACAGTTTGAACCTGTGTCAAAACAGGGTCCGGGTTCAGTTGTGGAGTCGTCTGGGTTTCGTCCATTTTCTTCTGCAGTAAAATTTATTTTTGAGAAATCAATATGACTCCCAGTAACAAGAAGGGTTATGACAGGTGCAAGGTAATTTCCAAACTTGTAAAACATGACACATGCTAATTTGCCAATTGAACTTGAAACAATAGGATTGCTTTCAAGGTCGTGTGAAAGACTGTCACTATCCACAGGTAGAAAGTGACTCACTGCTTTTGTGTATAGGCATACTAGAGATCGACTCAAATCATGAGTCATTAGTGAAGCGATGTGGTTTTCATATTTTGAATGAAGCTTGATTAGCTCATCAGAGGTAAGAGATTCAATATCCTCTGTCATGTATTGTCTACCCAGATAAGCCTTTGATTTGCCTGAGACAATCACAGACAAAAGCCGCTGTTTTTTTGAGTCTAAGTCTTTGTTCTCAACAGCATTGATATCATTCAATAGAAGGATTTCATCAGGGTTCATTTATATTGTTATTTTTAAAAAAACAAAAATTAATTTACTAATCCATACCCTGTGGGCTGATCTGTCTTTAAAATGAGCTTTAGATGCTTAGTTGATTTCAGTTTATTTTTTACATCATCTCGTTCATGTTTATTTGGTATGACATCATTTTCTCTGAGACAGTCTTCAAAGCTGTCACGATCCTTACAGTAAAACAAACAGATAAACTTTAACTGTTCACGAAAATCTTTCAGTACAGCATTATATTTCTGAGTGAGAATCCATACACTAACATTTGCGTGTCTGCCACTGAAAGCAAGTTCTGCTAGAGTGTTTCTCTTCTTGACAATGTCTTTCTCTGCTGAGCAGTCATCAACAATAAACAATGTTGGCTGTCCTTCAAATTGCTTGTAAAAATATTGTAGGTAGTCATTCAGTTTCTTCTCAGGGTCGACTAAGTATATGTTGTTGTCAGTCCAAATGAATAAACGGTTGTGATAAGCTTTGTTGTGTTTGATTGTAGGACAAAATATGACAATGTTTTCAAAGTGGTGTATGTATCTTGTTTGTAATAGGTTAAGTACAAATTCAGTTTTCCCACACCCTGTGGCACCAACAAATAAGCCACAGTGTGGATCAAGTGTCATCAAGCTACGGTTCATTTTAATACACAATATAATTTTAATATATGTGTCCACTGAGTCTGCTTTCTGCAATATTGAGTTGTGCATCATATATCAGGTACAAATATATGTTAATGGCTGCAGCAGTTTCAACCTTCTTTTGTATCTGGATTGTAATCCCATCACTACCATTCTCGACAGTTCGTCCTGACCCATGAAGATAATCGTCATCTGTACTACGAAGGTCTAGCCACAGTGCGTATTTGTTTGTAAGGTATTGTCCGATCCTAACATCATACAGATGTAGATCTTTGCACGCAATGTTTGCAGGTTTATCTCTAATCCTTCCACCCGCAAAATACTTTGTGGTTTCGTCATAGTGTTGATAAGGCAGCATTCCTGAAGCGTACACTTGATTAGGGCGGCCTTCGATTGTGCAGGACAAATGTGTAATCTTAGGATTGTAGAATTTTTCTGAATCTCTTTTGTATGGACTCACCGGTTCAACAAACAACATAAGAATACCTTTCAGTGACCTGGCAGGCGTGTTCAAGTTTATGTTCCACATTGGGTCACTCTTGTCTTTGGGTATTAAACTATGTCTAATCACACGGTCATAATAAATTGGAAGTCTTGACTGGTATTGATTTTGAATGAGTCTGGCTAGTTCAGTGTGTGTGACAATTTCATATTCCAAAGAAATGTTAGAGATCTTATATGTTGCATCTGTGGCAGATGATTTTATAACTTTGGAGTAGTCATTGAATGTTAGTTCAAAACTCAGACGGTCATTCAGTGCTCCTTGATAATAAGGCAAATGAGCTGTGAGGATTTCAAACTCAAGTGGAATGTAAAATCTGGTTCCATATGTTTCGGCCATTATAACGTCCTTGGCTACCCCAGTAGTTACCTTATCTCCAGCATTGATTCGAAGTTTACCAACATTATCAGACTGTATGCCTTGATAAATACGATCTTCTCGTTCTTCTCTTGTGAGCCAAAGATCTTTGTAACAGTAAAATACATCTGAGTCGTCAAGACTAAACACTTCCTGTCCTTCAAGTTTTACTTTAATAGTTCTAACAATTGCTCTGCCAAGATTGTCAACCAGTGTTCTGTTTACATCTGCATCTGATGATAGTTCAATATTAAATGCTAGGCGTGCAGTGCCAGGAACAATAACGTCACTGGGACCTAGGTTTGGAAACTTGACTGTAAGAGTTTGGTTCTGGTCTATGGTACTTGGATTGTTCGTGATGACGATTGTCTTATGCCCTTAACACCCAGAGGCTCACGTAGTTTTCTGTATGGGTCTAACTTTGATCCGTAAGATTGTGTCATTTTTATTATGCACAATAAAAAATAATAAATTAATAAAACAATGGCAGCGGGAGGATTTAATCATGAAGATTTTGAAATGGATGACATGAATGATTTTGGTAATACAACAGATATGACAGATATGGCAGATATGACTGGTACAAGAAATATTTACAGTTTACGTCACGAACTTTTAGAAACCAAAGTGAACTCATTTTATGATCATGTTGGTGGTCGCCCAGACAACGTAGATCCTAATCAGTTTGAACTTGATGTCAAGGGTCATTTATATTTAAATACTGTTGACAAAGGAAAAGTACTATTGACTAACAAAAAAGACCCTAGTAGGTTTAGGGCTTTAAGTACAATAAAAAATGAAGGTGGTGTTGGTGCCTTGCGTCAACTGGGTATTGGTGGGTCTCCTGTCACGCCAAGACTGGCTAGTGTGCTTCATGACACGCAAACAAAGTTGCCAACAGGGCAACAAATTGAAATGGCACCAGTAACAAGCCTACCAGAAATAGCAAACACAGTGATACAAGAAACTTCATTTACTGAAGGTCAATTAAATGATGCTATGAAAACAATAGAAGATCCACCTTTGTCAATGAGGGAGATTATGGGTTTGGATAAATCACTGCAGACGATAAGAGGTGAGATGGTAAACAATGTTGCCAAACTAGGTGAGCTTGATAAACACATAGAACGTGAAAAAGAGAAACTGGCTACAGCAGACAATGGGAATCTTGACACAGAAATGAAAGAAAGAATACAACACAGATTAAATGATTTGCAGATAGAAAGATCAGGACGGTTAGAAGTGATTAGTATTGGAAGACAAAAACTGAAATCACAGGTCAACAGAATTAGAGAAACTATTCAGAAAATACTTCATGAAGACACTACTCTGGCTGAGAGACTAAAAACACTTTTCAGAGAACAGGGTATCACAATTGCTAGTTTAATTACTGCTCTTGGGTTTATTATCAGTACAGTTGTGTTGGCTGTCTCCGGCAGTGGTGGTGGTGGTCCAGCCCCAGCACCGGCACCACCAACCCCTGGCCCCCCGGCTCCAACAGACCCAAAAGATTTACAGACATGGGTAAAGAAACAACTGTCTCACATATCAGACTTGCTTAAAAAATTGGCTCTGAAAGCAGTGGACGCTTTGCCTGGCATAATTGGCACTGTTGTCAGTTGGCTGATTACTACTACAGCAAAGGCAGTAGGGTTTATGGCAGAGCATGTGTGGGTCTTTTTGGTTACAGTAGGAGGGTTGATGGTGGGTTATTTAATGAAACAGATAAAGAAGTAAAACCCCTAATCCTGTTAGACCTATTACCAATGCAGTTCTTTCTGACTCATGTGTGTCAGGGGTTGGTGTAGGGGTTACCGCTTGTATGAGTGCCGGTGTTGGGGCCAGGGCCAGGGCCGGGGGTGTTACCGTCTGTAATGATTTTAATGGCTGTACATGAGTGGTTGTGGCCCCCAAGTTTACAGATTGATTGAGACCTAATTTTTGGTCACGACCTGCAACAACTATTTCATTATTATAATTTGTTATTGTACCCATTTGGAGTTGAAGGTCAGATGGTAACATGTATAACCCGAAGCCTACTACAAAGTCAACTTTTGATCTGGCATATCTGAGTACGTCTTGGTAACGCTGTATGCTTGATGGGAGATCGACTGTTGAGTTAATTGAATCTTCAAGATTTGCGAGAAACTGTTTTTGTGCTTCAAACTTTCCACTTCCATTCAAAATGTTTGATTTTGTTAGTGATTGTGCACCTAGTAAACACCAGACATATGTTCTGATAGACTCATTGACGCGCTCGACTCCTGCTTGAGTAAACCCGTCAGATTTATCTAAGACAAATGTGGTCCAGGCGTTAGACTGCTTCTGCTCTATTGATCCTATCCAAACTTGTGATTTTGATGAGAATGAAGTGTAACCAGGGTAATAATCTTGAGGGTATTGTCTGTGACTCATAGCATAATACAATGTGCCCATGCCGTGGTGATCATCAAGTTTTTGTGTGAAGTCATACTTAGTGCTTATGTTAAATTCATTACATAAACGTTCAAATGCTTTCATATCCATGGGGTTGTTATACCTGTTGAAACTGGATTCAGTGGGCAGTGGTGTATGAAGTTCTGACAGTATACGTCTAAACTGGTAATAAACATGAAAACGGTAGACAGACCTAATCAGTTTGTTTGAGTGATTCAAGTGGTCTGTAAATGAAACACCACAGCCTGTAGTTGAGCATAGTATTGCAAAGTTGAGTTGGTTTTGAAACATCTGTAGTGGACTTGAAGACCACTTTCTTGCAGTAGAGTCATCTGTTATTGGAGGGTTTAGGTAATGGTCAAACGGATTCGGTACTTTGACTTGAAATAGATCTTGTTCAGACACAGCTATGTCAAGCTGATTTAGTTGAATTATTTTCTGTTCATAAGTAGGTGCAACATTATATTTGGCATCCACATTAAATTGAAATGCGTTTGTAGTGGTAATCGTTGGTGATTTAAATTCCATCCTTTTTTATATGAGATAATAAAAATGTTTATTACCTTAACAAATCTTGACACAAGCAAACCAGTGTGGTTAACTAATGGGATTGATAATCGTGATGGTAGCAAGTCTGTAGCTATCCATGAAATGTTCTACACAGTAAAATGGTTTAATGTAGAAGATGATATATATAATAAAGTAATTTTTGGTGGTAAGACTGAAGCTTTACCGCCTGGTTATTATGACTTTTGTACTATAGCTGAATGGTTTCAAAGTAATTTTAAAATTAAAGCAACTTTAAATCCAGCTAACCTACTTGTTACATTAGAATCTCCGACACAAGATTGGTTAAAGATCTCAGATAGATTTGCATATTTACTTGGATTTTATATTGACGAAGATTGGTATAGATCAGATGATTTAGATGAAGTTATGTCTGGTATTATAACAATGAAGACAAAAAAACTTAAAATAACTGGAAAACGCCCTGTCAATTTGTCAGTACACACAGTACTAAATGTTTATTTGAAAGAACTAAACACATCTGAGAATGTTCACAATGGAAAACCTTCAACTTTGTTGAGATGCTTACCTACTGGAACTGCTCCGTATTGTGAAAGTGTAGTTGTTAGATTTCCTAATTTGCAGTTTAAGAAATTAGGTTCTAGTTTCTTTGAGTCACTGAGTATATCTGTAACTAATCAGGATGACAAACCAGTTCTTATGCATGATTTTAGTGTTGTGTTGGAAATTAAATAATTTTATTTTTGTTTATAAAAATGAGTGGTCTTGGTCCAAAGCCTAGAATCATACCAGTTGCATGTCCAGTAACAGAGTTGAAAGATTTGGCAGACGTACAGGATTTTGAGAAGGAAGGGGAAATTGGAGAAATATATGGTTTTGAACTTGATTCAAATGGCATGTACAAGAGGAAAGTAATTGTTGACATGAAAGACGGTGAAAGACAGATTCCTAAACTTGGTCAGCTTCGTGATGTTACTGTACCTACTCCACCTGTAAATAATGCGCCTTACAACTTAATACATGTGGGAAATAAGTGGGTGGTTTCACCTGTACCTGTTCCACCACCCACAATTGACTGGGACATAAAGATTGAATTTATTAGTCCTTATGTATACACTGATGACGAAGGCGCCTTAGTGTTTAGGAAGGTTGTTAATTCTGGGCCGCTTATTGTAAGTCTTGTTCCAAGCTTTGCCCCAGACAACAATAGCAGAGAAAAACTGAAAGTTGAAAATTATGAGAGACGGAGATATCTTCTTACAACTAGAAAGGGTAGATCAGATACTTCTGTTGTGTTTATGCCAGCAAACTTTACCATCACAAGAGAAGTGACAATAGTATTTGAAATTACATTGAGACAATCCTGGTGAAACTGTAATCTTAAGTGAAAATATAATTTAGTTTTTAATGCATGTTTTACATAGCATGTATGTGGAAATGTTAAGCAGTACATCTGTGAATGATGGTTAAAAAAATATTTTGTTGTGCTTTTGTTAATGGCATCAATGATAACTGTCTTTGATTTTTTTTCTTCACATATTCTTCATATTTACTCCTGACAGATGGCTGAAATTCATGGTTGGTGATTCTATGTACTCCTGACTCAGTGACTGACATTGGTTAGGGTGCAAAAGTCTGTGTACATAAACAAAATCCGATAATTTATTTATTATTAGGCCTTTAGCCTATGCAGTGCGTGTAAACAAAAGTAGAGCAGTTGCAGTTATGCGGCTAGATTTTTTAAAAAAATGTATACAATCAAAAGGCTTTGTTCATTCAATCAAAATTATAAAATGGACAGGCTATTTTGAGATTTTGTATATTTATGGGTGCTTGTGTACATGATGATGATTATAATTATGATAATGAGTTTTAGTGTCAATGCCTAGTCATGCAAGTGCTTTACTGTTTACATTTCAGGAATGGCCAAGGTGCTGCCCCATCTGGCAAAACTGCCGCCAAGTCGAGGGCTGGAAATACTGAAATCTTCATTAAATAGAGTTGAAGCATCAGAAGGTGAGAAATAGTAAAATGTGTATGGCTATCTGACTTTGGGTAATGGCTAATGCAATCTATTAATTTATTACTATTACTAATGGTTGTCTCGACTTCGGTCAGGCAGTATGGCCTAAATCGTTTTATAGAATTTACTTTTATTTAGTATACTATTCAAAATATACTTACCCCACCCCACTTCCATGGTAATCAGCTTGTATGCTAACTTTTGAGGCGAACGTAGGTGTCTCTACTATAGCCGTTGTGTGTTGACTGTCACCATTTAGCATGTGTTAGTTTTTGGTTTAACTGTTAACTAATCCTTTTTTTATTATTATTTTTCTTTTCTTAGTAATTGGTCCTGTTTCTAAGACCTATAATGACATCCAAAGAGACTTTGTTGAAGGCAAGTTGACAATTTATGTTTCTTGTTCACGATTAATTTTCCATCTCTGGCAGCTAAATCAGTTAATCATTAATATGCACTGGCTATGTGGTTAAGAAATTCACAGTGCGTGCAGAAAAAAAAGGAAAAAAAAGGGTGTTGATTAAACTTAAATTAAAAGGCTTCTTAAAGAAGTTCTTCAGACAAAAAGCAAAAAGAAAAAGAATCTATAAATTATCAAGTAGACATTTTGCAGCTATGGGTATATTAGTTAGGTTTTCCTATCCATTAATACAATGGAATCAAAGCATATTTTTTGACATAATCATGATAATGTATAGTTAAACAGACGTAGAATCATCAACTTTTTTTTATTCACTGTTAATTTTAACGTTATCTTTTGGAATTAAAAAAGCATGCATAATAATAGCTTTCTTTTGTACACTACAGAATCTGTGGATGGATACAATGTGGATCTTGGAGACTTCCCAGCCCTCCACCAGTCTATGGTTGCTGCTGAGATAACAGATGCAGGTTCGTTCCATCAACTTCTTTTCTAGAGGTCTTGTACATAAGTTAAACAAAAAACAAAAAAGGGAAAAAATATTTTTTCTAGTTAAAGCCTTTTCTCCACATAATTTCATTTATTTATATGAACATAGTATTAGGTAGGTCCACCCCCATTTTAAAAAAAAAGAAGTAACACAATACAACTCAAACTAACAAATTTAGTAGAAAGTATACATCGAACTGAGTATACATGCCAAATGGCAAGTCTGTAGCTCAAATACTTTCTGAGATATATATAAGTTTGAATTTTTAAGGAAATCGGCAGAGTCTGCAAATTGAAGGAAACCCATAGTTCAGCCAACTATAACTTCAACATTTATAAATGCACAGTGCTGTAATGTAGTCTGTCTGGTCAAAGTAGTGTGTTGTCTTAGCTAAATTTTTTTTCAGGCTTCACAAATGCATGGTCACTTTGCAAAATCACCTCAAAAATGAGAAAATTCAAAATTTTGACAAAAGGAATTGAGGTAGAGATGCGCATTGAACTAAAATGGCCATATCTCAGCAACTACTATAGTTAAAAGCATGGTTCTTATATCAAATTGTACAGCAGAACATGAAGCATCATTTGAAAGTGAGTATTTATTACTATGTGTATGAACAAATTCTTCTCACTCGTTCAAAGTGTGTGTGTTCATGCATGTGTGTTGTGTGTGTGCGCATACACGCGTGTGCCGGCGTGTGCGCGCGCATGACAAGAGTTTCAAGTTGTTTTGACAAAGAGTTCATAGCTGACGTGCAAGGTTGTTGTTTTTTTTACCACATCAACTACTTGATGTCACTTCTGATTTGTTCTGGCGTCCACGTTTTGGAACCATCTTTTCTTCCACTTCTCTGGCCAAACTTTCTGCTAAATCTACTCCTCCAAATAGGCCTCCCCACACGTGCCCCGGCCCAGCGGTGTTGGTAGCTCTTGATGATTCAGGATATCATTGAAGAGGGACCTAATCTCAGCCCAGGTGTGACCCTCCTCTTTCAATAAGTGGAGCTAAAGGAACAGCCTATAGACAACAGTTATGTTGGGTATCTGTTGTGGTCTTCCTGTGGTCTTCCTCTTTTCTTAGATCCTATTCTCATTCTCTCTTGAAGATGGAACTAGCTGTCCTGTGTAAAGAGAGTGCCTCAATTTATAGTAATTATACTAACAAGTAACATACTTAACTTATTTGCACATAAATGAGGTTTCAGTAACTCACAACAGGATAAACAAACCCACTTATATTAACCCCATAGAACTTGGATTAAACAAAACCGTGCCATCAATCCACGTCTACCTGGCATTGCGTCGTCTGCTACGCCACCACGAGTTACCGATCGTGATAAAGTTTAACCACAGAATAAACAATATATTTGCAGCTTGAAATCTTGTTCGTATAATTTATTATCACGAAAAGCAATAGTTCTAAATATATGCACTTTAAAAGATTATTATTATCCCCTTAAAACGAAGTAGAAAATCAGTTTACGATTGCAACCAGGCGAGGCAACTGCTTTGTTTTGTCCCGTACACATCGAGTAAAATCATCTTAAATATAACATACTTCCAGCCAAAATTATACTTTAAAAATCAACAGAAAAACAATTTAATATCAAAAGTCTGATTTACAATTGTACTTTCGTAAAGACTGGCTGAAATCTTTGAGAACAAGAGTCGATTTTCCGGTCGCCTCGACTGCCATGCGTGTGTAGCCATCGGACGCATACACAATGACGTCACGGGGTTCACATTTTGCCCCTGCGTTTTTGATCAATTTCCGTTTGCGCTTCGAACCGAATTCTAAGTGAATGAGCATGATTTTCTCTTTCAAATGGTACCAAATTTAATAAAATTTATTGTAATATGTCACCAGGAGAGTGGATTTTCTCCAAACATTTACGATTTTCTGCAAATTTTGTAACTTTAAGGCTTACAGGTTTCCTAACGAATTTGGTACCAAAATATTATACGGGAATTCCCGTTTCCGCTAATACTAACTGTAGCGCGATGCGTTACTGTGATCAGAAATAATCGCGATTTTCCCAGCACTGCTGTTTACCGGCTTCTGCCTGACCTCGGGGGAAAAAAATCACCGGCGCTCGCTGAGAACGTATGCGATAGGCTGCAGAAAAGCGTTCCCAAACATCACATATGCTACTCACAGCACAAGAAACATTATGTTAAAGGTTGATTGTATTTGAGTATTTTTTTTTTGGGGGGGTGATGAAAATGCATAATAAGGCAGATATGCATTGTTGAAAACCGGCAAGTTTAGGTTCAAATTTGGTATGATGGCAGCCATTACTGAAGGGGTGGACCTACCTAATAGTATTATAATCTTTGTTGTATTAATCTGTTAATGATAAAAGCCATTAAGCTATCAATTTAAACCTACTGTATGTGCATTGTTTGTGTCAATACCTAACACAAATCATTGTGTTACGTGACTTTCTTAAAGAAATGTTACTAAGTAAGACTGATGTCTGTTTGTTTTTCAATGTTTTTTCACTGTGTATTCATATGTCTTTTTTCAGCACATGACTATGTAGTATGTACTTATATTACTTACTTATTTACGCCTGTCACCCCTACCTGGGTATAGGCCGTCGACGAGAGACCTCCAGCAACTCCTGTCCTGTGCCGGCCTTCTCCTTCGATTCTACTCCAGGTGGTTCCCAGTCTCTTGATGTCTGTTTGGAGGTCTCGATGCCAGGAGTTTCTCGGCCTACCTCTTTTCCTCTTTCCCTGGGGGTTCCATGACAATGCCTGCCTAGTGATACTGGAAGCTGGCTTTCTAAGACTGTGACCGATCCATCCCCATCTTCTTCGCCCAATTTCATTATCTGCTGTTATCTGCTCTGTTCTCTCCCAGAGTCTGACGTTGCTGATCTTCTCTGGCCAGTGGATTTTCAAAATTCTTCTAAGGCAACTGTTCATGAAGGTCTGTACTCTGTTGACTGTGGTTTTTGTCAATCTCCAAGTCTCTGCTCCATATAGGAGAACTGCTTTTACATTGGAGTTGAAAATCCGGACTTTGGTGTGTTGTGACAGCTCTCTGGAACTCCACACTCTTTTCAACTGGAGAAAGGCTGCTCTGGCGTTACCGATTCGTGCTCTGACATCTGCATCAGTGCCGCCTTTTTTGTCTATGATGCTCCCGAGATAGGTGAAGGACTCCACCTCCTCCAACGGGGTGCCAGCAAGCAAGACTGGTTCTTCCCTGGTTGCGTTCAGCCTCATTGTCTTTGTTTTCTGTTTGTGAATGGTGAGGCCCACTTGGGACGAGATGTCAACAAGCCTCGTGGTCTTGTCCTGCATTTGTTGATGAGTGTGGGACAGTAATGCCAAGTCGTCTGCAAAATCGAGGTCGTCAAGCTGTGTCCACAGTGTCCACTGTATTCCACTTCGTCTGTGCTCTGTGGTCATCTTCATGACCCAGGCTATGGCCAGTAGGAAGAGGAACGGAGACAGCAGACACCCCTGCCTGACACGAGTTCTGACCTGGAGCTCCCTGGTGAACTGCCCTTCATGGATCACGCGACATGTCATGCCTTCGTAGCTGCTCTTGATCAGGCGGACGAGCTTTGTGGGTACACCGTAGTGTCGTAGGAGTTTCCACAGAGTCTCTCGGTCCACGCTGTCAAATACTTACTTACACCTGTCACCCCTACCCGGGTATAGGCCGTCGACGAGAGACCTCCAGCAACTCCTGTCCTGTGCTTCTCCTTCGATTCTACTCCAGGTGGTTCCCAGTCTCTTGATGTCTGCTTGGAGGTCTCGGCGCCAGGAGTTTCTCGGCCTACCTCTTTTCCTCTTTTCCTGGGGGTTCCATGACAATGCCTGCCTAGTGATACTGGAAGCTGGCTTTCTCAGGCTGTGACCAATCCATCCCCATCTTCTTCGCCCAATTTCATTCTCTGCTGTTATCTGCTCTGTTCTCTCCCAGAGTCTGACGTTGCTGATCTTCTCTGGCCAGTGGATTTTCAAAATTCTTCTAAGGCAACTGTTCATGAAGGTCTGTACTCTGTTGACTGTGGTTTTTGTCAATCTCCATGTCTCTGCTCCATATAGGAGAACTGCTTTTACATTGGAGTTGAAAATCCGGACATTGGTGTGTTGTGACAGCTCTCTGGAACTCCACACCTTTTTTTAACTGGAGAAAGGCTGCTCTGGCTTTACCGATTCGTGCTCTGACATCTGCATCAGTGCCGCCTTTTTTGTCTATGATGCTCCCGAGATAGGTTAAGGACTCCACCTCCTCCAACGGGGTGCCAGCAAGCAAGATTGGTTCTTCCCTGGTTGTGTTCAGCCTCATTGTCTTTGTTTTCTGTTTGTGAATGGTGAGGCCCACTTGGGACGAGATGTCAGCAAGCCTCGTGGTCTTGTCCTGCATTTGTTGACGAGTGTGGGACAGTAATGCCAAGTCGACGCTGTCTCATAATCCACAAAGTTATGCTTTCTCATAATCCACAAAGTTGACGTACAGCGGGGAGCTCCACTCCAGAGACTGTTCCACGATGATGCGGAGAGTGGCGATCTGGTCTGTACATGTTCGGTTCTTCCTGAATCCTGCTTGCTGGTCTCTCAGCTGGGGGTCAGCGGAGCTCTTCATTCTCTCTAGGATGATCCTGTTGAAGACCTTTCCTGGTACTGACAGCAAGGTGATTCCTCTGTAGTTGGAACACTTGCTGAGGTCGCCTTTCTTGGGAAGCTTGATTAGGTACCCCTCCTTCCAGTCAGCTGGCATCACCTCCTCTTCCCAGATATTTCCAAACAGTGGGTACATCATCTCCACTGTTGTCTCTAGGTCTGCTTTCAGAGACTCCGCTGGAATGCCATCTGGCCCTGCTGCTTTGCCATTCTTCAAAAATGCCACTGCTCTTCTGATCTCTTCCCGGCTGGGTCTGTCACAACTGATGGGTAGGTCGGTCTCTGCCGGCTGGATGTCGGGGGGGGGGGGGGGGTCGGGTGGGCTAGGTCTGTTCAGTAACTCTTCAAAATACTCGGCCCATCTGTCGAGTTGGTCTGCTCTGTCTGCAATAGGCTTGCCTTCTTTGTCTTTTACTGGTCTTTCTGTATGGCCATACTTACCCGACAATCTTCTGGTAATGTCGTAGAGCTGTTTCATGTTGCCGCTGCCTGCTGCCTTTTCTGCCTCTGCTGCCAGGCTGTCTGTGTAGGCCCTCTTGTCTGCCCCAATACTCCTCTTCACCTCGCGGTTGGCTTCCGAGTATTCCTCCTGTGCCCTTACTTTGGCTGCTCTCGTGTGACTGTTGTTGACCGCTGCTTTCTTCTGCTTCCTCACTTCTATCTTATTCAAGGTCTGTGCCGACAGCCAGTCCTTGTGATGGTGTTTCCTGAACCCTACAGTGTCTTTGCAGGTTGAGTTCAGCGCCTCTCTAACTGCCTTCCACTGCTGCTCTGTGGTGACTGCCTCCTCTTCATTTACTAGATCCTGTAGCGCTTGAAACTGGTTGGACAGCACCAGTTTGAACTCTTCTCTAACTCCAGTTTCTCTCAGGAGGCCTACATTATAGCGCTGTCTTCTTGTTGTCTCTGTGCGGCTTTTCTTTAGCTTGAGCTTCATTCTTAAGGTAAGCAGATGGTGGTCGGAGGCGACATCTGCTCCCCTCCTCACTCGAACATCTTGAAGGGATCTTCTAAATTTCTTGCTAATGCAGATATGGTCTATTTGGTTCTCTGTTGTATGGTCAGGTGAGACCCAAGTTGCTTTGTGTATTCTTCTGTGTGGGAAGATGCTGCCTCCGATGACAAGTCGGTTTAGAGCACAAAAGTCTACAAACCTCTCCCCGTTCTCACTCATCTCCGAGCCTAGTCCCTGTCTCCCCATCACCTCTTCGTATCCGGTGTTGTCCTCCCCTATTTTGGCATTAAAATCGCCCATGACAATGGTGATGTCTCGCTCCGCACATTTGTCCACGGCACTCTGGAGTCGGTCGTAGAACTCTTGTTTCTCTTCCTCGTCACTGTCATTGGTGGGCGCATAATACTGGATGACGTTCAGCTTGAGCTTTTTCTTGGTTCTAAAGGCTGCTGTGATAATTCTTGGCCCAAGAGTTTCACAGCCCATCAGTGCTCTCTGTGCCACTGGTGACAGCATGAATGCTACTCCTTCTGTATGGGGGGCATTCTCCTCTTCATGACCTGAATACAGAATCATCTCCCCACTTGACAGCCTTTTCTGGCCAGACTGCGTCCATTTGGCTTCACTTATATCTAGCAGGGAAAGGTTGTACTTTTGCATTTCCGCTGCTATCTGGGCGGCCTTGCCGCTCTGGTACATGGTCTTAACGTTCCATGTGCCCATGGTTGTGTCCCTGGATAGAGAGGCGGCTCGGTCCATGTATACTGAAAGGCATTTAAAACGCTAAATTTTATTTGTCAAGGATATTTAGGAAACCTCTAAAAAGCGTTAAATTCAACATGTTGCTGTACTATTGGGCTGTCAGCATTGTGGCTAGCAAAATTTTGTCATCATTAAATCCTGTCTGTTTGTGATTAAATTGTTTAATATACAAAAAACCTCTTTGCGTTTTGCGTTTTTAATGCCTTTCAGTATACTTACAACATAAAAAAATATTGATGTAGCACACTAAAGATGAATTAGAAAATATCATTTTTTCTCTTAAAAAAAGCAATGTTTATGTTATTTGTTGCAGATTCATCTGAGAATGGCAGTGAATCTGATGATCCTGATTATGTACCTACTCCCAGCTCTGATGATAAACTACACAGCACTGAAGACATTGAAGTTGAAACTCCCAGCTTTGCAACAGAGGGCAGAGCTCCAAACACAGTTGCCAAGGTTTTCACTGGTGTGTATTCATTCATGTTCGTTTTAGTGGGGTTTTTTCAGCACTTATAGATATTGCGCGCAAAAAAGGGAAAAAAATCGTTTTTACTCACCTGAGAATCGGGAGAAGTCTATGTAATGACGAGTGTTTTGGTTTAAGAAACGTGTTTCACACAACAAACTTGCCTATATCTAATAGTAACAATGTCTATGAATCAATAGAAAACTCTTTTTCTGTCATACAACAAAATCTTATCACAGGCAGTGTAAAGATTCAAATTGTTGCCAAAATAGAATTCACTAGAATGGACGGTGAGGTGATTGTATCGTATATATCAACAAGACAACACACAGTTAACACAAGAAGGGAATTAGAGAACGTGTTTAGAGACAGACTATTACCAGACTTCCTCCAGGCGATTGACAGTGCAAAAATGAAGGGGTCTGGCTGGCACGAAGGACATGTACATGAATTACAACTAAAGCAGTCTAGGTCTCATCCTATATTAGGTAAAGCATTGTTGCCACTGCCAACAGAAGTAGCAAACATAAAGGCTGTTGTTAACATACAGAACAAAGACAATTTCTGTTTCATGTGGTGTGTGCTTGCTAAACTACACTTTGTGAGGTCAAGACTATAAACTACACAGCACTGAAGACATGGAAGTTGAAACTCCCAGCTTTGCAACAGAGGGCAGAGCTCCAAACAGAGTTGCCAAGGTTTTCACTGGTGTGTATTCATTCATGTTCGTTTTAGTGGGTTTTTTTTCCCCCGTACATACATTAGCTACCGTCGAGTCCGCTTAACTGGAATCTCAAGGGACTTGGGTAAAAATTCGAGTTACCCGAGTTCAACTTGTGCTCAATTCAGAGGAAGTAACCTGTCCAACCATCCAGCAATTGGATTAAATTAACCTCTAACTTTGTTGCAAGTTCCGCTGCCGTCTCTGTCTTAATCGACCCGTTAATGGGTGCATTTTGTTGTCTAGCTTGTTTCAAACTATTAAGGTGTCCTTCATCTCCTTTTTCAACTTTGCTCTGATGCATTATTTTCATGCTAGTGTTCGATGTGGTAATGTCCAGATTTTAAATCCGTTCTTGATTTGTCTATACCGTTGACGGTGTACTTGCTGTTATGCCATATTTCTCTGCATTTTTCTTCATGATGCAATTTTAATCTATGTTTTGCAATAACTTTATCTCTATCTCCAAAGTTAAGTTTACATTTTCTCAAAGGATTTTTTTCTCATTGATCTAGATTTAGGGATTAGAAGGCAGTAAAAGTGATGGTTTAGTTACGCCCAGCCTTTCTCTCTCTCTCTCTCTCTGACTTAGCCTTGCCCAGTGCCCACTAGCCTAGGGTTACGTCAAGCGACACATGCTAAAGGAAATAAAAAAACTTGAGTTAGGAATAGCTTCATTCGGAGTTCGAGTTAAGCGAATATTTTTAGTAAGGACAAAGAAGGAACACCTCCAGAAAATTGTCATGGATTAGAGTTAAGCAGAACTTCAAGTTATGCGAGTTCGACTTTTGTGGACTCGAATAAGATAAGATAAAACCATTGCTTAAAGTGTCCAGCAGACTCGACTGTATGTACTTACAACATAATAAAATATAGAAGTAGCACGCTAAAAAAGATGAAAAAGAAAATTTCCTTTTTTCTACAAAAAGCAGTGTTTATGTTATTTGTTGCAGATTCATCTGAGAATGGCAGTGAATCTGATGATCCTGATTATGTACCTACTCCCAGCTCTGATGATGAACTACACAGCACTGAAGACATTGAAGTTGAAACTCCCAGCTTTGCAGCAGAGGGCAGAGCTCCAAACAGAGTTACCAAGGTTTTCACTGGTGTGTATTCAACTATTCATTCATGTTCGTTTTAGTGGTTTTTTTCCAGCACTTATTGATATTGCGCAAAAAAAGGGGAAAAATCGTTTTGACTCACCTGAAAATCTATGTAATGAACGAGTGTTTGGTTGTATTTTTTTCCATGTTTATTGGACAAGAAAAAGGTGCTATGTCCATCATTCTGTCTGTCTGTGAACGTTAACGGCTTTTTCTAAGAAACTACTTATGCTACAGCTTTCAAATTTTACACAGATTCATGACTTCTAAAGTTTTATGTGGTTTTTGACTCACCTGAGAATCAGGATGAGTCTATGTAATGACAAGTGTTCGGTTGTATGTCCGTCCGTCTGTCTGTCTGTCCGTCCGTTCGGGCCGGCCGGCCGTCTGTGAACAAAACTTAACGCTGCACTTTTCTCGGAAACTACTTAAGCTACAACTTAGAAATTTTACACAGTGGTGTATGTCCATGACCTCTAGAGTTTTCAGTGATTTTTAATCTTCATTGTGAAAGGTCAAGGTCACAGCAAGGTCACAAAGGTCAAAGAGGTAAAAACTTTACATTGTGTTTTCTCGAACATCTAATGTCGTAGATTGTTCAACTTTTACACATTGATAGTACTTCCACACCTCTCCATGTTTTCTGATTTTGAACTTTCACATTTCAAGGTCAAGGTCACAGCAAGGTCATGAAATTTGCAATGTAAAAACATAACCTTGAGCTTTTCTCCAACACTTATAAACCTAGAGCTCTGAAAATTTACACAGTGGTGTATGTCTATGACTTCTAGACTTTTCAGTGATTTTTAATCTTCATTGTCAAAGGTCAAGGTCACAGCAAGGTCACAAAGGTTAAAGATGTAAAAACTAAACATTGTGTTTTCTTGAACACATAATGTCGTAGATTGTTCAAATTTTACACATTGATAATATTTCCATACCTCTCCATGTTTTCTGAATTTGAAATTTCACATTTCAAGGTCAAGGTCACAGTAAGATCATACAACTTAAAATGTAAAAAATAACCTTGAGCTTTTCTCCAACACTTATAAACATAGAGCTCTTAAATTTTACACAGTAATAAGATTTATTCAGCTCTCCACATTGTATGAATTTGTAATGTCAAGATCTCAGCAAGGTCGTGACAATTACGATTTTCAAAACTTAGGCTTTTTTTCAATTTATTATAATTCTTTGAAGGTGAGTCATATGAGCATTTGCTCTTCTTGTTTAATCTTCATTGCCCAATGAGCAACCTCACAGCAACTTCGTTTCTTAAAAAGCAATGTTTATGTTATTTGTTGCAGATTCATCTGAGAATGGCAGTGAATCTGATGATCCTGATTATGTACCTACTCCCAGCTCCGATGATGAACTACACAGCACTGAAGACAGTGAAGTTGAAACTCCCAGCTTTGCAACAGAGGGCATCAAAATAAGCAGAGCTTCAAATAGTGTTGCCAAAGTAACAATCCATCTGTCAAAAAAAACAAACAATGGAAAAAGAGCGTACGACAAGAAGAATATGTGCAAATTTTGTAGCAAACCATTTTTAAAACTTTCTAAGCATCTGTTTGATGTCCACAAAAATGAAAGTCAAATTGCATCAATACTTTCAAGGCCAGTGCGCTCAAACGAAAGACAGTTGTTGCTTGAAAAGGTGAGAAATGAAGGAAACTTTAGGCACAATGCTAAAGTAAAGGAAACAGGTTGTGGTGAAATCATTGCTTGGAGATCACTATGTGAAGATGATGAATGTGACCCAAATGATTATATACCATGTGAGTTTTGCCTCGGCTTTTTCCACAAAAAAGAACTTTGGCGGCACGAAAAAAACTGCAAGTTTCAGTCTTCAAGCACAAAAAATAAAGGTCGAAGAGTTCAAAGCAGGTCAATGGCGTTGCTCCCTTTGAAGGATTCAGAATGCAGCAGGGGTCTTAAAGATATTTTTTATGCTATGTCTACATCAAATGAAATTGGTTTGGTGGCAAGAAGTGACTTTTTGATTGTGAAGTTTGGTGAACGGTTGTACAATAGACTTGGCCATTTGCAGCATCTGAAAAACCATATCTCCCAAAAACTAAGAGACCTGGCACGTTTCCTTGTACAAGCTAGGAAAGAGCATTTAAAAATCACTGATTTGAGGAGTGCTGCTCACCCTAGTAAGTTCCCTGCTGTTATCAGTGCAGTAAAGAAGCTTTGTGAGTTTGATTCTGAGAGCAACACATTTGGAAAACCAACGTTGGCTAAAGAACTTGGGACGCATTTGAAAGTGTGTGGAACCATTATGAGAAGCCAGGCACTGATTGATGGAGATACTCATGTTCAAGAAGACAGTGATGGTTTTGTCAGACTAATTGCAGATGACTATGAAGACATGGTACCTTTGAGTTTGACACCAAGGGAGCCTACAAGAGCAGAAAATGGTGACATGCAGCCATCAGCCACTACCTCTTCACGTGGCTCAAAGACAGACATGCAGCCATCTACCTCTTCACGGGGCTCAAAGACAGACATGCAGCCATCTACCTCTTCATGGGGCTCAAAGACAGACATGCAGCCATCTACCTCTTCACGTGGCTCAAAGACAGACATGCAGCCATCAGCCAAAGATTCAAGCTCGACACAAAGCTCAAGGCTAGCCAAGCTGTCTCCAAAATGCGATAAAGCCAGAGACTTTCTCACTGGCGAACAGGTTAAAACTGTCAGGGAGTATTTTGAAAAGGAAATTAATGACAGAGTACTCCCTGGAAAACAGAAGTGCCTAAAAATGCTGGCACTGGTTCCAGCAATGAGTTCTAAAACTTGGCAAAAGATAAAATGGACTGTGCGTAATGAAATAGAAAAGAGTAAACGAAAAGAGAGACAAACATTGCAGTTCAGAAAAGAGTAAACGAAAAGAGAGACAAACATTGCAGAACTGCAAGAGAGCTAAAATCCAGTAAACAGTTTGACTCTGACTCAGTTTTAAGATGAGCATCATTGAAGGATATGGCAAATGATTCTGCAACATTGTTTTATTCAAACAAACAAACAAAAAATAAATAAGTAAATAAAACAAAATTTTAACAATCTAAAGATATTTCAAAAATTTAAAAAAGCCCAACTCTTATCACTGGTTATTAAAGTTGAGGCAGTAGAAGTATTAACATATGGCTTAGAAGTTGTGGTCTTAGCAGTTGTATCAGCAGCAGCTGGAAAAAAAAGATTTAAAAAATATGTTGGAAAGCTCCCTTATGACTTCAGGGGGTTCAAAATGGCAGTTAAGTCTTTATGAGTGGTTAATTTCATTTAAAATTCACAACTTTTGCAGGAAAACTGATTTTGCAATGCAACCTAAATCATTTTTTGATGAGTTCTTATTTTGATTGAAACAATGTTGCAAAATCAATCACCATAATCTTTAAAACTAATAAAAGAGATGGCATGCCCACATATAGCGGAAAGAAAAAAAGGTTAAAAACTAGTTAATATAAATGATATTCTTTGAGTCATATAAAGCAATTGCCCTTCTTGGTGTATTTAGAGGGGTCATTGTAATAGGACTTTAGAAGTTTAGTTGGTAAGACTATTTCTCATTTCGTTAAACAAATCTATGTACAGTTGTATTAGTTTTTGACTCTTCTGTAAAGGGGAAAGTCTGTTTTTTGTATCCTATTGAAAGATTTTTTCTTTCATTGTGGTTTACAGACTTCTGTTCCCCTTTTTTGTTCATGCTTGTGTATCTGTTCATGGTTATATGTTATTTAGGTTTATATTTCATACATGAATATGGTATGTGTTTATTTCTTTTTTTAAAATTATTATTATTAATTCCAGAAATCCTTTAGTTTTTTTCCATTTCTTTTGTGCATAGGTAGGCCTATAGCTCATTTTATGTTAGACCAGTGGTGGGTCTAGATGGCAAGTAGTAGACTGGTGGGGAACTGGGAAGGCATTGCCCTCTGGTGCAATATGGGAGGGGGTGCAGAAGGAATGTCTGATATACACATATTAATTCCCCTTCCCCTTTTTCCGACCTCCCCTTCCACTTTTTAAACTTTGCATTTAAAAACAAATCTATGTTTGGTTAATCATGTTTTTTGGTCTTTTATAAAGGAAAGGTCTTTGGTAAAGGAAAGGTCTTAGTACTTTGTATCCCATGTTAAGATTTATTTTATATTCTTTGGTGGTGGTTTACATACTTTTTTTTATGCTTGTGAAACTACTATCTGGTCAGGGTGAGATTGTTTTACAAGCATTACTGATTTAGATAGCAACCTATTTTAATATTCTTTGTATCTCACAAGTATTGTGTGAAGTATTGTGGTATTGGCATTTAGTTTATTGTAATACATGACAAGAACAGAATATTAAGTTCTTATTTTGTTTTTGTAAACGTGAGTTTGAAAAATTAGGGCAAAGGCCCAGCGTCTCATGTGTGGGAAGCCATTATTGTAAAGTGACTACTTTAGTAGATTGCGTTGAATGCTAGCATGTAGGTTATTTTTGTGGATCATGCATACATGGGAGGAGTTTTGTCCCGAGATCACCTTCGCAGTGGAAAAGGACGTTAAGCCCCAAACAAACAAACTTATGCATTTAAATGTTGTTGTTTTTTATCACTTTGCATATTAATTTCATTTAAATGTTTAATAATTCACAAAAACTGTCACAGTTTGGTAAATTAGCTGTTGGTTTTGTTTGA
Source organism: Semisulcospira habei (assembly GCA_036245525.1). NCBI lineage: Eukaryota > Metazoa > Mollusca > Gastropoda > Semisulcospiridae > Semisulcospira > Semisulcospira habei. The sequence continues at coordinate 510,669 of BTPG01000004.1, read as the reverse complement.
AATTTATTAATAATTTTCCACTGTTTTGGCTATTCATTATGAAAATGTCTCAGAGAGAATGCTAAATTATTTTTATATTTTTTGTAAGATTTCCTAATAATACTTTTTTATACTCCTTCTAAGCTTTTCTTCTCTCTTCCTTTAAAAACACACTATGTTTGTGCATTTGGCTTCCACGTCTGGTTCCATTTTTAAAAAAATTGTAGTCACTGGTAAGCCATTGTTTATTTTTTGCTTTTTCTGGCGCTTTAGTCTTTTTTCCTTAAGCATTCCTAATTTTTTGGCACACTATTACTACTTTGTTATTGATTTTTTTCATGGGAAACATCTTCATTTTCTGCCTCGCAGTGGAAAAGGACGTAAAGCCCCAAATAAATAAATAAGTAAATAATTCTGCCAAAAGACCATTTAAACTTGCTTCTACTTCATTAATAAAATTAACATCTCACTTTTTAACATAATCTTCTTTTACATTAGCATCCCACTTTATCTACAAACAAAGTTATTTAGTTTATCTTCTTCATTATCTGCAAAGAATATTTAAGTCTAACCACTAAATTCTATTAATACATGACAGTACACATTAGAGAATAAATCATGAAAATCTATTACTTCAAAATTTTCTTTGAAAGGCATTAATGAAGATATAGAAATTATGACATAATCTACTACAGAGCTATTTTTACATGTAAATTTTCCAGTGTTTGCATCATTACCAAATCTTCCATTAACACTTAGTAAAGCTAAAGCTTTGCAGAAATTAATAAGTTTATGCACCATATTATTTATTGATTTATCCTGAGATGTTCTAGGTATTTTTATTCCTATTCATGTCACTTCCATCATCTATCCAAGTATTGCCGTCTAATAAATCATTTAAAATTAAATTGTCTTTTCTACAGTTTAAATCTCCTAACATACAAAAAGAAATATAATTTTGTAAATAGTTGGTTACAGCATTTTCTATTTCCTCAAAACATTTGTTAAAGTATTGGGAACCTTCTGGTTCAATATAGGATGTACAAAATAAAATGTTTTTTTTTATGTTGCAATTTTGTGAAGTATTGTAGTCTTGGCTTTTAGATTATATACTATAGTAAAACTTGCAAAGAGCAAAATATAAGTTTATGTTGCATAATATCTTGTTGTTTTTAAAATATTCAGTTTTTTCTTTTGGGTCTGGCTTGTATGCAAAATTTTATGAAATATTTCCTGCAATAAATCATTGCATACATAATTTACTTTTGTATTTGTTGTTTTGGTTGTTGTTGCTGTTTGTCAGCAAATATGAATGATTACATGAATCTTATTGATCACATAACTGCCCTGAAACTTGATCTAAAGCAATAATTATGAATGACTACCACAATAGCTCCGTGGAAAAGTAAAACTTTTTTCTCTCTCTCCCTCCTTCCTCTCACACTCTCCCTCCCTCTCCCTCTCTTTCCCGCTCTTCCTCTGTTTCCCTCTGTCTCTTTCTCTCCTCCCTCTCTCTTGATTCTACTTTTCTTTACTCTTCTTTTAGTTGCTACATGTATAAATAATTTATTACATTCATGAAAATCATATCATACAGTCATACTAATTATTGGATAATTTTTGTATTTAAAACAAGTTTAATGTTGAATTAAAAATGCAAAACCCAAAGAAGTTTCCTTCATTATAAGATAAAGAATAAGAATTAAAGACAAAATTTTGAGAAAAAAAAATCAACATGATTAACTCACCAAGAAACAAAATAGGCAATAAACCATGCAAAGCAAAATTATGGAGTACACACAATAAATTGTGGGGAACTTAATGAATATTTATTATGCATAAATTAGCATAATTCCCCATTAGGATGGCATAGAATTTGTCATATTTTAAAATTATTTTAAGACTTACAACAATTTAAAATTCTTTACTCATTGTTCTCTTCCCTTTTTGGTATAAATAATAAATGTGCTTTAGGTATTGAAGCCACAAATGGGACTTAATGTTGTTCCCCACACTGATGGTTATAAGTGCGTGGACTTTGGTTCCCCACGAGGTTAGGTAGCCCAATATGTGTGTGTGTGTGTAAGATATTACTTGTTGGTTTCTTATCCAACTGTTTATAGTGCAGAGTATAAACACCGTTTTGATTTCTCGGGTACCAGTCATGAGTATATATGAAGTCGACTTCAAAACTGTCTTTCTTAAGTGTATTGACACCTCTCAGCAAATAGCCTTTTTTCAGGAGCTGTAGAGCCGCCGGCTTATTCATAGAGTGTTCCGTCTCGCAGTTGAATAGCGGCTTGCCTGTGCGGCGCGTGGCAACAGACAACAAAGGTAAACAGGTGAGCTGGCTTGCAAAAGACATGTGCAACAGAGTAAGACCCTTGTAACTTACTCATTGAAAGAGGCTGATTTAAAACGTGTAAGTTTCACATGAGTGGAGCCTTGACACAGTCACTAGTTTATGTCTGTGTTGACAGAGTGGGTCTCACTCTCTCTCTGTGTGTGCGGTAGCTAATGTGGGCTTTATTCCCATACAATCTTAAAACCAATTTACATTTGGGGGGGGGGGGGGGTCATGATTTTTGATGTGCATTTTCTTAAGGTCAAAAATAAATTGTGTGAATATCGACTCAGGGTCGGTACATACCGATCTAGTGGCTCAAGGATTTGAAAAGGTTTTGAAAAATGTTGGCAAACGTATTGCGACATTGTAAATACACTGTAAGTGCTATGAATATTTTATTCTGACGCGTTGTGTCTTTCATGTCTAAGAGTGCTGGCGACGGGCTGTGTTTACGTGCATAGTATCATTGCGACAGTAGACATATGAGCTAATTAAGAGAGAGAGGAATACTGAGAGAATTAAAGTATTATTAACACAATGACTGAGTTAACCCCTTAAGTATTATTTTTGATTTTCATAAAAATGTGGCTGTTTAAATAATAATGATTTAGGGGTAACTTCCAATGGTATTTACTCTGTGTGGGGGACATAGATATGGATGGTCAAAAAGATATAATTAAGAGGGTTAACTCAGTCATTGTGTTAATGAAGCTTTAATTCTCTCAGTATTCCTCTCTCTACAATAACATCCCCGGTGCTCCATTGGAGGAAGTGATCGCTGAAGCGTTTGAATAGGGCAGTCCCAGTGAGCGTGGCTCCTTGGCGGAGACCGTTTCCGATCAGCCAGAAGAGTACCCCTATTTGCCAAGGGTGCCCGTGTTGACTTGGATTTCTTTACTATCAAGAATCAGTGCCATGTGGTGAATGACTATGGCAGAAGTGTGTGTATGTATGCCTGTAAAACCAGTTATACCACCACACTTGTGGAAGCGGAAAGTTTATGTGCTTTTGTGAAAAGTTCATGGAAAGTAGTGTGTGGAATCAGAATCTGTGACAGATTGATCTGCGTTTTTGTTTCCATGTTCATCATTCTTCCTAGAGCTGTGAGTAGAGTAAGTTTTTCTCCCAGACCAGGAAGTTGTCATAGAATTTGATGAAAGATTTGCATTTTTTGTTGTAATGATTTTTGGCATGCGTGTTTAACTCTGTCAAAACTAAAATTGGATATTATGGCTTCAGCCATGTCGACCAAATCACATACTACACAATTTTTAACATACTAGCACACAATTTTTATAAGAGCTGGTGTGTGAAGTTATATAAATGAAAATAGGACCGTTCAATGCAGGAAGAGCAGCATCAATCAAAGTATTGCTTTCTACCTCTTTTTTTTTTTGTTTGCCATTGTGTTTATAAAATCTAATTTAGTTGAGGACGACAAAATGCAACATTCCACCCACAAAACAAGCAAGAGGTCAGTAAGAGAGATAGATTCTCGTGAGCCTCTGCAGATGCGGAGGCCCATGAGGGTCTATGTCTCTTGCATCGGGATCAGGTTACTGTTTCTTGGCAGTGAAGGCAAAAGGATTCAACCTTTGGCTGTTGGTTGCACTTCCTGTCACGATGATTCCTACAGAAATCATGGCGACAGAACTTCACCTGACGGCCAAAGGCCTAAAAATCCGCTGTTTTGCTGACATCATGGCGACAGAAACTTCACCTGACGGCCAAAGGCCTAAAGATCCACTGTTTTGCTGACATGGCGACAGAAACTTCATCTGACGGCCAAAGGCCTAAAGATCCACTGTTTTGCTGACAGCAGTGCCAGGGATGGAGGGATCCGTCCACTTTACCATTTTCCACTTTCTTCTGGGCAAGAAAATTGTGCACGTCCATAATTTATCTTTTTTATTCAGTCCCCTTGCTAACACGCTGAATAAGGGCTGCGGTGCCCATGTGAGCAAAAATTCTAATCTTTGGGTTGGTGTCAGCCCACACGCATACAGCTATGCCCTAGCCAGTGACGACCAACGTCAGTCTCGGTGGGTGCCGTTTAAAGAGCTCCGGTGTTTGCTGCAGCACTTGGTGATTTGAAGATAGAGTGGCCAGATCAAGAGGCTAGGAGCTTTCCATGGATGATCATTAAGATTGCCCTGGTCTGCTGGAAGCCGCAGGGTACAAAATCTGAGACCAGCACACAATTACCAGCAGCCATATGGTCGAGAGTCTCCGACCCGCACACATCAGTGGTGTTGCATCAATATGTGCGCGGAAAAGCGTCATGAAGGATTGTTCGACTCTGAATTGCTGTCAGCTGCCAGGTTCACAAATCCTTTTGATCAGCGTGTCGAAACTAGTAGAGTGGTAAAAATCACAGAGCAGGTCTGGTCTTCCAATAAGTTCCAACATTTCAATATTGAATCCGGGCCTTAATGGTGGACTGCCAAGTGTGTGCACAATGCAGAGTTTCAATCCTGCTTCATCTGATTTCACTGTGTGTAGGGGGCCACATCTGGATTCAAGTGTGTGTGTGATGCTCTGTGATTGTGGACCTTGTGCCTGACAACTACAAGGTCGACAATCACAGAGCATTGTGTTCTTTAAGATAGATAATTATCATGGAGCCCACAAAGGTGACTTTCTGTAGAATGTGACCAGGACCTTTGTGGATACAGTGTTGGCCAGTGGGCTTACAGGCAGGGACACTAAAACGTATTACATCATACGTGAGGACTGCTGAATTTGTAATGATGTCACTTTAGTGTGTTTTGTTTGAGGTAAGTGTGCTGTGATCGATTTTGTATTTTTTTTTAAATGCAGTGAGAACTCTCCCTGTGATATCACTGTCTTGAACAGAATGTTTCCTTTCTTTTAAACTAAATGACTGCTGAATTTGTAATGATGCCACTTTAGTGTGTTTCAATTGAGGTATGTGGGCAATTTGCGATTGTGTAATTTGAAAAATAAAATGCTGTGAGAGCTCTTGCTCTGAAATCGCTCTTTTAAAGGAGTGATTCTTTTTTTAAAAATAAAATAATACATAATAATAATAATACATAGTTTTTATATAGCGCCCTTCCCCACGAACAGCAAGCTCGGAGCGCTTTACAGCACAAACAAAAATATTAAAAAGGAGAAAAATTAGAACGCACTCACTCTTTAAATAAACATCTGCTCGCACCATGTAGGCGCATTCCTAACACGAAACACACACACGCACACACACACACACACACAGCCTATCAACATGGGGAAACAACCAACATTTCCAGGCAGCACATCCAGACTAAGCTAATCTTGATATGCTACCTGGAAAAGATGGGTCTTCAAATTTGTTTTGAAGGTCAACAGGGTAGGGGAAAGACGGACATGCAGTGGAAGTGAGTTCCAGACGTGAGGGGCCTGATAACTGAAAGAACGGGCACCAGCAGTTTTTAGGCTGACTCTGGGCTGAACAAGCAGTTTTTGTGAGCTTGAGCGTAGACTTCTACTAGGATTGTGTGAGGCAAGGGAAGAAGACAGATATGCAGGAAGCGTATTGTCATAGTGTTTGTATGCCGAAGTGGCCAGCTTGTACTCTATTCTCTGTTTGACAGGTAGCCAGTGGAGATGCTTTAGCAGTGGTGTGACATGATCAGTACGTTTTTTGCGAAGGACTAACCGGGCTGCATTATTCTGGATACGCTGAATGCGAGTGAGTTGATCAGATGAGATACCAGCAAGGAGGGAATTACAGTAATCTAGACGGGACAGAATGCGATTGATTGATTGATTGATTGAACATTGCTTAACGTCCCGACAGCAATAAGGCTTTCTCAGGACGTGCCTGCACTGCTTGTGAAAAAAAAAATAAACAGAACATTGAATGTATGTCGTCAGCCGGTCAAATACGTTAAATAAACCTAACACATGGGGCTAAATAAAGCTAAGACCATTTAGCAACACACATCCAATATCAAGAGCTACAGGCAGTGCAGACAGTAGGGAGAGTTTTAAATAGGCAAATACAGGTGAATGGACCTCGGGTAGACAGAAACACATGCCCCAGAATAGATGATGATGATGATGAAACTTTATTTATCAACGGTAAAAAGTTTTGACAGAAACAAATCGTCATTTTACAAACTTGCCGTTGCTAACATCTACAACATAAAATAGATTAAAAGATAATAATAATAATAAAGAATTATATTTACACATATTATTTCATGCAACAATAAAATTAAAAAAAAAAAATGACACAAAATAATAATAACACTTAACATTCATCTTATACCATACACACACACACACACACACACACACACACACACACACACACACACACACACACACACACACCAACAATATAGATAAATGCATAATTATATTACATAAAACATTAACCATCAGGGTTTGTTTAAATGCCCAGTGTTGTTATGTTTGGCTCATCAGGTAATCGAAAAGTTTCGTTTTAAAGATTCCAAGTGAGGCTATAGTCTTCAAATGTGCAGGAATAGTGTTCCATACAAACGGTCCAGAAAAGGATAAACTAGTTTTAAAGAGGTCAATTCTAGGCAGAGGTAGGGGTAAAGTATTCTTCCTTGAGGACCGTTCGCGTTCTCTAGAGAGAAAAACCCACCCTGTGGGGCTGACCAGGGTGACCCTGGGGACAGAATGCGAGAGCATACGAGCTGGGCAGTAGCCTTTTCTGTCAAAAAGCATCTGATCATGCCTATTCTGCGGAGCTCCAGGTAGGCAGTGCGGCAAAGATGGCTAACCTGTTTTTCCATCGATAAACTTGAATCCAGGAATACACCCAGATTTTTTACATAGGATTTGAAAGAAATGTCTTGGCCACCTATGGAAATATGATCACAGCTGGAGGCGGATGTTCCAGCTCGAGTAACAACAAGCATGCTCTCTGTTTTATCATCATTTAACTTGAGTCTGTTGCAAGTTATCCAGTCTTTGACTTCAACTATACACTTCTCCACATTGGAGACAATGGTCTGCAGTTTACCAGGATGGTCAGACTTAGAGATCTGAGTGCCATCAGCATACTTGTGATACTCACAGCTATTCTGGCTGATGATTCGGGAAACTGGTTTAGTGTACAGAGAGAACAGCAGAGGACCCAAAACTGACCCCTGTGGGACACCATACTTCAAAAGCACAGGCTGAGACATGATCCCATTCACACATACAGACTGATATCTTTCAAAAAGGTAAGACCTGAGCCACGACAGCGCTGGACCTGAAATACCAAAAGACACGCGTAGGCGTTCTAAAAGAATCCCATGATCCAGCGTGTCAAACGCCGCAGACAGGTCTAATAATGATAGCTAAGAGACATGTCCGACGTTAGCATGTGTAAGCAGGCTATTGGTAATGTGAAGCAATGCTGTCTCAGTACTGTGATTTCTTCGATATGCAGACTGATACAGTTCAAGTAAATCATTACTACTGAGATGTGACATGAGCTGACTCAGCACAACTTTCTCCAGAATCTTGGAAAGAAAGGGAAGATTAGACACTGGTCTATAATTTTTCAGCAAGTTTGCATCCATCCCTGCCTTCTTCAACAATGGAATTACCACAGCCTGCTTAAAATGCCGAGGCACAGACCCTGACTCCAGAGACAAGTTAATAATTCTGGTTATCACACTGACAAGCTCATCAGGGCATAGCTTGAATATAGAGGTGCAAATGGGGTCAAGGGAACAAGATTTGGTGGGTGAGGAAATAATTAGTTTCTTTACAGTCTCCTCTGTGACAGCAGTAAACTCATGTAACACAGGCCCGTCATCCTTATGTGTGTTTTTGTGTTTGCAAATTGTTAAACAAATCCACTTGAAACAAGAGATCATGCTTTGTTTTAGGGTCCTTAACTAATTATTGAGAATAAAATATGTTTTTTTTTGTTAAAGATGTCCTTTGAGGCGTACATTACACTTCTAGAGATATTCTGACCATGATAGTTCAAATGTGGTGTCGAAATAGCTTAGCGCCTACAGGTGTCAAGCTATTGTGACACCACCCTTGAACGATCATGGTCGATCCACATCCTGTCGTAGCGTGTCAGCGGCTTATGGATTAACTCTTACGAGATGTGCCGCATCCGGATTTGCGGCGTAACGCTGCAAATCCGGATGTGGCACGTCTCGAAAGAGTTAATGGATTAATTTCCTGTTCATCTGTTCTTTGTGGATTAACAGGCAGTGTTTATGAAGCGTACATAATTTGTCCTGAGGGCACACATCTTGTAATTTCCTCCGTGCACAAGACAACTAAGCAGAGAATGCAAAGGCTATACGTTTTACATCCATTTACACAAAGCTTCAGGCTTCTGGACATTTTACAAAATCTTTAAAAACAAATGCTTTTCAATGGAAAATATGGCATAACGTGTGAAAATATGGCATAATGTGTGTGAAAACATGGCATAACGTGTGTGAAAATATGGCATAACGTGTGTTAAAATATGTGTGAAAATATGGCATAAGGTGTGTGAAAATATGGCATAAGGTGTGTGAAAATATGGCATAACGTGTGTGAAAATATGGCATAAGGTGTGTGAAAATATGGCATAAGGTGTGTGAAAATATGGCATAACGTGTGTGAAAATATGGCATAACGTGTGTGAAAATATGGCATAAGGTGAGTGAAAATATGTGTGAAAATATGGCCTAAGGTGTGTGAAAATATGGCATAACTTGTGTGAAAATATGGCTTAAGGTGTGTGAAAATATGGCATAAGGTGTGTGAAAATATGGCATAAGGTGTGTGCATGTGGTATGGCTGTACAGTTAGGAACTTCAAAACGCGACAACTTTGATCAGTGATAGTTGCTGCTAAATAATTTCAACCCTTTGACTGAAGGGACCATGGCTGACTGCAGGAATCATGGCAACTAAAACCACTAGTGACATACAAAGGGTTAAGTGAATAACACTTTTCAATTCACAGTCAACAATTGCTGATAAGGTCAGATATAACACGAGTTGGCTATTGCAACACTTTTTGCCTACCGTATTGAAAATACAGTAGACTTTTAAATGGGGCTGGTCGGAGCGCATTCCGGAGCATGCACATGACATATTTGGCATGCGGGGCAGAAATTTTGGCAAAGAAGTAACAAGACAAAAATGACGTCACATCTAACTACACAAACCTTGCTAGAGAAAGTCTTTTGGGCGTCAAAGCGCCGTATGTGTGTGTGTGTGTATGTGACAGCAACTAGAGCCCGCATTTGAGGACGGACAAGCTTGAAATTTTAGGATATTGTCCCTAAAAGAATTATCTCAAGACCTTTTATTTTGATTTTTTTATTAAGATGCTCATTAGCGGGAAAATGGCTGTTTCACAACCAAAAAACGGTTGGGTCCACACTTGAGTCCATAATTTTTCTTATGTTTACTAGATATTTTGCATAGCTAGATAAAAGGGAGATATTGAATGATTTAGTTACCAGCATTGTACCTCTAGAACTTTTTGAGTGATAATTAAATCCCCATGTTAAGGGTACAGAGCGGCCAGCTGACTTACGGTGACGTACATATGGGCAGATATAATAAAAGCAATCAGTTCTACGACGGATCCAAACAGGGTCTAGTCCACTGATTGCTTGTGTGTCCAAGGACCACACATGAAGTTCGACGCCCAGACTTATGAAAATTATGATAGCTAGGGTTAATAGGGAGGATAAGGGTTAAAAAGGTGGGATCGAAGTCCAGGTACGAGGTAGTGATCGAAACGGAGTATAATCGTAATCCGCAAGGCTTGACCCAGAAAAACACGGCCACGTGGATACTGGTTATCTAAGAACCGGGTGGCACGAGTGTCCACAACAAAGGAAAGGTCGGTCGAGTGTAAACTCTGACTCAAGACTTTTGGTCGCGTCCACATAAGAGCATGAAAGGTCGGTTGATTGGGGAAAGCAATGACGCAGGACACATGTAACTAGAGGTAATTAGAAATGTATATAAAGAATGGTCGGTGTGCGTTTCTAAGAGAGCTCCGTTGCGGAAGTGACACGCTGTGGCATCCTCGAGACAACAATTTATCAGTGGGCAAAAGTCCATCAAAATAACTTTTTTGGTTAGGCGGATGTACTAAACATCCGATTGCCTTCGCACACCCAATATGTCAATCAGTTATATACCGCGTTACACTTGAATCGTCCACTCTGATCCCAATGTCATATAAACAAATCCAATATAACAAAATACAGCGCAAAAAAATACACTTATTTAAAAAAAAATACAACCACCACCAAACAACCAAACAAACAAAAAAAAACCCAAAAAAATCCATCAATATAGCATGTACCCGTCACCAATTTCCAATACAAAACCAATACAACCATTTCCAACCAACTTTCCTATCCGGATCCAACATACAGTAGACCCGCTCTCGGGGCTACCGTCCAGACCTTAACAGACAATTTGTTTTGTTTTGTTTTTAAATTTAAATGAACTTAAAACAAGCATACCATCAACACCACATCTTATCTCTCATCTCGATACATATTCAACTCTTATAATAAAACAACAACATATCAATCCACCTCTTAATAAAAGTCAACTCTAAAATATTCCACAAACATCATTTGCGTACAACTTGTGCCGTACCATTTCATATTGATATTAACCCCAACAAAAAAACAAAATACAACAAAACCAAAATACAATGAACACCCTCTAGCTAGCATACGACCCATAGTGCACTTCACATCATATTATCCACTACAATTACAACTACATATCCAATATTCTAAACCACATCAGTCATCTTTTCGCCCGCGCCATAAATTGATGGGTAGATGGGCGCATATGTGGTTAAAGGCTCCAAGTACTCGTTATCATCGGTCACACCGGGGGCCGATGGAGTACTCGGGCCGATTACAACATGTGTGTTTGCGCCCTGCCTGTTCAGATACGTAGCCTCATTACCATGTACCAGCTTTAAATGCGTGGTATAGGTTCCCTTCTTGATCATTTGCCTAAACTGCCAAGTCTGAATAACAGAAAGGGGAATTACTCTCGGCAATGGAACAGACACTCCAGTGCTCATACTGACTAATTCAAAATTTGGCCATTGAAGGTGGAGTTCTCCACGCAACCAGTCCTTTTGAACCAGATTAACATGTCGAACCCAGGATTGGAGGCTCGTAACGTAACGTGCAGGACACAGAGCCACTGAGGCCACATAGAGATTTAAACAAGTACCGCTCACGGAGGACATCTCTAGGAATACCCGAGTGGAATTCTGTGACATCACCGAACCCCACCCAATTTTCACCAGCATAACTACAATGTATACTAACACAGGAATATGCATGAACATCAAGGCATCGTCATATCGTCCGTTACAGTGGTCAGTGTGATAGTTGGTAGTCACGTCAATCGTTCGTGCCAAAGCAATCGGACTGTCGTGTATTTTTGCCCAATCGAGTGCCGGGGGAATCTGTGCATGAGCTGCCTTGATGGCTCCCAGCATTAGCAAAATTGTACGTAACTTTTGTGCCGTAACAAATAACGCGATGGAGAGAAGGACTACTAATCCAGATGTAACATAACTAAGAATGTGAGGGACAGACCATGTCTCGTCGGGCTGTGTCCAGGACCATTTTGAAATTGCCTCGCCAATGGCCTGTCGATAAACCGTTTGGCCGGTCTTCATTTTGTCGACAATCACCGTCAAGTCAGTCTTCAGTTTTGTGTCCATGGCTACCTTATCGTCCAGCTCGTCGGATGCTATCAGTAGGGGTGGGATTTTATACTGAAAAGGTGTCGAGAAAAGCTGTTCCGAGGTAAGTCGATTAAGAAAGCTGTCGTTAAAGAAAGCTTGTAACACTGCTAGGTTGACACCGTGCTGCTGCGTGATTTCTATTTGTTGCTGGCATTGAGAAATTCTCGGTGGAATCAAATAATTATCCACAAAAACAGTGCATCCGCATGGAACCTTGAATGTACAAAATGTACATCCCTTTTGCTTCGCCACTTGGTGGTTACAAGTTAAGATCAATTCACTTATTTGTGTAAGCAGCACCACGCCGTCACCCAGGTCAGTAATAGACTACTCAACCGGCTTTTCTAGAAAGAGAAACGAACACCGCGAACGAACATTCAGCCGTAAAAACATCGCTGCAGCACAGGTTGGAACATTTATGGACCTTTGAGCAAACGAAACATCGCATTGTTTGACATGTGTGCCGTGACATTGAAGATAATCCTGTGAAGAAAGTTCAATGAACGACGATTGATCTACCGAAATCGCAATAAAATCCGGCACATTCTGAACTAAGGTCGCGTGTCGCGCAGACTCATTAAACGGAACTGGAAAAGTTTTGACCGCATAGATATCAAACATGGCGTTTCCAGCGGTGATGGGGATTTGGACTGTTATCAATATTGTTTCTGCCTGCGAAGTATAAAACACCGACTTTGACTGATAATAGTATAACGGATGCATGTACGCAATTCGGAAGTCCGGATGTTGCGATTTTAGCCGTTCGTTTACCCATAGAAGTGTTTGTTTAAGCGAATGCGCATCTATCAACAACGGAGACAGCCTACGCTGTGCAAGTGATGTTACTCCCACCATAAAATCTTCCAACTGGCGCTCTAGGCGCATCGCATTTGTAGCTTTGGTAACAAATGCTGGTATCAAATAAAAGATTGCTTTTTGCACTGCTAGCATTTCACTGTGCTCAACGTTTATCCCTGCCGCCAAACGATGAATAGCATGATTATCTGATTGAATCATTTCCATTAAGTTGTTCATGCGTTTGTTGGAAGTTTTCATGAAGGATTCTAATTTTGACACGATTTCTACATCCGACAGTGACTGTTTCATTTGAATATTCCACAGCTTATCGATATGCCGAGCTAAGTCCTGTATCTGACCTTCCGTGGCCGTCCCAAATAGCGATGAACTAAGATCCCCTACGAATGAAAAGAGTGCCCCTTTTGTTCGCGAGTCAGAACGTTTTCCGTTAAACTGTTCACCCCCAAGCATACTCCTAGCCTTATCAAAGGTATCTCCGACTTCTGTAGTCATGTTCCGAGCTAAATAGTTCAAATGATCTATGACCGTATCTTTAAACCAACAATAGAACGCCGTTTCGTTTTTACATGGGGCTTTTGGAATGTCCGGATATTCCATCGGTGGTAATTTTAGCTCAAAAGTGTGCAGCCAGTATTGCATGGTATTGTCCATCTTCCCTTGGTAGGTGAAGACAGTCCCTAAATGAAGCCTTGGCTCTGGTGAGACGTGGAGGCCCCCTGAAGGTGTGACCCTTGTTGCCCATATCAGCAACACCCAGAACCTCACGAAACCTGCATCATATAACAAATCATTAACATTCTTACAACCCTCGCACCCACAATAATATAAAATATACATACAATAATACACACCTCATAATAATAATACATAGTATTTATGTGACGCCTTTCTCATTTGTACAACATAACTCGATGTACATCGTGTCACACAATTTTATTTTACTAGGTGCTACCTTTTAGCACCTGACTCATCGCGTGCTCTCTTTTCTTCCTGGTTCTCTTCCTGGAACCCAAATGTGTCAGCCAATATGTTGCTAATATCATGCCCGTATGCGGTATTCATATCGAGTCATGCCAAAGACATCGCGTCTACTGTAATCTTTCTTCACATCTTTATAATAAAAATAATAATACTGTACCACGTCAAATGGTTACGTGGTGTACTCATGTATCGCCTTACGTCTTGGCAGCTGACTTCAGTGGAGAACGTGACTTCCATTATATACGACTTACCGTGATGACTGCCCGCGGGTGAACCTACCGTTATGCAAACCTCGCCAAGCGTCATGAGGGTGAATGAGTGGAGAGATGAACTTCCCGAGCCTTCCTACCCATACCTCTAAGAGTAAAAGTACTCCCAGGTATAGTGGAGGCTCGGAAAGCCATCCCCACATCAGGCCAAGGAAGGCCAGAACACTCATAGAGCCTGAAAACAAACAAAGAGCAGAATTAATAATGATAAATGGATCCGTTTCCCAGTGTGCACATAACTGGTTCCCGGAAGCAAGGTTCTGACATAAACACGACAGGCTCACCGCTGGCAACCTATGTGTCGAATCATCACAGCTAGTCGTTATCGTACCCATGGGCCCACGGGATTTATTTTTCTTTTCCATGTTTTAGGGTCCTATAACACCCATATAATTATACGTTTCTCACATAGCCTGCCGGCGTTCCGTTTTTTCTAAGTTCATTTCACTACGCATCAGGGGGAGTCCTGAACACAGTCGACTCCTCCCCCAACCTTACACGGTGGACGGCGACCCGTAGTCCCGGTGCGTCGCTGCCATTTATTCGATTTGCCTCATCCCTCGTCTGGGGTTATATCTCGTATTTCCACATAAATTTCTCATATAACACATATTACCTATCCTCAGTGTACCTTGTTACGCATCAGGAGGAGTCCTGAACACAGCCGACTCCTCCCCCAGCCTTACACGGCGGACGGCGACCCGCAGTCCCGGTGCGTCTTTGTCAGGTGCCCCGCTCAGAGGCGACTCCCGACCCGCGGGCAATACGGCATCTTTAGCAACCATCATTAACTCTCATGCTCAATAACACGCAATCTCGTATTGTTCGTCAACCGCACCGTCTGCTTACGGTGTCGCTCAAACTCGACCTGTAGCCGAGTGTACATCAATATAATGACCACAATCCTTACTTATCTACAAGTATGTACAGTGTTCAGGGTATATCCGATCAGGTGGATCCCCTAAGTACGCTTCTTCCCTCTTTTCTTTTTACGCGTATAACCTTGGACTGTTTTGTCAATGTGAAACTGTTGCGTCACCTCCTCCGGTAGGTTACATCCTGGCTCCCAGGAGTTTTCAAAGACACCATATCCCTTCCACTTAACTAGATAATGCTTCTTCCCGTTTATCGATTTGCATTTCACAATCCGTTCTAATTCTATCTCGTACAGTTCATCATCATCCGATTTAGCCTTGTCTGTCAGTGAATGTGCCTTGTCTGTCAGTGAATGTACGCCCTGGTCGTGTGCTTTTGACACGGCTGGGCACTTATTTTCGCTATCCGTGTCTGTTGCCTCATTATCATCCGAGTCTTCACTCTCTAGCGTGAAGGACGGTGGAGGGTTGGTGGGGCGATCGGCCGGCGAAAAGTATGGCTTTAATCTGATCGAGTGGACCGGTACCTTCAGTTGGACATTGTCCTCGCAGCGGCGTAACACGTATGTGTGAAACGGCCTCACTAAGGTGATATAATACGGCCCGTTCCACAATGGCTGCAGCTTCGGTGAGACACCCTTCTTCTTGTTTGTGTTGTAGAGCCAGACCATCTGTCCGAGACGATAGGTCGGTAGCTGAGCACGTTTGTCATACTCCCTCTTGTATTTGGTTTGGGCTCGTTGAATATTCTCCTCCACTATTTTCTGCGTGATTTCTGCGCTTTGAAGTATGTCGTTGAGTTGTTCCTCACCTCCAGCGGGAACATTTTCCTCGGACCTCAAAACGACGTCAATTGGCATCCTGCACTCCTTTTTGAACAGTAGGAAATACGGCGAAAACTGCGTTGATTCCGTACATGGCGTAGTACGCAGCGCCATCAGGATTCCTGGCAGAAATCTTGGCCATTTTGTGGGCTCATTCTCGCAGTACACTCTCATCATTTGCTTGAGATTTTGGATTTGTCTTTCCGCTGTACTGTTCGACTGCGGATGGTAGGAGGAGGTGTGTAGTCTCGTTATATGAAAGGTTCTACACAGTTCTTGCACCAGTTTGGCCAGAAAATGTGTTCCTCTGTCCGACAGAATCTGTTCCGGTGCACCATAACGGCATATGATTTCGGAATAGAGTACCCACGCAATGTCGGCAGCGGTGACCGTCTTCATGGGAAAGGCCTCTACCCACCGAGAGAAACTGCACACGACAATCAAGAAGTACCTCTCTCCGTTTTCCGACGGAGTCATTGGGCCGGCAATATCAACATGCACTCGTTTGAAGAGAGATTCAATCGGTAGCGGACTCAATGGGGGCTTCTTAGGATGGATCACTCTCTTAGCCTTTTGACAGCCGATGCATGACTTGACATATTCCATCGTGTCGGCATACAGCCCGATCCAGTAGTACCTGTGTAGGATGGCATGGTATGTTCTGTCCAACGCAAAATGTCCTCCAACCAATGAACTGTGAAATGCTTCCAGTACTTCGTGCCGAAGCGGGTGAGGAATGACCAACTGTCGTATTACTCGTTTCGCCTTGGTGCCTTTACCTTTAGGGTACCACAAATGAAACAGCAACCCATCGTGCATAACATAATCCTGAGCTTCCAAGATTAACCGTCGTGCTATCCTCCGGGGGCAGTGCTCCTGAGGTGAGATAGTCAATGAAGGGTCCCGACTGCGGGTCCTTCTTTTGCATGGTTTTATGTCGTCTGGGTTTATGCATTCCAACGACGCAATGACCGGTTCATCCTCTTCCTCTGCAGCCTGTATCACTGGCGGTATAGCCTCTTTATCACCAGGGTGTCGCGAGACGTCCTTCTGACTGACTGCTCCGGGTGCCGCATCCATGCACACTGGGCAGACCACAACTTCTCCCTCCACTTCTGCGGTCTCGTAACTTTCCGGGCCTGGTATGCGACTTAAAGCGTCTGCGTTCGAGTGAATCCTTCCAGGTCGATGAACAATATCGAACTGGAAGCCTTGCAGATACAGACTCCATCTGCCCAACCGTCCGACTAGATCCTTTTTCTCCAGCAGGTATTTCACCGCCGCGTGATCTGTAACGACCTGAAATCGGGCGTGTGAAAGGTATACCCGGAAGTGTTTGATTGCGTCGATTAGCGCCAGACTTTCTCTTTCCGTTGTCGAATATCCTCGTTCGGCCTTTGTCAGGACTCTGCTCCGGTAAGCAATGGCTCTTTCTCTTCCTTCATCATCTTTTTGTGCCAAGACTGATCCAGTAGCGTCATTGCTGGCATCAGATATGACGATGAAAGTTTTGTTGAAGTCCGGGTAGACCAAGATTGGAGTGGACGTCAGTGCCTTTTTCAACTGTTCGAACGCTGCTTGGCACTGCGGAGTCCAATCAAACCTGACATTTTTCTCTAGAAGTCTTGTCAGCGGTGCTGTCACTTGCGCGTAGTTTTTGATGAATCTCCTGTAGTAGCCTGACAATCCCAGGATAACACGAATGTGATTCTGTGTCGTTGGGACTGGGAATTCGTCCACGGCTTGCGTTTTGTCTGTCTGCACTTCTATCCCTTTTGCAGAAATCACGTGACCCAAAAAATCTACCTTTTTTGCCGCAAAACGACACTTTGGAGGTTTAAGTTTCAAAGGTGCCGTGAACCAACATGGTCTAAGGGAAGGTGACCCCGACAGAAAACCCCTGGTCCTCCTAGTAAGGGGGTTGGGCGTGGGGGTAGCTTCCCCACCCTGCAAAAAAGGAAATAGCTACAAAAACGCCGACGAAAAGACTAACAGTAATTCCTTTCCTGGAGGAGGAAGGTTTTTCTACTAGAAGACTTATGACGTCCTGTGGTGAAAGCCGGAAGTCTTCGGAAGCCACAGGACCGAGCCGCCTCTCTCTATCCAGGGATACAACCATGGGCACATGGAACGTCAAGACCATGTACCAGAGCGGCAAGGCCGCCCAGATAGCAGCGGAAATGCAAAAGTACAACCTTTCCCTGCTAGGCATCAGTGAAGCCAGATGGACGCAGTCTGGCCAGAAAAGGCTGTTAAGTGGGGAGATGATTCTGTATTCAGGTCATGAAGAGGAGAATGCCCCCCATACAGAAGGAGTAGCACTCATGCTGTCACCAGTGGCACAGAGAGCGCTGATGGGCTGGGAACCTCTTGGGCCAAGAATTATAACAGCAGCCTTTAGAACCAAGAAAAAGCTCAAGCTGAACGTCATCCAGTGTTATGCGCCCACCAATGACAGTGACGAGGAAGAGAAACAAGAGTTCTACGACCGACTCCAGAGTGCCGTGGACAAATGTGCGGAGCGAGACATCACCATCGTCATGGGCGATTTTAATGCCAAAATAGGGGAGGACAACACCGGATACGAAGAGGTGATGGGGAGACAGGGACTAGGCTCGGAGATGAGTGAGAACGGGGAGAGGTTTGTAGACTTTTGTGCTCTAAACCGACTTGTCATTGGAGGCAGCATCTTCCCACACAGAAGAATACACAAAGCAACTTGGGTCTAACCGGACCATACAACAGAGAACCAAATAGACCATATCTGCATTAGCAAGAAATTTAGAAGATCCCTTCAAGATGTTCGAGTGAGGAGGGGAGCAGATGTCGCCTCAGACCACCATCTGCTTACCTTAAGAATGAAGCTCAAGCTAAAGAAAAGCCGCACAGAGACAACAAGAAGACAGCGCTATAATGTAGGCCTCCTGAGAGAAACTGGAGTTAGAGAAGAGTTCAAACTGGTGCTGTCCAACCGGTTTCAAGCGCTACAGGAGCTAGTAAATGAAGAGGAGGCGGTCACCACAGAGCAGCAGTGGAAGGCAGTTAGAGAGGCGCTGAACTCAACCTGCAAAGACACTGTAGGGTTCAGGAAACACCACCACAAGGACTGGCTGTCGGCACAGACCTTGAAGAAGATAGAAGCGAGGAAGCAGAAGAAAGCAGCGGTCAACAACAGTCGCACGAGAGCAGCCAAAGTAAGGGCACAGGGGGAATACTCGGAAGCCAACCGCGAGGTGAAGAGGAGTATCAGGGCAGACAAGAGGGCCTACACAGACAGCCTGGCAGCAGAGGCAGAAAAGGCAGCAGGCAGTGGCAACATGAAACAGCTCTACGACATTACCAGAAGATTGTCGGGTAAGTATGGCCATACAGAAAGACCAGTAAAAGACAAAGAAGGCAAGCCTATTGCAGACAGAGCAGACCAACTCGACAGATGGGCCGAGTATTTTGAAGAGTTACTGAACAGACCTAGCCCACCCGACCCCCCCGACATCCAGCCGGCAGAGACCGACCTACCCATCAGCTGTGACAGACCCAGCCGGGAAGAGATCAGAAAAGCAGTGGCATTTTTGAAGAATGGCAAAGCAGCAGGGCCAGATGGCATCCCAGCGGAGTCTCTGAAAGCAGACCTAGAGACAACAGTTGAGATGCTGTACCCACTGTTTGGAAAGATCTGGGAAGAGGAGGTGATGCCAGCTGACTGGAAGGAGGGGTACCTAATCAAGCTTCCCAAGAAAGGCGACCTCAGCAAGTGTTCCAACTACAGAGGAATCACCTTGCTGTCAGTACCAGGAAAGGTCTTCAACAGGATCATCCTAGAGAGAATGAAGAGCTCCGTTGACCCCCAGCTGAGAGACCAGCAAGCAGGATTCAGGAAGAACCGATCATGTACAGACCAGATCGCCACTCTCCGCATCATCGTGGAACAGTCTCTGGAGTGGAGCTCCCCGCTGTACGTCAACTTTGTGGATTATGAGAAAGCATTTGACAGCGTGGACCGAGAGACTCTGTGGAAACTCCTACGACACTACGGTGTACCCACAAAGCTCGTCCGCCTGATCAAGAGCAGCTATGATGGCATGACATGTCGCGTGATCCACGAAGGGCAGTTCACCAGAGAGCTCCAGGTCAGAACTGGTGTCAGGCAGGGGTGTCTGCTGTCTCCGTTCCTCTTCCTACTGGCCATAGACTGGGTCATGAAGATGACCACAGAGCACAGACGAAGTGGAATACAGTGGACACTGTGGACACAGCTTGACGACCTCGATTTTGCAGACGACCTGGCATTACTGTCCCACACTCATCAACAAATGCAGGACAAGACCACGAGGCTAGCTGACATCTCGTCCCAAGTGGACCTCACCATTCACAAACAGAAAACAAAGACAATGAGGCTGAACGCAACCAGGGAAGAACCAGTCTTGCTTGCTGGCACCCCGTTGGAGGAGGTGGAGTCCTTCACCTATCTCGGGAGCATCATAGACAAAAAAGGCGGCACTGATGCAGATGTCAGAGCACGAATCGGTAAAGCCAGAGCAGCCTTTCTCCAGTTGAAAAAAGTGTGGAGTTCCAGAGAGCTGTCACAACACACCAAAGTCCGGATTTTCAACTCCAATGTAAAAGCAGTTCTCCTATATGGAGCAGAGACATGGAGATTGACAAAAACCACAGTCAACAGAGTACAGACCTTCATGAACAGTTGCCTTAGAAGAATTTAGAAAATCCACTGGCCAGAGAAGATCAGCAACGTCAGACTCTGGGAGAGAACAGAGCAGATAACAGCAGAGAATGAAATTGGGCGAAGAAGATGGGGATGGATCGGTCACAGTCTGAGAAAGCCAGCTTCCAGTATCACTAGGCAGGCATTGTCATGGAACCCACAGGGAAAGAGGAAAAGAGGTAGGCCGAGAAACTCCTGGCGTCGAGACCTCCAAGCAGACATCAAGAGACTGGGAACCACCTGGAGTAGAATCGAAGGAGAAGCACAGGACAGGAGTTGCTGGAGGTCTCTCGTCGACGGCCTATACCCGGGTAGGGGTGACAGGCGTAAGTAAGTAAGTAAGTAATGATGTCGTCGATGTAGATCAGCGCAAACTGAAACCCTTGGAAGCAAGCTGCCATTGTGCACTGGAAGGCCGCTGGAGCATTTTTCAGACCGAAAGGAATTCGATTGAATTGGAAGTTTCCCAGATGTGTGGTAAATGTTGTTTTGTGAGCATCTTCCGGTGCCAAATTCATTTGCCAGTATCCCGAAAACAGGTCCATCGTGGAAAAAATCTTTGCTCCCGACAGCTTATCAAGCACGTCGTCCACCCTCGGGAGATTGAAATACATCGGTTTCGTGACGCTGTTCAGCTTCCTGTAATCGATGGCAAATCGAAACTCCGGTTCTGCGTCAGGTGAAAGTTGCTTTTTCTTTACCAACACCACGGGCGATGCCCAGGGTGAGGCAGGCGCTGGGGAAATGATTCCATGCTCAAGCATTTTAGAGACCTGCTTTTCAATTTCCTTTTGTGCCGAGGGGGATGCTCTGTACGGCCGTTGTCGAATCGGGGCTGCGTGACCAGTGTCTATTTCATGATAGTGCAGATTACTTTACTTACTTACGCCTGTCACCCCTACCCGGGTATAGGCCGTCGACGAGAGACCTCCAGCAACTCCTGTCCTGTGCTTCTCCTTCGATTCTACTCCAGGTGGTTCCCAGTCTCTTGATGTCTGCTTGGAGGTCTCGACGCCAGGAGTTTCTCGGCCTACGTCTTTTCCTCTTTCCCTGGGGGTTCCATGACAATGCCTGCCTAGTGATACTGGAAGCTGGCTTTCTCAGACTGTGACCGATCCATCCCCATCTTCTTCGCCCAATTTCATTCTCTGCTGTTAT
The DNA here is from genome assembly GCA_036245525.1 of Semisulcospira habei. Classification (NCBI taxonomy): domain Eukaryota; kingdom Metazoa; phylum Mollusca; class Gastropoda; family Semisulcospiridae; genus Semisulcospira; species Semisulcospira habei. Next base: position 488,965 of record BTPG01000004.1, on the reverse strand, counting down.
CTGCTCTGTTCTCTCCCAGAGTCTGACGTTGCTGATCTTCTCTGGCCAGTGGATTGTCAAAATTCTTCTAAGGCAACTGTTCATGAAGGTCTGTACTCTGTTGACTGTGGATTTTGTCAATCTCCATGTCTCTGCTCCATATAGGAGAACTGCTTTTACATTGGAGTTGAAAATCCGGACTTTGGTGTGTTGTGACAGCTCTCTGGAACTCCACACTTTTTTTCAACTGGAGAAGGGCTGCTCTGGCTTTACCGATTCGTGCTCTGACATCTGCATCAGTGCCGCCTTTTTTGTCTATGATGCTCCCGAGATAGGCGAAGGACTCCACCTCCTCCAACGGTGTGCCAGCAAGCAAGACTGGTTCTTCCCTGGTTGCGTTCAGCCTCACTGTCTTTGTTTTCTGTTTGTGAATGGTGAGGCCCACTTGGGACGAGATGTCAGCAAGCCTCGTCGTCTTGTCCTGCATTTGTTGATGAGTGTGGGACAGTAATGCCAAGTCGTCTGCAAAATCGAGGTCGTCAAGCTGTGTCCACAGTGTCCACTGTATTCCACTTCGTCTGTGCTCTGTGGTCATCTTCATGACCCAGTCTATGGCCAGTAGGAAGAGGAACGGAGACAGCAGACACCCCTGCCTGACACCAGTTCTGACCTGGAGCTCTCTGGTGAACTGCCCTTCGTGGATCACGCGACATGTCATGCCATCATAGCTGCTCTTGATCAGGCGGACGAGCTTTGTGGGTACACCGTAGTGTCGTAGGAGTTTCCACAGAGTCTCTCGGTCCACGCTGTCAAATGCTTTCTCATAATCCACAAAGTTGACGTACAGCGGGGAGCTCCACTCCAGAGACTGTTCCACGATGATGCGGAGAGTGGCGATCTGGTCTGTACATGATCGGTTCTTCCTTAATCCTGCTTGCTGGTCTCTCAGCTGGGGATCAACGGAGCTCTTCATTCTCTCTAGGATGATCCTGTTGAAGACCTTTCCTGGTACTGACAGCAAGGTGATTCCTCTGTAGTTGGAACACTTGCTGAGGTCGCCTTTTTTGGGAAGCTTGATTAGGTACCCCTCCTTCCAGTCAGCTGGCATCACCTCCTCTTCCCAGATCTTTCCAAACAGTGGGTACAGCATCTCAACTGTTGTCTCTAGGTCTGCTTTCAGAGACTCCGCTGGGATGCCATCTGGCCCTGCTGCTTTGCCATTCTTCAAAAATGCCACTGCTTTTCTGATCTCTTCCCGGCTGGGTCTGTCACAGCTGATGGGTAGGTCGGTCTCTGCCGGCTGGATGTCGGGGGGGTCGGGTGGGCTAGGTCTGTTCAGTAACTCTTCAAAATACTCGGCCCATCTGTCGAGTTGGTCTGCTCTGTCTGCAATAGGCTTGCCTTCTTTGTCTTTTACTGGTCTTTCTGTATGGCCATACTTACCCGACAATCTTCTGGTAATGTCGTATAGCTGTTTCATGTTGCCGCTGCCTGCTGCCTTTTCTGCCTCTGCTGCCAGGCTGTCTGTGTAGGCCCTCTTGTCTGCCCTGATACTCCTCTTCACCTCGCGGTTGGCTTCCGAGTATTCCCCCTGTGCCCTTACTTTGGCTGCTCAGTCTCGTGCGACTGTTGTTGACCGCTGCGATAGTGCAGATTGGTACTGCCTATTTCGGACAAGTCGGTAGCAAAAACATCTTGGTGTTCCGCCAGAAATGCTGTGAATCTGTCTTTCTCCTCCGGTGTCAACTGCGCCTCTGCTAAATTGATCCCCAACTTTTGAACTATTTCCGCCGCTTGGGACTGAGTCATTGTTGCCGCCCTATCTCTGTGACTTGGCTGGGCAAACGTCGGAATTTCGCCTTGAACTGATTCTACTGGTGAAAACCTTCCAATCTCTTCCTTCTCCGGAATACGGACAGTCTCATCCGAATGGTTCATAAGTCGACATACTGCCTGCCCTTTCTTAATCGACACCAGTGAGCGTCCCACCATCATGCTCCCTTGGTTTCCTGCCGCCGCCTCTATCACTCCCAGCGAATCTGATCTTCCCGGAATAATCACTGGCACTACTGCCTCCGACCTGGGAGGTATGGCGACGTCCGACAAAACCCGCACAGAGCTAGGAACGTTTTCTGTCTCTCTAACCAACTTGGCACGAACCTGACCATGCCCCAGAACTAATTCCATGGTGGAAAATGAGACATCCGCCCTATGTTCCCTCAAGAAGTCTGTACCAAGTATGATTGGTATCTGTAGATTGTGCAGCACCCTAAACCTCTGCTCCACCGTGAGATTTTCAATAGAAACCGGCAAGTCCACTTCTCCGCTAATTTGACAGTGGCCACTAACGCACCTAATAGACCTGACACTTGGACCTTGAACGGAAACTGGAAGAGTTTTTCTTATCTGACCCAGCAACGTTTCGTCTATACAAGAAATGTCTGCCCCCGAATCTACGACTGCTAAACACACAAACTGACCTATGCTAACTCTAACCTTGTTGCTAACGTACCACAGCGAATGGACCCTTGGTTGTCTTCCCCTTGCTCGTGGTCGTGTTCTATTTGCCCCTATGCCACCTGATCTCTCTATGATGCTCCTGCGCCCTCTGGCCCTGAATCTGGGCGACACAGGTGCGTATCCCTATGCTGACGGTCCGTGAATCGGACGCGACCTACACACGCGGGAAATGTGACCAATCCGGCCACAGTTCCTGCACTGCGCGGCCTGGAACCTGCAGGAGTTTGACGGGTGATTATCCCCACAGGAGTTGCAGTACCTGCGTGCACCGTTGAACGGGTTTCTTGAATACCCCGGCGAGTCGTTTCGCCTTTCCTCAGGACGTCGATCGTTGTATGAGTAGCGTGACGGGTTACCAGGGTTCGGAGGGGGGCGTGTAGGCTGCATGGGACGGAATCTCGGTTCCGGATGCTGGTTAATGAACGGCGGCGACGCAACCTGTCGTCGGACATCCTCTAAGGTGGCCCCAAGCTGATTAATCCTGTTGCTGAGCTCAGCTATGTGAACTCCCGCACTATCCCCTGGTGTATTTTCCAAGACTTGGGCGGTGAGTGCCAAGTCGAGAGCTTCTACAATTGTCCGTGGGGATCGCAACATGACAAACTTGGAAATCTGTGGAAGCAGGCCCCCGACTATGTTTTCCATAATGTCTTTTTCCGATTTTTCCAACTCCCGTCCTAGCTTCCGCTGTTCTGCAAAAAAGTCTTCCACCGACTCGCTCGGCAACTGCCGTCTCTCGTTGAACTGTCGGAGGCGTACCCACTTGAGTGACGGATGCGGGAGGTACCGTTGCAAAAAGGCGTCCCGTAATGCTGCAAAACTCGATCTATTTTCGGCCGGAAGGTCTTCGTACCACTGCCTGGCCTTCTCGCGCAGAAAAAGGGGAAACGAACCTCTCCGTGTCTCCTCACTCCATCCCTTCACCATGGCAAACTGGTCGAAGCATTTCAACCACAGGTTAGCATCTTCGCTCGCTCGGCCGTGGAATGCCTCGGGCGCCAGCGAGTTGGGAATGCTGTCAGCCATTCTGTGTGTTGCTCCGGTGTTGTTTGAAAGGACGGGTGTGTCGCCACGGGACTCAACACCAGCGCCGATGTAACGTCCTGATCGTGACACGGATGGGGTGTTGACTGCCGTTGTCGGGTTAGCGGCCGTTACGGAGATTAATTCCTGGTGAAGTGGGTGGTGAATGGATACTGGTTGCTCAGCTACTCTTCCTCCTATTGACGCGTCCCCAGGGCTCACCCGGACTCCCGTAGTCCACGTAGTTACGGTTCCTTGGGTGCGAGGAGCGCTATACTGCACTGGCGGGATTCCTGTGACCAGCGGTGTGGTAGCGATGAGATCCTTCCCCCAGTCTGAAGCTGATTCGGATGACTCGTCGGTTGCTAAGCGATCCTCCAAAGCGTGGCGTGGGTTCGTAGCATCAACATCAATCGTCGAGGCGTGTCCACCTGCTGCGAATCCCCGGATGGGAGCGGAAAAGGAGTGGGTCTTGCTCGCGAACTTGCGCCCGAACTTAACGCAAGGTGGTTTTCGGATTGCGGTGGGGACAGATACGACGGAAATGGAAGGCCCTTACCCGAGAGACTCTGATCGTCTGAAGTGAGACTGACTTGAGTATCTAAGCTCTTAGCGAATGCTCTGGTTATCGCCCTAGTAATTTCACTTAACCCTTCATCTGTATTCAATGGTTGAGGAATAGACTTGGACATAATTGCCAAACAAAAATGAAACTTCTTCCTCTTTGCTCTCCACTTTTGTTTCCTATCTATCTGTAAGATCCATTTACGTACTTCTCATCATCGTAACAACACTTCATTTCCACGGATCTCTATCTCTGCGTCAACCTCACCTGTGTATTCTACCCACTGACGTTGTTCTCTCCCCCTTTTATTTCTGAATCTTCTCTCTCGACAACTGCTACCCTTCCTACTTCTAAGCCTTACTTATGCCTACTCCCTTGGGCCCTACAGAAACATAGCATCGGTTTCAATCGTGAAAAAATTTTCAGCCACAAATAAAATATAATTACATACTAAGACAAGCACAGCCAACCACCATCAAGAAGAAAAAAAATAGAACTTTTCAAAGTATCCTGTCTCACACTTTCAACCCAGGGATTTCACAAACAGCACTTACCTTTTTAGTCGCGTTGTACCCTAGAAGAAAAATGTCATTACCCAACACGGCTACCCTATACACAAGGACCATGAATACTACTGCGTTCTCATAACATCAAGTTTTAGACGCAGTACCCCGCATCTCCACCAATATCACTCAGCCGTTTAAGGATCAACCAATTAACATGTCAATGACTTGATAATACTCTTGGGGATTCTAGAGTACGTATCTCCTTAGGAAGCCGCTACTACATAAGTGCGCGAAGCGCCACCTATCAGGCTGACCGTTACAGTGTCAGTTCGTAGTACGACCAAAGAGTTGGTGCCGACTCGCTTATCTGAGAGGTACGGTGGCTGAGGACACTAATCAGGCTTCCGTCATGTCAGACCCATGTACCCTAGCTAATCATCACATGCAACAACTAATGACACGACAACTAACGTCACAACGACTAACCAAGACAACATGTAACAGTGACAATCAGAGCACACTACGAATTACAAACAGGATCATTCACACTCCAAGCATTCACAGACATAAGGAGAGAGTAAAGAGTTTACATCCTCATATTTACTTCTAGCATGGGATACAAAGAGAACTCAAGTCATGCTCACCTAACAATGCGAGGCGTCGACTTGAAATCATGATGGTGGTCGGTGTGTTGTCTCGAGGATGCCACAGCGTGTCACTTCCGCAACGGAGCTCTCTTCGAAACGCACACCGACCATTTTTTATATACATTTCTAATTACCTCTAGTTACATGTGTCCTGCGTCATTGCTTTCCCCAATCAACCGACCTTTCATGCTCTTATGTGGACGCGACCAAAAGTCTTGAGTCAGAGTTTACACTCGACCGACCTTTCCTTTGTTGTGCGGACACTCGTGCCACCCGGTTTTTAGATAACCAGTATCCACGTGGCCGTGTTTTTCTGGGTCAAGCCTTGCGGATTACGATTATACTCCGTTTCGATCACTACCTCGTACCTGGACTTCGATCCCACCTTTTTAACCCTTACAATACAATACAATACAATACAATACAACTTTATTGTCTGTTCGAGTCCAGGCACGACAGAAATTTGCCTTTCGGCTCGTCATGAAACAACAATATAAGACATTAACAAACGCTGCAAAAGCATATCATGAAAAATTATCATTGCAGCAATCTATCACAAGCAATCTGTCACAAGATGGGAGGTAATGTTAAGTAGATCATACTTATCGCGGCGTTATAAACGAGAGTTCAAAATCGAGACAGCAGTTGGAATAAAAGACTTCTTAAAAACATTCCTTTTGGCAAGTGGCATGTTGAAACGTCTGCCTGATGGGAGCATTTGAAACTGATCAGAGAGTGGGTGACTAGGATCATTGACAATGCTAGCAGCTATCCTTCGGACAGCTCTATGGTACAGATCATCTACTGGGTACTGTCCTAGGCCAATGATCTTCTCAGCTGTTCTGACGATACGTGACAGTCTGCCCCTGTTTTTCATACTGAGATTGCCATACCAAGCAGTGATGTTAAACGTCAGTATGCTTTCTATCAGGCTTCTATAAACGGATTCTAAAACCCTGGAACTGACATCAAAACTTCTCAGTTTCCTAAGAAGGTACAGACGCTGGTTTGCTTTTTTCACAATCAGATCAGTGTTTCCAGTGAAGGACAGCCCACTATCCACGACTGTGCCAAGGTACTTAAATTCAGTGACCACCTCTACAGGTTGATTATTAATGGAGACAGGTACAAAAATATCATCAACTTTCCTGTCATCAATGACGAGTTCCTTGGTTTTCTGTACATTCATTTCCAGAAAACTATCTTTGCACAATGACTCTAATACTGCTATCTGTGCAAAGTACTCGGCCAGACTGTCTTCTTTTTGGAGTAGGCGTACAAGGGCCATGTCGTCTGAGAACTTTAAGAGACGAGAAGTGGCAGTGTGACAACGCATATGGTCTGTGTATATAGAAAACAATGTCGGAGAGAGGACACAACCTTGAGGGCAGCCTGAATTTAGCACCACTTGGTCAGACAGACTGCCATGTACATTTATCCTCCCTATTAACCCTAGCTATCATAATTTTCACTCTGTGACAAATATTTAAGTCTAACAGCTAAATTCTATTAATACACGACAGTGCACATTAGAGAATAAATCATGAAAATCTATTACTTCAAAATTTTCTTTGAAAGGCATTAATGAAGATATAGAAATTATGACATAATCTACTACAGAGCTATTTTTACATGTAAATTTTCCAGTGTTTGCATCATTACCAAATCTTCCATTAACACTTAGTAAAGCTAAAGCTTTGCGGAAATTAATAAGTTTAAGCACCATATTATTTATTGATTTATCCTGAGATGTTCTAGGTATTTTTATTGCTATTCATGTCACTTCCATCATCTATCCAAGTATTAGTTGCCTGCTCGGCGTTAAACCCAAATAACTAACTAATCTATCCAAGTATTGCTGTCTAATAAATCATTTAAAATTAAATTGTCTTTTCTACAGTTTAAATCTCCTAACATACAAAAAGAAATATAATTTTGTAAATAGTTGGTTACAGCATTTTCTATTTCCTCAAAACATTTGTTAAAGTATTGGGAACCTTCTGGTTCAATATAGGATGTACAAAATAATTTTTTTTTTTTATGTTGCAATTTTGTGAAGTATTGTAGTCTTGGCTTTTAGATTATATACTATAGTAAAACTTGCAAAGAGCAAAATATAAGTTTATGTTGCATTAATATCTTGTTGTTTTTAAAATATTCAGTTTTTTCTTTTGGGTCTGGCTTGTATGCACAATTTTATGAAATATTTGCTGCAATAAATCATTGCATACATAATTTACTTTTGTATTTGTTGTTTTGGTGGTTGTTGCTGTTTGTCAGCAAATATGAATGATTACATGAATCTTATTGATCACATAACTGCCCTGAAACTTGATCTAAAGCAATAATTATGAATGACTACCACAATAGCTCCGTGGAAAAGTAAAACTTTTTTCTCTCTCTCCCTTTCTCTCCCTCCTTCCTCTCTCACTCTCACTCTCCCTCCCTCTCCCTCCCGCTCTCTTCCTCTGTTTCCCTCTGTCTCTTTCTCTCCTCCCTCTCTCTTGATTCTACTTTTCTTTACTCTTCTTTTAGTTGCTACATGTATAAATAATTTATTATATTCATGAAAATCATATACAGTCATCATACTAATTATTGGATAATTTTTGTATTTAAAACAAGTTTTAATGTTGAATTAAAAATGCAAAACCCAAAGAAGTTTCCTTCATTATAAGATAAAGAATAAGAATTAAAGACAAAAATTTGAGAAAAAAAATCAACATGATTAACTCACCAAGAAACAGAATAGGCAATAAACCATGCAAAGCAAAATTATGGAGTACACACAATAAATTGTGGGGAACTTAATTAATATTTATTATGCATAAATTAGCATAATTCCCCACAAGGATGGCATAGAATTTGTCATATTTTTTAATTATTTTTAAGACTTACAACAATTTAAAATTCTTTACTCATTGTTCTCTTCCCTTTTTGGTATAAATAATAAATGTGCTTTAGGTATTGAAGCCACAAATGGGACTTAATGTTGTTCCCCACACTGATGGTTATAAGTGCGTGGACTTTGGTTCCCCACTTGGTTAGGTAGCCCAATATGCGTGTGTGTGTGAGAGAGTGAGAGACAGAGAGAGAGAGAGAGCGTCTGTTTTTTTTTTTATATATAATATACAGTGGACCATAATATCCGAGTGTCAAGAGTACATTGAATACTGCATGTACTATGTATAATGTTTTTGCCTTCATATGTGTGTACGCGATATTTTTGGGCGCGCGCTCACGTGTGTGTGTGTATGTGCGCGTGCATGCTGTGTGTGTGTGTGTGTGTGTGCATGCTGTGTGTGTGTGTGTGTGACAGAGAGAGAGAGAGAGAGAGAGAGAGAGAGAGAGAGAGAGAGAGAGAGAGAGAGCACATATATACATGTGCCTTTGCTGTATGAATTCTAATGTACTTAATGATTTTCTGTGTATTGCTTTACTTTGCATTTTTACTCATTTTATATTTTTGTGCGTACGCGTTATGCGCGTACGTATGTCTGGAGTGCGTGTCCGAGAGCGTGTGTGTATATGTGTGCGTGTGTGTCTAAGCACATGCGTGTGCAAGTTTGTGTTTGTGTGTGTGTGTGTGAGCGTGCGTGTGCGTGCGTATGTGCGGGCGTCAGCGAGTGCGTACATGCGTGTGTGGTATGTGTATGTTTACATGTCTATGTCATTTATGTAGTAGATGTATCAACGGCAAGTTTGAAAACTGGTCCTGTTACCAGTAACTTCTACCGTTGGAAAATAAAGGTTTATTGTTCATTGTTCACTCTTCAATGAAAGAACTCAATTAAAAAATGACTGAAAAGAAACAGGATTTAATTTACAAACAATCATATTTTATTTTGTATGTTTGGTTTACAAAACTCTTAATTTTAATACAGTGCATCACCAGGACATGTTGGCTAAAAAGGATCAACCTTAGTGCCCCTGATTGACATTACAATGTTCCAAATTTGAATCATAAGTCTATTCTAGCTAGGCTGTGTCCATTAAGTGTCATTTTCATATTTAGAATGATCCTTCCTCTTTAGCCGTGCATGTTCCTTATTGGCCCAGTCAATCAACAAGTAGCCCAGGATAAATGCTGAAACATAAATGAAACAAAATATTTCATTGTGAATTCCATGACACTGAAAAATCAACTATGTTTCATTAAAAAAGACACAGCAACATGTGTATTTTCTTTGCAGCTGAAATTGCATTAATTATCCATGTACATGTACCCACACATTAAAATACACGTATGTACCCACTCCATACAATTTTCCCTTCTTTGAAACATGTATTGATATATCGTATAACAAGGAAATTAATATTCATGAATTTGTTTGATATACTTTTCTTCCCATAATCCCTTGCACACCAAGATGATTCGATTTTGATGATACTTGCATTTACAAAACGGAAACGCAAACTATGCTCACACTGCAACATTAACAAGCTCTTTTTCCTTAGCGTGTATGAATGCTCGCAATGTATATGAGTGTTTCTTCAATACTCATAACACTGAGGGGTCACAGCATTCAAAACCCAAAATATTAATTAATACTATTTGTTTTGGAAAAATCTAACCAGTCTTGTGATTTACTAATGTTATTGTATCTGGAAAATCAGTAGCTTAAAAAAATTCAATTATTAGTATTTTTAATTTTATTTAAATTACAATTATTATGCTCAAAATGGCGTCGATGAATTGGAAAACCTTGCCCCTGCTATATTATCGATCCATATTTCAACACCAACACTATCAACCCTCATTTATTTGAGTGTATGTGATTATCGATAGTTTAGTAAAGCAGCAGAATGTTCAAAAACATCAATTTCATTTGTTTCTGCTGTGAAATTTGGCTTTGAAATTGGGGGTAATTTGTGCACCAGAGGCGTCACATACACATGGCCTTTAAAAAAAGGTGAAGCAGACGACAAAGTAATGAAACAAAGAACATTTTAGTCCTACCTAAAAATCTCATGAAATACACATATATTTTTATGATTTATAAGAATACCGATACTGCGGGAGGTTTTGGATGGCTTGTTTTGATTATGTCACAGACATCATGCAAATGGCCAGCGTTTGTTTTTTATTCATATTTTAAGAACGCGATAAAATTGTGAGGTTGGAAAGGTACTGGAAGGTTTATTTTCAAATACTGCACAAACCCTGATGATGTTTAGCGGGAAATAGTCACGTGACTTGGTTTTGTAGACCAAAATCAATGAGGTGTCACACACACAGTATCCCATGTGCGCAAATTACCGCGAAATATTTTCAGTACGGGGGTTCTGCCCGATTTGAAAGATCGACGCTGCTTTGCCTTTAATTTTGTGTCATCTTGTGCTATAGGTGAGTTCACAAGTGTTTCTAATGCTGTAATTAAAGGTCTTGTATTAAGACCGCATGCATATTTTGAGCTTTTGGATGGATAAGACTAGAGCATTCGCGTTGTGTTTACATTTTTTTTACTCAGTGTCATATGTCATGCAGGTAGTTCTCAGAGTCGTATTTGTAGCCTATGTGTTATTTAAAAAGAAAACCAACACAGATTGTTTGTGTGTGAGTTTGCTTGACACTTTTATTTCATCTCACCTACTATTGTTTTTTTCTTCTATTGTATTTTTCTTTTTTTGCTTTGCCCTCATTTTTGGTAATTTTCATGCACTGGTGATGTGCATAATGCAGGTTACCATTTTCAGGTTATTGCTTAAATTTCATCACAGAATAAAATTAATTTATTCTATTGTTGTTATTTCATTTGTCTTCATGTAAAAAAAAACAACATGTTACTTGTGTCTTTTACTGATTTTAAGAAAAATAAATTTTACAGTAAAACAAATTAAAGAAGAGGTAACAAATGGCGTCACACAATTTCTTGCCTCACATCGATTTCGAGTCTCGCAAATTTCCTCTTAAAATTATTCATATGGGTAGTAATAAGAGTTATTTAATTATGGTATTAGTTGTTGTGCAACAAATGTTATTTCAACTGGTTATTATAATGGTTTTGTGTCACAACATCATGCAGGTTACCAGCATGGGGGGTCCATTATTGGGAATGAAGTTTGTGTCCAAAGCGTCAGTCAATGTTGCTGATTTATCGTTTTCATATTCAGATAGGTATTGCATTTACCGTTAAAATGGAACTAGTCTTAGGTTTTTTAGAATAATTTTTAAAAATTGGTCTGTTCCCACTTTTTTCTTATGAGTACTGAAGAAACACCCATATCCTATACACACACAAGCAGAGAAAACACGCCAAGAAATGTGTGAGTCCTCGCGCTTGGACCATAATTATGGCGTTGAGGCGTGTCCCCTGGGTGGTGGATAGAGGGTCCCTCGCGAGAGGGGTGCACCGAATGAAATAAGGTACCGTGAACCAACATGGTCTAAGGGAAGGTGACCCGACAGAAAACCCCTGGTCCACCTAGTAAGGGGGTTGGGCGTGGGGGTAGCTTCCCCACCCTACAAAAAAAGGAAATAGCTACAAAAACGCCGACGAAAAGACAAACAGTAATTCCTTTCCTGGAGGAGGAAGGTTCTTCTACCAGAAGATTTATGATATCCTGTGGTGAAAGCCGGAAGTCTTCGGAAGCCACAGGACCGAGCCGCCTCTATCCAGGGACACAACCATGGGCATAATTATGGAATGTCAAGACCATGTACCAGAGTGGCAAGGCCGCCCAGATAGCAGCGGAAATGCAAAAGTACAACCTTTCCCTGCTAGGTATCAGTTAAGCCAGATGGACGCAGTCTGGCCAGAAAAGGCTGTTAAGTGGGGAGATGATTCTGTATTCAGGTCATGAAGAGGAGAATGCCCCCCATACAGGAGTAGCATTCATGCGGTCACCAGTGGCACAGAGAGCGCTGATGGGCTGGGAACCTCTTGGGCCAAGAATTATCACAGCAGCCTTTCGAACCAAGAAAAAGCTCAAGCTGAACGTCATCCAGTGTTATGCGCCCACTAATGACAGTGACGAGGAAGAGAAACAAAAGTTCTATGACCGACTCCAGAGTGCCGTGGACAAATGTGCGGAGCGAGCCATCACCATCATCATGGGCGATTTTAATGCCAAAATAGGGGAGGACAACACCGGATACGAAGAGGTGATGGGGAGGACAGGGACTAGGGGAGGTTAGTTATTTGGGTTTAACGCCGAGCAGGCAACTAAGGCCATCTCACGGCGGGAAGGGTAAAAATCTGGTCAGCCAGACTAAAAGAAAGGTCTTAAGACATGATGTAAATATACCTTAAAAATATGTCAGGCTAAAATGTCGCACAGGTCTTTAAAGAAAACGTCGGAAGACTCTCAGAAAGGTCAAAATAATAGAAACATCATAGTCTATAAACGCTCAAATCTTATTAAAAATATGGCACTCTCTCAGAAAACTGAAGATCTTGTCCGGGGGCACATCCCGGAACAAAACCTTCAAGGAGTCTGCTGTGAAATGTTTATACCTTGTGTCGATTAGATCAGCACAAGACAACAAAAAATGTTGAACAGAGTACTGCTCGTCGCAGGCACAACACCATGGACGCTCCTTAAGTAAATTTAAGTAAATAAGAGTGCGTAACATACGTGTGGCCGATGTGGAGCCGAGCCAGGACAGTCTCCTCACGGCGGCTGCCGCAGCGATAAGGTAGACCGTCGGACAACTTAGGAAGGGCTTCATGCAGCTTGTTAGCTTCCTCTTTGTCCCACTCGGACTGCCACTCACGGGCTATGTACGCACTAGCCACATGTCTAAAATCACTATAAACAGTCTGTGTGTCAGGGACAGGGTCATTGCGGGCATCGTTGGCAGCAGAATCTGCGATCCTGTTGCCCTCGATGCCCACATGCCCTGGCACCCAAATAAAAATGATATCATAATATTCCTTCATCAAGTCCGCGTGGAGCTCTCTGATCTGCACCAGCAGTGGGTGGTCATTTCCCGTGCCCTGAAGGGCCTGCAGGGCAGAAAGAGAGTCAGACAGAATCAGGAAGTTCCTTTCTCTGGATCGATAAGCATGCCTGAGTGCCAGCAGAACCGCCTGCTCTCTCTCTCTTGGCTTGACTTCGCGAACGAAGATTTTATAGGAGTTGCCCACGACGTCTGCAGGCTTGTTCGTGGCTGCGGAGGCCAATCCGAGACAGGCAGGTTCGACCGCAGTGGCTGCAGGGGAAGGTATGGCCAGGGTTCTGAGCGGCGGCATCTCTGTTTTTTCTCCTGAGCCGCTTGTCCTTAAGGCTAGCTCTGTGAGAGTCCTCAAAGGAGACAGCTGCCTTGTAGATGGTGGAGCGCCAGGTGTCATGGTCCGCAGCAAGCGAAGACCACTGGTGGTGGTCGATTTGGCAGGCACTAAGTGACCTCTTGAGACAGTCTTTGTATCTCTTCTTTGGTGCCCCTCTGTCACGGTGTCCAGTAGCAAGCTCGCCGAACAGGGTGATCTTTGGTAGGCGATGATCCTCCATCCTGGAGACATGCCCCGTCCAGCGGAGCTGTGTCCGCAGCAGCAAAGCCTCGATGCTCACAGTTTCAGCCTGTTCAAGGACCTCGACGTTGGTGACATAATCACTCCAGTGAATGCCCAGGATGGTACGCAGGCAGCGCTGGTGGAAGCGTTCGAGGAGTCGTAGTTGGCTGCGGTAGAGGGCCCAGGACTCGGAACCATACAGCAGGGTGGTGAGGACCACAGCTCTGTACACGCTGATCTTGGTGCCTGTTTTCAGCTGTTGATTGTGCCACACCCGCTTGAAAATTCGCCCGAAAGCGCTGTTCGCTTTTGCCAGCCTGCTGTCAAGCTCCTTGTCCAGCTTGGCATCCGACGTGATAATGCAGCCAAGGTAAGTAAACTGGTGCACTGACTTTAGTTCAGACTCGCCAATGGTGATGTGAGGAGGGTGATACACTGTCTTGGGTACCGGCTGATGGAGGACCTCTGTCTTTTTCAGACTGACCTCGAGTCCAAAGAGCTGGGCAGCATCTGCGAAGCAAGACGTGATGCGCTGCAGGGCTCTCTCTGTGTGTGCAACGAGGGCAGCATCATCAGCAAAAAGCAGCTCACGAATCAGTTGGTCTAGGGTTTTCGTGTGGGCCTGCAGTCGTCTGAGGTTGAACAGGCTGCCATCGAGACGATACCTGATGTACACTGCATCGTCATCATCGAGGTCCACTGTGGCCTGCTTCAACATCATGCTAAAAAAGATGGTGAAGAGGGTCGGTGCCAGCACGCAGCCCTGCTTTACGCCGTTGAGAATAGGGAATGGTTCTGAGAGGTCATTGTTGAGTCTGACCTGGCCTTGCTGGTCCTCGTGTACCTGGACAATCATGTTGAGGAACTTTGGGGGACAGCCAAGTCGCTCCAGGATCTGCCACATGCCTTGCCTGCTCACAGTGTCGAACGCTTTTGTTAGGTCGACAAATGTTACGTACAGCCCTTTGTTCTGCTCGCGGCACTTCTCCTGTAGCTGTCTCAGCACAAAGACCATATCGGTGGTGCTCCTGTTTGCTCTGAAGCCACACTGGCCCTCTGGGAGTTGGTCTTCAGCGATGGCAGGTACCAGCCGATTCAGGAGCAGCCTTGCAAGGATTTTCCCAGCAATGGACAGCAGGGTAATTCCCCGATAGTTGGAACAGTCAGACTTCTCGCCTTTGTTCTTGTACAGGGTGATGACGACTGCATCACGGAGATCTTTTGGTAGTGTTCCTTCCTCCCAGCAGCAGAGAAAGAGGTCATGGAGCTTGTTGTGCAGTGATGTGCCTCCATGTTTCCAGATCTCTGGCGGTATTCCATCAATGCCTGCTGCTTTGCCACTCTTGAGCTGGTGGATGGCTGTGAGGGTCTCTTCAGCGGTGGGCGGTTCGTCCAATTCAACCTTTACTGGGAGGTGTGGGATTTGTAGGACGACTGCTTCTTGAACAGTGCGCTCAGCGCTGAAGAGGCTCTGAAAGTATTCCGACCAGCGGTTCAAGATGGAGGTATTATCTGTGAGGAGTGCCTGGCCATTCGCGCTTCGCAGGGGACTTTGTACCAGGTGCCTGGGGCCATACACTGCTTTCAGTGCTTCGTAGAAGCCCCTGTAGTCACCATTGTCAGCGCAAAGCTGGGTCCATTGTGCAAGTCTGGTCCACCACTCATTCTGGAGATATCTGAGCTTGCGCTGGAGACTGCTGCAGACGAGGCGGAAGGCAGACTTCTTCACAGGGCAGGAAGGCTGGGCTAGGTGGGCCTGATGGGCGGCTCTTTTTTTTGCTAGGTGTTCCTGGATCTCTACATCGTTTTCGTCAAACCAGTCTTTGTTCTTCTTTCTGGCGAAACCCAAGACTTCTGCAGAGGATTTTGCAATAGCAGTTTTCAGTTGTTCCCAAAGTGTTTCAGGGGAGGAGTCTACTGGGTCCGCTGTGTCTTTGAGCCTGCGCTGTAAATCTGTCTGAAAGGCAGCTTTCACATCGTCACGCTGAAAGCTGGCAACATCAAGCTTTTTCTTGGGGGGCCCCCATTTCTTGGGTTTTGGCTTGAAGTGGAGCCTGAGTTTGCAGCGGACAAGGCGGTGGTCAGTGTGGCACTCTGCGCTGGGCATCACTCTGGTGAGGAGGACGTCACTGCGGTCCCTCTGACGCACTAGGATATAGTCGATAAGGTGCCAGTGTTTGGAGCGAGGATGCATCCAGGTGGTCTTTCGACTATCCTTTTGCTGAAAAGTAGTGTTGGTGATGACCAGTTGCCAGCAGAACCGCCTGCAGTTCCGCACTAAATACAGATGAGTGGTCTGGGAGGCGGTGCTTAAATGGGCGTCTAGGATGGCGAGAGGACACTGCGGCCGCAGCCACTCTCCCATCCTCAGACTTTGACCCATCGGTATAGATGCGACAATAGCCAGGAAAAATTGAAAGCAGTTCATTGAGGCTCTGTTGGTATATGGCTGGTGGAGTAGAGTCTTTCTTGTGGGCAGTCAAGTCCAGCAAGATGTCAGGAACTGTGTGATGTGTTGCAGGGATTCCGAAACTCTGTCCAGGTTCAATCCGGCCGCCTGCAGATGAGGTCGGACACGGAAAGAAAGTGGACGGACAGCTCCCGGATGGGTATTGTAAATCTCTGCAAACGATGGTTTAAAAACACAATCATAGGCAGGATTGTCTGGATGGGCCTTCAGTTTCAGAACGTAGCTGAGCATGAGGCGGATGCGGCGGAGCTTGAGAGAAGGCTCCCCTGCCTCGGCATACAGACTAGGAACTGGAGACGTCCTGAAGGCCCCAAGACATATCCGCAGACCCTGATGGTGAATTGTGTTCAGACGCTGTAGCACAGACTTGGAAGCTGAGCCATACAACACAGAGCCGTAATCCAGTTTGGACCAAACAAGGGCCCGGTACAGACGAAGTAAGACAGTACGGTCCGCACCCCAGTCAGTACGACCGACGACACGAAGAATGTCGAGAGCCTTCTGACAAGAGGTTCTAAGGTAATTAATATGGTTGCGGAAGGTAAGTCTTTTGTCAAAAATGACCCCCAGAAACTTTGCCTCCTCGGCCACCTTAATTGGCACTCCAGCAATGCTCAGGCTAGGTTCTGGAAAAATTTCGTCTGGTTAGTAAAATGCACACAAACAGTCATGGAGGGCGAGAACTTGAATCCATTGAGAGACACCCACCGCTGGATGCGATCAACGCACAGCTGCAAGCGCCTCTCAAGGGACGCAAGTCCTCGACCACGTGCGCACAAAGCAAAGTCGTCAACAAACAAAGAGCATTCAGAATCATCCTTGACGGCCTTTACAATGTTATTAATTTTAATACTAAATAAAAGAGGAGATAGAATGCTGCCCTGTGGGACACCCATCTCCTGTTCAAAGGAGTCGGAGAGGGTGCAGCCCACACGGACATGGAACGACCGGTTAGTCAAAAAATTGTGAATAAAAACGGGCAGGTGCCCTTTAAAACCCATGTCCAACAAGTCAGACATTATGCCATACTTCCAGGTAGTGTCATACGCTTTCTCAAGATCGAAGAAAATTGCATAGACATGCTGCTTGTTGACAAAAGAATCTCGAATAAATGATTCAAAGCGGACTAAATGGTCAGTTGTACTACGGAAGCGCCGGAAACCGCACTGGAGGTCTGTGAGGAGACCCTGTGACTCAAGATGCCACACCAGGCGGGCGTTGACCAGGCGCTCCATAGTTTTACATAAACATGATGTCAAAGCGATAGGCCGGTAGTTGCCCGGGTCGGAAGGATCCTTACCCGGCTTGGGGATCGGTACAACCACAGCCTGGCGCCAAGACGGCGGAAAATGACCGGTTCCCCAGATATGGTTAAAGGCCTTGAGAAGTACAAGGAGTGACCTCTCAGGCAGATGCGTTAGGAATTGATAGTGGACGGTATCTAGGCCAGCAGCAGAGTCATTACATTTCTGCAAAGCTTGCTGCAATTCTGATAATGTAAACGGGACATTATAGTCTTCTGAGTTATCGGACTTAAAATCACAAATACGAGACTCTCGCTTCTCCTTCTCTCTCTGGAAGAAAGGTGAATAATGCTCCGTTGAAGAATTATGGGCAATGGTGGAGGCAAGCAAATTGGCCACAGCTTTTTTATCTGTAACCAAACTGGCACCATCTCTAAGATGGCCAACAGAAGCCGAGCCACCTCTGCCCCTAATTCTCCGAACAGCCTTCCATACTTTCTGGGACGGAGTCCGAGAAGTTAAAGATGAGACGAAGCGTCTCCAGGAAGCACGGCGTTCACGTTTAAAAATGTAACGGGCTTTCGCCCTCTGTCTTTTAAAGGTTAAAATATTTACTTGCGATGGATTACGGAAAGCACGTCGCTGAGCAGATTTGCGCGCTATTTGGGCCTTGCGGCACTCTTCATTGAACCATGGTACTCTCGGCTTTCGAGGGACTGATGCGGAAGTTTTAGGGATGGTTTCACCCGCTACGTCCAACAAAATAGTAGTAAAAGAAGAAATAGGTTCTTCAGATGACATGACCACCTCCTCTGTAATACGAGACTGACAGAGGGAGGCGAACAGAGGCCAGTTAGCTTTCTTAAGATTCCAGCGCCCCACCGGCGGATCCTCCCCACAGCTGACCGATGACAGGACTACTGGGAAGTGGTCACTACCACACAGGTCATCGTGAACCTTCCAGTCAAAGTCCAGCATAAGAGAAGGATCACACACAGTGAGGTCTAGAACAGAACTAGATCCTGAACCTGGGTTAGAGTATGTAGGTGAACCATCGTTAAAGACACATAGGTTAAGTTGAGAAAAAAACATCTTCTAACATCTGACCTCTGCCATCATAGTGGTCACTACCCCAAAGGTGAGCGTGACCGTTAAAATCCCCCATGAGAATAAAGGGAGGGGGCAGTTGATCAACTAAATTAAAAAAATCATTACTACAGACCCGCAGGGATGGTGGCAGGTAAATACTGCATATAGTTATGGTCTTCTTCAAGGTAACCCGAGGTGTCGATGCTAACGGGGCTAAATAAAATTTGGCTACTAATGATAAGAGCCACTCCACCCGAGCGCCTCTCCGAATCAGAGCCTTTATGTATAGCGTTAAAACCATTAAAGGACACAGGGTCAGAAGTCTTCAGGTAAGTCTCCTGAAGAGATATTACTGAGGGGTTATAGCACTTGACTAAAAGACGTACTTCCTCAAAGTTAGCTTGAAAACCACGACAATTCCACTGAAGCAGAGAGTCCATGATTATGTCTTATCTGGGGGTGCGGAGTTTTTCCCCCCTTTTTCCTTTGCCTTGGAAGGAGTCGGAGAAACAGAGGGGGGCCGGCTCCCGGGCCTCCTCTGGTTCTTAGGAGATGAAGGGGTTGGAGCTGCCGCAGCATCGGCAACTTCCACTCCCTCCATCTGCTCCTCCAATGCAGCATATTTGTTTTGAAGGGGGACATCAGTGTTCCCCTTCTGGGCCCGTGCGCACGGCGGTCCCATAGATTTCTTTGACTTCTGGTCCTGGGCAGCGTTCCTGCCGCTAGAGTTAGCGGCCTTAGAAGGCTGACCAGAGCCAGAAACCTTTGGTGTTGACAAACTAGCAGGTTTGGGTGGGGGCTGAGGCTTAGGGGCAGCAGAAGGCGGTGCCACCGGACCGGTAGCGTCCACCCTCTGCGTTCCCTGGCTCCTCGTCACCACCGGAGGAGGGTTACTCTCCAGGGGTGAGAGGATCCGAGGCTCCGCCCCCAACCAAGAAGTTGGGGTTTGACAAGAGAAGTCTTTGGTGGGGCGCTTGCCTGCCACCGCAGCACTGAAAGTATACACAAAGTTGTTATTTGAGTTTGGCGCCGCCTCAGCTGCACCAGGACCGTCAACCAGTTTTTTTTGCGTCCGCAAAGGACAGCCCCTTCTCCACACGCACCTGTGAATCCTGCACTCGGAGATCCAACGAGGGCACTTCTTGTCCGAAGCCATATGCACCCCCTGGCAATTCACACACAGGGGGATGGCTGTGCAGGACTCAGCAGAGTGTCCGGGCTTAGTGCAACGGGCGCATAGAGCCTCTGCCTGGCGGCATGTCTTCTGCCCATGGCCATACTTTTGGCACTTGAAGCACCGAAGGGGGAGAGGGACGTACTTTTTCACTTTTAGGGAGTAGTAACCTCCCCAGATGGTAGTAGGAGCTGTGGGGGTGCCAAACGTCAGGATGATGGTAGGGAGACGGATCTCCCTACCACCTCGCTTGGAAATGAAGCGCCTGACGTAGGTCACCCCCTGTGACTTAAGGTTCCGTACAAGTTCATCTTCAGACAGTTCGGCCAATGCTTGATCTTTAATCACTCCTCTGGAGGAATTCATTGTTTTGTGGGGAGTGACCTCCACTGGAGTGTCTCCGATGGAGGAGAGCCTCAGTAGCCCATTGGAGTCTGCCCGGGTACGGCACTCTACCAACAAGTCACCAGACCTGAGGCGCTGGGCCTCAGGCCTGCCAACACGGCTCCTGAGGGTCTCCCCTACCAGGAAAGGGTGCAGCTTTGAAACAGGCTTCTCTTTAACTTTGCTGTAGATAATGAGAAAGCGAGGCCAGGCGGCCGACGCCTGAGGTGTCGCTTCCTCACAGTCAGAGTCACTATCGTTCTCAATGACAATGTCGGCGGCTATGTGCCGCTTTGGTGCTAGTTTTGGTTTTTTGATATTTTCCATATTATAGTATGATAGATATTCATCCCCCGGGGGTCCCCGCCCGCCACCGAGCCCAACAAGGGAAAGTGCAACTGTCGGCGGGTCTCCAGCCGACGCACAATGGAGACTGCCCGAAAGATATACTCAAGGGGGTAAGCCTGATTGAACCGTTTGAGCCACCGCCTTCTATCACACTGTTGAATACAGGGGAATACTGGCGTAAAGCACCTAATCAGCATCAGAGGCTATAGCATGGTGCTCCGTATAACAACCCGCATGTCAACAGGGGGATAGGGCTCGACGTGACAAGAGCCGATTGACTAGGCCGGTACGACTAGCCTCCCGTTTAGGCAGAAGTCAAGGCCAAAGTGGAGTGTTTCAGCCACCAGGATCCTCTTCTCCCCCGACACGGGTCTCCAAGCACGGCAAACACTTGGGATCCAAAGGACCAAAAGCTCACGCGTATTTTTAAGGACCAATCCAACATGGTAAGACCTGGGTAAGCACAGCTCCTTAAAAACCGGACCAGTGAAAAAGACTGAACAACATATCTGCTGACATCAAGTCCTAATCCTGGACAAAGATGGCACCCGTCTGCTAGCCCACTCAGTCAGGGACCGAGTGGACTACCCACCCACGCCACGTGGAGGCCGGTGCCGGGTAGGCAGGGGCTAGGGGAGATGAGTGAGAACGGGGAGAGGTTTGTAGACTTTTGTGCTCTATACAGACTTATCATTGGAGGCAGCATCTTCCCACACAGAAGAATACACAAAGCAACGTGGGTCTCACCTGACCATACTACAGAGAACCAAATAGACCATATCTGCATTAGCAAGAAATTTAGAAGATCCCTTCAAGATGTTCGAGTGAGGAGGGGAGCAGATATCGCCTCAGACCACCATCTGCTCACCTTAAGAATAAAGCTCAAGTTAAAGAAAAGCCGCACAGAGACAACAAGAAGACAGCGCTATAATGTAGGCCTCCTGAGAGAGACTGGAGTGAGAGAAGAGTTTAAACTGGTGCTGTCCAACCGGTCTCAAGCGCTACAGGAACTAGTAAATGAAGAGGAGGCGGTCACCACAGAGTAGCAGTGGAAGGCAGTTAGAGAGGTGCTGAACTCAACCTTTAAAGACACTGTAGGGTTCAGGAAACACCATCACAAGGACTGGCTGTCGGCACAGACCTTGAAGAAGATAGAAGTGAGTAAGCAGAAGAAAGCAGTTCTCAACAACAGTCGCACGAGAGCAGCCAAAGCAAGGGCACAGGAGGAATACTCGGAAGCCAACCGCGAGGTGAAGAGGAGTATCAGGGCAGACAAGAGGGCCTACACAGACAGCCTGGCTGCAGAGGCAGAAAAGGCAGCAGGCAGCGGCAACATGAAACAGCTCTACAACATTACCAAAAGATTGTCGGACACGTATGGCCATACAGAAAGACCAGTAAAAGACAAGGAAGGCAAGCCTATTGCAGACAGAGCAGACCAACTCGACAGATGGGCCGAGTATTTTGAAGAGTTACTGAACAGACCCAGCCCACCTGACCCCCCAGGGATCCATCCAGCAGAGACCGACCTACCCATCAGCTGTGACAGACCCAGCCGGGAAGAGATCAGAAGAGCAGTGGCATTTTTGAAGAACGGCAAAGCAGCAGGCCCAGATGGCATCCCAGCGGAGTCTCTGAAAGCAGACCTAGAGACAACAGTGGAGATGCGGTACCCACTGTTTGGAAAGATCTGGGAAGAGGAGGTGATGCCGGCTGACTGGAAGGAGGGGTACCTAATCAAGCTTCCCAAGAAAGGCGACCTCAGCAAGTGTTCCAACTACAGAGGAATCAACTTGCTGTCAGTACCAGGAAAGGTCTTCAACAGGATCATCTTGGAGAGAATGAAGAGCTCCGTTGACCCCCAGCTGAGAGACCAGCAAGCAGGATTCAGGAAGAACCGATCATGTACAGACCAGATCGCCACTCTCCGCATCATCGTGGAACAGTCTCTGGAGTGGAGCTCCCCGCTGTACGTCAACTTTGTGGATTATGAGAAAGCATTTGACAGTGTGGACCGAGAGACTCTGTGGAAACTCCTACGACACTACGGTGTACCCACAAAGCTCGTCCGCCTGATCAAGAGCAGCTACGATGGCATGATATGTCGCGCGATCCACGAAGGGCAGTTCACCAGGGAGCTCCAGGTCAGAACTGGTGTCAGGCAGGGGTGTCTGCTGTCTCCGTTCCTCTTCCTACTGGCCATAGACTGGGTCATGAAGATGACCACAGAGCACAGACGAAGTGGAATACAGTGGACATTGTGGACACAGCTTGACGACCTCGATTTTGCAGACGACTTGGCATTACTGTCCCACACTCATCAACAAATGCAGGACAAGACCACGAGGCTTGCTGACATCTCGTCCCAAGTGGGCCTCACCATTCACAAACAGAAAACAAAGACAATGAGGCTGAACGCAACCAGGGAAGAACCAGTCTTGCTTGCTGGTACCCCTTTGGAGGAGGTGGAGTCCTTCACCTATCTCGGGAGCATCATAGACAAAAAAGGCAGCACTGATGCAGATGTCAGAGCACGAATCGGTAAAGCCAGAGCAGCCTTTCTCCAGTTGAAAAAAGTGTGGAGTTCCAGAGAGCTGACACAACACACCAAAGTCCGGATTTTCAGCTCCAATGTAAAAGCAGTTCTCCTATATGGAGCAGAGACTTGGAGATTGACAAAAACCACAGTCAACAGAGTACAGACCTTCATGAACAGTTGCCTTAGAAGAATTTTGAAAATCCACTGGCCAGAGAAGATCAGCAACGTCAGACTCCGGGAGAGAACAGAGCAGATAACAGCAGAGAATGAAATTGGGCGAAGAAGATGGGAATGGATCGGTCACAGTCTGAGAAAGCCAGCTTCCAGTATCACTAGGCAGGCATTGTCATGGAACCCCCAGGGAAAGAGAAAAAGAGGTAGGCCGAGAAACTCCTGGCGTCGAGACCTCCAGGCAGACATCAAGAGACTGGCAACCACCTGGAGTAGAATCGAAGGAGAAGCACAGGACAGGAGTTGCTGGAGGTCTCTCATCGACGGCCTATACCCGGGTAGGGGTGACAGGCGTAAGTAAGTAAGTAAGTAAAAAAGGGGTACATAATTCAAACTGTAAGTATGATGTTAATTCTGCTTTAAAATGTACCAAATTTTGACATGTTGGAAAATACTTACAGTATATCATAATTTTGTCATTTTAAGTGTCTGTGTGCCACAGTCTTTGTTTAAAAAATAATAATAATAATTACGGTATTTATAATGCGCTTATCTTATAATAATTATAACTCTAAGCGCGCACTCACAACTCGCGCACGCATGCGCACGCTTTAGACGATGACTTGCGTACCACAAACAGTGGAATACATTACGACGGTCAGCTTGGGGTGGGGAGTGTGGTGATATAGTGCTAAAACTGCTGAAAGAGGTGAGTTTTGAGGGTGGACTGGAAGGAGGAGAGAGAGTGTTTCTGACGGAGAGTGAGTGGGAGAGTGTTCCAGGTGGATGGACCGTAGACGGAGAAGGAGCGGGGGCCGAAAGTGTTAAGTTTGGTGCGGGGGGATGTGGAGGCGGAGAGGGTCAGAGGCAGAGCGGAGGGAGCGGGAAGGTGTGTAGGGGTGAAGTAAGTTGGAGAGATATGCAGGAGCGCAGTTGTTCAGGGATTTGTAGCAGAGAGACAGAATTTTGTATTGGATGCGTTGGGGGATGGGGAGCCAGTGAAGGAGTTTGAGCAGGGGTGTGACGTGGTCTTTGTTTACCTGTCATATCTCAGTAAAAGGTGCTAAACCGTACCTCTGTCAGAAATTCAATCCAGAAAACAACAAAACTGGCTAGAAACATACCAGTGGCAGCCAGGAAGTCACCACAGGAACCACTCTACTCATTTCATGATACTGATCACGTACATGTATATATCTCATGACATACCCACAGGTGACAAACAAGTCAGGTAGATTTCAGAACTGTATTCAGTTTTAACGATTTTGACGTAATTCCATCTGAAGAAAATATTAGAAAATATTTTTGAATGTCAAAGAAACTCAACATAGGTCTAAACCGTCACGTGGCGAGTACTACACAGGTCAGAGTCATCGTTCGCTTTACACAGGTATGTACAGGTAGCTCTTCGTCATGATCGTTGATATCGGACTCAAAATTGGTAAGATCTTCAATGTGCACTGAACTGAAGCTGAAGTCCGATTCAGAGTCATCTTCTCTGACAGAATTTGAACAAATGTCATCCAGTAATGCTGCAAATTCAGGGTCGCATTCACTCTCCATGCTCAGGTCATGTTGTAAGCAAAACAGTCTCGAAAAACACCTAACTTTGGATTCAAAACAAACTCGAAAGGCATCCCACATGTAGCGGAAACGGACGTAGGCATATCCCACAATGCATTGATTCTGTTAAAAGTTGGAATGGGTGCAAAATGAACAGGAACTGAGTGGAAACTGAAAGTAGGTATGTACGGGCGGAACAGGGCGGTACGGTCGTACATGGAGTGTTATGTCACGGGCGGAACCGGGTGGTATGGTAGACTTGAACCCATCAGATAGTTATTTGGGTTTAACACCGAGCAGGCGACTAAGGCCATCTCACGGCGGGATGGTTAAAAATCTGGTCAGCCAGACTAAAAGCAAGGTCTTAAGACGTAAATATAGATTAAAAATATCAGGCTAAAATGTCGCACGTCTTTAAAAGAAATGTCTACAGACTCTCAAAAAAGGCAAATAAAAAAGATTCACATAGTCTATGAATGCTCAGATCTTGTTAAAAATATTGCATGCTCGCAAGAAATTGAAGATTTTGTCCGGGGGAACATCCCGAAACCAAACTTTCAAGGAGTCTGCTGTGAAGTGTTTATATCTGGTGTCAATTAGGTCAGCACAATACAGCAAAAAGTGTCGAACAGAAAACTGCTCATCACAGGCAAAACACCATGGACGCTCATCCTGTTTAAGTAAGTAAAGAGTGCGTAACATACGTGTGCCCAATGTGGAGCCGAGCAAGGACAGTCTCCTCACGGCGGCTGCCGCATCGGAAAGGTAGACTGTCGGACAACGTAGGAAGAGCTTCATGAAGCTTGTTCCCTTCCTCTTTGTCCCACTCGGACTGCCACTCGCGGCCTATGTACGCACTAATCACAGGTTTAAAATCACTAAAAACAGTGTGTGTCAGGGACAGGGTAACTGTGGGCACTGTTGGCAGCAGAATCTGCGATTCTGTTGCCTTCGATGCCCACATGGCCTGGGACCCAAATAAAAATGATGTCATAATATTCCTTCATCAAGTCTGCGTAGAGCTCTCTAATCTGCACCAGCAGTGGGTGGTCTGTTCCCGCGCCCTGAAGAGCCTGCAGGGCAGAAAGAGAGTCAGACAGAATCAGGAAGTTCCGTTCCCGAGACTGATAGGCATGCTTGAGTGCCAGCAGAATTGCCTGCAGTTCTGCACTAAATACAGAGGAATGGTCAGGTAGGCGGAGCTTAAATGGGCGTCTAGGATGGCGAGAGGACACTGCAGACGCAGCCACTCTCCCATCCTCAGACTTGGACCCATCTGTATAAAGACGACAATAGCCAGGAAAACTTGAAAGGAGTTCATTGAGGCTCTGTTGGTATATGGCTGGTGGAGTACAATCCTTCTTGTGGGCGGTCAAGTCCAGCAAGATGTCAGGAACTGGTAGTAGCCAGGGTGGAGTGACGTGTTGCAGAGATTCCGAAACTTTGTCCAGGTCCACTCCGGCTGCCTGCAGATGAGGTCAGACACGGAAGGAAAGTGGACGGACAGCTCCCGGATGGGCATCGTAAATTTCTGCAAAAGACGGGTTAAAAACACAATCATAGGCAGGATTTTCTGGATGGGCCTTCAGCTTCAGAACGTAGCTGAGCATGAGGCGGATGCGGCGGAGCCTGAGAGAAGGCTCCCCTGCCTCGGCATACAGACTAGGAACTGGAGATGTCCTGAAGGCCCCCAGACATACGCGCAGACCTTGATGGTGAATTGTGTTCAGACGCTGTAGAACAGACTTGGAAGCCGAGCCATAGACCAAAGAGCCGTAATCCAGTTTGGACCGAACAAGGGCCCGGTACAGTCGAAGTAAGACAATGCGGTCTGCACCCCAGTGAGTACGACCAACAACATGAAGAATGTTGAGGGCCTTCTGACAAGAGGTTCTAAGGTAGTTAACATGGTTGCAGAAGGTCAATCTTTTGTCAAAGATGACCCACAGAAACTTTGCCTCTTTGGCCACCTGAATTGGCACTCCAGCAATGCTCAGGGTAGGTTTTGGAAAAAATTTCGTCTGGTTAGTAAAATGCACACAGACTGTCTTGGAGGGCGAGAACCTGAATCCGTTGAGAGACACCCACCCCTGGATGCGATCAACGCACAGCTGCAAGCGCCTCTCAAGGGACGCAAGTCCTCGACCTCGTGCACACAAAGCAAAGTCGTCCACAAACAAAGAGCATTCAGAATCATCCTTCACGGCCTTTACAATGTTATTTATTTTAATGCTAAATAAAACAGGAGATAGAATGCTGACCTGCAGGACACCCATCTCCTGTTCAAAGGAGTCGGAGTGGGTGGAGTCCACACGGATATGGAACGACCTGTTGGACAAAAAAATTTGAATAAAAACAGGCAGGTGCCCTTTAAAACCCATGTCCGACAAATCAGACATTATACCATACTTCCAGGTAGTGTCATATGCCTTTTCAAGATCAAAGAAAATTGCATAGACATGCTGTTTGTTGACAAAAGCATCTTGGATAAAAGACTCTTAAACGGACTAGATGGTCAGTTGTACTACGGAAGCGCCGGAAACCGCACTGGAGGTCTGTGATAAGACCACGTGACTCAAGATGCCACACCAGTCGGGCGTTGACCAAGCGTTCCATAGTTTTACATAAACATGATGTCAAAGCTATTGGCCGGTAGTTGCCCGGGTCGGAAGGATCCTTACCCGGCTTGGGGATTGGCACAACCACAGCCTGGCGCCAAGATGGCGGAAAACGACCGGTTGTCCAGATATGGTTAAAGGCCTTGAGAAGTACAAAGAGTGAATCCTCAGGCAGATGAGTTAGGAGCTGATAATGGATGGTATCTAATCCAGCAGCAGAGTCAGTACATTTCTGCATGGCTTGCTGCAATTCTGAAAACGTAAAAGGGGCATTATAGTCTTCTGAGTTATCCAATATAAAATCACAAGCACAAGATTCTCGCTTCTCCTTCTCTCTCTGGAAGAAAGGTGAATAATGCTCTGTTGAAGAATTATGGGCAATGGTGGAGGCAAGCAAATTGGCCACAGCCTTTTTATCTGTGACCAAACTGGCACCATCTCTAAGATGGCCGACAGAAGCCGAGCCACCCCTGCCCCTAATTCTTCGAATAACAGCCTTCCAAACTTTTTGGGATGGAGTCCTAGAAGATAAAAATGAGACGAAGCATTTCCAGGAAGCACGGCGTTCACGTTTAAAAATGTAACGGGCTTTTACCCGCTGTCTTTTAAATGTTAAAATATTTGCTTGCGACGGATTACGAAAAGCACGTCGCTGAGCAGATTTGCGCATTTTTTGGGCCTTGCGGCACTCTTCATTAAACCATGGTACTCTCGGCTTCCAAGGGACTGATGTGGAAGGTCTAGGGATGGTTTCACCTGCTACGTCCAACAAAATCAAAGTAAAACAAGAAACAGGTTCTTCAGCTGATATGACCACCTCTTCTGTAAGATGAGACTGACAGAGGGAGGCGAACAGAGGCCAGTTAGCTTTCTTAAGATTCCAGCGCCCCACCGGCGAATCCTCCTCACAGCTGACCGATGACAGAACTGCTGGGAAGTGGTCACTACCACACAGGTCGCCGTGAACCTTCCAGTCAAAGTCCAGCATGAGAGAAGGATCAAACACAGTGAGGTCTAGAACAAAACTAGATCC
Source organism: Semisulcospira habei (assembly GCA_036245525.1). Classification (NCBI taxonomy): domain Eukaryota; kingdom Metazoa; phylum Mollusca; class Gastropoda; family Semisulcospiridae; genus Semisulcospira; species Semisulcospira habei. The sequence goes on along the minus strand of BTPG01000004.1, from coordinate 460,636 downwards.
TGAACCCGAGTTAGAGTATGTAGGTGAGCCATCGTTAAAGACACATAGGTTAAGTTGAGAAAAAACATCTTCTAACATCTGACCTCTGCTATCATAGTGGTCACTGCCCCAAAGGTGAGCATGACCGTTAAAATCCCCCATGAGAATAAAGGGAGGGGGCAGTTGATCTACCAAGTTAAAAATATCCTTGCTACTGACCCGCAGTGATGGTGGCAGGTAAATACTGCATATGGTTATGGTCTTCTTCAAGGTAACCCGAGCTGCGACAGCCTGAAGACAGGTGTCGATGCTGACAGGGCTATATAAAATTTGGCTACTAATGAGAAGAGCCGCTCCACCCAAGCGCATCTCCGAATCAGAGCCTTTATGTATAATGTTAAAACCATTAAAGGATACATGGTCAGAAGTCTTCAGGTAAGTCTCCTGAAGATTGATTGATTGTAAATTGCTTAACGTCCAGACAGCAACAAGGCATTCTCAGGACATGCCTGCACTGCTTGTGAAAAAAAACCTAAACAGGACATTGAATGTATGTCGCCAGCCGGTCAAATACATTAAATAAACCTACGACATGGGGCCTAAATAAAGCTGAGACCATTTAGCAACACACATCCAATATCAAGAGCAGAGATAGTAACTATGGGTGATTTTGGACAATTTCTATAGACCTCATATTTCCATTGTTTTTGACCACAAATCGCTCATCTAATAACACACCCCGTTTTTCCCATATTTTCTTTATTTTTTTCAGTAAAATAAAGATTTTTAAAACCAATGCCATTAAAATTAATATTTTTTTTATTATAAAATAAATCAAGACGAATTACTTCTTCTAAATGATATCAATGCTGTAGAAAACAAAGCCTTAGACTCGAAAAAACAGCGCCTTCTTTCTGTAGTTGTGTCAGGCAAATCAAAGGCTTATCTCGGAAAACAATACATGACAAAAGATATTGAATCTCTCACCGCTGACGAGCTAATCAAGCTTCATTCTAAATATGAAAACCACATTGCTTCACTAATGACTCGTGATTTGAGTGGATCTCTTGTATGCCTATACACAAAAGCAGTGAGTCACTTTCTACCTGTGGATAGTCACAGCCTATCACACGACCTTGAAAGCAATCCTATTGTTTCAAGTTCAATTGGTAAATTAGCATGCGTCATGTTTTACAAGTTTGGAAATTACCTTGCACCTGTCGTAACATTGCTTGTTACTGGTAGCCATATTGATTTCTCCAAAATAAATTTTACTGCATAAGAAAATGGACGAAACCCAGACGACTCTACAACCGAACCCCAGTCCGGTCTTGACGCAGGTTCAAACTGTGACTAAGGCTAAAAGTCCAGGCAGGGTTGAGGCTGGAAAAAGAGTGGCTGAATGGAACAGGCAAAAAAAAAATACAGCTTCAAGCACAAACAGAAAAGACTCATGTAACTGATCCACCGTCAGGACTGTCAGCACCATCAGGACCTGTGTCAATACCGTCACTCCCTCATCAAAGTGAGAGACAAACAACCCAGTCTAACCCTGACCCTGAACCTCAAACAAGAAAATATATAGTTGCCGGATTTGTTGACGGATTTTGTTACATAGGGTATCAATTATACAAAAAATACAAACCACAGACTCGTACAGTGACCAAAAAATCAGACACTCCAAAAACAAAACCAGAAGTCGCCACATTACCAGTAACATCCAAAGCCGTTGACCCATTTTATATGGAGTAAATAAAAATATTATTTTAATTTTTATTGCCTAAGAAAATGAGCGACACAAAGAACTTATGATAAGTGGACTAGCAGTAGCTTATTCTATGCTAGGAAAAAATCTACTCAAAATGAAATCAGCAGACCTGAGTAGATTAGATTTTGAAGACAGCGCTAAGCTAATTGTAGTTGTCACAGCATCAATTGTGACAAAAGACTTTCTTGTCAAGCAGGGAATTATTCCCGAAAATGTTTCTATGTAAATAAAATAAATATGGCGACTTTAGCAGTAATAATTGGAGGCGCGATGGTCAATGCCCTGGCATTCAGCGGCTCAAATTATCTCTTTTCAAAAGTAGGTAGAGAAGAAACGGCTGAAGAAATGAAACGTCACAATGAGGCATCAGATTGATTGTATTGATTGATTGTACATTGCTTAACGTCCCGACAGCAACAAGGCTTTCTCAGGACGTGCCTGCACTGCTTGTGAAAAAAAAACTAAACAGAAAATTGAATGTATGTCGCCAGCCGGTCAAATACATTAAATAAACCTACAACATGGGGCATAAATAAAGCTAAGACCATTTAGCAACACACATCCAATATCAAGAGCTACAGGCAGTGCAGACAGTAGGGAGAGTTTTAAAAAGGCAAATACAGATGAATGGACCTCGGGTAGACAGAAACACATGCCCCAGAATAGAGAGAAAACCCCACCCTGTGGGGCTGACCAGGGTGACCCTGGGAACTAAAAAATACCTAACCCCACCCAAGTCCCCCAGGGCAGACCCGGGTGGGGGAACAATGAGGCATCAGAGAAACTTGCACAAGCGCAACAGGATTATGAAAAGCAGCGAATAGAGAAACTTGATTTCATCAATGAAAAACTCATCTAGAAGGCCACGCACAGCATACGTTTTCAAATACAGACGACGCAATTCGTGAGTATTTTTTAGTCACAGGTAATGACATGTCTATCCCAAAACCAAAACTTAGCGACTACTATCAACCAAGCACACAACAAAGAAATTGATTGATTGATTGTACATTGCTTAACGTCCCGACAGCAACAAGGCTTTCTCAGGACGTGCCTGCACTGCTTGTGAAAAAAAATAAAATAAACAGAACATTGAATGTATGTTGCCAGCCGGTCAAATACATTAAAGAAACCTAACACATGGGGCCTAAATAAAGCTAAGACCATTTAGCAACACACATCCAATATCAAGCGCTACAGGCAGTGCAGACAGTAGGGAGAGTTTTAAAAAGGCAAATACAGGTGAATGGACAAAGGGTAGACAGAAACACATGCCCCAGAATAGAGATTGATTGATTGATTGATTGTACATTGCTTAACGTCCCGACAGCAACAAGGCTTTCTCAGGACGTGCCTGCACTGCTTGTGAAAAAAAAAATAAACAGTACATTGAATGTATGTCGCCAGCCGGTCAAATACATTAAATAAACCTAACACATGGGGCCTAAATAAAGCTAAGACCATTTAGCAACACACATCCAACATCAAGAGCTACAGGCAGTGCAGACAGTAGGGAGAGTTTTAAAAAGGCAAATACAGGTGAATGGATTGATTGATTGTACATTGCTTAACGTCCCGACAGCAACAAGGCTTTCTCAGGATGTGCCTGCACTGCTTGTGAAAAAAACCCCAACTAAACAGAACATTGAATGTATGTCGCCAGCCGGTCAAATACATTAAATAAACCTAACACATGGGGCCTAAATAAAGCTGAGACCATTTAGCAACACACATCCAATATCAAGAGCTACAGGCAGTGCAGACAGTAGGGAGAGTTTTAAAAAGGCAAATACAGGTGAATGGACCTCGGGTAGACAGAAACACATGCCCCAGAATAGAGAGAAAAACTCACCCTGTGGGGCTGACCAGGGTGACCCTGGGAACTAAAAAGTACCTAACCCCACCCAAGTCCCCCAGGGCAGACCCGGGTGGGGTCCCAGAATAGAGAGAAAAACCCACCCTGTGGGGCTGACCAGGGTGACCCTGGGAACTAAAAAATACCTAACCCCACCCAAGTCCCCCAGGGCAGACCCGGGTGGGGTAACAATGAAATGGAGAGATAATCTTTGTTCTAGTAGGAATGACATTTGTATTTTTTTTTTACTGGTCTTTATATTGCTAGAAAAAATGAGAGACGCCGGGGTTGAAAATAAACTATCGAAAATATATTACTCTCCATCAGGGTATTGGAAAGGAGTAACCGCTATTCAAAAATTACATGCCGCTGTGGGTGGAGATGTATCACTGAATCAAGTCAAACAATGGTTACAGAGGCAGGCAATTTGGCAAATACATCTCCCTGCGCCAAGAAAAATATCTAGACCTCATTTTGAAAACACTACCCCCAATGACACACATCAAATGGACCTCCTGTTCCTACCACATGATACAATAAGAAAGAAACGATACAAATACACACTGTCGTAGACATTGTTTCAAGGTACAAGGATGCTGAACCCATATCTGACAAGACTGCTACCACAGTTGCTACAGCATTAACAAAAATATATAGTCGAGGCCCTTTAAGATACCCCAGACTTGTTCAAGTTGATGACGGATCAGAATTCAAAGGCGCTGTTAATCAGTTATTTGCTCAGCATGGCGTAATAGTCAGACGAGGCATTCCAGGCATACACAGATCACAGGCAATTGTAGAGAATTTTAACAAACAGTTATCAGAGAGACTTTTCAGTTACCAGTATTTTAAGGAACTCATGCATGACACCCAGAACACTGAGTGGGTAAAGAGATTACCAAATGTGATAAAAGCAATGAACAATGAAGGTCATGTAAAGCCTGTTGATGCTATTAAATTGAAATCAATTACAGACCCAAAAACAGGACCAACCCCCGCACCTGACACAAGTTTATTTACTAGACAGGTAAGATATTTATATCAACCTGGAGAATCAGAAAATGACGTCAGGCGCAGAGCGACAGACCCCATCTGGTCAACGTCTGTACACAATAAAAAAAAAATAGTCCCCGGTCCTGACGCAACAATATATTACCTGTATGACCCTGCACCCCAAAGGGCTTTTGTCAGAGAAGAATTACAGATTATTCCCCCAGACACCATTACTCATTTCAGTAACTAACTCATCAATTAATTCATCAACCAGTTCATCGGCTATTTCTTCAGATAACTTGAGCCTGTAATGACCTGGTGCATAAGCTTTTTCTTTACTATGAAAAACACGTTTTGTGTCCCCAACTGCCAGTGACTTCTTATGTTTGAATCATTTCAAGATTATGTTTATTAATTTGATCTCAGTGACTTGTTTGGATAATCAGGCATTAATGCCCCATCAAACACTTCCTTATAATGTTCATGACGAATGTCTTTATTTTTTATTGTTGATTTTTTTTATTCCTTTGGCTTTCGAGTGACTACCTTTCTGATGCAGTATAGAATACATTTTGGATCTCAGTCCAACGTACTCAACTATTGGCACACCATTCAGTTCATCCTTAAACTTTCCAGGCACTTTCTTGTTTTGTGTGCTAAACAGTGGATGATCCTTAGGGTAGTCAGACGTGTCGTACATGTGTAGTTCTGTTTTCATGTCTTCATAAAAGTCTTCAGTAGGCACGTCAATGATCATAGAGTCAGTGTCAGTGTATAGCAGACGACACTCAGGATACTTTGGTTTAAAGTAATCATAATAAAATTCAAGCATCAACAGTTTTGACAACCCAAGAATTGCCATACCAATGAATACTGGCTTGTCCAGTTTAACAATCTTTTTTTTGAGTGACACGGCATACAATGATGAATGAAATTCTTTATACCCTGTGTACTGAGGCTTGCCTGTAAGTTTAATTGCACCCGATTCAGTTGTGACTAGTCTCACATCTTTGCGGTGATGAGGATTTTCCATCGTCTGACCAAAACAGGCATTGTTCATAAGCTTAAAGAAGTCTTTGTCAAATGCAGTGTTACAGTCCCTTGCACGCAATGTTGTGTTTTTCATTATGTAATCTTTCATGAAAGCACTCTGATCAAATTGAATTCCTCTGTGAACTTTCTTTAGTACTAACCCATGTCTGATGTAAAACTGCAGCAATCGATAGTGACAAACGTAATTGAATTTGTCATTCAGATTTGGTACAAGTTTGGTGTCTTCTTTTTTCCCCGTCAAAGACATTTTCTCAACAGCTAATGGATAATCATTATGGTAATCGTGTAGATGGTGTGGGTACTCTAGATCTACTTCAAAGATCCAACCCTTCGCGTTGTTTCGGTCAAGATTCATAATATAGTTTGTTAACTGTGTTAATGTCATACTGTGACAAATCATAGAGACAAAAGTTTTTCAAGGGCAATAACTCGCACATTGCAAATCCATAAAGGTTATTAGCGTCCAAGTACGTAATGAATGACCTTGACCTTGAGGGGTCAAACCCCTGGTCCGGGTCAACCAGATATTTGTTGTGGGCTCTGGCGTAGTTGTTCGCTGCAATACTAATGCCTCCCCTCAATCCACGTTCCACCATATCACCCATCGTACGATCAGACAACAGGTCTATAAATATCTTACTGGATTTCAAAAATGCATCCCATGTCATGCCAGGACTAGTTATGTAACAAGCAGGGTCAAGACTGTAGTGTAACAAACCCTTCTCACGGTAACTTTCAAATACGTCTGCTAGCAAACAAATGTCAGCTTTCAAGTACTGGTCATGGTAGTCACCAATCGTTTAACACCCACGCCTTTACCATAGCCGACACTTAGTTCGCTTCCAGCTGCCAGAGAGATAAGGCTGCCGCGAGTTCCACTCTCGCCCGCTCATTCTATTTATATCGCACTACTGAGCGGTACACCGCGTGACCGGCTCTCTGCCGCTATAACAACTACCTACACAATTGTATTCATAACACATCTCTGCCTAAAGTGACTGTTGTGGAAGCAACATCGTTCAAATGTTTAAATTCTCACCTACACACTGATACCAAACATGACAACATTACGACTTGCACTTGTGTAGCAGGTCATGGTGAAAATAAAGAGAACGGGAATTTGTTGATGTACGAAAACGAGAATTTATTGTGAAATTGACAAAGTTCCCACAGCCATAACACAAAGACGCTACTTTTCCCAGTGAAACACACTTGCATGCATAAGAATTAGCATGCCTACAGTACGTATCACTTAATGGATTTTGGGTTCATGGTGGGGGACGGAAGCAGGAGGGTAATTAATGAGGTCACTGACAGGTGTCGACAGACAAGTTCCAGACATCCGACTTGGTGTACACTCCCGGCATTGGGGAAAGAGAGGGCTTAGTTACACGGATACTCTTGAGGAGATAGCCACGTTTCTTTCTTGGGAAATAGTGTAACACTAACAGTCAACCTTGTAAATGTACTTTTGATTTAACTTTTGATCATGATGGAGTCTGATGAAACGCGTACAGTCTGTGTACACACAGGTGTGTTCCATGCAATGAGAGTTAATGCATTGTGCAGAATATGTGGCGAGAGATCACAAAAGAGATACACGGATAAAAAGTCATTTCTTTGTATCAATTATGAACACTTAATCCGCAAGTGTTATGGAATTAATATCCAGGAAGACAAAGACATGATGCACTCCAAAACAATGTGTAGGAGTTGCTATTGTCGGATGAAACGGATAGACTCGACTGAAACACGTGTGTCCGAGGAGACAACGCGAAATGCGGCGTCTGATATTGCCTCATCACAACACATTTGGACCATGTTCCATCCAAATACGAGTGTTGAAGAATGTGTCGCGTGTGTTCACTTCATGCAGCTAGGTAAAGGAGAACGACCAGCGAAGCGGGGTTCCCGGCATGGAAAGAAACGATCGTTTCCATCCGCGGAATGTGACACTCATAACACTTGACACTGATAACAGCACTAATGAAGGTGATAGTGGTATACAAGTTTTTATTCCGCCGACGTCTACTCCCCGTAAAACGGTTCTTATGTCTAGTGTGTCAGAAAATGTGTTAAACCTCAAGGTATGTTTAAAAACACTGTTGAATATTGTGACCTGTTATGGACTGATCGTATTTCGGGATGGCAATAGCAGTCTGTGGAGTACCGAGACGGCTGCGGGCGAGAAATGCCAGAACACGCGACCTGTCAGTGACCTCATTAACCACCCTCCTGCTTCCGTCCCCCACTATGAATCCAAAATCCGGTAAGTGATACTTACTGTAGGCATGCTGACCCTTATGCACGCAAGTGTGTTTCGTTGGGAAAAGTAGCGTCTTTGTGTTATGGCTGTGGGAACTTTGTCAATTTCACAACAAACACCGACATCAACAAATTCCCGTTCCCTTTATTTTTACCATAACCTACTACACAAGTGTAAGTCGTAATGTTGTCATGTTTGGTATCAGTGTGTAGGTGAGAATTTCAACTTTTGAAGGATGTTGCTTTCACAACAGTCACTTCAGGCAGATTTGTGTTATGAATACAAACCAGTAGGTAGTTGTTATAGCGGCAGAGCGCCGGTCACGCCATGTACCGCACAACACGCGACCTGTCAGTGACCTCATTAACCACCCTCCTGCTTTCGTCCCCCACCATGAATCCAAAATCCGCTAAGTGATACTTACTGTAGGCATGCTGACCCTTATACATGCAAGTGTGTTTCGTTGGGAAAAGTAGCGTCTTTGTGTTATGGCTGTGGGAACTTTGTCAATTTCACAACAAACACCGACATCAACAAATTCCCTTTCCCTTTATTTTCACCATAACCTGCTACACAAGTGTAAGTCGTAATGTTGTCATGTTTGGTATCAGTGTGTAGGTGAGAATTTCAACTTTTGAACGATGTTGCTTCCACAACAGTCATTTCAGGCAGATTTGTGTTATGAATACAAACCAGTAGGTAGTTGTTATAGCGGCAGAGCGCCGGTCACGCCGTGTACCGCACAACACGCGACCTGTCAGTGACCTCATTAACCACCCTCCTGCTTTCGTCCCCCACCATGAATCCAAAATCCGCTAAGTGATACTTACTGTAGGCATGCTGACCCTTATGCATGCAAGTGTGTTTCGTTGGGAAAAGTAGCGTCTTCGTGTTATGGCTGTGGGAACTTTGTCAATTTCACAACAAACACCGACATCGTACATCAACAAATTCCCGTTCTCTTTATTTTCACCATAACCTGCTACACAAGTGCAAGTCGTAATGTTGTCATATTTGGTATCAGTGTGTAGGTGAGAATTTCAACTTTTGAACGATGTTGCTTCCACAACAGTCACTGTAGGCAGAGATGTGTTATGAATACAAATGTGTAGGTAGTTGTTATAGCGGCAGAGCGCCGGTCACGCGGTGTACCCCACAGTAGCAAGCGATATAAATAGAATGAGCGGGCGAGAGTGGAATGTGACCTCGCGGCGCCTTATCTCGCTGGCAGCTGGAAGCGAACTAAGTGCTAGGCGCCAGCACTGGCTGGTAAAGCCGTGCACCCTAATTTATCCCATGCATCAAGTGCATGTGGGTATTCAGAGTCAGAAATACCTTTACCATTAAGTGTAGAATAAAATTTCTCTTTTGGTGGTAGTCTCCTTTCTTCAAACACAACCCAGTGATCAATGTACTCATAGGGATACACACCTTTCTTAATCAAGTCTGGCTCAAAATATTTACTTGTTATTGGATACTCAGTCAGTCCTTCTGCCAAACTAGCAAGACCTAAAGACAAATGGTGCATAGAGTCATAAAATGCTAATTTGTCTAACCTAAAAGTCAAGTATTTCTCAGTTGTCTGGGCAATACAATTAATGTTTTTGTAATACTCGTCCACAGCCTGCATGATAATGTGTGAATCATATCCTTTTAGATTGTGAAAAAAGATTGGTAACTTATATGTCTTAAGATCTGTTTTTAATAATAAGTTACAATTGTTATGTGCAGCACCTCTGTGATCATGGTCACGAACTTTATCACCCTGGAGGGGTTGTTCACAAATCCAACACATCTCTGCTGTATCAAATTTCAGTTTGTCTTTTTCTGTCATCACCAAAGGCATCTGACATGTTGTGAGATATTTTACTACCTGACTATACAGATGTATCATTTCTGTTAAAAACTCAGCTGCTGCATTTTCACCTCTGTAGAAAACAGGTTCTGAATGCAAACCATCTGACCTAACAATAGTGTATCTGAAAGAACACACCACTTGATCACTTAGTTTTATAGTCTTTGGTAATGACTGGAACAGGACCTTCATACGGTACAACTAGTGATTCAAAATCAGCATACACTACAAATGGCAGCTTTTGTTGATTCCCATAGTTCTTAAAATATACTTGACTACCAGGATCTGGATACTTAAGTACAGTTTGTATGTCATCAGCTGACCTACAATGTAAAACATGTTTATGTGCTACTGCAATAGAAGAAAATCTTTGTAAACATTTCTTACACACTTCCTGTTTGCCATTGTGTTTCGTTGTATGCCCATGAATTAGACGTGACATATTTCTGATAATTGTGTAGTGAAAGTTATTGTCATCAACTACAGGGCCAATTAATAACATGTCAACATGTTTATCTTCTGACTGTCCATATGTTGGAGCAAGTGGCGATACTCTAATGGGTTGTAACTTGTCAACAGACTCATTATCCCACACAAACACATTTACAGATATACCAGGATTTAGTTTTTCAAACAAGTCTATGTCTTCTATTTTAACAGGGAACTCAATGCCACTGAAGTTGAGTTTCAGGTTTTGATTTTATAAAGTGTAGTTTAGCAAGCACACACCACATGAAACAATGGTTGTCATTGTTCTGTATATTGACTACTGCCTTTTTGTTTGCAACCTCTGTTCGCAGTGGCAACAATGATTTACCTAATATAGGATGATACCTTGACTGCTTTAGTTGTAGTTCATGTACATGTCCTTCATGCCAACCAGACCTTCATTTTTGCACTGTCAATTGCCTGGAGGAAGTCAGGTAATAGTCTGTCTCTAAACACGTTCTCCAATTCCCTTCTTGTGTTAACTGTGTGTTGTCTTGTAGAGATATATGATACAATCACTTCACCGTCTTCTCTAGTAAATTCTATTTTAGCAACAATCTGAATCTTTACACTGCCTGTAACAAGATTATCTTGTATGACAGAAAAAGAGTTTTCTATTGATTCATAAACATTATTAGTATTAGATATAGGCAAGTTTGTTGTGTGAAACATGTTTCTTAAACCTGATGAGCCTGATGAGCTTTGAGCATTGTCCGTCATTTTTATTTGTCAGACAAAATAATAAATGAAAAAAAAAAATACCGCTGGCACACCATATGTAATACTGTATTAACTATAGTTATGGTAAACAAGTAAACCACTTCCCTGGTGTTTGTCTTGAAGTCTTGTCCTGCAGATGTAATATCACTTTATTGAATGTAACACTTTCAATATAACAATGTAGTTTTCTTAATTGATCAAATATGTCTTCACACAGTACCTCAAACCAACGCAAGTGGCCACTGTTAGCATTATAAACTTTAAAAGCATTTGTCTTAAGATCAACAGTCTCATAATCATAATGTGGTAATCCATCTGAATATTCCAAAGTAACATTATATGTCATGTATATCCTTATTGTCGGTGTTGTGAGTTTAAAGCTGGGTTCAAACACACGTGATTTTAAGTCAGTAAAGCGCTCAACATCTTTGAAGCATTCTGTAACATCAAACACTTGGGTTTGTCCGTCTGTCATTGTTTATTGGACAAACAAATGTAGAAATTAATTCACCAACCCATACCCTGTGGGCTGATCTGTCTTTAAAATGAGCTTTAGATGCTTAGTTGATTTCAGTTTATTTTTCACATCATCTCATTCATGCTTATTTGGGATGACGTCGTTCTCTCTGAGACAGTCTTCAAAGCTGTCACGATCCTTACAGTAAAACAAACAGATAAACTTTAACTGTTCTCGAAAATCTTTCAGTACAGCATTATATTTCTGAGTGAGAATCCATACACTGACGTTTGCATGTCTACCACTGAAGGCAAGTTCTGCTAGAGTGTTTCTCTTTTTGACAATGTCTTTCTCTGCAGAACAGTCATCAACAATAAACAACGTTGCCTGTCCTTCAAATTGTTTGTAAAAATATTGTAGGTAGTCATTCAGTTTTTTCTCAGCCATACCTGCCTACCCCCGACTTTAGCTTCCAGGGACAGGCTTTACAGAAAACAGGGACAGAGACCTATTTCCAGGGACAGGTCATTCCACGACAAGATCCAGTCCTTTTAAGCGCAGCGATAAAAATTAATAAATCAATATGTTAATTTTAAAATTAAAACAACACAGAAAATAAAAAAATGCTTACATTCTTATCAAGTAATAAAGCAGTTCAGAAATTAACTGGCCTATACTTGGCAAAAAAAAGTCGTTGGTCTGGTCTTTAACCTGGCTAATGTAGACTCTAACTCTAAGCATTGTTATTTACACACATGTCCAGTTAGGCCAAGGTAACTATTCAATTATTTACAACGCTATAGACATACCATACAATAATCGAACTATATTCATAACAGTATAAAAGCCTACCTTTATTTACATATGTACAAAGAGTGTTCTGGTAGGAGTGTTCAGCTTGACTGAAGAGACCTATAATAGGCACTCTTAAAGTCCTTTAAGTCCTTCAAGCTGTAACTCCTGTCCAGTGCTTCCCCCCGTCTGGACTTGGAAACAACAAGAGCTTCAAGGGTGTCTTTCGACATGTTGCCCCTGAAGTCTGTCTTGTTCTTGCGCACAATAGAAAAAATCCTTTCGCAGTGTGTGGAAGAGTGGGGAATTGTCAAGATGGATAGCATCACCATCGGTAGGTGTTCAAAGAGGGACTTTCCATCTTCCTTCAGTTGGCTCACTGCCCACCACGTGGCATCAATCCTATCAGCTTGCTCCACACACTGGCGGATATCAGTGCACTGGTACTTGCAAAATTCCAACTGTACTTGACTAGCTGTGACCTCTGGACCAATAATCTTAGGGAATTTCTTTAAAAAATATTGTAAGTCTGAAAATTTGGCCTCCAGTTGCTTGGCAGGATCCACAACCTGGATGTGGTCAAGCAGAGGGGCTTTGAAAGGTAGCTTGCTTTTAATGTAGCTGCAGCTGACCTGGAAGAACTTCACTACTGAGGTGTAAAATTCTTCAATTCTCTCTGAACGGAGATGATTCTTCTCTGGGTTGTCCAAGAAGGTGCCAGCCTGATCTCCAATGATGAGTTCTGTAGACTGCTTAATGTTGCTTGGCGTCTGGAAATCAACTTAAAAAAAATGTTAAATGTTAAATGTTTAGGGCTTAACGTCTTTTGTCCACCACGAGGGTGATTTCAAAGACGGGGACAACGAAAAAGGGTCTGAGCAAATTTTGACCCAAGCTGGAGTCGAACCCGGGACCTTTAGGTCTGGAGGCAAACGCTTTTACCACCGAGCCACCCAGCTCCCCGAAATCAACTTCAAGCACATTCTTGTATATCATGGCTGAGGGCCGTACAAACCTAACGAGCAGGCTTTTCAGCAGTTGTTCCAGCTTACTCTTCAACAAATGGATCATGGGTTTGTCAGACTGCAATTCTGTGTTTAACTGCTCAAAATCGCTGATAGCATCGAGCAGGAACATGCAATACAGTTTCTTGGTTGGGGAGGCAAAGATGCCTTTCAGGTCCTGTACCTTTTTCTTAACAGACTGAGTGACATTTTTTTCTTCCTCTTTGAAAAAATCATAGAGAGCATCCCATGAGGTAATGAGACGTGGGAGACACTTGCCAATGCTGAGCCATCGGGTTGATACATGTTTTAAAATCTTTGTTTCCTCAACGTCACACAGGATCTGGTGGCACTTTAGAGCTGCCTGTCTCTTACTACTTTTATCCAAGTAGTAATACACATCAATCAAAAGCTGACTGGGGCTGAAGGGTAAACAGCCTGCACCTGCCAAAAAAAAAATAAAAAAAAATAAAATAAATAAATAAAATAAAATTATATTTTTAACCCATACTCACACATAATCAACAGTAAAAAGAAAGAGAGACAGAGGAAGGGAGAGAGAGAGAGAGAGAGGATGAAGCATAGTGGGAGACAAGAGAATATAACCTTTTTCAGCTGCAATGTGAATGAGATGACACACGCAACCAGAAAGGTACAAGTCAGGATGCTCTTTCAGCATGTATCCATACACCCCAGTTTTGCTCCCAACCATAACGTTGGCGTTGTCACATCCTAAGGCTAGGCAGTTGTCCCAAGGAATGTCATGCGCTTCAAACTCATTCTTGATCAGGCTGAAAATTCTTTCTCCTGTAACAGGCAATTTTTTGTGCGTTGAAATTTTTTTTTTTACCAAACATATATATTATAGACAAATGATACCCTATAGTATTACCGTTCAATTAATGTCACTGTATATTTCATGTACAAAAGAATATTACACAATTACAGTATAGTACTAAGTAGGCTACAAATTTTATAACAAGTTTTTAAGGCCTAGACTACATCACTGTTTGCCGATAGTGCACTATAGATAGGGACTCGTGTCCCTTGTTAAGTTGTTATATATTATTATTATTATTACTCTTTTTTTTCCTTCTCGATTTAAAGTTGTCGATTAGTGTTATATTAGTTATTATTCTGGTAAAACCGTAAAAGTGGTATAAGAACTAAGAACTTATTATAAGGTTCTTTTTGCAGCGCATAATTTACTGATTTTACCTACTAGAATACTATCACAATTATTTAAATTTAGTGCAGTCACTTATAGTTATAGTTTTATATTTGCAACACTGCAATTGTAAGTCAATTTCATGCAGTTTATGATTATGAATGATAAGGGTTAGGTCTATACTCGTATAGTGTTTCAGATATAACAAAAATTAAATCATCTTATCTATGATGCTGTTAAATTGAGCCTTCATATTTATTTTTCCTAAACATTTCAAATAAACATATTAGGAATACATAAGCTAACTGTTAATATTGAATTTACACACATTAACAAACCAAAATAAATTAAAGAATAAAAATCGTACTAACCAGTTGCTGAACCTTCTATGGCAGGTACTGCTAGGACATCAGATCGCACCTCACAGGTTTCGGGATGCACTGTCCGTACCACCAAAGGGAAGAGCTTTTCTCCCCCTCTATCGTTGCTACCGTCAGTTGAAATAGAAAACACTGACTTTTTCATACTCTCCACTAAACTGAATGTTGTTTTGGCAGCAATTTCTTTTATCACAGCAGTACCCTTTGAACGGGCGCACTGTAAAGTCTTGGCAATTGTGGAGTCCGGAAACATTATCTTGACGGCTTTGTTCATTTTGTCAAGAGCTGCCATCGGCAAATTTAATTCTACTACCAAGTCTACCATCATTGTTTCTGCTCTTATTACATCCAAGGTTTCATCTTTAGCATTTGGCTTGCTTGCCAAAAATCCTGTGATTTTGCTGTTCTTTTTTTCACTGTCACGTATTTTTTGGTTTGCCTTGTGCTTATTCGTTTCCACGTGGCGAGCTATTTTGTCACTGCCGCCAGATTTCACAGAAAATTCGCATGCACACACCTCGCAAAAAACAGAAGTATCAATTTTTCCAGGCTTGATGAAAGGCCATTTTTCGGTATATTTAACAATGTACACTTGAACGCGTTTTTTTTTTGGCTTCGCCGGGAGTGTCAGCTGCTGCTTTTCTCTTCGTCGCCATTTTTGAAGTATACGGTGATTGTGCGCATGCGCGTGACTGAAAAATCTTGGGAGAGCACGATCATCAGTGCATATAATTCAACGCGACTAGAGCGCGCACAATGTCCGTCGTCTGCTCGATTATTTTTTTTAAATTTTTTTCCCAGGATGCCACGGCGAAAACCGTATTTCCGGGATGGTTAATCAGTTTTACTACGTTTCCGGGACAAATACGGGTACTCCGGGACGGTAGGCAGGCCTGCTCAGGGTCAACTAAGTAAATGTTGCTGTCAGTCCAAATAAATAAACGGTTATGATAAGCTTTATTATGTTTAATAGTAGGACAAAATATTACAATGTTCGAATTGGTGGATGTATCTTGTTTGTAATAGATCAAGTACAAATTCAGTTTTACCACACCCTGTGGCACCACAAAACAATCCACAGTGTGGGTCGAGTGTCATCAAGCTCCGGTTCATTTTAATACACAATATAATTTAATACATGACACCCTTTAGTCTGCACTCTTCTATGCTCAGTTGTGCATCATATATCAGGTACAAATATATATTTATTGCTGCAGCAGTTTCAACCTTTTTTTGTATCTGAATTGTAATCCCGTCACTGCCGTTCTCAACCTTTCGACCTGACCCATGAAGATAATCATCATCTGTACTACGAAGGTCTAGCCAAAGAGCATACTTATTTGTAAGGTATTGACCAATCCTTACGTCATACAGATGTAAATCTTTACACACAATGTTTGCAGGTTTATCTCTAATCCTTCCACCCGCAAAATACTTTGTGATCTCATCATAGTGTTGATAAGGTAACAAACCTGAAGCGTACACTTGATTAGGACGGCCTTCGATTGTACAAGACAAATGTGTAATCTTTGGATTGTAGAATCTTTCTGAATCTCTTTTGTATGGAGCCGCGGGTTCAACAAACAACATGAGTATACCTTTCAGTGACCTGGCAGGTGTGTTCAAGTTTATGTTCCACATCGGGTCGCTTTTGTCTTTGGGTATTAAACTATGTCTAATCACCCTGTCATAATAAATCGGCAGTTTTGTCTTGTACTGATTTTGAATGAGAGTAGCTAAATAATCATGTGTGACAATTTCATATCCCAAAGAAATGTTAGAGATCTTATATGTTGCATTGGGATCAGATGATTTAATAATTTTGAAAGTTAGTTCAAAACTCAGACGATCATTCAGTGCTCCTCGGTAATAAGGCAAATGTGCTGTTAGGATTTCAAACTCAAGTGGAATGTAAAATCTGGTTCCATATCATATGTTTCGGCCATTATAACGTCTTTGGCTACTGTAGTTGTTTTATCTCCAGCATCGATTCGAAGTTTACCAACATTATCTGACTGTATGCCTTGGTAAATACGGTCTTCTCGTTCTTCTCTTGTGAGCCAAAGATCTTTGTAACAGTAAAACACATCAGCATCATCAAGACTAAACACTTCCTGTCCTTCAAGTTTTACTTTAATAGTTCTAACAATTGCTCTAACAAGATTGTTAACTAGTGTTCTGTTTACATCTGTGTCTGATGATAGTTCAATATTAAATGCAAGGCGTGCAGTGCCAGGAACAATAACGTCACTGGGACCTAGGTTTGGAAACTTGACTGGAAGTGCTTGATTCTGGTCTACGGTACTTGGATTGTTTGTGATGACGATTGATTGTCTAATGCCCTTAACACCCAGAGGCTCACGTAGTTTTCTGTATGGGTCTAACTTTGATCCGTAAGACTGTGTCATTTTTATTATGTACAATAAAAAATATTAAATTAATAAAACAATGGCAGCGGGAGGATTTAGTCATGAAGATTTTGAAATGGATGACAAGAATGTCTCAGATACCAGTATCACAGATATGACTGGAATGGTAACTAGTAGTAGTATGTATCATGAACTGTTTAAAGACAAAGTAAACTCATTTTATGACAGTGTTGGAGTGCGCCCAGATGTAATAGATCCTAATCAGTTTAAATATGATAAAGGACACTTATTTGTAATACGGACAGAGGGGAAATATATCTAACACATAAAAATAATCCTTGTAAGTTTAGAGCTTTAAGTACAATTACCGCCGTGAGATGGCCTTAGTCGCTTGCTCGGCGTTAAACCCAAATAACTAACTTTAAGTACAATTAAAGGTGAAGTCGGTGGTAACTCTGGGTTGGCAAGGTATCTTGGTATTGTGGGGTCTCCTGTCATGCCAAGACTGGTTAGTGCGCTTCACGACATGCAAACAAAGTTACCAACAGGGCAACAAATTGAAATGGCACCAGTAACAAGCCTACCAGAAATAGCAAACACAGTGATACAAGAAACCTCATTTACTGAAGGACAAATAAATGATGCTATGAGAAACAATATATGACCCACCTTTGTCAATGAGAGAGATAATTGGCTTGGATAAATCATTACAGACAATAAGAGGCGAGATGGTAAATAATGTTGCCAAACTATCTCACTAAGGCATCCAGGGTTGGTTTAAGGTAGCAAGGGTGGCTTAGCTGGATCCCCTTGTGCATGTATCCACCAGTGCTATCTATAGCACTGAGGAAAGCATGCCCAGGCGGTCACATTTGTGTCTGTCCAGCACGACTGTTCAGACCTATGTAAACTTTGCTTGTCATTTGTTGTGTGTTCGAGCGGTGTGTGTTCTAAGAGAGTGGGGCGGGGAGGGGGGGGGGGGTAAATAGGATCGTGGGAGGGGTGGGGAGAGGGGTACATACTTATATGCTGATATTTTTTCTATACTTTTCGATCTGTGATTGTGTAACTTGATTTGCAATATAATTATGTATATATGGCTTTTGTATATATACTGTATGCCTAATTTAAATACCGAAATAAAGAATTCAACAAAAAAAAAAAAAAAAAAAAAAAAAAAATAATGTTGCCAAACTAGGTGAGCTTGATAAACACATAGAATGTGAAAAAAAGAAACTGGCTACCACAGACAATGGGAATCTTGACACTGAAATGAAAGAAAGAATACAACACAGATTAAATGATTTGCAGATAGAAAAACCAGGGCGGTTAGAAGTGATTAGTATTGGGAGGGAAAAACTGAAAACACAAGTCAACAGGATTAGGGAAACTATTCAGAAAATACTTCACGAAGACACTACTCTGGCTGAGAGACTTAAACACTTTTCAGAGAACAGGGTATCACAATTGCTAGTTTAATTACAGCTATTGGGTTTATTATCAGTACTGTTGTGCTAGCTGTCTCTGGGGTTGGTGGGGGTGGTGGGGGTGCAGCACCGCCAGCACCACCAACAGACCCAAAAGATTTACAGTCATGGGTAAAGAAACAACTGTCTCACATATCAGACTTGCGTAAGAAATTGGCTGTGAAAGCAATGGACGCTTTGCCTGGTATTATAGGCACAGTTGTCAGTTGGATGATTAGTACTGCAGCAAAGGTAGTTGGGTTTATGGCAGAATATGTGTGGGTCTTTTTGGTTACAGTAGGAGGGTTGATGGTGGGTTATTTAATAAAACAGATAAAGAAGTAAAACCCCTAATCCAGTGAGACCTATTACCAATGCAGTTCTCTCTGACTCATGTGTGTCAGGGGTTGGTGTTGGATCCGGGGCTGATTGTACTGGTTGTATAGGTGCCGGTGTTGGGGTCGGGGCCGGGGGTGTTACCGTCTGTAATAATTTTAATGACTGAACATGCGTGGTTGTTGCTCCTAAATTTACAGATTGATTAAGACCGAGTTTTTGACCAACACCTGCAACAATGATTTCATTATTATAATTTGTTATTGTACCCATTTGGAGTTGAAGGTCAGATGGCAACATGTATAACCCGATGCCAACTACAAAGTCAACTTTTGATCTGGCATATCTGAGAACGTCTTGGTAGCACTGTATGCTTGATGGGAGATCAACCACTGAATTAATTGAATCTTCAAGATTAGCAAGAAATTGTTTTTGTGCTTCAAATTTGCCACTCCCATTTAAAATATTTGATTTTGTTAGTGATTGTGCTCCTAGTATACACCAGACATATTATTATGTTCTGATAGACTCATTTACGCGCTCGACTCCCGCTTGAGTAAACCCGTCACTCCTGTCTAAAATAAATGTTGTCCAGGCATTAGACTGTTTCTGTTCTATTGATCTTAACCAGACTTGTGATTTTGATGAGAATGAAGTGTAACCAGGGTAGTAATCTTGAGGGTATTGTCTGTGACTCATAGCATAATACAATGTACCCATGCCGTTGTGATCATCAAGTTTTTGTGTAAAGTCATACCGGGGACTGATGTTAAATTCATTACAGATGCGTTCAAACGCTTTCATATCCATGGGGTTGTTAAACCTGTTAAAACTAGATTCAGTTGGTAGTGGGGTATGCAGTTCTGACAAAATACGTATAAGCTGGTAGTACGTGTGGAAACTGTAGACAGACCTAATAAGTTTGTTTGAGTGATTCAAGTGGTCTGTGAATGAAACACCACAGCCTGTAGTTAAACACAGCATGGCAAAGTTAAGTTGGTTTTGAAACATCTGTAGTGGACATGAAGACCACTTTCTTGCAGTAGCATCATCTGTTATTGGAGGGTTTAGGTAATGATCAAAGGGGTTGGGTACTTTCACTTGAAATAAATCTTGTTCGTTTACAGCTATGTCTAGTTGATTTAGTTGAATTATTTTCTGTTCATAAGTAGGTGCAACATTGTATTTAGCATTCACGTTAAATTGAAATGCATTTGTTGTGGTAATGGTTGGTGATTTAAATTCCATCCTTTTTTATGAGATAATAAAAATGTTTATTACCTTAACAAATCTTGACACAAACAAACCAGTGTGGTTAACTAATGGGATTGATAATCGTGATGGTAGTAAGGCTGTAGCTATCCATGAAATGTTCTACACAGTAAAATGGTTTAATGTAACAGATAATACAAGTTATAAAGTATTTTTTTTTTATGACATGACTGAAACTTTACCAGCTGGGTATTATGACTTTTGTACTATAGCTGAATGGTTTCAAAGTAAATTTAAAATTAAAGCAACTTTAAATCCAGCTAACCTACTTGTTACATTAGAATTTCCAAAAGATAGTCATTTTTCTTTATCAAATGCTCTTGTATTTACTTGGTTTTTATTGCACATTTTTAAAATTTCCAGATGATGAAGATTGGAGTCAGATGGTCTAATTGCACCCAAAAAACAAAAAAATAACTGGCAGATGTCCTGTTTATTTGGCAGTACACACAGCATTTAATGTGTATTTAAAAGAACTAAACACGACTGAGAATGCACATAACGGAACCCCTTCGACTTTGTTGAGATGTGTGCCAGCTGGAACTGCACCCTATTGTGAAAGTGTAGTTGTTAGATTTCCTAATTTGCAGTTTAAGAAATTAGGTTCTAGTTTCTTTGAGTCACTGTGTATATCTGTAACTAATCAGGATAACAAACCAGTTGTAATGCATGATTTTAGTGTTGTGTTGGAAATTAAATAATTTTATTTTTGTTTATAAAAATGAGTGGTGGTCCAAAGCCGAGAATCATACCATTTGCATGTCCAGTAACAGAGTTGAAAGATTTGGCAGACGTACGGGATTTTAAGAAGGAGGGAGAAATCTGAGAAATATATGGTTTTGAACTTGATTCAACTGGCATGTACAAGCGGAAAGTAATTGTCGACATGAAAGACGGTGAAAAACAGATTCCTAAACTTGGTCAGCTGCGTGATGTTACTGTACCAGTTCCAGTAAATAACGTGCCTTACAACTTAATACATGTAGGAAATAAGTGGGTAGTTTCACCTGTACCGCCTGCGCCTACGCCAGCACCCACAATTGATTGGGACATAAAGTTTGAATTTATTAGTCCTTATGTATACACTGATGAAGGTGTCTTAGTTTTTAGAAAAGTTGTTAACTCAGGGCCGCTGATTGTAAGCCTTGTTCCAAGCTTTGCCCCAGACAACAATAGCAGAGATAAACTGAAAGTTGAAAATTATGAGAAACGGAGGTATCTTCTTACAAATAGGAAGGGCAGATCTGATACTTCTGTTGTGTTTGCACCAGCAAACTTTAGAATTGCAAGAGAAGCGACAATAGTATTTGAAATTATCATGAGATCTGTAACTTCTGCGAAAGAGGCAAATATTGCACAGGGAATAAAACTTACATGGGATGAAACAGTATCAGAATCAACAAAGGTCTTTATTGCTATTAGAAAAAAATTAATGTAGATGTTTTTGAAGTTTCGAGCAGTGTTCCAGCTGTCAACAGTCTATAACTCAACGGACAGAGAAAAAAAGGTCACTGAATTCCGGCAAGTGTGGGTGCGAGTCAGTTATCATCAAGCTGTCGTGAGAGATATCTGGCATATATCAAACCCGCTGAGACCGTATTTCCTCCCCTCCCTTTGGCTCCTGCGGCTCCATGCCTGACCAAAAGCTTTTCGAGTTTTTCAGTTCACGGATAGTACGACTGTGTCTTCACTTATACCGTGTATACACTATTTAGTTATAACCATTTTTTACACTTTATTATCACTAGGCTGTTGTTGTTTTGTTTTGTTTTTTCTCTCTTAATAAAGTTTCATTTCATCTCTCTCTCTCTCTCTCTAAGAATGTTGTAGTTTAGCAAGGACAAACACGAAAAGAGGCCTGTGCGCCTATTGTTTCCCCAAAAAATGCGCTAACCCGTACACGCACTAAAAAATGCTAGAGTGCATTTGTTTTTAAATGAAGTTGATGTGAATTTTCAATGATTTCACACAAGTTCACCTTATTTTGAGCACGCAGTCAAGGAGACGAGGGACAAAAAAGGAAAGTGAGAAACGGGACGGCTTCGCCTGCCGTCCGCTGTAATATAAACAATTCCGCGATAACGCGGATGCTAAGGAGCTCTTGGGGCCATGTGTTTTTGGAGCTGTAGCGACTACCTCAGTTCGGAGTAATCTCTGTGTCCGTTGAGTTATATACTGTCAAGATATTAGTCGACAAAACAACTTTTGTTTTTCTAAGTTACATAAACATTGAACACATTGATCTTGTTTCATTTTATTATGCCAGCAAATTGTATACTTTTGACGAGTTGCAAAATGTAATCATTGATTAAATAAAAAATATTTGTCAATAAAAAATGATAGACTTGTATCCACAACTACCAATGACTGAGACTGTGTCGTCGTTTGCGCTTGATCCGCATATGCCAATTACATCAGATAAAACATTACAGGTAGACGCATTCAGATTAAATAATATTACAGAAGCAATTAAATATTTGGAAAGTGAAGAGGCGAGGTACTCCAGATGTAAGAGACGGTATAAGACCGTTTTCAATTCTGTTCAAAACACTTCTATGGCTGTTGGTGCAGTTTCAGCTGGTTGTTCTGTGGGGGGTATTGTTCTGTTTGCCACAGGAATTGGAAGTTTAATAGGAATTGCAGTTGAGGGTGTTAGCGTTGCTACATGCCTGGCTTGTTTTGGTTTGGAGGCCTTAAACAAAAGATTTCATACAAAATTACAGAAACATGAAGCATTGAGTACGCTGGCTGGTGCAAATTTGGTTAGTTATTTGGGTTTAACGCTGAGCAGGCGACTAAGGCCATCTCACGGCGGGATGGGTAAAAATCTGGTCAGCCAGACTAAAAGCAAGGTCTTAAGACAAGATGTAAATATAGATTAAAAATCTCAGGCTAAAATGTTGCACGCCTCTAAAAGAAATGTCTACAGACTCTCAAAAAGGGCAAATAAAAAAGATTCACATAGTCTATGAATGCTCAAATCTTGTTAAAAATATTGCATGCTCGCAAGAAATTGAAGATTTTGTCCGGGGGAACATCCCGGAACAAAACCTTCAAGGAGTCTGCTGTAAAGTGATGAAACTTATTATCAGTAAGACATTAAATGATAATTGTATTGATGACGATGAATTTAAGCGAGTCCAGGATGATTTAAATAACTACAAACAACAAAAGTCTGAAATCCAGAATAAAATGCGCAGTCAATCTACCGTGAATTTTGAAGAACTCTCTTGGCTTGACTTCGCGAACGAAGATTTTATAGGAGTTGCCCACGACGTCTGCAGGCTTGTTCGTGGCTGCGGAGGCCAATCCGAGACAGGCAGGTTCGACCGCAGTGGCTGCAGGGGAAGGTATGGCCAGGGTTCTGAGCTGCGGCATCTCTGTTTTTTCTCCTGAGCCGCTTGTCCTTAAGGCTAGCTCTGTGAGAGTCCTCAAAGGAGACAGCTGCCTTGTAAATGGTGGAGCGCCAGGTGTCACGGTCCACAGCAAGCGAAGACCACTGGTGGTGGTCGATTTGGCAGGAACTAAGTGACTTCTTGAGACAGTCTTTGTATCTCCTCTTTGGTGCCCCTCTGTCACGGTGTCCAGTAGCAAGCTCGCCGAACAGGGTGATCTTTGGTAGGCGATGATCCTCCATCCTGGAGACATGCCCCACCCAGCGGAGCTGTGTCCGCAGCAGCAAAGCCTCGATGCTCACAGTTTCAGCCTGTTCAAGGACCTCGACGTTGGTGACATAGTCACTCCAGTGAATGCCCAGGATGGTATGCAGGCAGCGCTGGTGGAAGCGTTCGAGGAGTCGTAGTTGGCTGCGGTAGAGGGCCCAGGACTCGGAACCATACAGCAGGGTGGTGAGGACCACAGCTCTGTACACGCTGATCTTGGTGCCTGTTTTCAGCTGTTGATTGTGCCACACCCGCTTGAAAAGTCGCCCGAAAGCGCTGTTCGCTTTTGCCAGCCTGCTGTCAAGCTCCTTGTCCAGCTTGGCGTCCGACGTGATAATGCAGAAAGGTAAGTAAACTGGTGCACTGACTTTAGTTCAGGCTCGCCAATGGTGATGTGAGGAGGGCGATACACTGTCTTGGGTGCCGGCTGATGGAGGACCTCTGTCTTTTTCAGACTGACCTCGAGTCCAAAGAGCTGGGCAGCATCTGCGAAGCAAGACGTGATGCGCTGCAGGGCTCTCTCTGTGTGTGCAACGAGGGCAGCATCATCAGCAAAAAGCAGCTCACGAATCAGTTGGTCTAGGGTTTTCGTGTGGGCCTGCAGTCGTCTGAGATTGAACAGGCTGCCATCGAGACGATACCTGATGTACACTGCATCGTCATCATCGAGGTCCACTGTGGCCTGCTTCAACATCATGCTAAAAAAGATGGTGAAGAGGGTCGGTGCCAGCACGCAGCCCTGCTTTACGCCGTTGAGAATAGGAAATGGTTCTGAGAGGTCATTGTTGAGTCTGACCTGGCCTTGCTGGTCCTCGTGTAGCTGGACAATCATGTTGAGGAACTTTGGGGGACAGCCAAGTCGCTCCAGGATCTGCCACATGCCTTGCCTGCTCACAGTGTCGAACGCTTTTGTTAGGTCGACAAATGTTACGTACAGCCCTTTGTTCTGCTCGCGGCATTTCTCCTGTAGCTGTCTCAGCACAAAGACCATATCGGTGGTGCTCCTGTTTGCTCTGAAGCCACACTGGCCCTCTGTGAGTTGGTCTTCAGCGATGGCAGGTACCAGCCGATTCAGGAGCAGCCTTGCAAGGATTTTCCCAGCAATGGACAGCAGGGTAATTCCCCGATAGTTGGAACAGTCAGACTTTTCGCCTTTGTTCTTGTACAGGGTGATAACGACTGCATCACGGAGATCTTTTGGTAGTGTTCCTTCCTCCCAGCAGCAGAGAAAGAGGTCGTGGAGCTTGTTGTGCAGTGCTGGGCCTCCATGTTTCCAGATCTCTGGCGGTATTCCATCAATGCCTGCTGCTTTGCCACTCTTGAGCTGGTGGATGGCTGTGAGGGTCTCTTCAGCGGTGGGCGGTTCGTCCAATTCAACCTTTACTGGGAGGTGTGGGATTTGTAGGACGACTGCTTCTTGAACAGTGCGCTCAGCGCTAAAGAGGCTCTGAAAGTATTCCGACCAGCGGTTCAAGATGGAGGTATTATCTGTGAGGAGTGCCTGGCCATTCGCGCTTCGCAGGGGACTTTGTACCAGGTGCCTAGGGCCATACACTGCTTTCAGTGCTTCGTAGAAGCCTCTGTAGTCACCATTGTCAGCACAAAGCTGGGTCCTCTGTGCAAGTCTGGTCCACCACTCATTCTGGAGATCTCTGAGCTTGCGCTGGAGACTGCTGCAGACGAGGCGGAAGGCAGACTTCCTCACAGGGCAGGAAGGCTGGGCTAGGTGGGCCTGATGGGCGGCTCTTTTTTTTGCTAGGTGTTCCTGGATCTCTACATCGTTTTCTTCAAACCAGTCTTTGTTCTTCTTTCTGGCGAAACCCAAGACTTCTGCAGAGGATTTTGCAATAGCAGTTTTCAGTTGTTCTTAAAGTGTTTCAGGGGAAGAGTCTACTGGGTCCGCTGTGTCTTTGAGCCTGCGCTGTAAATCTGTCTGAAAGGCAGCTTTCACATCGTCACGCTGAAGGCTGGCAACATCAAGCTTTTTCTTGGGGGGCCCCCATTTCTTGGGTTTTGGCTTGAAGTGGAGCCTGAGTTTGCAGCGGACAAGGCGGTGGTCAGTGTGGCACTCTGCGCTGGGCATCACTCTGGTGAGGAGGACGTCACTGCGGTCCCTCTGACGCACTAGGACATAGTCGATAAGGTGCCAGTGTTTGGAGCGAGGATGCATCCAGGTGGTCTTTCGACTGTCCTTTTGCTGAAAAGTAGTGTTGGTGATGACCAGTTGCTGCTCCGCACAGAACTCCAACAGTAGGCGGCCATTGTCATTGCAGTTCCCCACGCCATGCTTGCCGAGGACTCCTTTCCAGGCTTCAGAGTCCTGGCCCACTCTGGCGTTGAAGTCGCCAAGGATGATGACTTTGTCGTCTGCAGGGGTACTCTGTAGGAGGCTGCGCAGGTCAGTGTAAAACTTGTCCTTTTCAGCAGGCTCTGCCAGGAGGGTTGGGGAGTACACACTGAGAAGGGTGACGTGTTGCTGGTGTCTCAGTGGGAGGCGCATGGACATGATGCGGTCTGAGTGGCCCGTTGGTAGGTTTTCCAGCTTAGTCGCAATGGATGTCTTAACCATGAAACCCATGCCTGAGAGCCGTCTTTCTGATGCAGGCCTGCCTGACCAGTAGAGGGTGTACCCAGCACCAAGTTCTTGGAGGCTGCCTTCGTCCGGAAGGCGTACTTTGCTGAGCGCGGCGATGTCGATGTTTAACCTCCGCAATTCATGGGCAATGAGGGCGGAGCGACGTTCAGGGCGTCCGCTGTCTGTTTTGTCGAGCATGGTTCGGACGTTCCAGCATGCTACGTTGAGTCCGGTCGTTGTCGTCATGAGAGTGGATCCGTTATTTTTTCTTGTTTTTTGACCGCAGGAGAAGATGCCCGTTGACCGCGGCTAGCCAACTGGGGTTGCGAGGGGACGAGCTTTGGTTAGGCCACCTTTTCTAGGCCCCTCTCCGTGTGGAGCAAGCAGTGCTGTCCCTATAGAAGGCTGCTTGGTCGTTCAGGGTGTGCCGAGTAACGTTGTCATCCCCAGGTCAACATCAGGCGACCAATATCCTGAACCGCCTGCATGCAGGTTTGAGACTGCGGCTTCCAGTGACATCTTTCACCTGCCGTTTCGCCCCTCGCTACAGGACTTGGAATGGTCAGTGTCATGGTCCGTGGACGTTTCCTAAAGCCTGCGCGGTGGAGCTTTTTGGTGGAGTGCAGTGTGCGCAGTACTGGCCCCACCCTTTAAACCCTTGGTTCATCTGCCATGGCCTAGCAAGCTGGGATGATGGCATCGAGGTCCTCGGGTCGTAGGTTTTATATCAGACTGTCCTTGTCCTAGTCTCTGGCTCAAAAGCCAAAAAAATAGAGAATGCCTTTTGCTCCTGCTGTTTGATTGTTCAAAACTTTACACATTTTGGCCAGGTAAATCTTTATTTAAAGTTATGTTCAAACCATGAGTTTTGCATTTTGGGGGAAATTTAAGTCATACATTTTTTGTACCAATTTTGTTGGTAGGAAGGTATTTTGTGCTAATTTGATTTATACTTCGGGTCATAGATTATGAGTTGCTGAATTATCGCGTTTGTACATAACATGACGCAGTGAAAAAGGGAACACACATAGCACCTTCAATCAAAACATGGTTGTTTTTCTTATCTTAAGCTGTGATAATGTTCCCATTGTCTTTATTACTTTATATTATTGTTTCTTCATTATGTAACATAAGATTAAGTAAGAATAACCCTGTTCTGGCAGTATTGGACTGAACATAACATGACGTAACACTTATGGTGTTTGGGTTGTAAAGTTCTGTTACAATGTGCTTCATGCTATTTTTGTATGGTTTAGTGTTCTATGATGGGCAGTGGGCAGATGTTCACATCTGCACGGGACATAGACGACCCCGCCCTCCACGAGTCGCCTGCTGCCTTGCAGGCCTGGCCGCTTGGCTGTGGAAAGGCTAAGGGAGGAAACCCCTGACATCAAAGCCCCTGTGTCTCCGGGGAAGGCTTTTGATAGTTAGTTATTTGGGTTTAACGCCGAGCAGGCGACTAAGGCCATCTCACGGCGGGATGGGTAAAAATCTGGTCAGCCAGACTAAAAGCAAGGTCTTAAGACAAGATGTAAATATAGATTAAAAATCTCAGGCTAAAATGTCGCACATGTCTGGAAAAGAAACGTCTACAGACTCTCAAAAAGGGCAAATAAAAAATTCACATAGTCTATGAATGCTCAGATCTTGTTAAAAATATTGCATTCTCTCAAAAAAATTGAAGATTTTGTCCGGGGGAACATCCCGGAACAAAACCTTCAAGGAGTCTGCTGTGAAGTGTTTATATCTGGTGTCAATTAGGTCAGCACAATACAGCAAAAAGTGTCGAACAGAAAACTGCTCATCACAGGCAAAACACCATGGACGCTCATCCTGTTTAAGTAAGTAAGAGTGCGTAACATATGTGTGCCCGATGTGGAGCCGAGCAAGGACAGTCTCCTCACGGCGGCTGCCGCAGCGGAAAGGTAGACTGTCAGACAACTTAGGAAGAGCTTCATGAAGCTTGTTCCCTTCCTCTTTGTCCCACTCGCACTGCCACTCGCGGGCTATGTACGCACTAATAACAGGTTTAAAATCACTATAGACAGTCTGTGTGTCAGGGACAGGGTCACTGCGGGCACTGTTGGCAGCAGAATCTGCGATTCTGTTGCCTTCGATGCCCACATGGCCTGGGACCCAAATAAAAATGATGTCATAATATTCCTTCATCAAGTCCGCGTAGAGCTCTCTAATCTGCACCAGCAGTGGATGGTCTGTTCCCGCGCCCTGAAGGGCCTGCAGGGCAGAAAGAGAGTCAGACAGAATCAGGAAGTTCCTTTCCCGAGACTGATAGGCATGCTTGAGTGCTAGCAGAATGGCCTGCAGTTCTGCACTAAATACAGAGGAATGGTCAGGGAGACGGAGCTTAAATGGGCGTCTAGGATGGCGAGAGGACACTGCAGCCGCAGCCACTCTTCCATCCTCAGACTTGGACCCATCCGTATAAAGACGACAATAGCCAGGAAAAATTGAAAGGAGTTCATTGAGGCTCTGTTGGTATATGGCTGGTGGAGTACAATCCTTCTTGTGGGCAGTCAAGTCCAGCAAGATGTCAGGAACTGGTAGTAGCCAAGGTGGAGTGACGTGTTGCAGAGATTCCGAAACTTTGTCCAGGTCCACTCCGGCCGCCTGCAGATGAGGTCGGACACGGAAGGAAAGTGGACGGACAGCTCCCGGATGGGCATCGTAAATCTCTGCAAACGACGGGTTAAAAACACAATCATAGGCAGTATTTTCTGGGTGGGCCTTCAGCTTCAGAACGTAGCTGAGCATGAGGCGGATGCGGCGGAGCCTGAGAGAAGGCTCCCCTGCCTCTGCATACAGACTAGGAACTGGAGATGTCCTGAAGGCTCCCAGACATATGCGCAGACCTTGATGGTGAATTGTGTTCAGACGCTGCAGAACAGACTTGGAAGCCGAGCCATATACCATAGAGCCGTAATCCAGTTTGGACCGAACAAGGGCCCGGTACAGTCGAAGTAAGACGATGCGGTCTGCACCCCAGTCAGTACGACCAACGACACGAAGAATGTCGAGGGCCTTCCGACAAGAGGTTCTAAGGTAGTTAACATGGTTGCAGAAGGTCAATCTTTTGTCAAAGATGACCCCCAAAAACTTAGCCTCTTCAGCCACCTTAATTGGCACTCCAGCAATGCTCAGGCTAGGTTCTGGAAAAAATTTCGTCTGGTTAGTAAAATGCACACAGACTGTCTTGGAGGGCGAGAATCTGAATCCATTGAGAGACACCCACCCCTGGATGCGATCAACGCACAGCTGCAAGCGCCTCTCAAGGGACGCAAGTCCTCGACCTCGTGCACACAAAGCAAAGTCGTCCACAAACAAAGAGCATTCAGAATCATCCTTGACGGCCTTTACAATGTTATTTATTTTAATGCTAAATAAAACAGGAGATAGAATACTGCCCTGCGGGACACCCATCTCCTGTTCAAAGGAGTCGGAGAGGGTGGAGCCCACACGGACATGGAACGACCTGTTGGACAAAAAATTGTGAATAAAAACGGGCAGATGCCCTTTAAAACCCATGTCCGACAAATCAGACATTATACCATGCTTCCAGGTAGTGTCATATGCCTTTTCAAGATCAAAGAAAATTGCATAGACATGCTGCTTGTTGACAAAAGCATCTCGGATAAAAGACTCAAAGCGGACTAGATGGTCAGTTGTACTACGGAAGCGCCGGAAACCGCACTGGAGGTCTGTGATGAGACCCTGTGACTCAAGATGCCACACCAGTCGGGCGTTGACCAAGCGTTCCATAGTTTTACATAAACATGATGTCAAAGCTATTGGCCGGTAGTTGCCCGGGTCGGAAGGATCCTTACCCGGCTTGGGAATTGGCACAACCACAGCCTGACGCCAAGATGGCGGAAAATGACCGGTTATCCAGATATGGTTAAAGGCCTTGAGAAGTACAAGGAGTGAATCCTCAGGCAGATGTGTTATGAGCTTATAATGGATGGTATCTAATCCAGCAGCAGAGTCAGTACATTTCTGCATGGCTTGCTGCAATTCTGAAAACGTAAAAGGGGCATTATAGTCTTCCAAGTTATCCGATATAAAATCACAAGCACAAGATTCTCGCTTCTCCTTCTCTCTCTGGAAGAAAGGTGAATAATGCTCTGTTGAAGAATTATGGGCAATGGTGGAGGCAAGCAAATTGGCCACAGCCTTTTTATCTGTGACCAAACTGGCACCATCTCTAAGATGGCCGACAGAAGCCGAGCCACCCCTGCCCCTAATTCTTCGAACAGCCTTCCAGACTTTTTGGGACGGAGTCCTAGAAGATAAAGATGAGACGAAGCGTCTCCAGGAAGCACGGCGTTCACGTTTAAAAATATAACGGGCTTTCGCCCGCTGTCTTTTAAAGGTTAAAATATTTGCTTGCGACGGATTACGAAATGCACGTCGCTGAGCAGATTTGCGCATTGTTTGGGCCTTGCGGCACTCTTCATTGAACCATGGTACTCTCGGCTTCCGAGGGAGTGATGTGGAAGTTCTAGGGATGGTTTCACCTGCAACCTCCAACAAAATAGAAGTAAAACAAGAAACAGGTTCTTCAGCTGACATGACCACCTCCTCTGTAAGACGAGACTGACAGAGAGAGGCAAACAGAGACCAGTTAGCTTTCTTGAGATTCCAGCGCCCCACCGGCGAATCCTCCTCACAGCTGACCGATGACAGGACTACTGGGAAGTGGTCACTACCACACAGGTCGTCGTGAACCTTCCAGTCAAAGTCCAGCATGAGAGAAAGATCACACACAGTGAGGTCTAGAACAGAACTAGATCCGGAACCTGAGTTAGAGTATGTAGGTGAGCCATCGTTAAAGACACATAGGTTAAGTTGAGAAAAAACATCTTCTAACATCTGACCTCTGCCATCATAGTGGTCACTACCCCAAAGGTGAGCATGACCGTTAAAATCCCCCATGAGAATAAAGGGAGGGGGCAGTTGATCTACTAAGTGAAAAATATCATTGCTACAGACCCGCAGTGATGGTGGCAGGTAAATACTGCATATGGTTATGGTCTTTTTTAAGGTAACCCGAGCAGCGACAGCCTGAAGACAGGTGTCGATGCTAACGGGGCTACATAAAATTTGGCTACTAATGAGAAGAGCCGCTCCACCCGAGCGCCTCTCCGAATCAGAGCCTTTATGTATAACATTAAAACCATTAAAAGACACAGGGTCAGAAGTCTTCAGGTAAGTCTCCTGAAGAGATATGACTGAGGGGTTATAGAACTTGACTAAAAGACGTAATTCCTCAAAGTTAGCTCGAAAACCACGACAATTCCACTGAAGCAAAGAGTCCATGATTAAGTCTTATCTGGGGGTAAGGAGTTTTTCCCCCCCTGTTTCCTTTACCTTGGAAGGAGTTGAAGAAACAGAGGGGGGCCGGCTCCCGGGCCTCCTCTGGTTCTTCGGAGAGGAAGGGGGTGGAGCTGCCGCAGCATCAGCAACAACAACTTCCACTCCCTCCATCCGCTCCTCCAGTGCAGCATATTTGTTTTGAAGGGGGACATCTGTGTTCCCCTTCTGGGCCCGTGCGCACAGCGGTCCCATAGATTTCTTAGACTTCTGGTCCTGGGCAGCGTTCCTGCCGCTAGAGTTAGCGGCCTTAGAAGGCTGACCAGAGCCAGAAGCCTTTGGAGTTGACTGACTAACAGGTTTGGGTGGGGGCTGAGGCTTAGGGGCAACAGAAGGCGGCACAACCGGACCGGCAGTGTCCGCCTTCTGCGTTCCCTGGCTCCTTGTCACCACCGGAGGAGGGTTACTCTCCAGGGGCGAGATGAGCCGAGGCTCCGCCCCCAACCAAGAAGTTGGGGTCTGACATGAAAAGTCTTTGGTGGGGCGCTTGCCTGCCACCGCTGCACTAAAAGTATACACTGAGGTGTTAGAAGTGGGAATGACATTTGTTTATTTTACTGGACTTTATATTGCTAGAAGAAATGAACCCCGGGGTAGAAAATAAACTATCAAAAATATATTACTCACCATCAGGGTATTATAAAGGAGCAACCGCTATTGAAAAATTACATGCCGCTGTGGGCGGAGATGTATCACTCAATCAAGTCAAGCAATGGTTACAGAGGCAGGCAATTTGGCAGATATATCTCCCTGCTCCAAGAAAGATAACAAGACCTCATTTTGAGAACACAACACCAAATGACACGCACCAAATGGACCTCCTGTTCCTACCACATGACACAATAAGAAAGAAACGATACAAGTATGCATTAACTGTTGTAGACATTGCTTCAAGGTACAAAGACGCTGAACCCATATCTGACAAAACAGCCAGTACAGTTGCGACTGCTTTATCAAGTATCTACAAAAGAGGCCCCCTGAAATACCTCAGACTTGTACAAGTTGATGACGGATCAGAATTCAAAGGTGGTGTTAATCAGTTATTTGTGAAGCATGGTGTACTGGTCAGACGAGGCATTCCAGGTGTGCACAGATCACAGGCAATTGTAGAGAACTTTAACAAACAGTTATCAGAAAGACTTTTCAGTTACCAGTATTCTAAGGAACTCATGCATGACACCCGTAACACTGAGTGGGTAAAGAGATTACCACATGTGATAAAAGCAATGAACAATGAAGGACACCCAAAACCTGCTGATGCTATTAAATTGAAAACAATTACAGAGCCAAAAACAATGTCAGCCCAGGCACCCGACACAAGTTTATTTACTAAACAGGTGAGATAACTATATCAACCAGGGGAAGCTGAGAATGACATCAGACGCAGGTCAACAGACCCCATCTGGTCCACATCCGTTCATAATATAAAAAAAAATAATCCCCGGTCCAGACGCAACAATATATTACCTGTATGACCCTGCGCCCCAGAGGGCATTTGTCAGAGAAGAATTACAGATTATTCCCCCAGACACCGTTACTCATTTCAGTAACCAACTCATCAATTAGTTCATCAACCAGTTCATTTGCTATTTCTTCAGATAACTTGAGTCTGTAATGACCAGGTGCATAAGCTTTTTCCTTGGTGTGAAACACGCGTTTCGTGTCCCCAACTGCCAGAGACTTTTTATGTGTTTGGATCATTTCAAGATTATGTTTGTTTGATCTCAGTGACTTGTTTGGATAATCAGGCATTAATGCACCATCTAACACTTGCTTGTAATGTTCATGACGAATGTCTTTATTTTTTATTGCTGTTTTCTTGATACCTTTGGCTTTTGACTGACTACCTTTTTGGTGCAGTATAGAATACATTTTTGATCTCAGTCCAACGTACTCAACTATAGGCACACCATTCAGTTCATCCTTAAACTTACCAGGCACTTTTTTGTTTTGTGTGCTGAACAGCGGGTGGTCTTTAGGATAGTCAGATGTGTCATACATGTGTAACTCTGTTTTCATGTCTTCATAAAAGTCTTCAGTACACACGTCAATGATCATGGAGTCAGTGTCAGTGTATAACAGACGGCAGTCAGGATACTTTAATTTGAAGTAATCATAATAAAATTCAAGCATCAACAGTTTTGACAACTCCAGAATTGCCATACCAATGAATACTGGCTTGTCCAGTTTAACAATCTTTTTTTTGAGTGACACTGCATACAATGATGAATGAAACTCTTTGTACCCTGTGTACTGTGGCTTGCCTGTAAGTTTAATTGCACCCAATTCAGTTGTGACTAGTCTCACATCTTTTCTGTGATGAGGATTTTCCATTGTCTTGCCAAAACAGGCATTGTTCATAAGCTTAAAGAAGTCTTTGTCAAATGCAGTGTTGCCGTCTCTGGCACGCAATGTTGTGTTCTTCATTATGTAATCTTTCATGAAAGCACTCTGATCAAATTGAATTCCTCTGTGAACTTTCTTTAGTACTAACCCATGTCTGATGTAAAACTGCAACAAGCGGTAGTGACAAACATAATTGAATTTATCATTCAGATTTGGTACAAGTTTGGTGTCTTCTTTTTTCCCTGTCATACTCATTTTCTCAACAGCCAACGGATAATCATTATGGTAATCGTGTAGGTGGTGTGGGTACTCTAGGTCGACTTCAAAGATACAACCCTTCACGTCGTTTCGGTCAAGATTCATAATATTGTTAGTTATGTCTGTTACATCATACTGTGACAAATCATACAGACAAAAGTTTTTCAAGGGCAATAACTCACACATCGCGAACCCTTAAAGGTTATTAGCGTCAAGGTACGTAATGAATGACCTTGACCTTGAGGGGTCAAAGTCAAGGTCATCAAGATATTTATTGTTGGCTCTGACGTAGTTATTTGCTGCAATACTAATCCCTCCCCTCAATCCACGTTCCACCATTTCACCCATCGTACGATCAGACAACAGGTCTATAGATATCTCACTGGATTTCAAAAATGCATCCCATGTCATGCCAGGACTAGTTATGTAACAGGCAGGGTCAAGACTGTAGTGCAACAAACCCTTCTCACGGTAACTTTCAAATACGTCTGCTAGCAAGCAAACGTCTGCTTTCATGTACTGGTCGTGGTAATCACCAATTGTCTGACACCCTAATTTATCCCACGCATCAAGTGCATGTTGATATTCAGAGTCAGAAATACCTTTGCCAGTTAGTGTTGAATAAAATTTATCTTTTGGTGGCAGTCTTGTTTCTTCAAACACAACCCAGTGATCAATGTACTCATACGGATAGACACCTTTCTTAACCAAGTCTGGCTCAAAATATTTACTCGTTATTGGATACTCAGTCAGTCCTTCTGCAAGACTAGCCAATCCTAAAGACAAATGTTGCATGGAGTCATAAAATGCTAATTTATCTAACCTAAAAGTCAAGGATTTCTCAGTTGTCTGGGCAATACAACTTATGTTTTTGTACGACTCATCTACAGCCTGCATGATAATGTGTGAATCATACCCTTTGAGATTGTGGAAAAAGATTGGTAACTTGTATGTCTTAGGATCTATTTTTAATAACAAGTTACAATTATTATGTGCAGCTCCTCTG
The DNA here is from genome assembly GCA_036245525.1 of Semisulcospira habei. Classification (NCBI taxonomy): domain Eukaryota; kingdom Metazoa; phylum Mollusca; class Gastropoda; family Semisulcospiridae; genus Semisulcospira; species Semisulcospira habei. The sequence continues at coordinate 425,179 of BTPG01000004.1, read as the reverse complement.
TACGCCCAGTTATGTGATCATGGTCACGAACTTTATCACCACCTAAAGGTTGTTCACAAATCCAACACGTCTCAGCTGTATCAAATTTTAGTTTGTCTTCTTCTGTCATCACCAGAGGCATCTGACATGTTGTGAGATATTGTACTACCTGACTATACAGATGTCTCATTTCTGTTAAAAACAGACAAGCTGCATTTTCACCTCTGTAGATAACAGGCTCTGAATGAAGACCGTCTGACCTAACAAGAATGTATCCAAAAGAACACACCACTTGGTCACTTAGTTTTATAGTCTTTGGTAATGATTCTGGAACAGGACCTTCATATTGAACAACTAATGATTCAAAATCTGCTTACACTACAAACGGCAACTTTTGCTGATTCCCATAGTTCTTAAAATACACTTGACTACCAGGATCTGGATACTTAAGTACAGTTTGTATGTCATCAGCTGACCTACAATGTAGGATGTGATTATGTGCTATTTTAATAGAAGAGAATCTCTGTAAACATCTCTTGCACACTTCCTGTTTCCCATTGTGTTTCGTTGTATGTGCATGAATTAGACGTGACATATTTCTGATAATTGTGTAGTGAAAGTTATTGTCATCACCGGCAGGGCCGATAAGCAACATGTCAACATGCTTATCTTCTGACTGACCATATGTTGGTGCAATTGGGGACACTCTAATTGGTTGTAACTTGTTCTCAGATTCATTATCCCACACAAACACATTCACAGATATACCAGGATTTAGTTTTTCAAACAAGTCTATGTCCTCTATTTTAACAGGGAACTCAATGCCACTGAAGTTGAGTTCATTTACAAATTTGATGTAGTTAGATACGCGATCAGGTCTTGACCTCACAAAGTGTAGTTTAGCAAGCACACACCACATGAAACAGAAATTGTCTTTGTTCTGTATGTTAACAACAGCCTTTTTGTTTGCTACTTCTGTTGGCAGTGGCAACCATGCTTTACCTAATATAGGATGAGACCTAGACTGCTTTAGTTGTAATTCATGTACATGTCCTTCGTGCCAGCTAGACCCCTTCATTTTTGCACTGTCAATCGCCTGGAGGAAGTCTGGTAATAGTCTGTCTCTAAACACGTTCTCTAATTCCCTTCTTGTGTTAACTGTGTGTTGTCTTGTTGATATATACGATACAATCACCTCACCGTCCATTCTAGTGAATTCTATTTTGGCAACAATTTGAATCTTTACACTGCCTGTGATAAGATTTTGTTGTATGACAGAAAAAGAGTTTTCTATTGATTCATAGACATTGTTACTATTAGATATAGGCAAGTTTGTTGTGTGAAACACGTTTCTTAAACCAGATGAGCCAGGGTTTGATGGGCCAGGGCTTTGTGAATTGTCCGTCATTTTTATTTGACTGACAAAATAATAAAATAAAAAATATTACCGCTGACTCTGCTTGCTCACCTTGTGTAATACCACTTTATTAACTGTAACACTGTCAATATAAACATTTAGTTTGCGCAGTTGTTTAAATATGCTATAACAAACTTCTCCTAACCAACCATAGTTGGTATCATTAACTTTAAAAGTAGGTGTCTTTAAATCAACTGTCATGCGCTCCACATCTGGATGCTCATCGACATAATCCAAAGTCACACTATATGTAGCATATATTTCTGATGGTGCTGAAAGGCTTATGTTAGTCTGTTTGGGTGATATTAAGTCAGTAAAGTGCATAACATCTTTGAAAAGGTGTGTGAGATCAAGCACCTGTATGATTGTCCATCTGTCATTTTTATTGGACAAACAAATGTATAAATTAATTTACATCAATTTACTAACCCATACCCTGTGGGCTGATCTGTCTTTAAAATGAGCTTTAGATGCTTAGTTGATTTTAGTTTATTTTTCACATCATCCCGTTCATGCTTATTTGGGATGACATCGTTTTCTCTGAGACAGTCTTCGAAGCTGTCACGATCCTTACAGTAAAACAAACAGATAAACTTTAACTGTTCTTGAAAATCTTTCAGTACAGCATTATATTTCTGAGTGAGAATCCATACACTTACATTTGCATGTCTACCACTGAAGGCAAGTTCTGCTAATGTGTTTCTCTTCTTGACAATGTCTTTCTCTGCAGAACAGTCATCAACAATAAACAAAGTTGACTGTCCTTCAAATTGCTTGTAAAAATATTGTAGGTAGTCATTCAGTTTTTTCTCAGGGTCAACTAAGTATATGTTGCTGTCAGTCCAAATGAATAAACGGTTGTGATAAGCTTTGTTGTGTTTGATTGTTGGACAAAATATTACAATGTTTTCAAAATGGTGGATGTATCTTGTTTGTAGTAAGTCAAGTACGAATTGAGTTTTCCCACACCCTGTGGCACCAACAAATAAGCCACAGTGTGGATCGAGTGTCATTAAGCCCCGGTTCATTTTAATACAGAATATAATTTTAATATGTGTCCACTCAGTCTGCTTTCTGCAATATTGAGTTGTGCATCATAAATCAGGTACAAATATATGTTTATGGCTGCAGCAGTTTCAACCTTCTTTTGTATCTGAATTGTTATTCCATCACTACCATTCTCGACAGTTCGTCCTGACCCATGAAGATAATCATCATCTGTACTACGAAGGTCTAGCCACAGTGCATACTTGTTTGTAAGGTATTGTCCGATCCTAACATCATACAGATGTAGATCTTTGCACGCAATGTTTGCAGGTTTATCTCTAATCCTTCCACCCACAAAATACTTTGTGATCTCATCGTAGTGCTGGTATGGTAACATTCCAGACGCGTACACTTGATTAGGGCGGCCTTCAATTGTGCAGGACAAATGTGTAATCTTAGGATTGTAGAATTTTTCTGAATCCCGTTTATATGGATCTGCTGGTTCAACAAACAACATAAGAATACCTTTCAGTGACCTGGCAGGTGTGTTCAAGTTTATATTCCACATTGGGTCACTCTTGTCTTTGGGTATTAAACTATGTCTAATCACCCTGTCATAATAAATTGGCAGTCTTGACTGATACTGATTTTGAATGAGTCTGGCTAGATCAGTGTGTGTGACAATTTCATATTCCAAGGAAATGTTAGAGATCTTGTATGTTGCATCTGTGGCAGATGATTTTATAACTTTGGAGTAGTCATTGAAGGTTAGTTCAAAGCTCAGACGGTCATTCAGTGCCCCTTGATAATAAGGCAAATGAGCTGTTAGGATTTCAAACACAAGTGGAATGTAAAATCTGGTTCCATATGTTTCAGCTATAATAACTTCCTTTGGTACCCCAGTAGTTGTTTTGTCTCCAGCATTGATTCGAAGTTTACCAACATTATCTGGCTGTATGCCTTGATAAATACGATCTTCTCGTTCTTCTCTTGTGAGCCAAAGGTCTTTGTAACAGTAGAACACATCAGAGTCGTCAAGACTAAACACTTCCTGTCCTTCAAGTTTTACTTTAATAGTTCTAACAATTGCTCTGCCAAGATTGTCAACTAGAGTTCTGTTCACATCTGCATCTGATGAAAGTTCAATATTAAATGCTAGGCGTGCAGTGCCAGGTACGATAACATCACTGGGGCCTAGGTTTGGAAACTTGACTGTAAGTGTTTGGTTCTGGTCTATGGTACTTGGATTGTTTGTGATGACGATTGATTGTCTAACGCCCTTAACACCCAGAGGCTCACGTAGTTTTCTGTATGGGTCTAACTTTGATCCGTAAGACTGTGTCATTTTTATTATGCACAATAAAAAATAATAAATTAATAAAACAATGGCCGCGGGAGGATTTAATCATGAAGATTTTGAAATGGATGACACATATGATTTTGGTAATACAACAGATATGACAGATATGACAGATATGACTGGTACAAGAAATATTTACAGTTTACGTCATGAACTTTTAGAAACCAAAGTGAACTCGTTTTATGATCATGTTGGTAATCGCCCAGACAACATAGACCCTAACCAGTTTGAACTTGATGGCAAGGGTCATTTATATTTAAATACTGTTGACAAAGGAAAAGTACTATTGACTAACAAAAAAGACCCTAGTAGGTTTAGGGCTTTAAGTACAATAAAAAATGAAGGTGGTGTTAGTGCCTTGCGTCAACTTGGTATTGGAGGGTCTCCTGTCACGCCAAGACTGGCTAGTGTTCTTCACGACACGCAAACAAAGTTGCCAACAGGGCAACAAATTGAAATGGCACTTGTAACAAGCCTACCAGAAATAGCAAACACAGTGATACAAGAAACCTCATTTACTGAAGGTCAATTAAATGATGTTATGAAAACAATAGATGACCCGCCTTTGTCAATGAGGGAGATTATAGGGTTGGATAAATCACTGCAGACAATAAGAGGTGAGATGGTTAATATTCTTGCCAAACTAGGAGAGATTGATAAACACATAGAACGTGAAAAAGAGAATCTGGCTACAGCAGACAATGGGAATCTTGACACAGAAATGAAAGAAAGAATCCAACACAGATTAAATGATTTGCAGATAGAAAGATCTGGACGATTAGAAGTGATTAGTATTGGAAGACAAAAACTAAAATCACAGGTCAACAGAATTAGAGAAACTATTCAGAAAATACTTCACGAAGACACTACTCTGGCTGAGATACTTAAAACACTTTTCAGAGAACAGGGTATCACAATTGCTAGTTTAATTACAGCTCTAGGATTTATTATTAGTACTGTTGTGTTAGCTGTCTCCGGTGCTGGTGGACCCGGTAGCAGTTGAACACCGCCAGCCCCGGCACCTCCGGCACCACCAACAGATCCAAAAGATTTACAGTCATGGGTAAAGAAACAGTTGTCACACATATCAGACTTGCTTAAGAAATTGGCTCTGAAAGCAGTAGACTCGTTACCGGGCATTATAGGCACGGTTGTCAGCTGGTTGATTAGTACAGTGGCAAAGGCAGTAGGGTTTATGGCAGAAATGTTTGGATCTTTTTGGTGACAGTAGGAGTGTTAATGGTAGGTTATTTAATGAAACAGGTAAAGAAGTAATATTCCTAATCCTGTTAATCCTATTGTCAATGCGGTTCTCTCGGATTCATGTGTGTCAGGCTGTATGGTTGTTGGAGCAAGGGAAGTAATGACTTGTAATGGTTTTTTCAATAGTTTATGCGCAGTTGTTCCTCCTAAATTTACAGTTTTATTGAGACCTAGTTTTTGATCAACACCAGCAACAATGATTTCATTATTATAATTTGTTATTGTACCCATTTGGAGTTGAAGGTCAGATGGTAACATGTATAACCCAGTGCCAACTACAAAGTCAACTTTTGATCTGGCATATCTGAGTACATCTTGGTAGCGTTGTATGCTTGATGGGAGATCAACTGTTGAATTAATTGAATCTTCTAGATTAGCGAGAAATTGTTTTTGCGAATCGAATATTCCACTTCCATTCAAAATATTTGATTTTGTTAGTGATTGAGCACCTAGTATACACCAGACATATGTTCTGATAGACTCATTTACGCGCTCAACTCCCGCTTGAGTAAACCCGTCAGATTTATCTAAAATAAATGTGGTCCACGCATTAGTCTGCTTCTGCTCTATTGATCCTATCCAGACTTGTGATTTTGATGAGAATGAAGTGTAACCAGGGTAATAATCTTGAGGGTATTGTCTGTGACTCAAAGCGTAATACAATGTACCAATGCCGTGGTTATCATCAAGTTTTTGTGTGAAGTCATACCGGGGGCTTATGTTAAATTCATTACAGATGCGTTCAAACGCTTTCATATCCATGGGGTTATTAAACCTGTTGAAACTGGATTCAGTTGGTAGTGGTGTATGAAGTTCTGACAGTATACGTCTAAGCTGGTAATAAACATGGAAACGGTACACAGACTTAATCAGTTTGTTTGAGTGATTCAAGTGGTCTGTGAATGAAACACCACAGCCTGTAGTTGAGCATAGTATGGCAAAGTTGAGTTGGTTTTGAAACATCTGTAGTGGACTTGAAGACCACTTTCTTGCAGTTGAGTCATCTGTTATTGGAGGGTTTAGGTAATGGTCAAACGGATCGGTACTTTGACTTGAAATAGATCTTGTTCAGACACAGCAATATCAAGCTGATTTAGTTGAATTATCTTCTGTTCATAAGTTGGTGCAACACTGTATTTGGCATTCACATTAAATTGAAATGCGTTTGTAGTGGTAATGGTTGGTGATTTAAATTCCATCCTTTTTATATGAGATAATAAAAATGTTTATTACCTTAACAAATCTTGACACAAGCAAACCAGTGTGGTTAACTAATGGGATTGATAATCGTGATGGTAACAAGGCTGTAGCTATCCATGAAATGTTTTATAGTGTAAAGTGGTTTAATGTTACAAATAATACAGATTAGTATGTATCTGATGGGGTTATGATTGGTGATACTTTACAATCTGGGTATTATGACTTTTGTACTTTAGCTGAATGGCTACAAAATAGATTTAAAATTAAAGCAACTTTAAATCCAGCTAACTTACTTGTTACATTAGATTTTTCTTCTGAGCGAAAGATAACATTTTCAGAAGATCTTCTATTATTACTTGGTTTAATAAATGAAACTGAAGCTAAAACAAAGCTTTGGAAAATAGAGATGAATGATGGAAAAATAATTGGAAGATATCCTGTCAATTTGTCAGTACACACAGTGCTAAAAGTTTATTTGAAAGAACTGAACACATCTGAGAATGTTCACAATGGAAAGCCTTCAACTTTGTTGAGATGCTTACCTACTGGAACTGCTCCGTATTGTGAAAGTGTGGTTGCTAGATTTCCTAATTTACAGTTTAAGAAATTAGGTTCTAGTTTCTTTGAGTCACTGAGTATATCTGTAACTAATCAGGATGACAAACCAGTTCTTATGCATGATTTTAGTGTTGTGTTAGAAGTTAAATAATTTTATTTTTGTTTATAAAAATGAGTGGTCTTGGTCCAAAGCCTAGAATCATACCAGTTGCATGTCCAGTAACAGAGTTGAAAGATTTGGCAAATGTACAGGATTTTGAGAAGGAAGGAGAAATTGGAGAAATATATGGTTTTGAACTTGATTCGACTGGCATGTACAAGCGGAGAGTAATTGTTGACATGAAAGACGGTGAAAGACAGATTCCTAAACTTGGTCAGCTGCGTGATGTTACTGTACCTACTCCACCTGTAAATAATTCGCCCTACAACTTAATACATGTGGGTAGTAAGTGGGTTGTTTCACCTGTTCCACCTGCACCTACGCCAGCACCCACAATTGACTGGGACATAAAGATTGAATTTATTAGTCCTTATGTATACACTGATGATGAAGGCGCCTTAGTGTTTAGGAAGGTTGTTAACTCTGGGCCGCTTATTGTAAGCCTTGTTCCAAGCTTTGCTTCAGATGACAATAGCAGAGATAAACTGAAAGTTGAAAATTATGAGAGACGGAGATATCTTCTTACACATAGGAAGGGTAGGTCTGATGCGAAGGTCGTGTTTGCACCAATAAACTTTCCAATCGCAAGAGAAGCGACAATAGTATTTGAAATTATCATGAGATCAGTAACTACTGCTAAAGAGGCTCAAATTGCACAAGGAATTAAACTTACATGGAATGACACAGTGGCAGAGTCATCAAAGGTCTTTATTGCTATTACAAAAAATAATGATGTTATTAATGTTTCGAGCAGTGTTCCAGCTGTCAAGGTGGTGGTCGACAAAGCAACTTTTGTTCGTCTAACTTACATAAACCTTGAACACATTGATCTTGTTGCATTTTATTATGCTAACAAATTGTATACTTTTGAAGAGTTGCAAAATGTAATTGCTGATTAAATAAAAAATATTTGTGAATAAAAAAATGGTAAACTTCTATCCGCAACTACCGACGCTTGAGCCGACTGAAACAAATGTGACGACTAAAACAACACTTGCGCCTGATCCACAGGTGACAGCTGTGCCAATTGCTTCAGATAAAACATTACAGGCAGACGCATTCCGATTAATAAATATTAGAGAAGCTTTAAAATATTTGGAAAGTGAAGAGGCTAAGTACTCACGGTGCAAAAGGAGGTATAAGTCAGTATTTAATTCTGTTCAAAACACTTCTATGGCTATTGGTGCAGTTTCAGCTTCATGTTCTGTAGGGGGTATAGTTCTGTTCGCCACAGGAATTGGGAGTTTGGCTGGAATAGCAGTTGAGGCTGTTAGCGTTGCTACATGCCTGGCTTGCTTTGGTTTGGAGGCCTTGAACAAGAGGTTTCACACGAAATTAGAAAAACATGAAGCATTGAGTACTTTGGCGGGTGCGAAGCTGAGCAGTCTTAAACTTATTATCAGTAAGGCATTGAATGATAATTTTGTTGATGACGAAGAATTTAAGCGAGTCCAGGATGATTTGAATAATTACAAAAAACAAAAATCTGAAATACAAAATAAAATGCGTAGTCAGTCTCCCATGAATGTTGAAGAACTGAAGGCCAGTTTTTTAGCAGAGGGAAAAAGGATAGGGGTACAGGAAACCACAGAAAAGCTACACATTCTTTTAAACAAATAAAAATCAGATTTGGTAATCGTTTATTTTTTCATTACACTTCGCAGAAAGATGTCACGCCACTTACACAGTTTAGACCTGACATGACACGCCACTTACACAGTTTAACACCATCTGCACCACCAGAATATTATTGAGAAAAAAAAGTTTTCCGTTGCCCTTGTCTTGGTAAAAAAGACTTAGTATATGTGACTAGAGTCAAGTTGTTATTAAGTACTTGTAAGTAATTAGGATAAGTAATTAATAAGTTCTTAATGGTAAGTAGTTAATAAGTTCCTATTGTAACTCACTTTAAGGTAATCTTAAGTTAGTTGTAACTTATTGTTTTACTTGAGACCACTTGGTAGTTTCTTATCTAACTGTTTTTCAGTGCATTATAGACATGAGTACATTAAGCCCTCACATGTAGAACCGTTTTGTAAATGACTGCTCTCTTTTGAAAAGTAATATGTCCCCTTCTTGAACTTTGACATAACTTAGCGATTTGAAAGGCTATAGCTGTGAAAGGCCTTTGACGGCTGAGAGCACAGCCCTTGAAAAGGAATGGAATGCCGCTGCTATTGAATAGCGCGGTGTGAGGCAACACAAAAGGCGATCAACCGTGACACCACCTGTCATGCTTAGGCTTACGATAATTGTACAGACATGAGTGTGTGTGTATTTGTTTATGTGTGCATCTGTTTGTGTGTGTGTGTGTGCTTCTATTTGTGTGTGTGTGTGCGTCTGTGTGTGTGTCTGTTGCGTGTCTGTTGCATGTGTGTGTGTGTGTGTGTGTGTGTGTGTGTGTGTGTGTGTGTGTGTGTGTGTGTGTGTGTGTAAGATATTACTTGTTGGTTTCTTATCCAACTGTTTATAGTGCAGAGTATAAACACCGTTTTGATTTCTCGGGTACCAGTCATGAGTATATATGAAGTCGACTTCAAAACTGTCTTTCTTAAGTGTATTGACACCTCTCAGCAAATAGCCTTTTTTCAAAGCTGTAGAGCCGCCGGCTTATTCATAGAGTGTTCCATCTCGCAGTTGAATAGCGGCTTGCCTGTGCGGCGCGTGGCAACAGACAACAAAGGTAAACAGGTGAGCTGGCTTGCAAAAGACATGTGCAACAGAGTAAGACCCTTGTAACTTACTCATTGAAAGAGGCTGATTTAAAACGTGTAAGTTTCACATGAGTGGAGCCTTGACACAGTCACTAGTTTATGTCTGTGTTGACAGAGTGGGTCTCACTCTCTCTCTGTGTGTGGTAGCTAATGTGGGCTTTATTCCCATACAATCTTAAAACCAATTTACATTTGTGGGGGGTCATGATTTTCGATGTGCATTTTCTTAAGGTCAAAAATAAATTGTGTGAATATTGACTCAGGGTCGGTACATACCGATCTAGTGGCTCAAGGATTTGAAAAGGTTTTGAGCAACGTTGTCAAAAAACATTGCGACGTGATCATATTTTGTAACTGTTGTGCATATTTTATTCTGACGCGTCGTACCTAGAGTCAGCTGGCGACGGGCTGTGTTTACGTACATAGTATCATTGCGACATCGATCATATGAGCTAATTAAGAGAGAGAGGAATACTGAGTGGACTGAAGTATTATTAACGCAATGACTGAGTTAACCCCTTAAGTATTATTTTTGATTTTCATAAAAATGTGGCTGTTTAAATAATAATGATTTAGGGGTAACTTCCAAAGGTATTTACTCTGTGCGGGAGACATGGTTAATGAAGGGTCAAAAAGATATAATTAAGGGGTTAACTCAGTCATTGTGTTAATGAAGCTTTAATTCTCTCAGTATTCCTCTCTCTTATTGTACTTAAACAGGGAGAATCGATCGTCGCTAGTGCCAGGCATAGATTCTCATGAGCCCCTACAGTCACATGAGAATCTATGCCTCTTGCAACTCGATTGAAAGGAGTCAAACTTTGCAGGACAGTCCTACGGCATCCACATCACACAATTTCCGTCCCCGCCCCCCATGACCCTGATTCCTAAGGCACCATCGTACTGTTAGTGGCGTAGTACGCTGCAGTGTGGCTAGTCACCCCTCCCCTTCTGCAATTGGGTTGCGTTGCATTCTGCTATTTCTAATAAATCTTGCAACTGATGGTGCAGTGCATGCGTGTACTAATTCAGTTGTTTGGCTATCCGCACTAATGAGGGATGCATTAAACAGGCAATGTGCCCAAAAACATGACCCAGTTCACCAATATGACGATATATCAACGTACAGTTACGCACTTTAAAAACGCGACAACTTAACTTTAATCAATTAAAAAGTTGCTTCGTACCACTAATCAAACCCTCGACTGCCGGGACACAACCAGAGTCACCAAAGGCAACAGGCATAGAGCCTCATGAGTCTACAACCAGAGCCACCTACAGGCAACAGACATAGAGCCTCATGAGTACAGCCAGTGCCACCTACAGGCAACAGTAATAGAGCCTCATGAGTACAACCAGAGCCAATAAAGACAACTGACATAGAGCCTCATGAGTACAACCAGAGCCACCTACAGGCAACAGATATAAAGCCTCATGAGTCTACAGCCAGAGCCACCTACAGGCAACAGACATAGAGCCTCATGAGTCTACAACCAGACCCACCTACAGGCAACAGACATAAAGCCTCATGAGTACAACCAGAGCCACTAAAGACAACAGACATAGAGCCTCATGAGTACAACCAGAGCCACCTACAGGCAACAGACATAGAGCCTCATGAGTCTACAGCCAGAGCCACCTACAGACAACAGACATAGAGCCTCATGCGTCTACAACCAGAGACACCTACAGTCAACAGGCATAGAGCCTCATGAGTCTACAGCCAGAGCCACCTACATGCAACAGACATAGAGCCTCATGAGTCTACAACCAGAGCCACCTACAGGCAAGAGACATAGATCCTCACGAGTACAACTAGAGCCACCTACAGGCAACAGGCATAGAGCCTCATGAGTCTACAGCCAGAGCCACCTACAGGCAACAGACATAGAGCCTCATGAGTCTACAACCAGAGCCACCTACAGGCAACAGGCATAGAGCCTCATGAGTCTACAGCCAGAGCCACTAAAGGCAACAGACATAGAGCCTCATGAGTCTACAACCAGAGCCACCTACAGGCAACAGGCATAGAGCCTCATAAGTCTACAGCCAGAGCCACCTACATGCAACAGACATAGTGCCTCATGAGTCTACAACCAGAGCCACCTACAGGCAAGAGACATAGATCCTCACGAGTACAACCAGAGCCACCTACAGGCAACAGGCATAGAGCCTCATTAGTCTACAGCCAGAGCCACTAAAGGCAACAGACATAGAGCCTCATGAGTCTACAGCCAGCGCCACCTACAGGCAACAGACATAGAGCCTCATGAGTCTACAGCCAGAGCCACCTACAGGCAACAGATATAGAGCCTCATGAGTCTACAGCCAGAGCCACCTACAGGCAACAGACATAGAGCCTCATGAGTCTACAACCAGAGCCACCTACAGGCAACAGACATAAAGCCTCATGAGTACAACCAGAGCCACTAAAGACAACAGACATAGAGCCTCATGAGTACAACCAGAGCCACCTACAGGCAACAGACATAGAGCCTCATGAGTCTACAGCCAGAGCCACCTACAGACAACAGACATAGAGCCTCATGAGTCTACAACCAGAGCCACCTACAGTCAACAGGCATAGAGCCTCATGAGTCTACAGCCAGAGCCACCTACATGCAACAGACATAGAGCCTCATGAGTCTACAACCAGAGCCACCTACAGGCAAGAGACATAGATCCTCACGAGTACAACTAGAGCCACCTACAGGCAACAGGCATAGAGCCTCATGAGTCTACAGCCAGAGCCACCTACAGGCAACAGACATAGAGCCTCATGAGTCTACAACCAGAGCCACCTACAGGCAACAGGCATAGAGCCTCATGAGTCTACAGCCAGAGCCACTAAAGGCAACAGACATAGAGCCTCATGAGTCTACAACCAGAGCCACCTACAGGCAACAGGCATAGAGCCTCATGAGTCTACAGCCAGAGCCACCTACATGCAACAGACATAGTGCCTCATAAGTCTACAACCAGAGCCACTTACAGGCAAGAGACATAGATCCTCACGAGTACAACCAGAGCCACCTACAGGCAACAGGCATAGAGCCTCATTAGTCTACAGCCAGAGCCACTAAAGGCAACATACATAGAGCCTCATGAGTCTACAGCCAGCGCCACCTACAGGCAACAGACATAGAGCCTCATGAGTCTACAGCCAGAGCCACATACAGGCAACAGATATAGAGCCTCATGAGTCTACAGCCAGAGCCACCTACAGGCAACAGACATAGAGCCTCATGAGTCTACAACCAGAGCCACCTACAGGCAACAGACATAAAGCCTCATGAGTACAACCAGAGCCACTAAAGACAACAGACATAGAGCCTCATGAGTACAACCAGAGCCACCTACAGGCAACAGACATAGAGCCTCATGAGTCTACAGCCAGAGCCACCTACAGACAACAGACATAGAGCCTCATGAGTCTACAACCAGAGCCACCTACAGTCAACAGGCATAGAGCCTCATGAGTCTACAGCCAGAGCCACCTACATGCAACAGACATAGAGCCTCATGAGTCTACAACCAGAGCCACCTACAGGCAAGAGACATAGATCCTCACGAGTACAACTAGAGCCACCTACAGGCAACAGGCATAGAGCCTCATGAGTCTACAGCCAGAGCCACCTACAGGCAACAGACATAGAGCCTCATGAGTCTACAACCAGAGCCACCTACAGACAACAGGCATAGAGCCTCATGAGTCTACAGCCAGAGCCACCTACATGCAACAGACATAGAGCCTCATGAGTCTACAACCAGAGCCACCTACAGGCAAGAGACATAGATCCTCACGAGTACAACCAGAGCCACCTACAGGCAACAGACATAGAGCCTCATGAGTCTCTAGCCAGAGCCACTAAAGGCAACAGACATAGAGCCTCATGAGTCTACAACCAGAGCCACCTACAGGCAACAGACAGAGCCTCATGAGTCTACAACCAGAGCCACTAAAGGCAACAGGCATACAGCCTCATGAGTACAACCAGAGCCACCTACTGGTAAGAGGCATAGAACTTCATGAGTCCCTGCAGTTACAGTACTGTACTGGTGCAGTTGCTAGGGCTTATGAAGTTCTATGTCTCTTGCTTTATTTTGTATCTATGTCTGTTGAATGGCTTAAGTTCTTATGCTTTCTATTTTGTATCTATGTCTGTTGGACGGCTTACGTTCTTATGCTTTCTATTTTGTATCTATGTCTGTTGGACGGCTTAAGTTCTTATGCTTTCTATTTTGTATCTATGTCTGTTGTACGGCTTACGTTCTTATGCTTTCTATTTTGTATCTATGTCTGTTGGACGGCTTAAGTTCTTATGCTTTCTATTTTGTTTCTATGTCTGTTGGACGGCTTTTTTTCTTATGCTTTCTATTTTGTATCTATGTCTGTTGGACGGCTTACGTTCTTATGCTTTCTAGTTGAAAGATTTGGCTGACGTGCAAGATTTTGATAAAGAAGGTGAGGTAGGAGAGGTGTATGGCCTTGAACTTGTAGATCAAAAGTCGACTTTGTAGTTGGAATTGGGTTATACATGTTGCCGTCTGATCTTCAACTCCAAATGCAGTCGTAGGACCAACGCCACCGGAGTCCCTGAAATTTCAGGGATTGATTGATTGTACATTGCTTAACGTCCCGACAGCAACAAGGCTTTCTCAGGACGTGCCTGCACTGCTTGTGAAAAAAACAACTAAACAGAACATTGAATGTATGTCGCCAGCCGGTCAAATACATTAAATAAACCTAACACATGGGGCCTAAATAAATCTAAGACCATTTAGCAACACACATCCAATATCAAGAGCTACAGGCAGTGCAGACAGTAGGGAGAGTTTTAAAAAGGCAAATACAGGTGAAAGGACCTCGGGTAGACAGAAACACATGCCCCAGAATAGAGAGAAAAACTCACCCTGTGGGGCTGACCAGGGTGACCCTGGGAACTAAAAAGTACCTAACCCCACCCAAGTCCCCCAGGGCAGACCCGGGTGGGGGTTGAAATTTCAGGGAAACCTGATACCCCCTGACCCCGGGGTGAGGTCGGAAACCTCATCAAGCCGATGTGCGCGCTCGTGTTTATGTTCATGTCACTCGCAACAATGTTCCCCTGTCAGATTATTTCAACTACACTTGACATAGATCCCCATGAACCTTCACAGGCGGAGTCATCTCACGAGAATCTGTGCGGCGTATTGCGGCCCTATTTACATCCACCATTAGCTCCCCTAAATGAGTGAATTCTTGCGGTCGTATTACATATCCAGGAAACCCCTCCCCCCCCCCCCCCCCCTGTCTACAAGAGGCATAGATTCGCATGTGAAAAAGGCTGTTGAAGATCATACAGCTTCTTGCAGAGATCGACCCTGTGTTCATCCTATGGCTAAGGGGGGGGGGGGGGGGGGGTATTTCCCAAAGCGTACGATTACATGCGGACGAGAAGGTACACAGTTGCCTAATATATAAAACTATGTGTGCACGTCAGTATATAATTCTGAAACATATGCGGTGCACATTTCATTTCTGCAGTTGCTGGGGATATAATTTCAAAAAATCAGCTGCGAATTTTCTTTGTTTTTTGTCATATTGTGTGGTATTCGGATACTTGATATCGCTTCACAAGTCTGAGATGGTCTCCAAATTTGCGGCCGTCGCCAACTGGAACGCAGCGAAGATGTCAGCATTAGAAGATGTCAGCATTATCCGACGGGGAGACCGTACGGCCCCGGGGCTTTTGAGGCTTTGATTTTTAAGTCCCTTCTATTTTACATTCCTAAGGCAGTCCTGGCTACCGTTCACCTGCCCCCCCTCCCCCTATCCCCCCCCCCCCAGTACTGAATAAGATGGGTTTCAAAGTGTACCTTACAGTCTAGCGACAAAGTACTGCAGCTGGATGAGTGGGGAAACGCATCCCCTCCTCCCCTACACGCGCCTCCGCAACACGTTGACAGCTAACATAAACACCAGCCGCAAGCCTGTCGAGTTTAATCAGTAAACTAAGGCCTGCTAGTGCCCGGCAGCCACCACCTTCCGCATTTAAACAGCATAGATTCTCATAAGCAGATAATTATTATAGAGGAGGCGTTTGTTACATTTGTGCCAGGATTTACAGCTGTGCTCACTATAGTGAGAGAATCATTGCTGGTGAATCTGCGTCTGCAGCAAAGCTTTCTGATATGAACGAGGCACATGCGTAATTCTCATGAGGGTTCAGTTCAGTTCACAGTTATTGCATCATGAAATATGCAGCTGTGTTCCTCACTTCAGTACTGCTGAAGACAGCATTAGAGTTGAAGAGAGACCAACAGAACCCGTCGATCGGTCCTCTCCAGCCAAAAAACGAAAAACTCGCCGTGCACACAGTTTGTTCTCCGATGTATAAAACTGATCAGAGTACTTGATCATACTTTCCAATGACGTTAATGAAAGTACACACGCACACACTCACACAAGTAAGCGTGCTTAAAATATCGTGCATGAGCACCAGCGGTCTACAGCATAATTATTAGGGGTGGCTGTGCAGGACTCAGCAGAGTGTCCGGGCCTAGTACAACGGGCGCATGAAGCCTCTGCCTGACGGCATGTCTTCTGCCCATGGCCATACTTTTGGCACTTAAAGCACCGGAGGGGAAGAGGGACGTACTTTTTCACTCTCAGGGAGTAGTAACCTCCCCAGATGGTAGTAGGAGGGGTGGGGGTGCCAAACGTCAGGATGATGGTAGGGAGACGGATCTCCCCACCACCTCGCTTGGAAGCGAAGCGCCTGACGCAAGTCACCCCCTGAGACTTAAGGTTCCTTACAAGTTCATCTTCTGACAGTTCTGCCAAAGCTTGATCTTTGATTACGCCTCTTGACGAATTCATAGTTTTGTGGGGTTTGACTTCCACAGGAGTGTCTCCGATGGAAGAGAGCCCCAGTAGCCCGCTGGAGTGTGCCCGAGTACGGCACTCCACCAGCAAGTCACCAGACCTGAGGCGCTGGGCGTCAGGCCTGCCAACACGGCTCCTGAGGGTCTCCCCCACCAAAAAAGGATGCAGCTTGGTAACTGGTTTCTCCTTCACCTTGCTATGGACAATGAGGAAGCGAGGCCATACGGCCGACGCCTGAGGCGTCGCTTCCTCACAGTCTGAATCACTGTCATGTGCAATGTCGGTGTCTATGCGCCGTTTCTGTGCTAGTTTTGGTTTTTTGGTTTTATCCATATTATATTAGTAGAGATATTCATCCCCCGGGGGTCCCCGCCCGCCACCGAGCCTAACAAGGAACAAGGGAAAGTGCAACTGTCGGCGGGTCTCCAGCCGACGCACAATGGAGACTGCCCGAAAGATATACTCAAGGGGGTAAGCCCGATCGAACCGTTTGAGCCACCGCCTTCTATCACACTGTTGAATGCAGGGGAATACTGGCGTAAAGCACCTAATCAGCAGCAGAAGCTATAGCATGGTGCTCCGTATAGCAACCCGCATGTCAACAGTGGGATAGGGCTCAACGTGACAAGAGCCGATTGACTAGGCCGGTACGACTAGCCGCCCGTTTAGGTAGAAGTCAAGGCCGAAGTGGAGTGTTGGCACCAGTGAGCCGCAGCCCAAAGGGAACCTCAGCCACCAGGATCCTCTTCTCCCCCGACACGGGTCTCCAAGCACGGCAAACACTTGGGATCCAAAGGACCAAAAAGTCACGAGTATTTTTAAGGACCAATCCAACATGGTACGACCTAGGTTAGCACAGCTCCTTAAAACCGGACCAGTGAAAAGGCTGAACAACATATCTGCTGACATCAAGTCCTAATCCTGGACAAAGATGGCACCCGTCCGCTAGCCCACTCAGTCAGGGACTGAGCGGACTACCCACCTACGCCACGTGGAGGCCGGTGCCGGGTAGTCCCCCAGAATAGAGAGAAAAACCCACCCTGTGGGGCTGAACAGGGTGACCCTGGGAACTAAAAAATACCTAACCCCACCCAAGTCCCCCAGGGCAGACCCGGGTGGGGAGTAGTGCGATATAAATAGAATGAGCGGGCGAGAGTGGAACTCGCGGCAGCCTTATCTCTCTGGCAGCTGGAAGCGAACTAAGTGTCGGCTATGGTAAAGGCGTGGGACACAAACATGTTTTACACTGCAGGTCACCTGATGATATACAGACTGTACTTAAGTACCCAGATCCTGGTAGTCAAGTGTATTTTAAGAAGTATGGGAATCAACAAAAGCTGCCGTTTGTAGTGTATGCTGATTTTGAATCACTGGTAGTACCATATGAGGGTCCTGTTCCAGAATCATTACCAAAGACTATAAAACTAAGTGACCAAGTGGTGTGTTCTTTCGGATACATTATTGTTAGGTCAGATGGACAGCATTCAGAACCTGTTATCTACAGGGGTGAAAATGCAGCATGTCTGTTTTTAACAGATTGATTGTACATTGCTTAACGTCCCGACAGCAACAAGGCTTTCTCAGGACGTGCCTGCACTGCTTGTGAAAAAAAAAAAAACTAAACAGAAAATTGAATGTATGTCGCCAGCCGGTCAAATACATTAAATAAACCTACAACATGGGGCATAAATAAAGCTAAGACCATTTAGCAACACACATCCAATATCAAGAGCTACAGGCAGTGCAGACAGTAGGGAGAGTTTTAAAAAGGCAAATACAGATGAATGGACCTCGGGTAGACAGAAACACATGCCCCAGAATAGAGAGAAAAACCCACCCTGTGGGGCTGACCAGGGTGACCCTGGGAACTAAAAAATACCTAACCCCACCCAAGTCCCCCAGGGCAGACCCGGGTGGGGGACTGTTTTTAACAGAAATGAGACATCTGTATAGTCAGGTAGTACAGTATCTCACAACATGCCAGATGCCTTTGGTGATGACAGAAGCAGACAAACTGAAATTTGATACAGCTGAGATGTGTTGGGTTTGTGAACAACCTTTAGGAGGTGATAAAGTTCGTGACCATGATCACATAACTGGATGTTACAGACATGCTGCACATAACAAGTGTAATTTATTATTAAAAATAGATCCTAAGACATATA
This sequence comes from Semisulcospira habei, assembly GCA_036245525.1. Classification (NCBI taxonomy): domain Eukaryota; kingdom Metazoa; phylum Mollusca; class Gastropoda; family Semisulcospiridae; genus Semisulcospira; species Semisulcospira habei. The sequence goes on along the minus strand of BTPG01000004.1, from coordinate 406,508 downwards.
AGTTACCAATCTTTTTCCACAATCTCAAAGGATATGATTCACACATTATCATGCAGGCTGTGGATGAATCTTACAAAAACATAAGTTGTATTGCACAGACAACTGAGAAATACTTAACTTTTAGGTTAGGCAAATTAGCATTTTATGACTCCATGCAACATTTGTCTTTAGGTCTTGCTAGTCTGGCAGAAGGACTGACTGAGTATCCAATAACGAGTAAATATTTTGAGCCAGACTTGATTAAGAAAGGAGTGTATCCGTACGAGTACATCAGTGACTGGGTTGTGTTTGAGGAAACAAGACTACCACCAAAAGAGAAATTTTATTCTACACTTAATGGTAAAGATATTTCTGACTCTGAATATCAACACGCACTTGATGCATGGGGTAAATTAGGGTGTCAGACTATTGGTGACTACCATGACCAGTACTTAAAGGCTGACGTTTGTTTGCTAGCAGACGTATTTGAAAGTTACCGTGAAAAGGGTCTATTGCACTACAGTCTTGACCCAGCTTGTTACATAACTAGTCCTGGCATGACATGGGATGCATTTTTGAAATCCAGTAAGATATCTATAGACCTGTTGTCTGATCGTACGATGGGTGAAATGGTGGAACGTGGATTGAGGGGAGGCATAAGTATTGCAGCAAACAATTATGCCAAGGCCAACAACAAATATCTGGATGACCTTGACCAGGGGTTTGACCCCTCAAGGTCAAGGTCATTCATTACGTACCTTGACGCTAATAACCTTTATGGGTTCGCAATGTGTGAGTTATTGCCCTTGAAAAACTTTTGTCTGTATGATTTGTCACAGTATGACATAACAGACATAACAAACAATATTATAAATCATGACCGAAACGACGCGAAGGGTTGGATCTTTGAAGTAGACCTAGAGTACCCACACCATCTACATGATTACCATAATGATTATCCCTTAGCTGTTGAAAAAATGAGTATGACGGGGAAAAAAGAAGACACTAAACTTGTACCGAATCTGAATGATAAATTCAATTACGTTTGCCACTATCGCTTGTTACAGTTTTACATCAGACATGGGTTAGTACTAAAGAAAGTTCACAGAGGCATTCAATTTGATCAGAGTGCTTTCATGAAAAATTACATAATGAAGAACACAACATTGCGTGCCAGAGACGGCAACACTGCATTTGACAAAGACTTCTTTAAGCTTATGAACAATGCCTGTTTTGGGAAGACTATGGAAAATCCTCATCACCGCAAAGATGTGAGACTGGTCACAACTGAATTGGGTGCAATTAAACTTACAGGTAAGCCACAGTATACAGGGTATAAAGAGTTTCATTCATCATTGTATGCCGTGTCACTCAAAAAAAAAGATTGTTAAACTGGATAAGCCAGTATTCATTGGTATGACAATTCTTGAATTGTCAAAATTACTAATGCTTGAATTTTATTATGATTACTTCAAACCAAAGTATCCTGACTGTCGATTGTTATACACTGACACTGACTCTATGATCATTGATGTGTGTACTGAAGACTTTTATGAAGACATGAAAAAAGAGTTACACATGTATGACACGTCTGACTACCCTAAAGACCATCCACTGTTTAGCACACAAAACAAAAAAGTGCCTGGTAAGTTTAAGGATGAACTGAATGGTGTGCCAATAGTTGAGTATGTTGGTCTGAGATCAAAAATGTATTCTATACTGCACCAAAAGGGAAGTCAGTCAAAAGCCAAAGGAATTAAAAAAACAGCAATAAAAAATAAAGACATTCGTCATGAACATTACAAGCAAGTGTTAGATGGTGCATTGATGCCTGATTATCCAAACAAGTCACTGAGATCAAACAAACATAATCTTGAAATGATCCAAATGCATAAGAAGTCACTTGCAGTTGGGGACACGAAACGTGTTTTTCACACCAAGGAAAAGGCTTATGCACCTGGTCATTACAGGCTCAAGTTATCTGAAGACATTTGTGATGAACTAATCGATGAGTTAGTTACTGAAATGAGTAACGGTGTCTGGGGGAATAATCTGTAATTCTTCTCTGACAAATGCCCTTTGTGGTGCAGGGTCGTACAGGTAATAAATTGGTGGATTACCGGGGACTATTTTTTTTATATTGTGTACAGATGTCTCTGGAGTGGAGCTCCCCGCTGTACGTCAACTTTGTGGATTATGAGAAAGCATTTGACAGCGTGGACCGAGAGACTCTGTGGAAACTCCTACGACACTACGGTGTACCCACAAAGCTCGTCCGCCTGATCAAGAGCAGCTATGATGGCATGACATGTCGCGTGATCCACGAAGGGCAGTTCACCAGAGAGCTCCAGGTCAGAACTGGTGTCAGGCAGGGGTGTCTGCTGTCTCCGTTCCTCTTCCTACTGGCCATAGACTGGGTTATGAAGATGACCACAGAGCACAGACGAAGTGGAATACAGTGGACACTGTGGACACAGCTTGACGACCTTGATTTTGCAGACGACTTGGCATTACTGTCCCACACTCATCAACAAATGCAGGACAAGACCACGAGGCTTGCTGACATCTCGTCCCAAGTGGGCCTCACCATTCACAAACAGAAAACAAAGACAATGAGGCTGAACGCAACCAGGGAAGAACCAGTCTTGCTTGCTGGCACCCCATTGGAGGAGGTGGAGTCCTTCACCTATCTCGGGAGCATCATAGACAAAAAAGGCGGCACTGATGCAGATGTCAGAGCACGAATCGGTAAAGCCAGAGCAGCCTTTCTCCAGTTGAAAAAAGTGTGTTGTTCCAGAGAGCTGTCACAGCACACCAAAGTCCGGATTTTCAACTCCAATGTAAAAGCAGTTCTCCTATATGGAGCAGAGACTTGGAGATTGACAAAAACCACAGTCAACAGAGTACAGACCTTCATGAACAGTTGCCTTAGAAGAATTTTGAAAATCCACTGGCCAGAGAAGATCAGCAACGTCAGACTCTGGGAGAGAACAGAGCAGATAACAGCAGAGAATGAAATTGGGCGAAGAAGATGGGGATGGATCGGTCACAGTCTGAGAAAGCCAGCTTCCAGTATCACTAGGCAGGCATTGTCATGGAACCCCCAGGGAAAGAGGAAAAGAGGTAGGCCGAGAAACTCCTGGCGTCGAGACCTCCAAGCAGACATCAAGAGACTGGGAACCACCTGGAGTAGAATCGAAGGAGAAGCACAGGACAGGAGTTGCTGGAGGTCTCTCGTCGACGGCCTATACCCGGGTAGGGGTGACAGGCGTAAGTAAAGTAAGTAAGTACAGATGTAGACCAGATGGGGTCTGTTGCCCTGCGTCTGACGTCATTCTCGGCCTCTCCGGGTTGATATAAATATCTTACTTGTTTTGTAAATAAACTTGTGTCTGGCACTTTTGTTTTTATTTCTGACCCTGACGGCATTGTTTTCAATTTAATAGCATCAGCAGGCTTTACATGGCCTTCATTATTCATTGCTTTTATCACATGTGGCAATCTTTTTACCCACTCAGTGTTACGTGCGTCATGCATGAGTTCCTTAGAATACTGGTAACTGAAAAGTCTCTCTGATAATTGCTTATTGAAGTTCTCAACAATTGCCTGTGATCTGTGTACGCCAGGAATGCCTCGCCGCACTAGCACATTATGCTTTGCAAATAATTGATTAACTGCTCCTTTAAATTCAGATCCATCATCGACCTGCACAAGTCTGGGAAATTTTAAAGGGCCTCGGCTATATATTTTTGATAATGCTGTGGCTACTGTTGAGGCGTTCTTGTCAGTTATGGGTTCAGCATCTTTGTACCTTGAAGCTATGTCGACAACTGTTAATGCATATTTGTATCGTTTTTTTCTTATTGTGTCATGTGGTAGAAACAAGAGGTCCATTTGATGCGTGTCATTTGGTATAGTGTTTACAAAATGTGGTCTTGTTATTTTTCTTGGTGCAGGGAGATATATTTGCCATATAGATTGTTTTTGCAGCCACTGTTTTATCTCATTGAGTGTGACATCCCCACCCACGGCTGCATGTAATTTTTCTATTGCAGTCTTTCCTTTCCAGTAGCCAATTGGGGAGTAATATATTTTTGATAGTTTAATGTCTCATTTTTTCTAGCAATGAAAACTCCTGTAAAATAAACAAATGTCATTCCCACTAGAACAAAGATTATCTCCCCGTTTCTTTGTTCTGGACTGGGTTGATAATAGTCACTTAGTTTTGGTTTTGGGATAGACATGTCTTCACCTGTAACGAGATAGTATTCCCTGATTGCGTCATTGACATTAGAAAATGTATGCTGTGCGTGACCTTCAAGCCTGAGTTTCTCATTGATGAAATCAAGTTTTTCTTTTCTTTGTTTTTCATACTCCTGCTGTGCTTGTGCTAATTTTTCTGATGCCTCATTGTGTCGTCTCATCTCCAGAGCAGATTCTTCTCTGCCCATTTTTGAAAACAGATAATTTGATCCACTAAATGCCAGGGCGTTGACAACGGCACCACCCACAATAACAGCTAGTGTCGCCATAATATTTTTATTTACTTAGATATATTTTCGGGAATAATTCCTTGCTTGACGAGAAAGTCTTTTGTAGCAATCGACGCTGTTACAACTGCAACTAACTTTGCACTGTCTTCGAAGTCTAATCTACTCAGGTCTGCTGATTTCATTTTGAGTAGACTTTTTGCAAGCATAGAGTAAGCTACAGCTAGTCCGCTGATTACGGCAGAATGATAGACAAGGTTTATTAAGTTCTTTGTGTCACTCATTTTCTAAGGCAATACAAATTAAAATAATAAATTTATTACTGCATGAAAAATGGATCATAGGGTTTTGACGTTGCTGGTAATGTGGCGACTTCTGGTTTTGTTTTTGGAGCGTCTAATTTTTTGGTCACTGTTTGAGTGTGGGGTTTGTATTTTTTCCATAGCCTGTAGCCTACGTAACCAAATCCTACAACAAATCCACCAAATATATATTTTGTTGTTCCGGGTTTGGGATTAGACTTAGTTAGTCTTCCACTTTGATGAGGGGGTGATTGTGTTGGTATTGATGATCCTGACGGTAGTGACACTGGTGTAGAGGTTGGGTCAGTTACATAAGCCTTTTCTGTTAATGCCTGAAGCTGTAATTTTTTTTGTCTGTTATATTCAGCTAATCATTTTCCTGCCTCTACCCTTCCTGGACTTTTAGTCTTAGTCACCATTGAAACCTGTGTCAAAACAGGGTTCGGTTGTGGAGTCGTCAGGGTCTCGTCCATTTTCTTCTGCAGAAAAATTTATTTTGGAGAAATCAATATGACTCCCGGTAACAAGTAAGGTTACCAGAGGTGCAAGGTAATTTCCAAACTTGTAAAACATGACGCATGCTAATTTGCCAATTGAACTTGAAACAATCGGGTTGCTTTCAAGGTCGTGTGATAGACTGTCAGTGTCTACCGGTAGAAAGTGACTCACTGCTTTTGTGTATAGGCATACAAGAGATCGACTCAAATCACGAGTCATTAGTGAAGCGATATGATTTTCATATTTAGAATGTAGTTTAATTAATTCGTCGGGTGAGAGGGATTCTATATCTTCTGTCATGTACTGTTTTCCAAAATAAGTTTTGGACTTCCCTGAAACAATCACACGTCCTGAGAAAGCCTTGTTGCTGTCGGGACGTTAAGCAATGTACAATCAATCAATCTGAAACAATCACAGACAAAAGACGCTGTTTTTTAGAGTCTAAGTCTTTGTTTTCTACAGCATTGATATCGTTTAGAAGAAGTAATTCGTCCGGATTCATTTTATAATAAAAAATATTAATTTATTACTTTTAATTAAAGTCAATAGAACTACGCATTTCAGAATAAACACGCATACATCGTTGATATACTGTTTAGCTCTGGTGCTGATGTCAATGCTTATAGAGAAGGAACAATGTATTTTCCAAAAGAACCAAATTTATTTACGCCGCATTGACAAACTTGCGTTTATTTGAAATCACTGGGGTGAATTAAAGATGGGGTGGCGGCCGCGTAGTAAATGGAGGGGACATTGTCAAAATGTCGCGATTTTTGTGACTAATGCGGCGTTAATGAATTTGGTGCTTTTGGAAAATACATTGTTCCTTCTCTCACCTGGCCGATGTTTGCTGCCAGGTACGTACTTATGGCTTGTTTTCCACTAGACGTCGACGTGACTGCTGTTCTGTCAAATGTGCTGCTGTCAATCATCTCTGACGGATCCTTCAGGTGAGCAATGGTACTCTTCATCTCTCTCTGTCGCCGTTGTCTTGTTGCAGCTTTCAAATCATCAGGCGTGAACGAGTACTTCTCTTCGGTCACGATGACACGTCACAAGGTTTTATAGATCCTAAAAATCTTGGAAAAGATATTTTGCTCAACGTGTTTTAAGTATGCAACTCCAGATCCAGCGAAAGTTTTGAACTTGACGCCAGAAAAGTCGACGATGGCGATACTGATTCGATTGGCCATTTCTGATGGCAGCATCTTGGCGTTCAAGGAAAAAAGGTTGTGGCCCCCTTCTTCGGCAAGGACAGAAAGTAGGGCGTTCTTGATGCCCACAGCCTTGTTGGTGTCTGATTTGGAACAATCCGGCCGGAGAATCGCCTGACAAGTATTCCTCTCAGAAGAAAAGCACTGAATGCTCTTGGTTTCCTTTTTTACCGTAAGCTGCCTCTTCTTCTCTCGTTTTTCTGGGGTGGAAGAAAGCGCTGTTGTTCTGCAAGTCATTCGCTTGATAGTGACGCTTTTCGTTGACTTCAGTTTTGCCAGGAGCTCTTTCGGGGCGCGTACTGAGTTGATTGAAGGACAGTCAGCTTCTGTTGCTCCGAGCATCTTTCTGGCGACAAGAAACCGCCAAATTAAATATTCTCCGGCTTCCTGTGTGTTCCTGTCCAAAGCAGCAAGTGTCAACGGAACGGGATTTTGCGCATACGCATTAAATGGGGTTTGTGGATCCGCGTCTGCAGAGAGATTGACAGTTTTGATAATCATCTTTGCAGTTGGAATTATGTATTGGAGATCGGTGTCTGTTAACTTCAAAGTAATGTCAAAATCTGACAAAGATGTGTCTTCCGCTGTTGATTCGCTGTTAGTCCTCATTTCTTCTATCTAATTCTTCAAACTTGTCCACCAGGGACATGCGTGGCAAGATGGAAGGCACAGTTCCTCTCGGACGGAATCCTTTCAAAGCAGCTCTGTGATCCATTTCTCTCTGCGAGTCCAGACCAAAATTCCTCATGCTACTGGATCGATAGGGTGTTGAAAATAATGTCTCTTTCATTCTGCGATGAAATGTCCCGGCTCTATAATGTTCGATGAGTAGCTGCACACAGAATCCTGCATAGGCCGAGGCACCGTTCAGAAAAGAGAACGAGAGCGACCTCTTCACTACAGCCAACAGTAACTGGTAGCCCTGCTGTCCACCGATCCTTTCAGCGAGAGCAATGGCCAAAACTTCTTCGCAATGGTTGAGTATGTCCACATGAAGGGCAAAAGTGGCGTTTTCATCCTTCCTTCTATCAACGAACTCCTCATATTGGGCTTTCCACCTCTCTTGGATTTGGCTCTGTCCCAGTTCACTACATAGTTCCTTGGCATTCTCTGGCAGCAAGCTTTCTAGGAACTTTACAAAGAAGGCGATATGGATAGCTGTTGCTAGTCTCCTAACAAGTCTTGTGCAGCTGTCGATGTTTTCCGGCCTCACAACTCGGTTGAAGTCTGCCTCTTCAGAGTCCTGCAGGAAACGGGCGAGAGTCTCCAGTCCAGCCTCCTTGTAAGCACCGAAGAGATTGACAATCTTTGATTTTCGAAGATGAAGGACAGGGAACTCAGGTAGGATTATCTTGAATCGGGCGTCCTCCTCCATCAGCCGGAACAAGTTATTTGCGATTTTGTGGTCTGGTGCGCACAAAATCCGACTTTTGTCTCTCAGGAAAGTGACATCCTTCCCACTCTTTTGGATGACGTCGGAGATTATTTCTCTCAGTTTGGAGATATCGTCGTCTTTGCCGATGTACGGAGGAGGGTGACGCGTCAGAAGAGGCGGTGGATGGTAAATACGAAAGCCAGAGTTGAAGAGGGTAACTGTATCATTTGGAACTTTATTTTGAGAAGACGCATCTTGTGTAAGATCGTGATTTGTAATGTGCGCGTTGTCGCTTACAAGAAGTTCTTTTAAGCTCCGATTGAGAACAGCAATTTCTTGTTCTGCTTTTGTTTCCTCGATACGAAATTCTTCAATTCCAGATATGTTTAGCAGGTCAGACGTTTCCGAAAACGAAGAATCCAGGCACTCATCAAAGACGGCATCTGCACAAGAAATGTGTAACATATAACACATAACGTGTAGCTGACAAAAGGGCTTTTCGATGGTGTAGTGTCTGTCTCCACACACACACACACACACACACACACACACACACACACACACACACACACACACACACACACACACACACACACACACACACACACAAACACACACCACCTGACGACCAGACAAACTGACCGAACGAGAGGAATACAGAGGAAACAGTTTACGTACCGTTCAGTTCTCCTCTTTGTGTACTCGCAACGCCGATGACGCTGGGGTCATGATCAACTGCTCTCTGAATGATTCCGTCCATTTCGACATTCACTTCTTGCCAAATTGCAGACAGACCAAAGACCATGCTCGTCGTGACATTTGACAGCTGTGTTGTTTCCTCTGCTGATGTCCGGAGCAAAACCATGTCCACATCGGCTGTAGTGAGGTGGGTCGGCTGCATGCATCGACAGTTAGTGGAAATACCGTGACAACCGTCCTCGTGCCAGCTGTCCACTACCTCCGAGTCTTTAGGGAGTCCTTTGAGAGTCACAGGGATTGTGCAAATTTGGGATGACCTGGAGTCGCCCCTACCAGGGTCTGTGTGAAACGTGAGGCGTACCAGATTGTCCAAACACAATACAAGGAAACAGTCTCGAAGACTAACCTGTCGTCTCAGGTTCCCGGCTGCTGTGCAGTACTGCATGTCATATGTTGAAATGACAGTCGGTTTCATTTGCCTCTCTCTTCAGACGTCTTTCAGCATCCCTCATGCTTCTCGTGAGTCCTGCTTGCGATGTTATTGAAAACACTGTCGATGCAGAGTGGTAGCCGTATGTCAGTTGAACAGTGAGAACGTCTTTCAGAACACCCCAATAGCTTCTGTCCCTGAGATTCAAGAGTCCATGAAATGCCAAATACAGGCGCCGCAGTTTTTTCCTGATGAATGCATCCGGGTCTTTTGTTTTTTCCACAGACATCTTGCTTATAAACGTCTCCAGAAGCAACTGAAACTGTAATGGCACGAAGTATTTCCACTCCTTTATCGTATTTAACGTTTTCCAATGCACAGAAGCTCCTTCTGCTTCCATCTGAGAACACGACTTGCACCTCTCTTGATCATTTGTATCGCCAGTTTCGTTCGACATGCGCTTGTCATAAACAATTTTTGCTCGTAGCTGCCCTGAGTACAGAGCATCTTTCAGTTTATAGATTTCGATCTGTTTGCCAATGCTATATTGGTCTAGTGTGCCTGGTTGCAGCATGGTCACGTCATGGCACACATCCGAATGGCTTCGCTGTATAGTGATTTGAATGGCTTCTGCAATATCATTCTTTTCGTTGGTAGGCGTTGACGGACTCAAGTGTTGAGATTCAACAAAAACATGTATTCCTCTATTTTCGCCACACCCAGAGGAAGGACAGCAGTCGCTGCTTGAAACCCGAGCGTTTTCGTCAATCGCAGCAAACACATTGCTATATACAGATTGGGCGATGACTTCAGGAAAGTGCCGGTCATTTGGACCATAAAAACACAAGCCATGCACAACACGTCCAACAGACTGGCGTTTATTCTCGGTCCTGATGGACCTGGTGCACATCTCTGCCAAATAGTCACCTTTGAATGTTTGACAAGTCTCCCAGTATAGCCATTTTTTTCGACACAGTTCCTCATATTCAAAGGTGACGCAGTTCTCGTTCTCTTTGTGAAAGTGATACTCAAACAGCGCGATCTTTTCCCATTGTAAGGACGAAAAGCACTCTTTGTAGTTTGTGAAAGTGATACTCAAACAGCGCGATCTTTTCCCATTGTAAGGACGAAAAGCACTCTTTGTAGTTTGTGAAAGTGATACTCAAACAGCGCGATCTTTTCCCATTGTAAGGACGAAAAGCACTCTTTGTAGTTTGTGAAAGTGATACTCAAACAGCGCGATCTTTTCCCATTGCAAGGACGAAAAGCACTCTTTGTAGTTTGTGAAAGTGATACTCAAACAGCGCGATCTTTTCTCATTGCAAGGACGAAAAGCACTCTTTGTAGTTTGTGAAAGTGATACTCAAACAGCGCGATCTTTTCCCATTGCAAGGACGAAAAGCACTCTTTGTAGTTTGTGAAAGTGATACTCAAACAGCGCGATCTTTTCCCATTGCAAGGACGAAAAGCACTCTTTGTAGTTTGTGAAAGTGATACTCAAACAGCGCGATCTTTTCCCATTGCAAGGACGAAAAGCACTCTTTGTAGTTTGTGAAAGTGATACTCAAACAGCGCGATCTTTTCCCATTGTAAGGACGAAAAGCACTCTTTGTAGTTTGTGAAAGTGATACTCAAACAGCGCGATCTTTTCCCATTGTAAGGACGAAAAGCACTCTTTGTAGTTTGTGTTTATTGTCTTCAGCTCTGATATATCTGTTGCGGAGTGCACAGCAAAAAAATCGTCGAGTTTCTTGTCATGCAGAGAACTGGCAGCGATAGTGTCATATAGATCTTTGATCGTTTTCACACCAGACAAGACTTCAACAAACCATGAGTATCATTTAGCCACCTTCATATAACAACAAACGCTGAAGCATCAATTAAATTAAAAAGAAAAACCCAACAATAACAAAACAACATAAGAACATTATTGTAGAGCATCACAGATTCCCATGATTTACCACAGTATGCAACGTTATGGCAGGAAATTGCAAGAAAAGCGTGAAATAAGCATGCAATCAAAACAACAAAAGCATCAAGACCACTACGTAAGCGAGACCTTTTCAATGCTAAAAATTTCAAACTTACGGTTGTCCCAGCAAAGTTTGGATTGAAGACACAGCCGGTACGAAGTGATAAATAATTACGAGGTCAGTGAGGCAGGTAAGTGGACGAAGATTGTGCGGGCTTTCGCTCCCAGCGGTTAAATAATCACCACGCGATCACTCTCCGGCACGGATCACGAAATGGTCAGCAATGGACCGTTTAAAGTGAAAACTTGAGCGGTTTGTTGCACACCAGAAAAACAACAGTAACTAATCAATGACAAAACATAGCAACCTACGATTTAATCCATACGACAGCAAAATTTAAATGCTAACTATGACTTTCATACAATCTTTGATTTACATGGAGACCTTGGAATTCATTGTACAGTACTATGTTTCAGACTAAAAGGTTGTGCAGTTGTGAAACATAACGGTACATGGGTCTTGATATTTAACAGGCAAGTGTATTTGAAACCGCCGTCGGCATATTTCAGCTTCAGGAATACAGACGTAAATGGCAGTACATTTACTTCTAAATATTTCCTTAAGCCCTTGAATCCTGCTTATACTTTTCGTTATTTACGTCGATAACCAGGAAGGGGGGACGCTCTTCTATAGACTGTGATTACGAACTGTCAGTACCACTCACATCACACATCAATGGCGAACTCTGCTTCTCTGTTACATTAACATGCATAGATACCGCCACGAGTGCATGACCCTTCCTACGTTTGCTGTATGCCCTTTGGCCAAATGGGAGGGGCTGTTCTCAGACTGCCTACTCCGACAGTGTCAGGGTATATGGCATGGTTAGGTTTTAGCTGCGTGCCTCACTCGGGTGAGATTTAACAGCTGTGCTCCAACTTGCCATGAGTCGCTGGCTAGGACTTCGTCGCTGAACTGATAACAACCAACACAAGTGAAAACCAAATTCTAACACCCAGTCCTATAGGTCAAAACTCACTTAACTAAGTACTTAAATTACCTACTTAATTAATCATAAATGTCCTTTGCTGGACGAAGGCGAATCCGTTTCGGGATCATTGTTGGGTAGTCCTTTCCGGGACTAGGGAAGATAACACTCGTCCGTTTCTGGACGAAGCGCTACAACTACACTTAAACCGAGTCCTTTACGGGACTATCTAAACCATGCGGTCTGTCCGTTACTGGACATTATTCCTTTACAGGAATTCTGCTTAACTATGTGTCCATTGCTAGACAGTATTCCTTCACAGGAATTCTAATTAATTACAGGCGGGTCCATCGCTGGACAGTATTCCTTCACAGGAATTCTAACTTACTAATGTTCTTTGCAGAACAGAGTCTTCTCTTGCGGGAAGCCTAGTACTATTTAATGTTCTTCTCAGAACAGAGTTTTTCCTTGCAGGAAGCCTGCTCGCTTTCGAAGTCGAAATTTAAAAAAGGATCGGGACTTCCAGCTTTCGCTGATTTCGCCCGGGGGGGGGGGGGGGGGGGGGGGGGGGGGGGGGGGGGGGGGGAGGGAGGGGGATGGTGTCGCTCTGTCTGTCTGTCTCTCCGTCGCGCAGCGGCTGATGGTATTGCCGGGGCCGGGTGGTTGGTGGTGGAGGAGGCGGGTGGTGGTTTAGTATCTCCCCAGTGGTTGTGGCGGATGGAATTGCCGGTTGGGGGAGGTGAGGTGTTCCAACCACTGGAGAAGTTCTTGGATGGGTGGTGGTGGCCGGTAGAACCGTGGCTGGTGGTGGTGTCTCGGTAGTTGGGGTGGCGGTGTTCAGCGTGCCTCTCGCTGATTGGCTTGGTACTTACACGCTCTGACCCTAGCAGGACTGCTGACCACTGGGCCTGCGGATGTGCTGGGGGAAATTGGTACAACTGTACTAGAACACTGAGCTAAATTATCTCCCCTGCTACAATAATATCAGGAAAGAGACAAGCAAAGCCCTTATAGCTCAAAATCACGTCCACAGCAGCAAAGCCTCGATGCTCAAAGTTTCCGCCTGTTCAAGGACCTCGACGTTGGTGACATGGTCACTCCAGTGAATGCTGAGGATGGTACGCAGGCAGCGCTGGTGAAAGCGTTCGAGGAGTCGTAGTTGGCTGCGGTAGAGGGCCCAGGACTCGAACCGTACAGCAGGGTGGTGAGGACGACAGCTCTGTACACGCTGATCTTGGTGCCTTTTTTCAGCTGTTGATTGTGCCACACCCGCTTGAATAGTCGCCCGAAAGCACTGTTCGCTTTTGCCAGCCTGTTGTCCAGCTCCTTGTCCAGCTTGGCGTCTGACGTGATGATGCAGCCGAGGTAGGTAAACTGGTGTACAGACTTCAGTTCGGACTCGCCGATGGTGATGTGGGGAGGGCGATGCTCTTCCTTGGGTGCTGGCCGATGAAGGACCTCTGTCTTTTTCAGACTGACCTCAAGTGCAAAGAGCTGGGCGGCATCTGCGAAGCAGGACGTAATGCGCTGCAAGGCTCACTCTGTGTGTGCAACGAGGGCAGCGTCATCAGCAAAGAGCAGCTCACGAATCAGTTGGTCTAGGGTTTTCGTGTGGGCCTGCAGTCGTCTGAGGTTGAACAGGCTGCCATCGAGACGATACCTGATGTACACTGTGTCGTCATCGTCGAGGTCCACTGTGGCCTGCTTCAACATCATGCTGAAAAAGATGGTGAAGAGGGTCGTGCCAGCACGCAGCCTTGCTTCACGCCGTTGCGAATGGGGAATGGCATCGACTATTGCAACTCTCTCCTTTCGGGCCTCCCTCACTCCACCACTTTCACTCTCCAGCGCGCCTAGAACAATGCTGCCCGCCTCGTCCTCAGAAAGAAAAAATCCAACCACATCACTCCCCTGCTCAAACTCCTTCAATTGATTGATTGTACATTGCTTAACGTCCCGACAGCAACAAGGCTTTCTCAGGACGTGCCTGCACTGCTTGTGAAAAAAAAAAAAAAAACTAAACAGAAAATTGAATGTATGTCGCCAGCCGGCCAAATACGTTAAATAAACCTACAACATGGGGCCTAAATAAAGCTAAGACCATTTAGCAACACACATCCAATATCAAGAGCTACAGGCAGTGCAGACAGTAGGGAGAGTTTTAAAAAGGCAAATACAGGTGAATGGACACAGGGTAGACAGAAACGCATGCCCCAGAATAGAGAGAAAAACCCACCCTGTGGGGCTGACCAGGGTGACCCTGGGAACTAAAAAATACCTAACCCCACCCAAGTCCCCCAGGGCAGACCCGGGTGGGGCTCAAACTCCTTCAATGGCTCCCCATCCCCCAACGCATCCAATACAAGATTCTGTCTCTCTGCTACAAATCCATGAACAACCACGCTCCTACCTATCTATCCAGCTACTTCACCCCTACACTCCTTCCCGCTCCACCTCCGACCCTCTCCGCCTCCACATCCCCCGCACCAAACTCGGCACTTTCAGCCCCCGCTCCTCCATCTACGGTCCATCCACCTGGAACCATAAGAAAGGAGATGTTGTCAGAGTCGGTGGAGAGGTGCAGGTCGTTTAGGATATGCAGAAGGGCTGTTTCAGTGGTGTGATGTTTGCGATAGGCAGACTGGAAGGGACTGAGGAGGTTGTTGTCGGCGAGGTGGCGGTTGAGCTGGTTGAGAATAACCTTCTCAAGAAGCTTTGACAGGAAAGAGAGATTGGAGACTGGGCGATAGTTCTTGAGATCGTGTGGGTCGAGGTTGTGTTTTTTTTAGGAGAGGATGAACGATGGCGGACATGAAGATATCGGGGACGGTGCCATTCTCTAGAGATGTCATGATGATGTCGGTAATGAAGGGCAGAAGTTTTGGAAGGCCGTCCCGGTAGAGAGAAGTTGGGAGAGGGTCTAGTTCGCAGGTTTTGAAAGGCATGGCCTTTATGGTCTTGAGGACTTCATCCTGAGAGACGGGGCGGAAGGACAAGAGGGGAGTGCCGGAAAAGGGGGGGGGGGGGGTTGGGAGGGCAAGGCGGAGGAGGCAGAGTGTCGAGTGTGTTGCGCAAAGTTTGGATTTTGTCGGAAAAATAGGTGGAAAAATCGGACGGGAGTTCTTCTTTGCTGTGTGTGTTGGGGAGAGGAGAGTCTTTAGAAGTGCCTAGGAGTGTGTTCATGGTAGCGTACAAGGTTTTGGAAGAAGTGGATTTCAGGATTTTGTTTTGAAGGTGTTTACGTTTTGAGTCGGATATCATTCTGCAGACTTTGGATCTGGTGGTTTCGAAGATATGTCTGTGAACGGTGAGGTCAGATTAGCGCCAGCGGCGTTCTGCTTGTCGGAGCTCGCGCTTGGCCTCAGCTATGTCGTCAGTGAGCCAGGGGGAGGGGAGTCGGTTAGGTATGGATTGATTGATTGATTGTACATTGCTTAACGTCCCGACAGCAACATGGCTTTCTCAGGACGTGCCTGCACTGCTTGTGAAAAAAAAAAAAAAAACAGAACATTGAATGTATGTCGCCAGCCGGTCAAATACGTTAAATAAACCTAACACATAAATAAAGCTAAGACCATTTAGCAACACACATCCAATATCAAGAGCTACAGGCAGTGCAGACAGTAGGGAGAGTTTTTAAAAGGCAAATACAGGTGAATGGACAAAGGGTAGACAGAAGCACATGCCCCAGAATAGAGAGAAAAACCCACCCTGTGGGGCTGACCAGGGTGACCCTGGGAACTAAAAAATACCTAACCCCACCCAAGTCCCCCAGGGCAGACCCGGGTGGGGTGGTTAGGTATGGAGCAGGTGGTGACAGGGGCATGGGTGTCTAGGAGTTTTCGAAGGGAGGAATCAAAATAATATGCAGATCGGGAGAGGGGTCGGGGTCCAAGAGAAGGTCGACAGCTTCGTCGAAGAAGCTTTCTTGATTGACAGATTTTAGTTTGCGACGAGAGACAAGGAGCTTGGGTTTTTACGGGGGAGGTAGGTTGAGGAGACGAGAATAGCGAGGTGGAAAGAGGGGAGCACGGAGGATGTGTCAGAGTCGAGAAAGTGTTGATTGGAGGTGCGGGTAATGATCCAGTCAAGGGTGTGTACATATCATGTCAGGTCTATGGATTCCCGGAGACGATGAACTGAGACAGAGAAGAGGTACCGCCATCATAACCTTTTTGCGGACCGTACATCCCGCCAAACTCTAACAATACTGTGAGGAGGATAAGGAACTTAAAGGGCGGGGGTTGGGGTGGGGGTGGGGGGTGTTCGCTGGGACTGTGACCGACTCGTGGATGGTGGACAGCCGAGAGCTGCCTGGAATGGCACTGAAGTCAGTAGACAATAGGTGGGACTTTGGAGTCACGGTGAACTCTCGACATCATGTTTCCCGCAGGGATCACTGACGAGAAATGACTTTAAAATAAATGACAATTACGAGAGCCCCCCAGGAAAAACTTAAACGCGCCAATCACTGATGCAACAAGATAGTTAAGGACTGATGGGGCGTGCCGACATGGTATCATGCATTAGACCCCCCCCCCCCCCCACACACACACACACACACACACCCTCCTCCGTCCCTCGGCATGTCAGTATTATCAGTCTGTTGGCCGGACGCAGGTTGTTATCAATATCACGTCTGCTGTCCTGTCGACAGTGTATGTATATCGGCCATCTCACGTTTACAATGTTTACGTTTGGAGCGGGAGTTCATTCTGCAGACTCTGGATCTGGTGGTTTGGATACACCATTCACAGACAGATCTTCCAAACCACCAGATCCAGAGTCTGCAGAATGATCTCCGACTCCAAACGTAAGCACCGTCAAAACAAAATCCTGGAAGCCACTCACTTCCAAAACCCTCTACGCTACCATGAACACACTCCTAGGCACGACAAACAACTCTCCTCTCCCCAACGCACACAGCAAAGAAGAGCTCCCGCCCGCTTTTCCGCCTATTTTTTTTTTTACTAAATCCAAACTCTGCGCAACACACTTGATACTCTGTCTTCTCCGCCTTGCCCTCCTGATCCCCCCCCCCCCTCCACTTTTTCCGGCACTCCTCTCTCGTTCTTCCGCCCGGTCTTTCAGGATGAAGTCCTCAAGACCATAAAGTCCATGCCCTTCAAAACCTGTGAACTAGGCCCTCTCCCAGCTTCTCTCTACCGGGACGGCCTTCTAAAACCTTTGCCCTTCATTACCGACATCACCAACACATCTCTAGAGAATGGCTCTGTCCCCGATATCTTCAAGTCCACCATCGTCCGTCCTCTCCTCAAAAAACACAACCTCGATCCAAACGAACTCAAGGACTATCGCCCAGTCTCCAATCTCTCTTTCATGTCCAAGCTTCTTGAGAAGGTTGTTTTCAACCAGCTCAACCTCCACCTCGCCGACAACAATCTCCTCAATCCCTTCCATTCTGCCTATCGCAAACATCACAGCACTGAAACAGCCCTTCTACATATCCTAAACGACCTGCTCCTCAGTCTCCACCGACTCGGGCAACATCTCCCGGCCCTTCTTGCGCTACTCGATCACTCTGCCGCCTTCGACACTATAGATCACTCTATCCTCCTCCACCACCTTCACCACTTGGCATCACTGACTCTGCTCACTTCTGGTTTCTCTCCTACCTCTCCGACAGAAAGCAGTCCGTCACCATTGACGGCGTCTCCTCTAACCCAGTCAGGCTCGCCTGTGGAGTTCCACAGGGGTCCGTCCTGGGCCCGGTCCTTTTCACACTCAACACAGCTACCTTGTCCAAAATCGTCCAGTCTCATCACATACACCACCACTTCTACGCTGACGACTCACAACTACTAGACAAAGACAAACTCGACAACACTCAGACACTACTGACTCGCACGGCTGACTGCTACGAAGATGGGAAAAACTGGATGACAGCAAACAAGCTTAAACTGAACGACAATACGGAAGCCATGCTGATAGGCAAATTCAAATACTTTATCGTGTCAGTTCAGCCGACAAAATTAATTTTCTTTCGTTGGGATCACATGCGCGTGTACGGTTTTAGCCACATTATAACAATGGTTAAAAAAAAAAAAAAAAAAAAAAAACCATGACCACAGTGTACATTGTTAGTGGTATAGGAGTGAGTCTGTCACTTGCAAGATGCCACTGCGACATCTGAGGTGCAAGTTCCTCGACGGCGTCAACAAGGAGAGAGAGATACGCTAGTTAACACACTCTTCATTTAGGAGACGGATGACCGACGGTACAAAGCTGCCCTTGTAGCGTTTGGTTTTAACAAGAGGAGCCTTGAAACTACGGCCAGACGGGAGCTTTTGAAGGTGCTTAGAAAGGCACTCGCCAGAAACTCTCCCAGCTCCCTCCCTCTCTCCGTCTTCAACTCGACAGCACCCCCATCTCCCTCTCTGACTCGGCCAAGAACCTCGGCGTTATCCTCGACTCTTCTCTTTCCATTACAAGTTTCGTCTCTGCCACGTCCCGGGCATGCTATTTCTACTCCATTGCATCAGTCAGATCAGAAAATACCTCACCACCGAAGCCGCCACCAAACTTGCTGTCTCTCTCATCCTATCTTGCTTCAACTACTGCAACTCTCTCCTTTCGGGCCTCCCTCACTCCACCACTTTCACTCTCCAGCATGTCCAGAACAATGCTGCCCGCCTCGTCCTCAGAAAGAAAAAATCCAACCACATCACTCCCTACGG
Source organism: Semisulcospira habei (assembly GCA_036245525.1). Taxonomy (NCBI): domain Eukaryota; kingdom Metazoa; phylum Mollusca; class Gastropoda; family Semisulcospiridae; genus Semisulcospira; species Semisulcospira habei. Next base: position 387,862 of record BTPG01000004.1, on the reverse strand, counting down.
ACGGCCAAAGCAACAATAACTAAGTCATTAGTACATGTAGTAACTACTTAATACATGTATTATCCCAACCAATCAGAGTTCACAAATCGGCCCCGTGACCGACATAGTACATGTAATAAGTCAATGTACCAGCCAATCCAAACCGCGTAGTATCAGAACGTGTAATAAGTCACTTTTTACATGTTCTATTATGAACAGCCAATCAGATAAGCGCTTACAGATAACCGCAGGGGTTACACCCTCATCAAGCACATTCCGCGGGGTACTGCTAAAACCCGGAATAACCTGTCCTAAGCTAAAAAAAAAAACAACAACATATCCATACTATTATTGCGTACCTAAACACAAAATAATCATGTGTTAGAAGTTTGGTTTACATTAAAGTTGATTTAGTTGTACTAGTAAGCCGTTTCAACTGCCGTTGACAAGTCGATTACTTCCCTTGTTACACGATCGCGCTGTCCAAAAACAGTCGGAATAACTTCTCCTAAGCCCAAATAACCACATATTATTAAGTACTTAGTCGTAATATTCCTATATTTGAAGTTGCAGGTGCCGCAAAAATTGTTTATTTAGCGTTAGAAAGCTTCGAAGGGCTTGCTCTTTGAGCCTCTTGATCCGCTATGCCTATCTTCACCCTACGTGCATTCGCCCAGACCGTTCGTCCCAATCACATTTCGTCCCATGATGTTTCATCCCCTATGCTATTTATTGGAACACATTACGCTATGAACGGACCACGATAATCAGTTGACATTCAAAGAGAAGATAACTGGACCGTTTCTGAGCTCAAATATTTAAAGGAAACGTTTCTGAGTTCGTATTTTTGAAGCAACCCTTAATTTATGTTTAAATATTTTGGGGCAATGGATTAAATTATTATACTCTGTGTGAATTAAATGTATTATACTCTTTTTATTTTAAATTTCTTTGCTTTGTTGTTTTTTAAGTCCCCTCTATTTATGGAAGGGACTTTTTAGGATTGGTCACGGTGGGGCGAATTTAATAGAATATCCATCATGTCAAAGGTGGGCACTGAGGCCCAAACCTCTGACAAATGAATAATAAGATAAAAATTACGTCATGTCTAGTATGTCACACAAGGCGGTATGTGTGTGTGCGTGTGTGTGTATGTATGTAGACATGAGAATCTCAGATATTGCTGTCCTGGCCGTACAAGCTCACTTGAAACTTGGTGAAATACTTTATTTAAGGGATGGTTAAGAGAGCCTCCGAGCATTTTGAACTGGATGTCTCATTGAAGACATAAAAACCGTTTACAGAAAGTCGGTTCACCCAGATTAGAGATTAGAGTCCGTAATTTTTGTCATATTTACTTGAAATGTAGGACATAGCTAGTTTGAATAGAGAGAGAGAGAGAGACAATGACGATGATTCTTTATTTTACAACGGTGAAAGTTTTGGTGAAACCATTTTTCGAACTTGCTGTTGCTAATCTACTTTACATATAATGCACAAATCACAAAATATTATCTTTAAATTGGGAGAAACAAAATATAAAAAAGAACCAAAAATTGAAATATAAACTTTTAAAAAATAAATCATTGAAGAAGTGGAAATAAACATAGAAAATCTCACACATACACACACTTGTGAAGGTGTACATATCCATACATACATTCATAGACACAAGCACAAACACACACGTGCGCACACACATACACTCAATACGTACAGTATTATCATCTTGTATTAACTGAAGATATAACTGAATTGAACAGTTTGAAAGGGGAAAATCGTACACTGCAAGTGCAGGCTGCTGTGAAAATCTTACGATGATGAGGTGAGGTAGTTAAAGAGAACGGTTTTAAAAGACGATTGTTGTTGATGTTGTAACATTTTTGGGCAATGTGTTCCACATGCTAGCACCCGAGAATGCTAAACTTTTCTTATAGAGATCGATACTAGGTCGTGGCACAGTAATGGACTGCCTTTATCTGGAGTATGTTGATACCGAGAGGGAAAACTTTTTTTTAATATACTCGGGGAGTCTGTTATTCAATACTTTGAACATTGTTATTCCCTTATTGTATATCCTATGGTTTTTCAAGGGGAGAATTTCTAAGGTTTTCAGTTTATTATCCGTTGTTGAGTTAGGGTCTGAAAGGATAATCTTCGCAGCTCTACGATGAAGAGAGTTCAGCCTCATTAACTGGACCTCGCTTGGGCCATCCCACATTGTAGAAGCATAATCTATATGTGACCTGATGTGGGCATTGAAGAACAGTTTTCGTGTTTCTGCATTAGCTATATGTTTTAACTTGGATAAAATAAACAGTTTCTTTGATATTGTCTTACATAATAATATTACTAAGATGGCATTGCCATTGAAACTGGTTATCTACAGTAACACCGAGAAGACTATGTTTCGTTACCTGGCTGATAGATTTGCCTTGAAGGAACAAGCTGAGTGAGAGAGAGCCGAGCTGGTGCTTTTAGCGGGTACTTACAACCATACATTTAGTCTTTGCAAGGTTTAAGATCATGGAATTGTTACTGCACCAGCTGTTAATGTCCTGTAGTGTGTTTTGTAGGCGTGTGTCAATTACTTACAAATCCTTATCGGGAGTGTGTATCGCCCCAGCCAGCACACCAATATAGGTCCAATATTGGCTTAGATATTGGGCCGATATATGGGTGTCGATATTGGTCCAATATTGGAAGTGCAAATTTGCCCGATGTTGGCCCAATATCGGGTAAATGTTGGCTGCCAAGCTGGATCCATCCTAGGGCCAATATAGTGAATGTTGGCTGCCAATATAGTGCCAAGCTGGAACCATCCTAGAACCAGTATGGTGCCAAGCTGGATCCATCCTAGGACCAGTATGGTGAATATTGGCTGCCAATATAGTGCCAAGCTGGATCCATCCTAGGACCAGTATGGTGAATATTGGCTGCCAATATAGTGCCAAGCTGGATCCATCCTAGGACCAGTATGGTGAATATTGGCTGCCAATATAGTGCCAAGCTTAATCCATTCTGGTGCCAACATGTAGCAAATATTCTGCCAACCTTTTTCCAAACTGTATAGTATTGTCCCAGATTTGGATATTGGTAATTTAATCCAGCTTTCAGTCATCTGAGGAAAAAGACCATCATCCAAACATATATAAATCTGATAGTTAGCTTCATTATGAGCCAACACTAGGCCTGGACAATTGCCATTTTCTCTTTGCATGGCAAGATCAAATCAAACGTTCATCAAAATATGTAACACCTACCTCAAAACACAACTTAAAAAGAAAGACCTGAACTCATAGATTCACAGTGATGCACAAGTTTAATCTGATTCTCAGTTTTAAAAATAGAAAACACTCTAACTATACCGATAGTAATTATAAGCATGCAATATGAATAATTAAGGACAATGATTATCTCAGCTAACCATTTTCATCTGATAATTTCTGCCTGAAATAATTTGACTATGATAGCTCAAGATAAGTGCCAGAACAGCTTTGTGCACAGTTCTGGCACCACCCTTGAACTAAAATGGTTGATGTATATCTCCTTACCCACAACATAGCTTTCACAGGGCAATCTGAAGTTAAAACAAATCATCCTCAGGCAGGATTCAACTGATTAATTAACCCCCCACTTACCCATCCACACAAACCTGTCTGTAACAATACACAAAATGTACAAAAAAAAACATGCCCACAATTAGCAAAAACAATTGTTCTGATGCATGACATACAAAAACCATCTCTGAATATACACACAGATGTTGAGGTACTGGCAATGGGATCTGTACACATAACAGATTTTGTATACAGCGCATTCTTAAACTGCGCCCATGACTAACTTTCTTACAGATTAATAGAATATACTGACAATTCGATTGGAGACAAAATTTCCTCCTAAACATACAGGATTTGGCACAAACAACATTGGTTATGAAAAGAAAAGAATTTCATATGACATGTCCTTATTAACCCTTTTCATCCTGATACACTCCTGCTTGAAATTAATTGACTATGATAGTTCAAGGGTGGTGCCAGAATAGCTTGGCACCTGAGGCACCAAGCTATTCTGGCACTACCCATGAACTAAAATGGTTGATCTGTCGCGTAATATTAATGTAGCCTTCATAGGACAATAAGCAAATCTGACAAAATCAGCATCAGGATGTAATGGGTTAAAAAGAGAGTCAAATTTATGTACATAATACTGATCAACTGGCATCGGTACAATTTTAAAAATGTAACCATGAAACCATAATATTAATAATAAATGTAAATATGCAGGCAACCATGACCTGTCATATTGATTCTAGCAACACAGAATTTTAAAAAAAGTATTTAAAAATTGCCTCCAGTGACATATAATACTGACTAGAGTGTTGGAAGGGCGCTTACAAAAAAATAACCAACAAAAAAAAAAAAAAACCCAAAAAACAAACAGAAATTGGCACAATAGTTAAAACAAAATAGAAATGCCAATAATACCGGTTATTATATAGGCGCTTTTCCCTATTCTGGGAATCGGCTCAAAGAGCCGCGAACTGAACCCAACATGCACGCTCACGTGACACACACTAAAGACAAACACAGTACAAGACAAGCACAGGATATTCACGTGGTGTGAGGGGTCAGCTCAACTACTGAGGTTTTGGAAATTTCGATCGCTTGTATTTGAAATTTTATAAAGTGACCTGAAACCGGTACCATAGGGGAGGGGGAGGAAGAGCCGGAGTACCCGGAGAAAAAACCCCCGACGATCCGCCTGAATTAACGGTGACACTTACTACAGGAGAAAAGTCCAACGCCGAAAACCCATAATCGAATCTCGCACCTTTAGCACTGGTGGCAGGCGCCTTAACCACTGTGCCACGGACCGCCCCCAATGGATGGGTGGAGAGGGGGGGGGGGGGGGGGGGGGGGAGGTAGTCGTTAAGCAAACAAAGAGAATTATCTTTATAATCATGCATGCAGCCAATTAGCATTTGTATAACTTGCAACTAAAAACAGGTTTGCTCTACAGTGCTTGAAAACCCCAAACTACCTGCCATCACTTTTCAAACATAAACACTTGTGCAACAGATGGTTACAAAACATGTGCATGACTTATTAAAATGTTATCTGCATCAACAAAAAACCCACGAGGCAAGCTTAATTGCTCAGGCAGACTATACTAGTAAAAAATAAACAATAATATGTAAGCAGCATCATCAGCGAACATATCGCATGCAACACTATCATCGCTAATTGTGTCACAATAGTGTCACAGGATTGGAGTTCTTGTTCATTTTATCTCCTTCTGACATGCAAGGGGAAGTGTTGCAAACCATATTATCAATCACTAATATTTGCATTTGCAACTGGGAATGGTTGATTGGTCGATTCAATCGATTCAAAACGGTTCACAGACTAAACCTTGTATTTGTGTGTTCCATTCACCATGTCCAAACAAAATCTGTAACCTTATAAAATTACACAAAATTCAGAAAACTGTAAAGAAAGTACATGTTTATTTCACAAAAAATACACAGTTAATGTCTCAAAGTTATATTTCCTATTGCTGTTACTAAAGGTAACAGGTGAGCTTAAAAATAAAACAACAAAATACACAATCTACTGCAATGAATAACCTGAAGTCAAACACTAGGATGATTTCATCCCGAAGTCTTCTACGGTACCAGTATGAAATCAGGTCTGGGGCACAGTATCGGAAAACACTCAATTGAACCCAAATAAGCATGAGAAATAGGAAAGTAAATATTTTTCATCTTGCACTAGTATGACTATGGTGCACAGGTATAGTCTGTCTGGGTACTAGCTGTCTACTTTTCTTTTACTGGCATGCTGTTTCCTTTTTCACATCCTGAGAAAATCTTGGTGTTGTTTGGAAGTTAAGCAATGTAACAAAAACCCAAATGTTTTCACCGTTTTCCTCATGTATCATGTTTTCAGCCACTGCGTACTCTTGCTACATCAATTACATGCCATAGGAGCACTATCATACTGATAGTAACTTACTAGCACTAACCATGTACAGATGCTGATTAGCTCTTCATAGAGACTACTTTAAACTGCATGCACACATCGGTAAGCATCACCAAAGGTCTGAATTGACTTTGAAAAAAAAAAGCGGAAATTAAAAAGGCGAAAGAAATTATACACGGAAACAGTAGTAGTAGTATAGTAAATAGTAGTTTGAGGAGCGGAAAATCGGCGAGATTACCGAGGAAATCCTCGAAACGGCGGAACAATTCAGACCTTTGATCACCCCTGAACAGACAGTTTGCGTGGGAAAATCTGTGTTTCAAGTCAGAGCATAGATAAAATACATGGTCCACATCTTTGAAAAGTTTGTATTTAACCCACAAAGTAGCTTACAGTTACACTGAATGATGCCTTGCATTGGGAAGTACATACCCGGTTGTCAAGAATTCTTTACTGTGTATTTATGAAGTCCTTACTAACACTTTAGTAGCACTAGCAGGCATACATGATTAATTTTAACAAGTGGAGATGTGACAGGCCCATGGGCATGTAATCGTTGTAATGTAAATGCCAATGAAAGCATTGTGTAACTGGAAACAAAGTGTGCCCAAACACATTATTACCAATGCAGATATTTCACTGTCGGCAATGAATCTCAGGACATCCTCGTAAAGCCGCACTCCTAACTTCCTCATGCTGTCCAGCCGTAGTTCTGGAGGACAACGGGTCGACAGTAGCCTTGAGAAGCTGAAGTCTGTCATTCATCAAAGGGCACGAGATTCGTTCAACTTCTCTTGCCTGACCTGTGGGTGCTGGCAGCTGCCTTTCATCATCTGCAGCAATGGTAGCCTCAAGCTGATGTCCTTCAAATATGTCTCTCACAGCTTCATTAAGAAAGAAACAACAGATTTTGTAAAAGGACACAAAAATAAAAAATAAAAAAGGAGGAGAAATTAACAACTTGCACAGTTCACATGTATGACTAAACTGCATAAACTGCTGGCGTTGTCGAATCACTTATCACTTTCGAATCACGAATCATACGCGATTTTCAATGACGAAATGATGAAAAAAAAAAGAAAAAAAAGCTCAAATGCTATGGTTTCGACAAGACGCTGTCATATATACTATCACCCTCTGACTGTTTTACACCGCCGAATAGTGCCCAAGAAGATACTGTGCTGTGTGCAGCACTGCGACACTTTCAGAGGTTTTGGTTGCGTGTTCTAATAACTTCAGCACGAAGAAGACACGTGGTCGACATGCATGCATGTGTGTGTCCTGCGCGCACGCATGTGCTCACTGTTGTGTGTAAAAGAGATTACCAATCACTCAGGGAGAGGGAGTTAGGCTTTGAATGTTTAATTCACCAGTTATTTAATTTTAAACTAAAGAACATGGAAATGATGAAATTTTTCTTAAATAAATTTTCTGACCCGTTATTATACTCAGATGGGGGTCTGTGTGCACACCTGGGGGCCTACAGACCCTTGAAGCAGTTGTAAAAACAGAAGCCCCAACAACAATATTTTGTGACCTTTTGGCCACTGAAATGAGCCACAGTTTAAGTGCCTTAAGTCATTTTACCGCATGGCTGCATTTCCACATTTTGAATGTGTCAAATGGACTATGTACCAGTTGCAGGAGCTGAATCGACCATGATATCCGACACCAAGCTAATTTGGCACTACCCCTGAATTGTCATTGTCAAACGCTAGTGCATCAGGGCTAAATGGGTTAAGTAAAGGGATGGCTTTGTGTCAGTGAAAATGTTTTCTGGAAATGTACCAACCTTCTTTGAACCCTTTGCGAGGGGTCAAATGAATTTAGTATGTATAAGAACTCAGCTACCTTTTGGCCCTTAAAAGTTTTTTAAAAAACGCTGTTAAAAATTGAATAGGTACCACGAAACAGGCATTTCTGATTATTTGCTGACCTATTCTTTAAAAGGCTCCAGTAAAATTTTAAAAAATGTTAAAAGTGTGTACCTGGACAACCGTTCCTTTGCCCTTTAACCTTGCAGCAACTGAATTTGACCCGATCTTTTTGTTTCCAGTTGCTCACCTTGTTGGGCAAACCAGCTAATCTAATTCAGCGTCTGCAATTTGTGAGAATCTGCTCCTCTGAAGGATATCGTTTTCTCTGCCAACAAGCAAAAGCCAATAATTGAAACACATCTAGTTTATGTACATTTTTTACCAGTATCATACATCAACCACAAATGCATGTGGATGTCTTAACTCTTTGCCTATGGATCTAACTTCAACAGCTTCGCAATTACTTCCCACAGAACACTATCAGTGGCAACATCTGCCAAGCCAAGGTTTGTTTGCAGGAGTGTTCTTAGCTATTTTTAGCTGTGAATGTGTCATTACAAGCCATTACTTGGAATGCACACAGGACCCAGAAACAAACTCTTAACAAAATTACTTAATGGCAGAGTACGTCATTATATATATCTAATGCTGCCTGAGTCAATAATGCCATTCTTAAAGTCATATCAGCTACTCATTTTGCAACATACCTTAGCCTTGAATTCACAGTTGCGACTGAAACTTCAAGTATTTTAGCCATTTCTGTTGTCCTGAAATGCACATCCTGCAGCAACTGCAGCTGTTCCTCAGGTATGTGGTATCGAGGAGCGTGGGCCTCACCCCTGGAAACACACCAAACTCTGTAAGTACTGTGGGCTGCCAACAAAAAAAGAATTATTAATCCATGGCGATGCTACAAAGTGGCCCAGCAATGACTACAGTGAAGACAGCACATTCCCTGAGGCACTGCCTATCACATATGTTGTGTACAATGATGTATGTAGTGTATTGTTACTACATGTGTAAATGTACAAAGAAAATGTTCCCACCTGTCCTCTACACTTTTCACAGTTAAGGAAGGTGTACTTTTTTCTAAGAAAATTATTTGCAAAGTGTACTGAAAGTTTCACTAGTGAAAGAGAAACAACCCGTGTAAGACTAAGAGCTGCGTTATATTTTTTCTCAGTCTTGTACAAGACATGGGCTCCAGTCTGACTATGTGTTCTCACTTTTTGCAGGATTAAAAATCAAATAGAGGTACAATGGGGCAAACCATGTCACTATGTCAATAAAATACAACTTACTTGGCGCATGGGATTCTGGCATTTTCGGGACTCCTCCAATATCTGCGTCACCTGATCTTTCAGTGACGCTGCCGTTTCCACTGGAAGAGTACGGCCAGACACTTGCGCAATGCTCCACTCTAGTGATTCCAGGCTGCAATTACAGAAAGACATCTCTGCATGTATATTATCTAAATTCCTCAGCATCCCAATCAACAAATGCCAAATTACTCAATACTCTTATTAGAATGCTGACCAAGCCTAACTAATACTAGTAATAGACACATAACAAAACAAAATCAAAGAGATGAAAACAGCACCGGTATGGGAATTTAATACAACCAGTGAATATATACTCTAAACAATTGGTCAGCTCAGTCTGCTAGCCTGAAACTAAATTAAATTATTAATAATTCTCAAAAAGCATGCTAAAGGTGCAGGACTAAGCTCACTCATGCAACTGCCCTTTGCCTGGTCTTTGTCTTCACTGTGAAAGATGTCACCAGAGCCAATAATTTCTCGGAGCTTACTTTTTGCATGCTGCATTTCAAAGCCACATTGCCAATTGAGTGAAAATTGGCAGATCGTTGAGAGTATTTTACCTTTGACGACTTTTCGCTGGCACTAGTTCAAGTTCCAAATTCAAGAATCAACGTTTGATTCTCCGCTAAACCAATCATATATCATGTTTAGAGGCCATACTATCAATATTAATTAAATTCATTGTGACTTTAGGACGCTGCAATGCAATAAGACTGTCTTTATGTATTAACATGAAATTAGGATTCCTCTTTTTTTTTTAATAGAAAAAAAAAAAAGAGTCTCGGAAACGTTTATATTTGAGATCAGAAACGGTCCTGTTATGTTCTCTTTGAATGTCAACTGATTACCTTGGACCGTTCATAGCGTAATGTGTTTCATTAAATAGCATCGGGGATGAAACGTCATTGGACGAAATGTGTTTGGGCCGAACGGTCTGGGCGAATGCGCGTAGGGTGAAGACAGGCATAGATCAAGAGGCTCAAAGAACGATCCCTTCGAAGCTTTCTAATGCTAAATAAACAACTTTTACGGCACCTACAACCTCAAATATAAGAATATTTCGACTTTAAGTACTTAACAGAATGTGTTTATGTGGTTATTTTGGTTTAGGAGAGGTTATTCCGACTGTTTTCAGACAGCGCGATCGTGTAGCAAGGGAAGTAATCGACGCAACAACAGCAGTGGAAAACGGCTTACTAGTACAACTAAACTAAATCATGGTAATGTAAATCAAACTTCTAAAACATGATTATTTTGTGTTTAGGTACGCAATAATAGTTACAGATATGGTTATTTTAGCTTAGGACAGGTTATTTCGGGTTTTAGTAGGACCCAGTTTCACGGCGGCCGAGGTAATCCTATTAGAAATTTGGAGTCCGTTGACGCTTTCTATGGTATTAACTGTATATTTGAAGGGATAAATGCATGAATATTTTACATACCTTGTGATATTACAGCAGGTGGATCCACACCAGGTATCAGCGAGTTGCCACAATGTGTCAATCTTTGTAGCGCACGGCGAAGAAATGTCTGTCCTTCCGCCATGTTTACTCACAACACATTTTGCAAACTGTAAGCGCTGCTTTGATTGGCTGATTCAATAGTACATGTATTAAGTATTTATTGCATCTACTGCTGACTTAATACATGTTAAAAGTCTGTCACGTGTGTCGATATCTGGACTATTCATTGGCTGCCTTAATACATGTACTAATGACTTACTTCACGGTGTTTTGGCCAACCGTAACTCCCCTGCTCAAACTCCTTCACTGGCTCCCCATCCCCCAACGCATCCAATACAAGATTCTGTCCCGCCGTTACAAATCCTTGAACAACTGCGTTCCCGACTATCTCTCCAACTTACTTCACCCCTACACTCGTGCCCGCTCCGCCTCCACCTGCTGTGAGATGGCCTTAGTCGCCTGCTCAGCGTTAAACCCCAATAACTAACGCTCTGCCGCCGACCCTCTCCGCCTCCACATACCCCGCACCAAACTCAGCACTTTCGGCCCCCGCTCTTTCTCTGTCTACGGTCCATCCACCTGGAACACTCTCCCACTCTCTCTCCATCAGAAACACTCTCTCTCCTCCAGTCCGCCCTCAAAACTCATCTCTTTCAACAGTTTTAGCAAAATAACATCACCACACTCCCCACCCCAAGCAGACTGTCATAATGTATTTGTGGTACATGTCATTGTCTAAAGTGTGGGCATGTGTGCGCGAGTTGTGAGTGCTCGCTTTGAGTAATAATTATTATAAGCGCATTATAAATACTGTAATTATTATTAATTATTATTATGCGTGTCCAGTTGGCACCGTCTGCATGGCAGCTGTGTATGTCCTCATTACCTGCCCGGGATTCATATCACACCCGCTCTGCATATATCAGTCGTGTCTACATTGTCACCTGTTTAGGTCTATGTAATGTCGGCACTCTGTATATCACACTGATATGACATAATTATCATGTCGGCTATTAGAAACTTAACCGCTTGGCGGTCTGTACAACTGGACAAAAAGGCCTCGGCGACTCCAAAACTTGCTTCCCAGTCGCCGCCATGGGACCGCGAGCAGGGGTGGGAGAGGAAGGGTGGGTGGGGTGTGCATACAAGCGTGTGTAAGCCTCCTGCGCCTTCTCATTCATAGCCAAAATATCTAACAGCGGTGGGGAGGGCGGGTGGGGGTTCACACTGCGCAAAAAATAACTTGTTATAGCATTTAGAACAATTTTGTGTCTGCCCCCTGCACGAGATCCACCCCTGATTTTTTATTATTACAAATTTCTGTCGGCAATGAGCCTATCACTGGAAAGATCAGTTACACTCCCCAGGGATGGGTGGAGGAGAAACATATCTCAGGCCGGTGTGTGTGTGTGTGGGGGGGGGGGATGGGGTTGGATAGGGGTGGAGGGTTCTGCATTACCATCATGTCTGTGTTTGTGTCAGTAGCTGACTGATCCATGGTAAAAATGACACTAGGGAATTACAAAAAAGGGGCTAATTCTCAAATTTCTGGCGATTACTATCATTGCAGTATCTGATGCATAGTTCCCTTCCTTGCTGGTGAATACAAGCTTCGGGAGTCATCCTTTTTTTTAATAAAATGTATCTACTTGATTAATATTTTCACCATGGATCAGTCAGCCACCGATACAATTACACAGAACATAATTTATTTCCATCAAGTTCACATCACAGTCACTGATCATACACACATCATAATACTTTTAATATGAAATTTCCTAAAAACACATGCAGGCCAGTCATAGTTTCCAAGAGTTTATTTTGCAAAAGAAGCACATTAGTAAAAGAAAATGAAACAACAGATTTTGCCTGTACTTCCCCCCCCCCCCCCCCCCCCCATCACACATAATATACAATCATTAAGGCATTCTTACTCTTTACGTAGTGAGACTATGAAACACCATTTTTGTAAAATGAATCCATGAGACTGGACACTATCTACAGATACTCAGTCTCATAGGAGAAGTTGAAAGCTGCTGATGTAATCACTGGACACTATCTACAGATACTCAGTCTCATAGGAGAAGTTGAAAGCTGCTGATGTAATCACTGTGCAACAAATACTCTGACCTATAAACAAATATTACAAGAAAAAAAAAGTCTGGGAAAAATAAACTTCTTCAAACATATGTAAAATTAGTCAATACACCACACACTATATCCTGTGGCAATAAAAAGTTTGAAATCTACTAGTGAGATTACAAACAGTACATTTAAAGATTAATTGAAATTCAATTAGCATTTATACAATTCAACAACATAGTAATAGAAGACCACACACACACAATTATTAGCAGATATAATGCTTATGTATCAGAACGACGTGGCATAGGGCCACAAAATACAGTTATGAATGTGGTTTACAAAGCATTTCCATATTCATAAATGATAGGCGTTAGAGGGCAAACGCATAGTTTTGCCATAAGACAGCATTGTCTGGAACCGCCCCCCCCCCCCCCCCGACACAGTCTTCGACCAAGCAGCTTGGAGGCCAGTCCTTATGCCATTTTTGGTCTCTAAATCTATGACGGACGGCATAGGGCCACAAATCAGTAATACATAACTCTTCTATTATAGCGCAATATCCCCACAAAAAAAGGCTCAGAGCGCTTTACATCTACATAATCTAACTAACTGAAATTAACAAACTGAAGTACAGACAACATACAAAAACACAACCATTCATATTCATGGGGCGGTCCGTGGCGCAGTGGTTAAGGCGCCTGCCACCAATGCCAAAGGTGCGCGGTTCGATACCGGGTTCCAGCGTTGGACCTTTCTCCTCTGGTAAGTGTCACCGTTAATTCGGGCGGACCGTCGGGGGTTCTTTCTCCGGGTACTCTGGTTCTTCCACCCCCCCCCCCCCCCACTTTGGTACCGGTCTCGGGCCACTTTACAAATTTCAAATACAAGCGATCAAAAATCTCTGTAACTTCAGTAGCTGACTGGCCCTTTGTTTGTCTTGTACTGTGTTTGTCTTAAATGGCGTAAATCCGTGTCTGTTTCGTGAGTATGTGTGTTGGGTTTCAGGCGCGGTGCTTCGAGTCGATTTCCCCAGTCGATTGAGAAAAAGCGCCTATATAATAACGGTATTATTATTATTTTATTATAGGCCCAAATGCACACAATACTAAAATAATAAATATATCCCTTCAAGAGCCTGATCAGATATATAAACGTTGATGGGGGAAACGTAGGGTTTATCAATCCCTTTCAAAGGTCAAGTTGAAAAAAAAAAGTTTTTAATCTAGCCCTGAAAATGGCCAAAGATGGTGCATGGTGAATATCATGGGGAAAATCATTGCACACTTTGGGAGCTTGAAATGAAATGAAATGAAACTTTATTTCTGAACGGAAGAAGCAGTTAGCACATGTGCCATTTTTCACGCTTGCCGTTGCTAAACTACAAAGGTACAAATCTGCTAAAGGTACGAAACTACTAAGATACAAAAGTACAAAGCTACTAACATGAAAGTGCACATAATATAACAAGTCGTTCAAAAAGAGATGGACAAGGCAAAATGGAGGGCACCAATTATGATTACTAACAATGTGAACGGAAAAAAAAAAAAAAGATAGTCTTTAAAATTCCTTCTTTCACTGAAATCAAACAAGCGCGCACGCTCGCACCGCATGCTCACACACACACACACACACACATGCGTGCACGCGCACACCCATATACCCGCACGTGCGCGCGGAGGTTAATATCAAGGCTTTAGGCGATGGAGATACCCGAACCAGTGAATGAGCTGTTAGATAGCAAGCACTTGAAGAGGCTTTCCTTGAAAGAGGGGAGTGAACCAGTGTGTGTTATGTGCGCTGGCAGTTTATTCCAAAACGAGGCGCCCAGGAAAGCAAGGGTGGTTTAAATAAATCTATCCTCGGGTGTGGTGTGATGAAGTTTCGCCTTGATGTTGAATAGCCTGAAGCTACCTTGGTGAAGAGATTACACAAGTATTCTGGGTGGATTTCATTCCAGATTTTATACATGACTACCCCTTTGTTAAAGAGATGGTGCTTGTCAAGAGGAAGCATTTTTAGTTTTTCAAATTTTTGGTCAGTAGAAAGAGCTGGATCAGGCAGGATCTGCTTCACTGCCCTGCGATGCAAGGAGCTAAGCCTCTTCATGTGTATGTCACCACTGCCGTCCCATGTCGTGGAGGCATAATCGATGTGGGATTTGACATGGGCATTGTAAAATAGTTTGCAAGTGTCGACATCAACAAGATATTTTAGCTTAGACAGCATAAACACATTTCTGGACACAGTTTTACAGACAACATTGATGTGAGATTGCCATTTCATCTGGTTATCAACAATAACTCCAAGTAGGCGATTCAGTTACTTGTGTAATGGTGTGGTCTTGGGATTTCCAGGCTAAGCGAAAGTGGCTTGAGCTGATGCTTCTGACGGGTTGCTATCATCATACATTCGGTTTTGGTGGGATTAAGGATCACTGCATTATTTTCACGCCATTTGGAAATTTCACTCAGTCCCTGTTGCAAACGATCATTTAAAGACTCGAGACACTTTCGGGGGTGTGGATTGTTGTATCATCAGCAAACAAGTCACATTCAATTCTGTCATTCGTGAAATGTAGTGGCAGGTCATTGATAAATATGCAAAAGAGAAGAGGTCCCAGGACAGAGCCCTGGGGCACTCCTCTTGTTACTAAACCACTTGAAGAGTGAGATCCATTGGCTATCACGCGCTGCTGTCTGTCTGTAAGATAGGAAGCGAAAAACGAGGTTGTTTTAAAGGAATGAAAAGATGCCTGAGAACTGCAGAAAAGGACCGCTGTCCAAAGTTTCCTAAGGACACTCTGGGGGTAGTCAATATTCTGTTGTCAGTGCTGGAGCGCAATACTCTACCTGGTGTATAGACACTCACAGGGAGACTGGAAGACAAGTATGCCGGGAGTGTCTTATCAAAGGCCTAAAAAACGAGGGAAGCAGTTTTGTATTCAATTCTGAACTTCACAGGAAGCCAGTGTAACTGCTTAAGCAAGGGAGTGATGTGGTCACGCTTTGATTTTTTTCAGTACAAGTCTTGCTGTTTGCTTTTGAATCTTCTGGAGCCTGTAGAGCAGATTGTTCGACATACCTGACATTACATTAATCATTTTGATTCGATGGAATGTTGTTAATTAGTGAATGGTATACACAGGGACAAAATGCATAGATTCTTTCGAGTAGTGTAAGAGGCCCAGAGCGGCTAATTAGGTAATATCCTTGCCGGAACTACGCCAGTCTCTATGAAAGAAAAGACCCTTGTTTGAAAAGAGAAGCGAACAAGCTCAACTTACCAGATCATCTATCCATCGTCAGGTGGAAATGAAATTTTTGCTTCATTTCCACCTGACGACGGATCTATTATCCGATGTTAATGGTTTGACAGAGCTCTGGCCAGCCCCATCCTAAAGTGAAGGCTTTTTAATACGGTATACAAAAACTGCCCTTGGGATTATCTTTTAGGGACAATATCTTACAATTTCAAGCTTTAGGTTATGCGTTCTCACGCGCGCAATATTTTGCCTTATGTAGGTACTTTTAACTCTTCCGTGCAAGGCAGCACAACAACGGAATGAACCCCACCACCCTCATACGACCAAATGACAAGAAGCACTACCCATGTTCGCTCGCCTAGGAAACGTGCTGCACTGCAACATATGGGCGTCTGTCACACCAAGGCACGTAAGCTTTCTGATGCACCCTTTGAAATCCAAGATGAACTGGAACAGACCTGCCTTCGCATTAAGAAGCTATGTACAAAACAGGCAAGGAAGACAGTTCGGAATGAATGTCAGCTGCTGATGTATTAAAAATCCTGAAATCTAAACTCTCGAAGAAGTTGGGTATCAGCTGGAGAGTGCTCGTTGCAGCTGAGCGCAAAGATGAGGTGAAAAACAAGAAAAGGAGTGATTCAATTCCAAGTGCAGCGGTGATCGAGGTGGAAAATATTTTCTGCCAGGGTCAGGCCGTACAGTTGAAAACGGCAGTGACGGAATCACAATTCTAATACAAAAAAAGACTGAAACCAATGGAGCCATAAATATATATCTATATCTGATTTATGATGCGCAGTTAAACATACAAGAGTGCCGACTAAGTGGTCACATATATTAAAAGTATTCACTTAGCTTTTGAGTTGTTTCCTTTTTAATCTTTGGTAGCCCATTTTGAATAAGAAATGCACCAAATCACGATAAAATCCGAACGCGTTAGCAGGCACGTCACGCTTGTGTGGTAAACTCAGACTAAACTGGGAATAAAAGGCATATAGTACAGGGTCGTCCCCACTGAGCATAAACAGGTATCCGTTTCACTACCGATTTCAAGCATACCTTTCTGGTCATGAAAGGGGTACAATCTAATTAACTCACCCACACGGCAGGTGTTATATAATGACTACGCAAAAGCTTGTCTGGCTTGATTCTCTCCCTGCTCTGGTCCGGTTGCAAGGTAATAAACTCACGCAACAGCAGGTGTCCCTGATCGGGTTTCAAACTAAGTCAGTACGAATACAGGCACCCGATTTTATCACCATACTGTTCACTCGAAAAAAGTATCCTATCCAACCTAGTATCCTATCCAACCTTTTGTAAGTATCCTATCCAACCTTTGTGGGAGGCACATTCTGCGCAAACTCCGCTCCTTTGATGTGAGCCCCAAAATCCTCAGGCAGTTCTACCTCTGCTTTATAGAAAGCCTTCTTACATTCTTTTGTCTCATGGTTCGGCTCCCTGGGCGAGAAGAACTTTAGGAAGCTGAGTAAGATAATCAGGCTTAGTGAGAAAATCGTTGGGGGCAGGTTGGAGAGCCTTGACGGCCTCTACAGGATGAGAATGATACGCAAGGGCCTGAGGCTGGCAGCTGACACTTCCCACTGCCTTTCTAAGCACCTTCAAAAGCTCCCGTCTGGCCGTAGGTTCAAGGCTCCTCTTGTTAAAACCAAACGCTACAAGGGCAGCTTTGTACCCTCGGTCATCTGTCTCCTAAATGAAAAGTGTGTTAACTAGCGTATCTCACTCTCCTTGTTGACGCCGTTGAGGAACTTGCACCTCAGATGTCGCAGTGGCATCTTGCAAGTGATAGACTCACTCCTATACCACTAACAATGTACTGTGGTCATGGCTTTTTTAAAAACCATTGTTATGTGGCTAAAACCGTACACGCGCATGTGATCCCAATGAAAGAAAATTTGTGGGCTAGACTGACACAATAAAGTATTTGAATTTGAATTGAATTTGAATTCCTGCCGTGAAATACGAAACCACTCATACCCAATTTTCTCCTCACGTGATTTGTTGATCAAAAACACTCGTAAACAGTGTGTGTGTATAGTGACTTTGTATCAGGTCTTTCTCACTGGCAGTAGAGTAATGGGTTTTGTCTTTCAATTTTAAATGCGTCGCAGCACTCACGATGTGTTGATGTGTGGAGTGGAAACTTTTCTCCACACTTGTCAGAAGATGAAACAGAAAAACAAAATTCTTTTTCTCTATACAACTACTCACTGGGCGAGTCCTATTTATTTAGGAATAACCTGGTGCTCCATATTTGGAGAAAAACCTATATTACACTCACACTTCACCCAGCCACCCACCCCACTCCCACAAAGCCACCAACCTCGCACACACAAACATATCAGGCCAAATTATTCCGTTCTGTATCGATAGTTCTAAATCAGGGTAAATTACGTACGTAATTACGTTACGGTCCAGAATTTCTAATATCCCGTTATCACAGTTGGCGTTCCTGAGAAATTGCGACTACACAATTTTCAGTGTAGCCGATTCACTCCAGGTAATATTATATGTGGGCTAAATGTGCAAAACAAACTGCGTCATTGTGTCAACGCTTCAAATTTATGTCACTAAGTCACTAGAGCAAATTTTAAATGTAAGACAAACATTGAGTGTGTGGGGCTTTGTAGGGTGGGGGGGTGGGGTGTATATGTGTGTGTGTGTGTGTGTGTGTGTGGGTAAAGGGTGGGTGGTGGGGTGGCGTGTACAGGATGTGGGGGGGGGGGGGTGTTGCCCAACTGTTTTAAGTCTATCGATACGGCATTATTGATTTAGGTGTCGCAGTGCTCTCTATATTTCATCTCTCTCAAGAAGCGGTCTTTTTACTTTGTACGTACCAACACAGTCAACAGAATGAGAGAGAAGCGTACCCAGGAGACCAGGACACTGCCAGGCATCAGGGGACTGCACTGCGTTCATGGACAAGAGCCCTACCTTGTCAGCCACCGCAAACGCAGTTGCTTCTGCCACCCCTGCATCCATCAAGAGGGGATTTGTGAGAATGCCGAGTTCACGGGGAGTGGAAGGAGTTTAGAATGAAGAGCCATAGGCGAGCAAGGACTTATGGTAAGCATGTTGCTGGATCTTTATAATTTGTACCACTGTTTTGACCACTAATGCGGTGCTCATTGGAATATAATATTGTGATTAAAATTTATCAGCATTAGATTTCTTTTTTTTAACAAAACAGTTGATGCTGCCAACCCTGCATCCCCTGTAGTTGATGCTGCCAACCCTGCCTGCCCTGTGGCTGATGCTGCCAACACTGCCCCCCCCCCCCCCCCCCCCCCCCCCCGTGGTGGATGCTGCCAACCCTGGCCCCCGTCGCTGACGCTGCCACCCCTGGTGCTGATGTAGCTGACCATGCTACTATACCCCGGACACCGAGTATGTAATTTACACAACTTTAATTTACTGTAAAGCCCAGCAT
This sequence comes from Semisulcospira habei, assembly GCA_036245525.1. Taxonomy (NCBI): domain Eukaryota; kingdom Metazoa; phylum Mollusca; class Gastropoda; family Semisulcospiridae; genus Semisulcospira; species Semisulcospira habei. The sequence continues at coordinate 368,499 of BTPG01000004.1, read as the reverse complement.
CTTAAATAATATGAATATTTTTGGCGTTTTTTTCAATATCTTTTTTTTTTGTTTCTGAGTGGGAATTAAAATTGCTATTGTTAATTGTTTCTGTTACAGAATCTCTGCGAAGCTTGGGGATTTTGTCCTGGCCACAGTGCACGGTAAAAGTTGCAGCAAGCAGTTTGTTGGATGCGTTAAGTACAATTTACCAAAAGTCTTTAAAGCTATATTCTTGGATAATTTTAATATGGTTAAAGAAACTTGTGGGTTCGTAAACACATGCAATATCCAGTCACTTTTTTCCCCTTTCAGGTGAGCAGCCTCAGACCTGACCTGGGTGGAGTAGAAGTTTCTTTCCTTAAGAAACAGGGAATTTCTTTCCACTTCCCCAGCATCCCAGATGAGGCGCTTGTGCTGAGAAGTGACATCTGTCAAGTTCTTGAAGCCAAATTAGACTGACGCGGACATTATTTTTTTTACATTTTGAGTATTTTGCCATAGTGCAACATAATTAAAAAGAAAAATAAACAGATTGTTTGTGTGTGTGTTTGCTTGACACTTTTATTTCATCTCACCTACTATTGTATTTGTCTTTTTTCGCTTTGCCCTCATTTTTGGTAGTTTTCATGCACTGGTGACGCGCATCATGCAGGTTACCATTTTCAGGTTATTGCTTAAATTTCATAACAGAATAAAATTAATTTTATTCTATTGTATTTCATTTGTCTTCATGTACAAAACATGTTACTAGTGTCTTTTACTGATTTTAAGAAAAATCAATTTTACAGTAAAACAAATTAAAGGAGTGGTAACCTGCACATGGCATCACACAATTTCTTGCCTCATCTATTTTGAGTCTCACAAATTTCCTCTTAAAATTATTCATATGGGTAGTAATAAGAGTTATTTAATTATGGTATTAGTTGTTTTGCAACAAAAGTTATTTCAACTGGTCATTATAATGGTTTTGTGTCATGACATCATGCAGGTTACCAGCATGGGGGTCTCCTATTGGAAATGAAGTTTGCGTCCAAAGAGTCAATGTTGCTGATTTATCGTTTTCATATTCAGATAGGTATTGCAGTTACCTTTAAAATGGAACTAGTCTTAGGTTTGTATGAATATTTTTTTAAAATAGGTCTGTTTCCACTTTTTTCTTACGAGCACTGGAAAAACACTCTGCTACAAACGAGTACAGATGTATGAACAACACAATTACACGTTCAATTACCGCATATATGGCGTATGGCTCCTACGACATGATGAAGCAATGGAACAAGTCAATATTTCCTTTGATATGACCTCGGCCCTTGCCTAGCCTCCCTAATCCAACCCCGTTGTCCTTAACGATCAGCCAGAGAGTCATAACCCGAGTAGGCCCACGATGGCCACAGCAGCACTGCCGTGCGTGGGCCCACTGAGGCCATTGTGGGGCCGAAGACTTTGGCTTACTGGGAACTGATGTTAACCCTCTTGGCACTGTTTACTGTTTAAGATCTTGAGAAAGATGGTATACCAAACAGACAGAACGCTGTCAGGGTCAGATTTACTAAAATCTTCATCAAAAGGTGCGCTGTTAAGATCAAACAGAAACTCGCTTTCATAAAAGTTTTAATGAAAGCGAGTTTCTGTTTAATCTTAACAGCGCACCTTTTGATGAAAATCTGACCCTGACAGCGCTCTGTCTGTTTGGTATACCATCTTTCTTAAGATCTTAAATAAACATGCGCCCCTGTGGAGGAGACGCATCAAACATGCATTGCTCCCGCCGTGGCTTACTCAAGACATCATTCAAGCCATGAGAGTGAGAGATGATCTGAGACAGCAGAAGCGCTTCACTGAATTTAAGCGTGAGCGTAATCGCGTAAAATCTCTTGTGCAACAGGCTAAAAAATCTTTCATTGATCGCTTGATTAAACAAGACAAAGACGTGTCCACGCTCTGGTGAGCTATGGCCGTAGTGACCGAAGGCAAGTGTAATGCCTTTAATCCCTTTTGATCTGACTGCAGACATGTTTAACGACCATTTCCTCTCAGTTGCTGAGTCTCTTGTCCCTTCAGAAGCAAGTTCTCAGCCCTACTCTTGCTCAGACAGACTAGTTGACTTTTGTAGAACGTGAACTGCAGGATCTGATCCTTTCGTGATTCCACCACTGGCAGTGCACGAAGTCGGTAGGGCAATTAGTTCAATGAAGAATAAGAAATCGTCTGGGCCAGATGAAATCAGCCCCAAAATACTTAAATTAGCTATTCCTTCTGTTATTGAAACAATAACCTATATTTATAACTTGTGCATTGAAACGAATATTTTCCCAAAAGGAACTTAAAAAAGTCAAGGTTATACCCCTCCCGAAAACAAGAGATATGACTGATGTTAATAACTATCGCCCCATCTCATTATTGTCCATCCTTAGTAAACCACTTGAACGGCATATCCATAAACATCTCTTGGAATATTTAGAAAATCATGCATCAATCCATCCCCTTCAGTCAGGATTTAGACCAAAGCACAGCTGTCACACGGCCCTAGCACGTCTAACTGATGTGTGGCTACGCTCAATAAATCAGGGCAAATTTACTGGCGCTGTATTTATTGACTTAAGAAAAGCCTTTGATCTTGTGGACCATAAACTTCTACTTTCCAAGCTAAGTGTGTACCTCGGTAGTTCGTTTGGCAATAAATGCATTTCTTCTTCACATAACTACAGCCAGAAATCTCTTTACCACCATGGCACAACTCCATTTTTCGCCTCTATCTTAGCGACGGACAGCAGCGCGTCATGGTCAATGGATCATACTCCTCAAGCGGATTAGTAACAGGGGGAGTTCCACAGGGTTCAGTCCTAGGGCCTCTTCTGTTTTGCCTCTTTATAAATGACCTGCCGCTACATTTGACTAGCAACAAAATTTCATGTGATTTATTCACTGATGACGCCACAGTTCACACCTGGACAAGAGTATCGATTCTTTAAATGGCCGTTTGCAGCAGGGTTTGAGCGAAATTTCCACTTGGTGCGCAAATAATGAAATGATTTTAAATCCTTCTAAAACAGAATGCATGACGATAGCAACCCGTCAGAAGCACCAGCTCAAGCCACTTACACTCAGCCTGACTATCCATAATGACATCGTTACTCAGGTCACGGAACACCGATTACTTGGTGTAATTGTTGATGACCAGATGAAGTGGCAATCGCACATAAATGCTGTATGTAAAACTGTTGCCAGAAATGTTTTTATGCTTTCAAAGTTGAAGTACTTTATCGATGTTGATGCCCGCAAGTTATTTTACAATGCACATGTCAAATCCCAGATCGATTATGCGTCCACGATATGGGATGGCAGTGGTGACATACACTTGAAGAGGTTTAACTCCTTGTATCGGAGAGCAGCGAAACATATCCTGCCTGATTCAGCCCTGACAACTGACGAAAGACTTGAAAATGCTACCTCTTAGCAAGCATCACCTCTTAAACAAGGGTGTGGCTATGTATAAAATCTGGAATGAGATTCACCCAGATATCTTTGTAAGCTCTTTACCAAGGTAAGTTCAGGTTATTCTACTTCAAGACGAAACTTTATCAGGGTTCATACAGACCTTCAAGGAAAAAATTTAGGGCCTTTTAGGGCCTGTTTTAAGAAAAAAAAAATTAGGGCCTTTTAGGGCCTGTTTTAACATCTAAAAATAAAAACAAAATAGGGCTATCACGACACACTAAGTAAAAATACTGAATAACATTTGGTCAAGAGTATGACTGGGTGTCCAAATGGTGTGACAAGCACCCTGCATTTTCAAAAGCAAAATAATTTTAATATTTCATATAAATCTGATGTACCTTTGCATACATAAACATGGACACTAAGTAAATTTTTTATGTTATTTGCAGTTTGGTTGTTATTGAACTTTGAAGTTTAAAGTTTGAACGTAACATTTACAATGTCACACATTTAACAATTCACAACAAGCACAAGCTGTAAGCAATTTTTTGCATTTGTATGTTTCAAAGTATGTTCTCCATCCAGAATATATGGTATGTCTATAAATAAAGTGTGTTAGTGGAAAATGCAACCTTTTATGCCATAAAAACTGTTTGAACATAACTTTACACCATAATTTCCAAAAGCCACTAATTTTAAATTCTACTTGGAGAACTAATTTTAAAATGTTATGCTAAATGCACAGAAACAAGTCTCTAATTTAATTTAAGTGCAAAAGCCAATTTAAAAAATATTGAAAAGAAAATAATACATATCTATAAAATTTGCTGGACTGCTTGAACATAACAATTTACACCCACAATTTGGACGCATACTGTAAACTTCGTAAAGGGTTTCTTTCATCTATCACCCAATGGATCCTCTTCAAAACCTTGATATAAATCACTACACCAGTTGCCTTCAGCAAAAACAACAGATTAGTAGAGATAAATAAGTGCCTAGACTGTTTGAACATAAGTCAACATTTACACCATTCTGAGTATAAATCTTCAAAACTGGATCATTTGATTTTCCATGTAAGAACCACAAACCTTTCATTATAAAAACAAAGTACATACTCTACAAAATAACATAAGTTTTAATAATTTACCATTTGTCAGAATGTGTCATACATGATTTCTGCTGACAAAATTTACAACACATGTTATGTTCAAGCAGGGTCTTATATTATGGTTAATTATGCAAAAGCAACTCACTCTAGAAAATCACTAACTCAATGGTAATTTAGGCCAACACTGCAAACATCTTGTGACAGTAACAGTGCTTTTTCATAGTGCAGCATGCTATTGAAAATCCGAGTTCCATGGAGCATGTGTAAAATGTGTCACGTTTTGTTCTCAAGTTATAATTCGGATTTGGTCAAAAAAACTGTGATAATGTCCCAAATTTTTCTGTGGTCACCCAAAAATCATATATCACTGGAAACCTTATCCATTTCCCTACAACATGATGTATGCCTTAGTTTGATCTGACCACTTCTGATAATTTTGTAGCAGGTTTTGTGAGGGAGGGTGTAGATTTTACCACTAGACACCCAGTCTAACTCTTGACCATTTACCAAATGGTGTTCATAGACATTTCTTCTCCAATACAAATCCTTATCCAGCAAGTACTTAATCACATTCTCAGTTTCTGGTATGTCTCAAGTAAATTGTCCTAGTCATTACAAAAGCATAAATTTCTTACACTGGCTTACATTGTTCTTGCAGCACAGTCAAGGTACATGGAAATCTTAAACTTCTCAATCACAAGACGAAGAAGAAAACGCATGCTTTGTCTGCCTTGTCCTTGGTCTATAGTCAAACACTTTTTCAGGTTGAGGGGAGAGAACACTACACTGAATCAGCATACACTCGATATGGAGTTACTTCCCTTGACCGACTAAACTTCGAGATTGATTGATTGATTGTACATTGCTTAACGTCCCGACAGCAACAAGGCTTTCTCAGGACGTGCCTGCACAAAAAAACCTAAACAGAAAATAGAATGTATGTCGCCAGCCGGTCAAATATAAATAAACCTAACACATGGGCCTAAACAAAGCTAAGACCATTTAGCAACACACATCCAATATCAAGAGCTACAGGCAGTGCAGACAGTAGGGAGAGTTTTAAAAAGGCAAATACAGGTGAATGGACAAAGGGTAGACAGAAACACATGCCCCAGAATAGAGAGATAAACCCACCCTGTGGGGCTGACCAGGGTGACCCTGGGAACTAAAAAATACCTAACCCCACCCAAGTCCCCCAGGGCAGACCCGGGTGGGGCAACTTCGAGATTGATCGGCAATATCAATGGGTTTGATTTTCGCAACCGATTTTCCTTTTTGATTGTTTTCTCCCAATTTTTTATTCTGTTGAAAAACTTTTATTTCTCTCAGGTTTTTACGTTTTTAGGGCCTCCAGCCATCCGTTTACATTTTTAGGGCCTTTTAGGGGCCCCTAATTTTTGTCTTAAAATATTAGGGCCTTTTAGGGCCCTGTGCGAACCCTGTTTATTACACCTTGCCCCAGGATAGATCTATTTAAAACCAGTGTATCTTTCTCAGGCTCATCTTTTTGGAACAAACTGCCTACATGTATAACACGCGCTAGCTCCCTCTCCTCTTTCAAGGAATGCCTCCTCAAGTACTTGTCTGCTGATATATAATCTACCACAAGTATCCGTATCAAACATGTGCTGATCGTATAATCAGTGCATGCTGCCGTATGGTTTGTCCATACTAATAATAATTGCCTAATTACATAATTCAAGTTTTTAGTATAATCAAAATATTTTTTGCGGTCTGAAGTGAATTTTCACTATGATCCAAATGATTTGCTTTGTATATAGGTCAAGTTATCATTAGCGCGTGTCTGTGTGTGCGCACAAGCGTGTATGTGTGTGCGTGCGTTGCGTGTACTTTCTGTTTTTCGTTTGTATGACCGAATGAATGAATGAATTTTGTTTAATGTATCTTCATGTTTCATGTCTCCTAATTTTTCTTTGTGTAATTTGGTACTATTAGTATTACAATTATTATCCTGTGTTTGTAGAGTAGCAACGGCAAGTATGAAAAATGGCACACGTGCTAATTACTTCATCCGTTGAGAAATAAAGTTTTATTTCATTCATTTCATTTCATTACTGTGAACGGTACACTGGGGGCTGCAAGCACAAGCAGTTAAGATGCTGAAATCTGGCATATAATAAAGGTTAACTCCTGCTCTGTTGGCAAGCTGGGCTGAGACTACAGGTAAATACAGGTAAATCACTTTGAATGGTGGTTCTCTGCACAAACAAGAGAAAGGTACAGCTATTGTTTCACCACGGTCATCACTTCTCCGCATCTGATGAACTGGAGTTGGATGAAGAAGACGATGCACCAGGCTGAAACAGACGAGATAACCAAGAATGCTCATAACCGATACCATACATGTGTAGGGCTGAAAAAGACAAGAATGATAATGGATGCATGCTCACCATTGTTAATGAAATTGGCACATCATACAAAGAAGACTTTCTATGAAAGAGGGAATGGTCATAAAAAGGTCAGTCTGTTGGATAGCACCCTTGTTTGCTTTGTGTGTGCTGGTGTGTGTGTGTGCGTCCTGACCTGTATGAACCGCGTGGATTTAAATAAATGTATGCCTCTTGCATCATAACATCCACTATCTCACTCCACGTACGCACGCACACAAGTGTTACGATTGTGGTTGTGTTGTTTTTTTGGGAGCGTGCACGCATAAATCGTAGGAAACGATCCAATATTTGAGCTATGATTACGAATCACATACTTTTTCAGTAAGTTTCACTTTCGTTCACACGTAGTGCGGAATTGATTATCTTTTGACACACGGAGTTGAGTCCCGAAGAGTCTAGAAACAGCTTGAGTATTCATCACTGTTTACTGCGCGCATGAAGTTTAGCGGTTAGTATTGTGTTAGTCGTGTACCTTCTAGAGAATGCGGGCAAGGTCGTGACCTGTCTGGCCTACTTTTGTGTGATGTTGTAACGCGCGGGGATTTCACAACATAGGGGCTGGAAATAGCAGCCAGATTTTGATTGTACATTACTCAAACCAAGGGGAATCACAGCGCTGGACAGACAACAGTTAGATCCCCTGCCCCCGCCTATCAGGCACCCAATCGCCAGCCCACAGAGAAATACGCAGGTATAGAATAAGACAATCATTTCCATTCCTAAATGGAAATGATTGTCTTATTCTATACCTGCGTATTTCTCTGTGGGCTGGCGATTGGGTGCCTGATAGGCGGGGGCAGGGGATCTAACTGTTGTCTGTCCAGCGCTGTGATTCCCCTTGGTTTGAGTACTGACAATTCTGTCAGCGCTAGCCTCACCTATCTGGTTTGTGAGTAGAGTGATTGTACATTGCTTAACGTCCCGACAGCAACAAGGCTTTCTCAGGACGTGCCTGCACTGCTTGTGAAAAAAAAAAAACTAAACAGAACATTGAATGTATGTCGCCAGCCGGTCAAATACGTTAAATAAACCTAACACATGGGGCCTAAATAAAGCTAAGACCATTTAGCAACACACATCCAATATCAAGAGCTACAGGCAGTGCAGACAGTAGGGAGATTTTTAAAAAGGCAAATACAGGTGAATGGACCTCGGGTAGACAGAAACACATGCCCCAGAATAGAGAGAAAAACTCACCCTGTGGGGCTGACCAGGGTGACCCTGGGAACTAAAAAAGTACCTAACCCCACCCAAGTCCCCCAGGGCAGACCCGGGTGGGGGAAATAGCAGCCAGAGTTTTCTTGACTATTATAGTGTAATGTTTATCATTGCCGGATATTTAGGAGTTTTAGTTGCATATTTTGTTCTGATTGGTTGTGTTGTACGAATTTCCTCGATTTTTCTTGAAAGCATTTCACTATAAAAGGATCGTGCTAGGAAGCACCTGGGTACATTGTTCAGTTGTAGAATTGCGATGTAACAGCGTCTGTACATTGTTCAGTTGTATAATTGCAGTGTATTGACATTGAGAGAGCGCTACGCAAGATGTCGTGCTTCATTGTCAGTGATGGATTGATTGATTGATTGTACATTGCTTAACGTCCCGACAGCAACAAGGCTTTCTCAGGACGTGCCAGCACTGCTTGTGAAAAAAAAAAAAAAAAAAACAGAATATTGAATGTATGTCGCCAGCCGGTCCACTACGTTAAATAAACCTACAACATAAGGCTAAAACCATTTGGCAACACACATCCAATATCAAGAGCTACAGGCAGTGCAGACAGTAGGAAGAGTTTTAAAAAGGCAAATACAGATGAATGGACATCGGGTAGACAGAAACACATGCCCCCAGAATAGAAAGGAAAACCCACCCTGTGGGGCTGACCAGGGTGACCATGGGAACTAAAAAGTACCTAAACCCCACCCAAGTCCCCCAGGGCAGACCCGGGTGGGGTGCCAGTGACGGAGTTATGCAGTGAATGGTGATGTACATTGTATGAGAGACGCATTGTGTCAAAGTGTAAACATTTTGCTGAGAAGACATTTATCATTGTTGGTGAATTTGTGAACGCATTTCGTGGAGATCGCATCGCTGTATTGTTGGAACTGTTACTCCAGTATTGTCTACAACCTTAACCCATTCTACCCCAGACACACCACAGGAAGATAAGGATCGACTGTGATAGTTCAAGGGTGATGCCAGAATAGCTTGGTGCCTAAGGGCGCGAAGCTATTCTGGCATCACCCTTGAACTATCATGGTCGATCTGTGTCCTGCCACGTGTGACGGGTTGCAGCTGAATGAAGTTTCTTTAAAAGAACCTTACGTGCGTGCCGTCTGGTGTGATATACTACTACGACCACGATCAACCACGTCACAACAAGCATTATAATAATAATAATGAGTACTTGTGTAGTGCCTAACCTCAGATTAGAGCTCTAGGCGCTTAACAAAAACTAATTGTACAAAAATAATTACAAAAATGCAATTTACAACAAGTACAAAAACAAAATACAATGCACTCTGTAAACAAGCTATAAAGTCATCATTCAAAAGTGCTACGCTTATGGACTCATACTCGCATTCACACCCACACCCACTACTTCTAACATAGAGATGACTTTAACATGACAGGTGTGTGACAAAGTCATTTGTAGCAGACAGAAAAAATATGGGTCTTTAGGGCTCGCTTGAATGCCTCTCTCGAATCCACATATCTCAGTTCGCGTGGGAGGTCATTCTAAACAACTGGGCTCTGGTATCTGAACGACCTCTCATTATACATAATGGTGACCATGGGCTTTTGACTGGGGTGCAAAATTGCACCACCAATTAGTTCGCATACAAAGAAAGCAAAAGGTCCTTGGGCTGAAGTTGACCATCATGGCCTGCACATTGAAAATGTCTCGTCACTGCCGCACGTGTGGCGCTTTGAATGAGTGAATATCTGTCTTGTGAGAAGATAACTAAGCCTGTTTAGTTTTGCGCGTGCGTAAGCGTGACCATAATTATCCGCCTCACCCTTAAGAAACTCCACTGGCTGCCCGTACAAAAAGGCATTCTGTATAAACTGTCCTGCATGTGCTTCAACCCTATCAGCCTGACTTCTCCTGGCTATATCTCAAACATCTCTCTCTTGGCTTGACTTCGCGAACGCAGATTTTATAGGAGTTGCCCACGACGTCTGCAGGCTTGTTCGTGGCTGCGGAGGCCAATCCGGGACAGGCAGGTTCGACCGCAGTGGCTGCAGGCGGAGGTATGGCCAGGGTTCTGAGTTGCGGCATCTCTGTTTTTTCTCCTGAGCCGCTTGTCCTTAAGGCTAGCTCTGCGAGAGTCCTCAAAGGAGACAGCTGCCTTGTAAATGGTGGAGCGCCAGGTGTCACGGTCCGCAGCAAGCGAAGACCACTGGTGGTGGTCGATTTGGCAGGCACTAAGTGACTTTTTGAGACAGTCTTTGTATCTTTTCTTTGGTGCCCCTCTGTCACGGTGTCCAGTAGCAAGCTCGCCGAACAGGGTGATCTTTGGTAGGCGATGATCCTCCATCCTGGAGACATGCCCCGCCCAGCGGAGCTGTGTCCGCAGCAGCAAAGCCTCGATGCTCACAGTTTCAGCCTGTTCAAGGACCTCGAAGTTGGTGACATAGTCACTCCAGTGAATGCCCAGGATGGTGCGCAGGCAGCGCTGTTGGAAGCGTTCAAGGAGTCGTAGTTGGCTGCGGTAGAGGGCCCAGGACTCGGAACCATACAGCAGGGTGGTGAGGACCACAGCTCTGTACACGCTGATCATTGGTGCCTGTTTTCAGCTGTTGATTGTGCCACACCCGCTTGAAAAGTCGCCCGAAAGCGCTGTTCGCTTTTGCCAGCCTGCTGTCAAGCTCCTTGTCCAGCTTGGCGTCCGACGTGATAATGCAGCCAAGTAAACTGCTGCACTGACTTTAGTTCAGACTCGCCAATGGTGATGTGAGGAGGGCGATACACTGTCTTGGGTGCCGGCTGATGGAGGACCTCTGTCTTTTTCAGACTGACCTCGAGTCCAAAGAGCTGGGCAGCGTCTGCGAAGCAGGACGTGATGCGCTGCAGGGCTCTCTCGGTGTGTGCAACGAGGGCAGCATCATCAGCAAAAAGCAGCTCACGAATCAGTTGGTCTAGGGTTTTCGTGTGGGCCTGCAGTCGTCTGAGGTTGAACAGGCTGCCATCGAGACGATACCTGATGTACACTGCATCGTCATCATCGAGGTCCACTGTGGCCTGCTTCAACATCATGCTAAAAAAGATGGTGAAGAGGGTCGGTGCCAGCACGCAGCCCTGCTTTACGCCGTTGACAATAGGGAATGGTTCTGAGAGGTCATTGTTGAGTCTGATCTGGCCTTGCTGGTCCTCGTGTAGCTGGACAATCATGCTGAGGAACTTTGGGGGACAGCCAAGTCGCTCCAGGATCTGCCACATGCCTTGCCTGCTCACAGTGTCGAACGCTTTTGTTAGGGCGACAAACGTTATGTACAGCCCTTTGTTCTGCTCACGGCACTTCTCCTGAAGCTGTCTCAGCACAAAGACCATATCGGTGGTGCTCCTGTTTGCTCTGAAGCCACACTGGCCCTCTGGGAGGTGGTCTTCAGCGATGGCAGGTACCAGCCGATTCAGGAGCAGCCTTGCAAGAATTTTCCCAGCAATGGACAGCAGGGCAATTCCCCGATATTTGGAACAGTCAGACTTCTCGCCTTTGTTCTTGTACAGGGTGATAACGACAGCATCACGGAGATCTTTTGGTAGTGTTCCTTCCTCCCAGCAGCAGAGAAAGAGGTCATGGAGCTTGTTGTGCAGTGCTGTGCCTCCATGTTTCCAGATCTCTGGCGGTATTCCATCAATGCCTGCTGCTTTGCCACTTTTGAGTTGGTGGATGGCTGTGAGGGTCTCTTCAGCGGTGGGCGGTTCGTCCAATTCAACCTTTACTGGGAGTTGTGGGATTTGTAGGATGACTGCTTCTTGAACAGTGCGCTCAGCGCTGAAGAGGCTCTGAAAGTACTCTGACCAGCGGTTCAAGATGGAGGTATTATCTGTGAGAAGTGCCTGGCCATTCGCGCTTCACAGGGGACTTTGTACCAGGTTCCTGGGGCCATACACTGCTTTCAGTGCTTCGTAGAAGCCCCTGTAGTCACCATTGTCAGCGCAAAGCTGGGTCCTCTGTGCAAGTCTGGTCCACCACTCATTCTGGAGATCTCTGAGCTTGCGCTGGAGACTGCTGCAGATGAGGCGGAAGGCAGACTTCTTCACAGGGCAGGAAGGCTGGGCTAGGTGGGCCTGATGGGCGGCTCTTTTTTTTTGCTAGGTGTTCCTGGATCTCAACATCGTTTTCGTCAAACCAGTTAGTTAGTTAGTTATTTGGGTTTAACGCCGAGCAGGCGACTAAGGCCATCTCACGGCGGGATGGGTAAAAATCTGGTCAGCCAGACTAAAAGCAAGGTTAGTTAGTTATTTGGGTTTAACGCCGAGCAGGCGACTAAGGCCATCTCACGGCGGGATGGGTAAAAATCTGGTCAGCCAGACTAAAAGCAAGGTCTTAAGACAAGATGTAAATATAGATTAAAAATCTCAGGCTAAAATGTCGCACATGTCTTTAAAAGAAACGTCTACAGACTCTCAAAAAGGGCAAATAAAAAATTCATATAGTCAATGAATGCTCAGATCTTGTTAAAAATATTGCATTCTCTCAAAAAATTGAAGATTTTGTCCGGAGGAACATCCCGGAACAAAACCTTCAAGGAGTCTGCTGTGAAGTGTTTATATCTGGTGTCAATGAGGTCAGCACAATACAGCAAAAAGTGTCGAACAGAAAACTGCTCATCACAGGCAAAACACCATGGACGCTCATCCTGTTTAAGTAAGCAAGAGTGCGTAACATACGTGTGCCCGATGTGGAGCCGAGCAAGGACAGTCTCCTCACGGCGGCTGCCGCAGCGGAAAGGTAGACTGTCAGACAACTTAGGAAGAGCTTCATGAAGCTTGTTCCCTTCCTCTTTGTCCCACTCGGACTGCCACTCGCGGGCTATGTACGCACTAATACCAGGTTTAAAATCACTATAGACAGTCTGTGTGTCAGGGACAGGGTCACTGCGGGCACTGTTGGCAGCAGAATCTGCGATTCTGTTGCCTTCGATGCCCACATGGCCCGGGACCCAAATAAAAATGATGTCATAATATTCCTTCATCAAGTCCGCGTAGAGCTCTCTAATCTGCACCAGCAGTGGTGGGTCTGTTCCCGCGCCCTGAAGGGCCTGCAGGGCAGAAAGAGAGTCAGACAGAATCAGGAAGTTCCTTTCCCGAGACTGATAGGCATGCTTGAGTGCTAGCAGAATTGCCTGCAGTTCTGCACTAAATACAGAGGAATGGTCAGGAAGACGGAGCTGAAATGGGCGTCTAGGATGGCGAGAGGACACTGCAGCCGCAGCCACTCTTCCATCCTCAGACTTGGACCCATCCGTATAAAGACGACAATAGCCAGGAAAAAATGAAAGGAGTTCATTGAGGCTCTGTTGGTATATGGCTGGTGGAGTACAATCCTTCTTGTGGGCAGTCAAGTCCAGCAAGATGTCAGGAACTGGTAGTAGCCAGGGTGGAGTGACGTGTTGCAGAGATTCCGAAACTTTGTCCAGGTCCACTCCGGCCACCTGCAGATGAGGTCGGACACGGAAGGAAAGTGGACGGACAGCTCCCGGATGGGCATCGTAAATCTCTGCAAACGACGGGGTAAAAACACAATCATAGGCAGGATTTTCTGGATGGGCCTTCAGCTTCAGAACGTAGTTGAGCATGAGGCGGATGCGGCGGAGCCTGAAAGAAGGCTCCCCTGCCTCTGCATACAGACTAGGAACTGGAGATGTCCTGAAGGCTCCCAGACATATGCGCAGACCTTGATGGTGAATTGTGTTCAGACGCTGTAGAACAGACTTGGAAGCCGAGCCATATACCACAGAGCCGTAATCCAGTTTGGACCGAACAAGGGCCCGGTACAGTCGAAGTAAGACGATACGGTCTACACCCCAGTCAGTACGACCAACGACACGAAGAATGTCGAGGGCCTTCCGACAAGAGGTTCTAAGGTAGTTAACATGGTTGCGGAAGGTCAATCTTTTGTCAAAGATGACCCCCAGAAACTTTGCCTCTTCGGCCACCTGAATTGGCACTCCAGCAATGCTCAGGGTAGGTTTTGGAAAAAATTTCATCTGGTTAGTAAAATGCACACAGACTGTCTTGGAGGCCGAGAACCTGAATCCGTTGAGAGACACCCACCCCTGGATGCGATCAACGCACAGCTGCAAGCGCCTCTCAAGGGACGCAAGTCCTCGACCTCGTGCACACAAAGCAAAGTCGTCCACAAACAAAGAGCATTCAGAATCATCCTTGACGGCCTTTACAATGTTATTTATTTTAATGCTAAATAAAACAGGAGATAGAATGCTGCCCTGCGGGACACCCATCTCCTGTTCAAAGGAGTCGGAGAGGGTGGAGCCCACACGGACATGGAACGACCTGTTAGACAAAAAATTGTGAATAAAAACAGGCAGGTGCCCTTTAAAACCCACGTCCGACAAATCAGACTTATACCATACTTCCAGGTAGTGTCATATGCCTTTTCAAGATCAAAGAAAATTGCATAGACATGCTGCTTGTTGACAAAAGCATCTCGGATAAAAGACTCAAAGCGGACTAGATGGTCAGTTGTACTACGGAAGCGCCGGAAACCGCACTGGAGGTCTGTGATGAGACCACGTGACTCAAGATGCCACACCAGTCGGGCGTTGACCAAGCGTTCCATAGTCTTACATAAACATGATGTCAAAGCTATTGGCCGGTAGTTGCCCGGGTCGGAAGGATCCTTACCCGGCTTGGGGATTGGCACAACCACAGCCTGGCGCCAAGATGGCGGAAAACGACCGGTTATCCAGATATGGTTAAAGGCCTTGAGAAGTACAAGGAGTGAATCCTCAGGCAGATGAGTTAGGAGCTGATAATGGATGGTATCTAATCCAGCAGCAGAGTCAGTACATTTCAGCATGGCTTGCTGCAATTCTGAAAACGAAAAGGGGGCATTATAGTCTTCCGAGTTATCTGATATAAAATCACAAGCACAAGATTCTCGCTTCTCCTTCTCTCTCTGGAAGAAAGGTGAATAATGCTCTGTTGAAGAATTATGGGCAATGGTGGAGGCAAGCAAATTGGCCACAGCCTTTTTATCTGCGACCCAACTGGCACCATCTCTAAGATGGCCGACAGAAGCCGAGCCACCCCTGCCCCTAATTCTTCGAACAGCCTTCCAGACTTTTTGGGACGGAGTCCTAGAAGATAAAGATGAGACAAAGCGTCTCCAGGAAGCACGGCGTTCGCGTTTAAAAATGTAACGGGCTTTCGCCCGCTGTCTTTTAAATGTTAAAATATTTGCTTGCGACGGATTACGAAAAGCACGTCGCTGAGCAGATTTGCGTATTTTTTGGGCCTTGCGGCACTCCTCATTGAACCATGGTACTCTCGGCCTCCGAGGGACTGATGTGGAAGTTCTAGGGATGGTTTCACCTGCTACGTCCAACAAAATCAAAGTAAAACAAGAAACAGGTTCTTCAGCTGACATGACCACCTCCTCTGTAAGACGAGACTGACAGAGGGAGGCAAACAGAGGCCAGTTAGCTTTCTTGAGATTCCAGCGCCCCACCGGCGAATCCTCCTCACAGCTGACCGATGACAGGACTACTGGGAAGTGGTCACTACCACACAGGTCATCGTGAACCTTCCAGTCAAAGTCCAGCATGAGAGAAGGATCACACACAGTGAGGTCTAGAACAGAACTAGATCCTGAACCTGAGTTAGAGTATGTAGGTGAGCCATCGTTAAAGACACATAGGTTAAGTTGAGAAAAAAACATCTTCTAACATCTGACCTCTGCCATCATAGTGGTCACTGCCCCAAAGGTGAGCGTGACCGTTAAAATCCCCCATGAGAATAAAGGGAGGGGGCAGTTGATCTACTAAGTTAAAAATATCATTGCTACAGACCCGCAGTGATGGTGGCAGGTAAATACTGCATATGGTTATGGTCTTCTTTAAGGTAACCCGAGCTGCGACAGCCTGAACACAGGTGTCGATGCTAACGGGGCTACATAAAATTTGGCTACTTATGAGAAGAGCCGCTCCACCCGAGCGCCTCTCCGAATCAGAGCCTTTATGTATAACATTAAAACCATTAAAGGACACAGGGTCAGAAGTCTTCAGGTAAGTCTCCTGAAGAGATATTACTGAGGGGTTATAGAACTTGACTAAAAGACGCAATTCCTCAAAGTTAGCTTGAAAACCACGACAATTCCACTGAAGCAAAGAGTCCATGATTAAGTCTTATCTGGGGGTAAGGAGTTTTTCCCCCCTTTTTCCTTTACCTTGGAAGGAGTTGAAGAAACAGAGGGGGGGCCGGCTCCCGGGCCTCCTCTGGTTCTTCGGAGAGGAAGGGTGTGGAGCTGCCGCAGCATCAGCAACAACAACTTCCACTCCCTCCATCTGCTCCTCCAGTGCAGCATATTTGTTTTGAAGGGGAACATCTGTGTTCCCCTTCTGGGCCCGTGCGCACAGCGGTCCCATAGATTTCTTAGACTTCTGGTCCTGGGCAGCGTTCCTGCCGCTAGAGTTAGCGGCCTTAGAAGGCTGACCAGAGCCAGAAGCCTTTGGAGTTGACTGACTAACAGGTTTGGGTGGGGGCTGAGGCTTAGGGGCAACAGAAGGCGGCACAACCGGACCGGCCGTGTCCGCCTTCTGCGTTCCCTGGCTCCTTGTCACCACCGGAGGAGGGTTACTCTCCAGGGGCGAGATGAGCCGAGGCTCCGCCCCCAACCAAGAAGTTGGGGTCTGACATGAAAAGTCTTTGGTGGGGCGCTTGCCTGCCACCGCTGCACTAAAAGTATACACAGAGGTGTTAGAGGTTGGGGCAGCCGCAGCTGCACCAGGGCCTTCAACCAGTTTTTTGGCATCCAGAAAGGACAACCCCTTCTCCACACGCACCTGCTGAATCTTGCACTCGGATATCCAACGAGGGCATTTCTTATCCGAAGCCATATGCGCCCCCTGGCAATTCACACACAGGGGGGTGGCTGTGCAGGACTCAGCAGAGTGTCCGGGCCTAGTGCAACGGGCGCATGAAGCCTCTGCCTGACGGCATGTCTTCTGCCCATGGCCATACTTTTGGCACTTAAAGCACTGGAGGGGAAGAGGGACGTACTTTTTCACTCTCAGGGAGTAGTAACCTCCCCAGATGGTAGTAGGAGGGGTGGGGGTGCCAAACGTCAGGATGATGGTAGGGAGACGGATCTCCCCACCACCTCGCTTGGAAGCGAAGCGCCTGACGCAAGTCACCCCCTGAGACTTAAGGTTCCTTACAAGTTCATCTTCTGACAGTTCTGCCAAAGCTTGATCTTTGATTACGCCTCTTGACGAATTCATAGTTTTGTGGGGTGTGACTTCCACAGGAGTGTCTCCGATGGAAGAGAGCCCCAGTAGCCCGCTGGAGTGTGCCCGAGTACGGCACTCCACCAGCAAGTCACCAGACCTGAGGCGCTGGGCGTCAGGCCTGCCAACACGGCTCCTGAGGGTCTCCCCCACCAGAAAAGGATGCAGCTTGGTAACTGGTTTCTCCTTCATCTTGCTATGGACAATGAGGAAGCGAGGCCATACGGCCGACGCCTGAGGCGTCGCTTCCTCACAGTCTGAATCACTGTCATGTTCAAATTCGGTGTCTATATGCCGTTTCTGTGCTAGTTTTGGTTTTTTTGTTTTATCCATATTATATTAGTAGAGATATTCATCCCCCGGGGGTCCCCGCCCGCCACCGAGCCCAACAAGGGAAAGTGCAACTGTCGGCGGGTCTCCAGCCGACGCACAATGGAGACTGCCCGAAAGATATACTCAAGGGGGTAAGCCCGATTGAACCGTTTGAGCCACCGCCTTCTATCACACCGTTGAATGCAGGGGAATACTGGCGTAAAGCACCTAATCAGCAGCAAAGGCTATAGCATGGTGCTCCGTATAGCAACCCGCATGTCAACAGTGGGATAGGGCTCAACAAAACAAGAGCCGATTGACTAGGCCGGTACGACTAGCCTCCCGTTTAGGCAGAAGTCAAGGCCAAAGTGGAGTGTTTCAGCCACCAGGATCCTCTTCTCCCCCGACACGGGTCTCCAAGCACGGCAAACACTTGGGATCCAAAGGACCAAAAAGTCACGAGTATTTTTTAAGGACCAATCCAACATGGTACGACCTGGGTTAGCACAGCTCCTTAAAAACCGGACCAGTGAAAAGGCTGAACAACATATCTGTTGACATCAAGTCCTAATCCTGGACAAAGATGGCACCCGTCTGCTAGCCCACTCAGTCAGGGACTGAGCGGACTACACACCTACACCACGTGGAGGCCGGTGCCGGGTAGGCTAAAAGCAAGGTCTTAAGACAAGATGTAAATATAGATTAAAAATCTCAGGCTAAAATGTCGCACATGTCTTTAAAAGAAATGTCTACAGACTCTCAAAAAGGGCAAATAAAAAAGATTCACATAGTCTATGAATGCTCAAATCTTGTTAAAAATATTGCATGCTCGCAAGAAATTGAAGATTTTGTCCGGGGGAACATCCCGGAACAAAACCTTCAAGGAGTCTGCTGTAAAGTGTTTATATCTAGTGTCAATTAGGTCAGCACAATACAGCAAAAAGTGTCGAACAGAAAACTGTTCATCACAGGCAAAACACCATGGACGCTCAATCTGTTTAAGTAAGTAAGAGTGCGTAACATACGTGTGCCCGATGTGGAGCCGAGCAAGGTCAGTCTCCTCACGGCGGCTGCCGCAGCGGAAAGGTAGACTGTCAGACAACTTAGGAAGAGCTTCATGAAGCTTGTTCCCTTCCTCTTTGTCCCACTCGGACTGCCACTCGCGGGCTATGTACGCACTAATCACAGGTTTAAAATCACTATAGACAGTCTGTGTGTCAGGGACAGGGTCACTGCGGGCACTGTTGGCAGCACAATCTGCGATTCTGTTGCCTTCGATGCCCACATGGCCTGGGACCCAAATAAAAATGATGTCATAATATTCCTTCATCAAGTCTGCGTAAAGCTCTCTAATCTGCACCAGCAGTGGATGGTCTGTTCCCGCGCCCTGAAGGGCCTGCAGGGCAGAAAGAGAGCCAGACAGAATCAGGAAGTTCCTTTCCCGAGACTGATAGGCATGCTTGAGTGCCAGCAGAATTGCCTGCAGTTCTGCACTAAATACAGAGGAATGGTCAGGGAGACGGAGCTTAAATGGGCGTTTAGGATGGCGAGAGGACACTGCAGCCGCAGCCACCCTCCCATCCTCAGACTTGGACCCATCCGTATAAAGACGACAATAGCCAGGAGAAATTGAAAGGAGTTCATTGAGGCTCTGTTGGTATATGGCTGGTGGAGTACAATCCTTCTTGTGGGCGGTCAAGTCCAGCAAGATGTCAGGAACTGGTAGTAGCCAGGGTGGAGTGACGTGTTGCAGAAATTCCGAAACTTTGTCCAGGTCCACTCCGGCCGCCTGCAGATGAGGTCGGACACGGAAGGGAAGTGGACGGACAGCTCCCGGATGAGCATCGTAAATCTCTGCAAACGACGGGTTAAAAACACAATCATAGGCAGGATTGTCTGGATGGGCCTTCAGATTCAGAACGTAGCTGAGCATGAGGCGGATGCGGCGGAGCCCGAGAGAAGGCTCCCCTGCCTCTGCATACAGACTAGGAACTGGAGATGTCCTGAAGGCTCCCAGACATATGCGCAGACCTTGATGGTGAATTGTGTTCAGACGCTGTAGAACAGACTTTGAAGCCGAGCCATATACCACAGAGCCGTAATCCAGTTTGGATCGAACAAGTAAGTTAGTTAGTTATTTGGGTTTAACGCCGAGCAGGCGACTAAGGCCATCTCACGGCGGGATGGGTAAAAATCTGGTCAGCAAGACTAAAAGCAAGGTCTTAAGACAAGATGTAAATATAGATTAAAAATCTCAGGCTAAAATGTCGCACATATCTTTAAAAGAAATGTCTACAGACTCTCAAAAAGGGCAAATAAAAAAGATTCACATAGTCTATGAATGCTCAAATCTTTTTAAAAATATTGCATGCTCGCAAGAAATTGAAGATTTTGTACGGGGGGTTCAAGGAGTCTGCTGTAAAGTGTTTATATCTGGTGTCAATTAGGTCAGCACAATACAGCAAAAAGTGTCGAACAGAAAACTGCTCATCACAGGCAAAACACCATGGACGCTCATCCTGTTTAAGTAAGTAAGAGTGCGTAACATACGTGTGCCCGATGTGGAGCCGAGAAAGGACAGTTTCTTCACGGCGGCTGCCGCAGCGGAAATGTAGACTGTCAGACAACTTAGATAAGATAAGATAAGATAAGATAAGATAAGATAAGATGGTTTATTGCCATATGTTTCCATGTACAAAACAATAAAAACATTGGAATTTGTCTTGATGTCAGTTACTAAGACTAAACACACACACACACACACACACACACACACACACACACACACACAGAGAGAGAGAGAGAGAGAGAGAGAGAGAGAGAGAGAGAGAGAGAGAGAGAGAGAGAGAGAGAAACATCTGATACAGTTAAAAACTGACTGTACACAATCATTCTCACTCGCCACTCGCGCTCTCTCCAATTAGTCCGGTTGATCAGAGAGAGCGTGAACAGCAAGAGGGAAAAAACTGTTGCGGAATCTGCTGGTCCTGGTACTGATGGACCTGTACCTGCGCCCTGATGGTAAAATTTGAAGAGCTTCATGAAGCTTGTTCCCTTCCTCTTTGTCCCACTCGGACTGCCATTCGCGGGCTATGCACGCACTAATCACAGGTTTAAAATCACTATAGACAGTCTGTGTGTCAGGGACAGGGTCACTGCGGGCAGAGAGGGGGGTTGTGGGTGTTTTTGGACAATTTATATCGATCTCAAATTTCCACGATTTTTGGACCGCATATTACCACGCCTTTGCGCCGCCCGTTTTTCTAGGTTTCTCCTTATTTTTTTCAGTAAAATAAAGGTTTCCAAAATCAATGTCATTTAAAATTATTATTTGTTATTATAAAATGAATCAAGACGAATTACTTCTTCTAAATGATATCAATGCTGTAGAAAACAAAGACTTAGACTCGAAAAAACAGCGCCTTCTTTCTGTAGTTGTGTCAGGCAAATCAAAGGCTTATCTCGGAAAACAATACATGTCAGAAGACATAGAATCTCTCACCGCTGACGAGCTAATCAAACTTCATTCAAAATATGAAAACCACATCGCATCACTAATGACTCGTGATTTGATTGATTGATTGATTGATTGTACATTGCTTAACGTCCCGACAGCAACAAGGCTTTCTCAGGACGTGCCTGCACTGCTTGTGAAAAAACAAACTAAACAGAACATTGAATGTATGTCGCCAGCCGGTCAAATACATTAAATAAACCTAACACATGGGGCCTAAATAATTGATTGATTGTACATTGCTTAACGTCCCGACAGCAACAAGGCTTTCTCAGGACGTGCCTGCACTGCTTGTGAAAAAAAACTAAACAAAACATTGAATGTATGTCGCCAGCCGGTCAAATACATTAAATAAACCTAACACATGGGCCTAAATAAAGCTAAGACCATTTAGCAACACACATCCATTGATTGTACATTGTACATTGCTTAACGTCCCGACAGCAACAAGGCTTTCTCAGGACGTGCCTGCACTGCTTGTGAAAAAAAATAAACAGAACATTGAATGTATGTCACCAGCCGGTCAAATACATTAAATAAACCTAACACATGGGGCCTAAATAAAGCTAAGACCATTTAGCAACACACATCCAATATCAAGAGCTACAGGCAGTGCAGACAGTAGGGAGAGTTTTAAAAAGGCAAATACAGGTGAATGGACAACGGGTAGACAGAAACACATGCCCCAGAATAGAGAGAAAAACCCACCTTGTGGGGCTGACCAGGGTGACCCTGGGAACTAAAAAATACCTAACCCCACCCAAGTCCCCCAGGGCAGACCCGGGTGGGGAGAACACACATCCAATATCAAGAGCTACAGGCAGTGCAGACAGTAGGGAGAGTTTTAAAAAGGCAAATACAGGTGAATGGACAAAGGGTAGACAGAAACACATGCCCCAGAATAGAGAGAAAAACTCACCCTGTGGGGCTGACCAGGGTGACCCTGGGAACTAAAAAGTACCTAACCCCACCCAAGTCCCCCAGGGCAGACCCGGGTGGGGGGACTCGTGATTTGAGTCGATCTCTTGTATGCCTATACACAAAAGCAGTGAGTCACTTTCTACCTGTGGATAGTGACAGCCTATCACACGACCTTGAAAGCAACCCCATCGTTTCAAGTTCAATAGGCAAATTAGCATGCCTTATGTTTTACAAGTTTGGCAATTACTTGCACCTGTGGTAACCTTACTTGTTACTGGTAGCCATATTGATTTTTCAAAATTAAATTTTACTGCAGAAGAAAATGGACGAGACCCAGACGACTCTACAACCGAATCCCAGTCCGGTCTTGACGCAGGTTCAAACTGTGACTAAGACTAAAAGTCCAGGAAGGGTAGAGGCAGGAAAAAGATTAGCCGAATATAACAGACAAAAAAAATTACAGCTTCAAGCACAAACAGAAAAGGCTCATGTAACTGACCCACCGTCAACAGCACCAGTGTCACTACCGTCAGGGCCATCACACCCTCATCAAAGTGAGAGACAAACAACTAAGTCTAACCCTGACCCCGAACCTCAAACAACAAAATATATAGTTGCCGGATTTGTTGTCGGATTTGGTTACGTAGGTTATCAATTATACAAAAAATACAAACCACAGACTCGTACAGTGACCAAAAAATGAGACACTCCAAAAACAAAACCAGAAGTCGCCACATTACCAGTAACACCCAAAGCCGTTGACCCATTTTATATGCAGTAAATAAAAATATTATTTTAATTTTTCTTGTATTAGAAAATGAATGACACAAAGAATTTAATGAACCTTGTCTATCACTCTGCCGTAATCAGTGGACTAGCAGTAGCTTATTCTATGCTAGGAAAAAGTCTACTCAAAATGAAATCAGCAGACTTGAGTAGATTAGACTTTGAAGACAGTGCTAAGCTAATTGCTGTTGTTACAGCGTCAATTGCGACAAAAGATTTTCTTGTCAAGCAAGGAATTATTCCCGAAAATGTTTCTATGTAAATAAAAATATTATGGCGACGATAGCTATTATGATTGGAGGTGCGATGGTTAATGCATTGGCTTTCAGTGGCTCAAATTATCTCTTTTCAAAAATGGGTAGAGAAGAATCTGCAGAAGAAATGAAACGTCACAATGAAGCGTCAGAAAAATTAGCACAAGCTCAACAGGATTATGAGAAGCAAAGAATTGAGAAACTTGATTTCATCAATGAAAGATTGAGGCTTGAAGGCCACGCACAACATACGTTTTCAAATACAGATGACGCAATTCGTGAATACTATCTTGTCACAGGTGAAGACATGTCTATACCGAAACCAAAACTAAGTGACTATTACAAACCAAGCACACAACAAAGAAATGGAGAGATAATCTTTGTTCTAGTGGGAATGACATTTGTTTATTTTACAGGAGTTTATATTGCTAGAAGAAATGAACCCCGGGGTAGAAAATAAACTATCAAAAATATATTACTCTCCATCAGGGTATTGGAAAGGAGCAACCGCTATTCAGAAATTACATGCCGCTGTGGGCAGAGATATATCACTCAATCAAGTCAAACAATGGTTACAGAGACAAGCAATTTGGCAGATATATCTTCCTGCTCCAAGAAAGATAACAAGACCCCATTTTGAGAACACATCACCAAATGACACACATCAAATGGACCTCCCGTTTTCTACCACATGATACAATAAGAAAGAAACGATACAAGTATGCACTAACTGTTGTAGACATTGCTTCAAGGTATAAAGACGCTGAACCCATATCTGACAAAACAGCTACAGTGTTATCAAAGATATATAGTCGAGGCCCTTTAAGATACCCCAGACTAGTGCAGGTTGATGACGGATCAGAATTCAAAGGTGCTGTTAATCAGTTATTTGCGAAGCATGGTGTACTGGTCAGACGAGGCATTCCAGGTGTACACAGATCACAGGCAATTGTAGAGAACTTTAACAAACAGTTATCAGAAAGACTTTTCAGTTACCAGTATTCTAAGGAACTCATGCATGACACCCGTAACACTGAATGGGTTAAGAGATTACCACATGTGATAAAAGCAATGAATAATGAAGGACACCCTAAGCCTGCTGATGCTATTAAATTATCTGCCATCATAGTGGTCACTGCCCCAAAGGTGAGCGTGACCGTTAAAAACCCACATGAGAATAAAGGGAGGGGGCAGTTGATCTACTAAGTTAAAAATATCATTGCTACAGACCCGCAGTGATGGTGGCAGGTAAATACTGCATATGGTTATGGTCTTCTTCAAGGTAACCCGAGCTGCGACAGCCTGAAGACAGGTGTCGATGCTAACAGGGCTACATAAAATTTGGCTACTAATGAGAAGAGCCGCTCCACCCGAGCGCCTCTCCGAATCAGAGCCTTTATGTATAACATTAAAACCATTAAAGGACACAGGGTCAGAAGTCTTCAGGTAAGTCTCCTGAAGAGATATTACTGAGGGGTTATAGAACTTGACTAAAAGACGCAATTCCTCAAAGTTAGCTTGAAAACCACGACAATTCCACTGAAGCAAAGAGTCCATGATTAAGTCTTATCTGGGGTTAAGGAGTTTTTCCCCCCTTTTTCCTTTACCTTGGAAGGAGTTGAAGAAACAGAGGGGGGCCGGCTCCCGGGCCTCCTCTGGTTCTTCGGAGAGGAAGGGGGTGGAGCTGCCGCAGCATCAGCAACAACAACTTCCACTCCCTCCATCCGCTCCTCCAGTGCAGCATATTTGTTTTGAAGGGGGACATCTGTGTTCCCCTTCTGGGCCCGTGCGCACAGCAGTCCCATAGATTTCTTAGACTTCTGGTCCTGGGCAGCATTCCTGCCGCTAGAGTTAGCGGCCTTAGAAGGCTGACCAGAGCCAGAAGCCTTTGGAGTTGACTGACTAACAGGTTTGGGTGGGGGCTGAGGCTTAGGGGCAACAGAAGGCGGCACAACCGGACCGGCAGTGTCCGCCTTCTGCGTTCCCTGGCTCCTTGTCACCACCGGAGGAGGGTTACTCTCCAGGGGCGAGATGAGCCGAGGCTCCGCCCCCAACCAAGAAGTTGGGGTCTGACATGAAAAGTCTTTGGTGGG
Source organism: Semisulcospira habei (assembly GCA_036245525.1). NCBI lineage: Eukaryota > Metazoa > Mollusca > Gastropoda > Semisulcospiridae > Semisulcospira > Semisulcospira habei. Next base: position 343,197 of record BTPG01000004.1, on the reverse strand, counting down.
GCGCTTGCCTGCCACCGCTGCACTAAAAGTATACACAGAGGTGTTAGAGGTTGGGGCAGCCGCAGCTGCACCAGGGCCTTCAACCAGTTTTTTGGCATCCAGAAAGGACAACCCCTTCTCCACACGCACCTGCTGAATCCTGCACTCGGATATCCAACGAGGGCATTTCTTATCCGAACCTATATGCGCCCCCTGGCAATTCACACACAGGGGGGTGGCTGTGCAGGACTCGGCAGAGTGTCCGGGCCTAGTGCAACGGGCGCATGAAGCCTCTGCCTGACGGCATGTCTTCTGCCCATGGCCATACTTTTGGCACTTAAAGCACCGGAGGGGAAGAGGGACGTGCTTTTTCACTCTCAGGGAGTAGTAACCTCCCCAGATGGTAGTAGGAGGGGTGGGGGTGCCAAACGGCAAAAACTACCCAGTCACTGATGTACTCATATGGATAAACACCTTTTTTAATCAAGTCCGGCTCAAAATAAAATATTTACTTGTTATTGGATACTCACTCAGTCCTTCTGCCAGACTAGCAAGACCTAAAGACAAATGTTGCATGGAGTCATAAAATGCTAATTTGTCCAATCTAAAAGTCAAGTACTTCTCAGTTGTCTGGGCAATGCAACTAATTTTTCTGTAAGACTCATCAACAGCCTGCATGATGATGTGTGAATCATATCCCTTCAGATTGTGAAAAAAGATTGGTAACTTATATGTCTTAGGATCTGTTTTTAATAATAAGTTACAATTGTTATGTGCAGCACCTCTGTAACGCCCAGTTATGTGATCGTGGTCACGAACTTTATCACCTCCCAGAGGTTGTTCACAAATCCAACACGTCTCTGCTGTATCAAATTTTAGTTTGTCTTCTTCTGTCATCACCAAAGGCATCTGACATGTTGTGAGATATTGTACTACCTGACTATACAGTTCTCTCATTTCTGTTAAAAACAGGCATGCTGCATTTTCACCCCTGTAGATAACAGGTTCTGAATGAAGACCGTCTGACCTAACAAGAATGTATCCAAAAGAACACACCACTTGGTCACTCAATTTTATAGTCTTTGGTAATGACTCTGGAACTGGACCCTCATATGGAACAACGAGTGATTCAAAATCTGCATACACTACAAACGGCAGCTTTTGCTGATTCCCATAGTTCTTAAAATACACTTGACTACTAGGATCTGGATACTTAAGTACAGTTTGTATGTCATCAGCTGTCTGCTAATTTTATGGAGGAAAATCTTTGTAAACATCTCTTGCACACTTCCTGTTTGCCCTTGTGTTTTGTTGTATGCCCATGAATTAGACGTGACATATTTCTGATAATTGTGTAGTGAAAGTTATTGTCATCACCGGCAGGGCCGATTAATAACATGTCAACATGTTTATCTTCTGGCTGCCCATAGGTTGGGGCAATTGGAGATACTCTAATTGGCTGTAACTTATTCTCAGATTCATTTTCCCACACAAACACATTCACAGATATACCAGGATTTAGTTTTTCAAACAAGTCTATATCCTCTATTTTAACAGGGAACTCAATGCCACTGAAGTTGAGTTTGTTTACAAATTTGGTATAGTTAGATACACGATCAGGTTTTGCTTTTACAAAATGAAGTTTAGCAAGCACACACCACATAAAACATAAATTATCATTGTTTTGAATATTGACTACAGCCTTTTTGTTTGCAACCTCAGTTGGAAGTGGTATCCATGATTTACCTAGTATAGGATGATATCTTGACTGCTTCAGTTGTAGTTCATGTACAAGGCCTTCATGCCAGCCAGACCCTTGCATTTCTGCTCTGTCAATTGCTTCATGGAAGTCTGGTAACAATCTTTCTCTAAACACTTTCTCTAGTTCTCTTCTCGCAATTAACTGTGTGCTGCCTTGTCGAGATATACGTTACAATAACTTCACCAACATCTCTGGCAAATTCTATTTTTGCAACAATCTGAATCTTTACACTATCAGAAAGAAGGTTATTTTGTATGACTAAAAAAGATCTTTCTATTGATTCATAGACATTGTAAATATTAGATATAGGTAAGTCAGTTGTGTGAAACACGTTTCTTAATCTTTGATGGTTGTCCATCTTTTTTATTTGTCCGACAAAAAAATAAATAGAAAATTATATAATGAAAATGGCACTTTATTGACTGTAACTCCTACAAAACAGATTTGTTTACACACTGACTCAATCATCATTATTGGTTTTGTATGTGCAATACCATTTTATTAAATGTAACAACGTTAAAATATAAATTTATTTTATATAGTTCTTTTGCTAAATCACTACACAATTTAGCAAACCAACCACTTAAATATTCATTAACAGTAAATGACTGTGTCTTAATATCAACAGTTATTTTTTTTATAAATGGATTATCAACACTTAAAGTTATATTACCAGTCATATACAGTGTTGCTGGTAACATAAAAAAATTATCTGGTGACTCTTTATTATAAAGCTGGCTTACATATTTAACATCTTTAAAGCAATATGTAATATCTATGATTTCACCAATAGGCCAATTTTGCTCCTTTTGTCCATCTGTCATTTTTATAGACAAACTAAAAGTATAAATTAATTTACTAACCCATACCCTGTGGGCTGATCTGTCTTTAAAATGAGCTTTAGATGCTTAGTTGATTTCAGTTTATTTTTTACATCATCCCGTTCATGCTTATTTGGGATGACATCGTTTTCTCTTAGACAGTCTTCAAAGCTGTCACGATCCTTACAGTAAAACAAACATATAAACTTTAACTGTTCTCGAAAATCTTTCAGTACAGCATTATATTTCTGAGTGAGAATCCATACACTTATGTTTGCATGTCTGCCACTAAAGGCAAGTTCTGCCAGTGTGTTTCTTTTCTTAACAATGTCTTTCTCTGCAGAACAGTCATCGACTATGAACAACGTTGGCTGTCCTTCAAATTGTTTGTAAAAATACAGCAGGTAATCATTCAGTTTTTTCTCAGGGTCAACTAAATAGATATTACTGTCAGTCCAAATGAATAAACGGTTGTGATAAGCTTTGTTGTGTTTTATCATAGGACAAAATATTACAATGTTTTCGAAATGGTATATGTATCTTGTTTGTAACAGATTAAGAACAAATTCAGTTTTTCCACAGCCTGTGGCACCACAAAATAAACCACAGTGTGGATCGAGTGTCATTAAGCTCCGGTTCATTTTAATACACAATATAATTTTAATATATGTGTCCACTCAGTCTGCTTTCTGCAATATTGAGTTGTGCATCATATATCAGGTACAAATATATATTTATGGCTGCAGCAGTTTCAACCTTCTTTTGTATCTGAATTGTAATCCCATCACTACCATTCTCAACAGTTCGTCCTGACCCATGAAGATAGTCATCATCTGTACTACGCAGGTCTAACCACAGTGCATACTTGTTTGTCAGGTATTGACCAATCCTAACGGCATACAGATGTAGATCTTTGCACGCAATGTTTGCTGGTTTATCTCTAATCCTTCCTCCTGCAAAATACTTTGTGATCTCATCGTAGTGCTGGTATGGTAACATTCCAGATGCGTACACTTGATTAGGACGGCCTTCGATTGTACAGGACAAATGTGTAATCTTAGGATTGTAGAATTTTTCTGAATCCCGTTTGTATGGAGCCGCTGGTTCAATAAACAACATAAAAATACCTTTCAGTGACCTAGCAGGTGTGTTTAAGTTTATGTTCCACATTGGGTCGCTTTTGTCTTTGGGTATTAAACTATGTCTAATCACCCTGTCATAATAAATTGGTAGTCTTGACTGATACTGATTTTGTATGAGTCTGGCTAGTTCAGTGTGTGTGACAATTTCATATTCCAAGGAAATGTTAGAGATCTTATATGTTGCACTAAGATCAGATGATTTAATAACTTTGGAGTAGTCATTGAAGGTTAGTTCAAAACTCAGACGGTCATTCAGTGCTCCTTGATAATAAGGCAGATGAGCTGTTAGGATTTCAAACTCAAGTGGAATGTAGAATCTGGATCCATATGTTTCGGCCATTATAACATCCATGGCTGTATTAGTTACTTTATCTCCGGCGTCGATTCGAAGTTTACCAACATTATCTGGCTGTATGCCTTGGTAAATACGGTCTTCTCGTTCTTCTCTTGTTAGCCAAAGGTCTTTGTAACAGTAGAATACATCTGAGTCATCAAGACTAAACACTTCCTGTCCTTCAAGTTTTACTTTAATAGTTCTAACAATTGCTCTGCCAAGATTGTTAACTAGTGTTCTGTTCACGTCTGCGTCTGATGATAGTTCAATATTAAAAGCAAGGCGTGCAGTGCCAGGAACAATAACGTCACTGGGTCCTAGGTTTGGAAACTTGACTGTAAGTGTTTGGTTCTGGTCTATGGTACTTGGATTGTTTGTGATGACTATTGTTTGTCGAATGCCCTTAACACCCAGGGGCTCACGTAGTTTTCTAAATGGGTCTAACTTTTGAGGAAAGGAGACTGCCTCCAAAAGAGAAATTTTATTCTACACTAACTGGTAAAGGTATTTCTGACTCTGAATACCAGCATGCACTTGATGCGTGGGATAAATTAGGGTGTCAGACAATTGGTGATTACCACGATCAGTACTTGAAAGCTGACGTTTGCTTGCTAGCAGATGTATTTGAAAGTTATCGTGAAAAGGGTTTGTTGCACTACAGTCTTGACCCTGCTTGCTACATAACTAGTCCTGGCATGACATGGGATGCATTTTTGAAATCCAGTAAGATATTTATAGACCTGTTGTATGATCGTACGATGGGTGAAATGGTGGAACGTGGCTTGAGGGGAGGCATTAGTATAGCCGCAAATAACTATGCCAAGGCAAATAATAAATATCTTGACGACTTTGACCCCTCAATGTCAAGGTCATTTATTACGTACGTGGATGCTAACAATTTGTATGGATTCGCGATGTGTGAATTATTACCATTAAAAATCTTTTGTTTGTATGATTTGTCACAGTATGGCATAAAAAAATTAACAAAATATATTATGGATCGAGGTCAAAATGATGAAAAGGGTTGGATCTTTGAAGTCGACCTGGAGTACCCACATCATCTACACGATTACCATAATGATTATCCGTTGGCTGTTGAGAAAATGAGTATGACGGGAAAAAAAGAAGACACCAAACTTGTGCCAAATCTAAATGACAAATTTAATTACGTTTGCCACTATCGATTGTTACAGTTTTACATCAGACATGGATTAGTACTAAAGAAAGTTCACAGAGGAATTCAATTTGATCAGAGTGCTTTCATGAAAGATTACATAATGAAGAACACAACCCTTCGTGCCAGAGACGGCAACACTGCATTTGACAAAGACTTCTTTAAGCTTATGAACAATGCCTGTTTTGGCAAGACAATGGAAAATCCTCATCACCGCAAAGATGTGAGACTTGTCACAACTGAATCGGGTGCAATTAAACTTACAGGCAAGCCACAGTACACAGGGTACAAAGAATTTCATTCATCATTGTATGCAGTGTCACTCAAAAAAAAAGATTGTTAAACTGGACAAGCCAGTATTTATAGGTATGGCTATTCTGGAGTTGTCAAAATTATTAATGCTTGAATTTTATTATGATTACTTCAAACCAAAGTATCCTGACTGCCGTCTGTTATACACTGACACTGACTCTATGATCATTGATGTGTGTACTGAAGACTTTTATGAAGACATGAAAACAGAGTTACACATGTATGACACGTCTGACTACCCTAAAGACCATCCACTGTTTAGCACACAAAACAAGAAAGTGCCTGGTAAGTTTAAGGATGAACTAAATGGTGTGCCTATAGTTGAGTACGTTGGACTGAGATCAAAAATGTATTCTATACTGCACCAGAAGGGTAGTCAGTCAAAAGCCAAAGGTATCAAGAAAACAGCGATTAAAAAATAAAGACATTCGTCATGAACATTACAAGCAAGTGTTAGATGGTGCATTAATGCCTGATTATCCAAACAAGTCACTGAGATCAAACAAACATAATCTTGAAATGATCCAAACACATAAGAAGTCTCTGGCAGTTGGAGACACAAAACGAGTGTTTCATAGTAAGGAAAAAGCTTATGCACCTGGTCATTACAGACTCAAGTTATCTGAAGAAATAGCTGACGAACTGGTTGATGAATTAATTGATGAGTTAGTTACTGAAATGAGTAACGGTGTCTGGGGGAATAATCTGTAATTCTTCTCTGACAAATGCCCTCTTTGGTGCAGGCTCATACAGATAATATATTGTTGCATTAGCTGAAGGAACTATTTTTTTTATATTATGAACAGATGTAGACCAAATTGGATCAGTTGCCCTACGTCTAACGTCATTTTCAGCCTCACCAGGTTGATACAAATATCTCACCTGTTTTGTAAACAAGCTAGTGTCTGGAGGTGTTATTGCTTTTATTTCTGACGGTATTGTTTTCAATTTAATAGAATCAACAGGTTTAGGGTGACCATCATTATTCATTGCTTTTATCACAGACGGTAATCTTTTAACCCACTCAGTGTTACGTGTGTCATGCATGAGTTCCTTAGAATACTGATAGCTAAAAAGTCTCTCTGATAATTGTTTGTTAAAGTTTTCAACAATTGCCTGTGATCTATGCAAGCCTGGTATGCCTCTCTGCACTAGCACTCCATGCTTTGCAAATAACTGATTAACAGCACCTTTAAATTCACTCCCATCATCAACATGCACAAGCCTAGGGTATTTTAAAGGACCTCGACTATATATCTTTGATAATGCAGTGGCAACTGTTACAGCATTCTTGTCAGTTATTGGTTCAGCGTCCTTATACCTTAAAGCTATGTCAACAACAGTTAATGCATACTTGTATCGTTTCTTTCTTATTGTATCGTGTGGTAGGAACAGGAGATCCATTTGATGGGTGTCATTAGGGATAGTGTTTACAAAATGAGGTCTTGTTATTTTTCTTGGCCTACCCGACACCGGCCTCCACGTGGCGTAGGTGGGTAGTCCGCTCAGTCCCATTTTTGCCATGGGATGCCATCTTTGTCCAGGATTAGGACTTGATGTCAGCAGATATGTTGTTCAGCCTTTTCACTGGTCCGGTTTTTAAGGAGCTGTGCTAACCTAGGTCGTATCATGTTGGATTGGTCCTTAAAAATACTCGTGACTTTTTGGTCCTTTGGATCCCAAGTGTTTGCCGTGCTTGGAGACCCGTGTCGGGGGAGAAGAGGATCCTGGTGGTTGAGGTTCCCTTTGGGCTGCGGCTCACTGGTGCCAACACTCCACTTCGGCCTTGACTTCTACCTAAACGGGAGGCTAGTCGTACCGGCCTAGTCAATCGGCTCTTGTCACGTTGAGCCCTATCCCACTGTTGACATGCGGGTTGCTATACGGAGCACCATGCTATAGCTTCTGCTGCTGATTAGGTGCTTTACGCCAGTATTCCCCTGCATTCCACGGTGTGATAGAAGGCGGTGGCTCAAACGGTTCAATCGGGCTTACCCCCTTGAGTATATCTTTCGGGCAGTCTCCATTGTGCGTCGGCTGGAGACCCGCCGACAGTTGCACTTTCCCTTGTTGGGCTCGGTGGCGGGCGGGGACCCCCGGGGGATGAATATCTCTACTAATATAATATGGATAAAACCAAAAAACCAAAACTAGCACAGAAACGGCACATAGACGCCGACATTGAACACGACAGTGATTCAGACTGTGAGGAAGCGACACCTCAGGCGTCGGCCGTATGGCCTCGCTTCCTCATTGTCCATAGCAAGGTGAAGGAGAAACCAGTTACCAAGCTGCATCCTTTTCTGGTGGGGGAGACCCTCAGGAGCCGTGTTGGCAGGCCTGACGCCCAGCGCCTCAGGTCTGGTGACTTGCTGGTGGAGTGCCGTACTCGGGCACACTCCAGCGGGCTACTGGGGCTCTCTTCCATCGGAGACACTCCTGTGGAAGTCACACCCCACAAAACTATGAATTCGTCAAGAGGCGTAATCAAAGATCAAGCTTTGGCAGAACTGTCAGAAGATGAACTTGTAAGGAACCTTAAGTCTCAGGGGGTGACTTGCGTCAGGCGCTTCGCTTCCAAGCGAGGTGGTGGGGAGATCCGTCTCCCTACCATCATCCTGACGTTTGGCACCCCCACCCCTCCTACTACCATCTGGGGAGGTTACTACTCCCTGAGAGTGAAAAAGTACGTCCCTCTTCCCCTCCGGTGCTTTAAGTGCCAAAAGTATGGCCATGGGCAGAAGACATGCCGTCAGGCAGAGGCTTCATGCGCCCGTTGCACTAGGCCCGGACACTCTGCTGAGTCCTGCACAGCCACCCCCCTGTGTGTGAATTGCCAGGGGTCGCATATGGCTTCGGATAAGAAATGCCCTCGTTGGATATCCGAGTGCAAGATTCAGCAGGTGCGTGTGGAGAAGGGGCTGTCCTTTCTGGATGCCAAAAAACTGGTTGAAGGCCCTGGTGCAGCTGCGGCTGCCCCAACCTCTAACACCTCAGTGTATACTTTTAGTGCAGCGGTGGCAGGCAAGCGCCCCACCAAAGACTTTTCATGTCAGACCCCAACTTCTTGGTTGGGGGCGGAGCCTCGGCTCCTCTCGCCCCTGGAGAGTAACCCTCCTCCGGTGGTGACAAGGAGCCAGGGAACGCAGAAGGCGGACACTGCCGGTCCGGTTGTGCCGCCTTCTGTTGCCCCTAAGCCTCAGCCCCCACCCAAACCTGTTAGTCAACTCCAAAGGCTTCTGGCTCTGGTCAGCCTTCTAAGGCCGCTAACTCTAGCGGCAGGAACGCTGCCCAGGACCAGAAGTCTAAGAAATCTATGGGACCGCTGTGCGCACGGGCCCAGAAGGGGAACACAGATGTCCCCCTTCAAAACAAATATGCTGCACTGGAGGAGCGGATGGAGGGAGTGGAAGTTGTTGTTGCTGATGCTGCGGCAGCTCTACCCCCTTCCTCTCCGAAGAACCAGAGGAGGCCCGGGAGCCGGCCCCCCTCTGTTTCTTCAACTCCTTCCAAGGTAAAGGAAAAAGGGGGGAAAAACTCCTTACCCCCAGATAAGACTTAATCATGGACTCTTTGCTTCAGTGGAATTGTCGTGGTTTTCGAGCTAACTTTGAGGAATTACGTCTTTTAGTCAAGTTCTATAACCCCTCAGTAATATCTCTTCAGGAGACTTACCTGAAGACTTCTGACCCTGTGTCTTTTAATGGTTTTAATGTTATACATAAAGGCTCTGATTCGGAGAGGCGCTCGGGTGGAGCGGCTCTTCTCATTAGTAGCCAAATTTTATGTAGCCCCGTTAGCATCGACACCTGTCTTCAGGCTGTCGCTGCTCGGGTTACCTTAAAAAAGACCATAACCATATGTAGTATTTACCTGCCACCATCACTGCGGGTCTGTAGCAATGATATTTTTAACTTAGTAGATCAACTGCCCCCTCCCTTTATTCTCATGGGGGATTTTAACGGTCATGCTCACCTTTGGGGTAGTGACCACTATGATGGCAGAGGTCAGATGTTAGAAGATGTTTTTTCTCAACTTAACCTATGTGTTTTTAACGATGGCTCACCTACATACTCTAACTCAGGTTCCGGATCTAGTTCTGTTCTAGACCTCACTGTGTGTGATCCTTCTCTCATGCTGGACTTTGACTGGAAGGTTCACGACGACCTGTGTGGTAGTGACCACTTCCCAGTAGTCCTGTCATCGGTCAGCTGTGAGGAGGATTCGCCGGTGGGGCGCTGGAATCTCAAGAAAGCTAACTGGTCTCTGTTTGCCTCTCTCTGTCAGTCTCGTCTTACAGAGGAGGTGGTCATGTCAGCTGAAGAACCTGTTTCTTGTTTTACTTCTATTTTGTTGGAGGTTGCAGGTGAAACCATCCCTAGAACTTCCACATCACTCCCTCGGAAGCCGAGAGTACCATGGTTCAATGAAGAGTGCCGCAAGGCCCAAACAATGCGCAAATCTGCTCAGCGACGTGCTTTTCGTAATCCGTCGCAAGCAAATATTTTAACCTTTAAAAGACAGCGGGCGAAAGCCCGTTACATTTTTAAACGTGAACGCCGTGCTTCCTGGAGACGCTTCGTCTCATCTTTATCTTCTAGGACTCCGTCCCAAAAAGTCTGGAAGGCTGTTCGAAGAATTAGGGGCAGGGGTGGCTCGGCTTCTGTCGGCCATCTTAGAGATGGTGCCAGTTTGGTCACACATAAAAAGGCTGTGGCCAATTTGCTTGACTCCACCATTGCCCATAATTCTTCAACAGAGCATTATTCACCTTTCTTCCAGAGAGAGAAGGAGAAACGAGAATCTTGTGCTTGTGATTTTATATCGGATAACTTGGAAGACTATAATGCCCCTTTTACGTTTTCAGAATTGCAGCAAGCCTTGCAGAAATGTACTGACTCTGCTGCTGGATTAGATACCATCCATTATCAGCTCATAACACATCTGCCTGAGGATTCACTCCTTGTACTTCTCAAGGCCTTTAACCATATCTGGATAACCGGTCATTTTCCGCCATCTTGGCGCCAGGCTGTGGTTGTGCCAATTCCCAAGCCGGGTAAGGATCCTTCCGACCCGGGCAACTACCGGCCAATAGCTTTGACATCATGTTTATGTAAAACTATGGAACGCTTGGTCAACGCCCGACTGGTGTGGCATCTTGAGTCACAGGGTCTCATCACAGACCTCCAGTGCGGTTTCCGGCGCTTCCGTAGTACAACTGACCATCTAGTCCGCTTTGAGTCTTTTATCCGAGATGCTTTTGTCAACAAGCAGCATGTCTATGCAATTTTCTTTGATCTTGAAAAGGCATATGACACTACCTGGAAGCATGGTATAATGTCTGATTTGTCGGACATGGGTTTTAAAGGGCATCTGCCCGTTTTTATTCACAATTTTTTGTCCAACAGGTCGTTCCATGTCCGTGTGGGCTCCACCCTCTCCGACTCCTTTGAACAGGAGATGGGTGTCCCGCAGGGCAGTATTCTATCTCCTGTTTTATTTAGCATTAAAATAAATAACATTGTAAAGGCCGTCAAGGATGATTCTGAATGCTCTTTGTTTGTGGACGACTTTGCTTTGTGTGCACGAGGTCGAGGACTTGCGTCCCTTGAGAGGCGCTTGCAGCTGTGCGTTGATCGAATCCAGGGGTGGGTGTCTCTCAATGGATTCAGATTCTCGCCCTCCAAGACAGTCTGTGTGCATTTTACTAACCAGACGAAATTTTTTCCAGAACCTAGTCTGAGCATTGCTGGTGTGCCAATTAAGGTGGCCGAAGAGGCAAAGTTTTTGGGGGTCATCTTTGACAAAAGATTGACCTTCTGCAACCATGTTAACTACCTTAGAACCTCTTGTTGGAAGGCCCTCGACATTCTTCGTGTCGTTGGTCGTACTGACTGGGGTGCAGACCGCATCGTCTTACTTCGACTGTACCGGGCCCTTGTTCGGTCCAAACTGGATTACGGCTCTGTGGTATATGGCTCGGCTTCCAAGTCTGTTCTGCAGCGTCTGAACACAATTCACCATCAAGGTCTGCGCATATGTCTGGGAGCCTTCAGGACATCTCCAGTTCCTAGTCTGTATGCAGAGGCAGGGGAGCCTTCTCTCAGGCTCCGCCGCATCCGCCTCATGCTCAGCTACGTTCTGAAGCTGAAGGCCCATCCAGAAAATCCTGCCTATGATTGTGTTTTTAACCCGTCGTTTGCAGAGATTTACGATGCCCATCCGGAAGCTGTCCGTCCACTTTCCTTCCGTGTCCGACCTCATCTGCAGGCGGCCGGAGTGGACCTGGACAAAGTTTCGGAATCTCTGCAACACGTCACTCCACCCTGGCTACTACCAGTTCCTGACATCTTGCTGGACTTGACTGCCCACAAGAAGGATTGTACTCCACCAGCCATATACCAACAGAGCCTCAATGAACTCCTTTCAATTTTTCCTGGCTATTGTCGTCTTTATACGGATGGGTCCAAGTCTGAGGATGGAAGAGTGGCTGCGGCTGCAGTGTCCTCTCGCCATCCTAGACGCCCATTTAAGCTCCGTCTCCCTGACCATTCCTCTGTATTTAGTGCAGAACTGCAGGCCATTCTGCTAGCACTCAAGCATGCCTATCAGTCTCGGGAAAGGAACTTCCTGATTCTGTCTGACTCTCTTTCTGCCCTGCAGGCCCTTCAGGGCGCGGGAACAGACCATCCACTGCTGGTGCAGATTAGAGAGCTCTACGCGGACTTGATGAAGGAATATTATGACATCATTTTTATTTGGGTCCCAGGCCATGTGGGCATCGAAGGCAACAGAATCGCAGATTCTGCTGCCAACAGTGCCCGCAGTGACCCTGTCTCTGACACACAGACTGTCTATAGTGATTTTAAACCTGTTATTAGTGCGTACATAGCCCGCGAGTGGCAGTCCGAGTGGGACAAAGAGGAAGGGAACAAGCTTCATGAAGCTCTTCCTAAGTTGTCTGACAGTCTACCTTTCCGCTGCGGCAGCCGCCGTGAGGAGACTGTCCTTGCTCGGCTCCACATCGGGCACACGTATGTTACGCACTCTTACTTACTTAAACGGGATGAGCGTCCATGGTGTTTTGCCTGTGATGAGCAGTTTTCTGTTCGACACTTTTTGCTGTATTGTGCTGACCTAATTGACACCAGATATAAACACTTTACAGCAGACTCCTTGAAGGTTTTGTTCCGGGATGTTCCCCCGGACAAAATCTTCAATTTCTTGCGAGCATGCAATATTTTTAACAAGATTTGAGCATTCATAGACTATGTGAATCTTTTATTTGCCCTTTTTGAGAGTCTGTAGACATTTCTTTTAAAGACATGTGCGACATTTTAGCCTGAGATTTTTAATCTATATTTACATCTTGTCTTAAGACCTTGCTTTTAGTCTGGCTGACCAGATTTTTACCCATCCCACCGTGAGATGGCCTTAGTCGCCTGCTCGGCGTTAAACCCAAATAACTAACTATTTTTCTTGGAGCAGGTAAATATATTTGCCAAATTGCCTGTTTTTTGAGCCACTGTTTTATTTGGTTGACATCTCCACCCACAGCAGCATGTAATTTTTCTACTGCAGTATTCCCTTTCCAGTAGCCAATTGGAGAGTAATATATTTTTGATAGTTTAGTGTCTGCCATTTTTTCTAGCAATATAAACTCCTGTAAAATATACTAATGTCATTCCTACTAAAACAAATATTATTTCTCCATTTTTTTGTTCTGGGCTTGGTTGGTAATAGTCACTAAGTTTTGGTTGTGGAATAGACATGTCTTCACCAGTTACAAGATAGTATTCTTTGATAGCGTCATCGAAATAAAATAGGTAAAATATTTGCTTGCGACGGATTACGAAATGCACGTCGCTGAGCAGATTTGCGCATTGTTTGGGCCTTGCGGCACTCTTCATTGAACCATGGTACTCTCGGCTTCCGAGGGAGTGATGTGGAAGTTCTAGGGATGGTTTCACCTGCAACCTCCAACAAAATAGAAGTAAAACAAGAAACAGGTTCTTCAGCTGACATGACCACCTCCTCTGTAAGACGAGACTGACAGAGAGAGGCAAACAGAGACCAGTTAGCTTTCTTGAGATTCCAGCGCCCCACCGGCGAATCCTCCTCACAGCTGACCGATGACAGGACTACTGGGAAGTGGTCACTACCACACAGGTCGCCGTGAACCTTCCAGTCAAAGTCCAGCATGAGAGAAGGATCACACACAGTGAGGTCTAGAACAGAACTAGATCCGGAACCTGAGTTAGAGTATGTAGGTGAGCCATCGTTAAAGACACATAGGTTAAGTTGAGAAAAAACATCTTCTAACATCTGACCTCTGCCATCATAGTGGTCACTACCCCAAAGGTGAGCATGACCGTTAAAATCCCCCATGAGAATAAAGGGAGGGGGCAGTTGATCTACTAAGTGAAAAATATCATTGCTACAGACCCGCAGTGATGGTGGCAGGTAAATATTTAATGTATTTGACCGGCTGGCGACATACATTCAATGTTGTGTTTAGTTTTGTTTTGTTTTTTTTCACAAGCAGTGCATGCACATCCTGAGAAAGCCTACAGGGCCTAAATAAAGCTAAGACCATTTAGCAACACACATCCAATATCAAGAGCTACAGGCAGTGCAGACAGTAGGGAGAGTTTTAAAAAGGCAAATACAGGTGAATGGTTTGATTGATTGTACATTGCTTAACGTCCCGACAGCAACAAGGCTTTCTCAGGACGTGCCTGCACTGCTTGTGAAAAAAAAAAAAAAAAAAAAAACTAAACAGAACATTGAATGTATGTCGCCAGCCGGTCAAATACATTAAATAAACCTAACACATGGGCCTAAATAAAGCTAAGACCATTTAGCAACACACATCCAATATCAAGAGCTACAGGCAGTGCAGACAGTAGGGAGAGTTTTAAAAAGGCAAATACAGGTGAAGGGACAAAGGGTAGACAAAAACACATGCCCCAGAATAGAGAGACAAACCCACCCTGTGGGGCTGACCAGGGTGACCCTGGGAACTAAAAAATACCTAACCCCACCCAAGTCCCCCAGGGCAGACCCGGGTGGGGCACAGGTGAATGGACAAAGGGTAGACAGAAACATGCCCCAGAGTAGAGAGATAAACCCACCCTGTGGGGCTGACCAGGGTGACCCTGGGAACTAAAAAATACCTAACCCCACCCAAGTCCCCCAGAGCAGACCCGGGTGGGGCCCCATGAGAATAAAGGGAGGGGGCAGTTGATCTACTAAGTTAAAAATATCATTGCTACAGACCCGCAGTGATGGTGGCAGGTAAATACTGCATATGGTTATGGTCTTCTTTAAGGTAACCCGAGCTGCGACAGCCTAAAGACAGGTGTCGATGCTAACGGGGCTACATAAAATTTGGCTACTAATGAGAAGAGCCGCTCCACCCGAGCGCCTCTCCGAATCAGAGCCTTTATGTATAACATTAAAACCATTAAAGGACACAGGGTCAGAAGTCTTCAGGTAAGTCTCCTGAAGAGATATTACTGAGGGGTTATAGAACTTGACTAAAAGACGCAATTCCTCAAAGTTAGCTTGAAAACCACGACAATTCCACTAAAGCAAAGAGTCCATGATTAAGTCTTATCTGGGGGTAAGGAGTTTTTCCCCCCTTTTTCCTTTACCTTGGAAGGAGTTGAAGAAACAGAGGGGGGGGGGCCGGCTCCCGGGCCCCCTCTGGTTCTTCGGAGAGGAAGGGGGTGGAGCTGCCGCAGCATCAGCAACAACAACTTCCACTCCCTCCATCTGCTCCTCCAGTGCAGCATATTTGTTTTGAAGGGGGACATCTGTGTTCCCCTTCTGGGCCCGTGTGCACAGCGGTCCCATAGATTTCTTAGACTTCTGGTCCTGGGCATCAGAGCTCAAAGTGGGCCATAAGGTCCAAGAGGTCCTTGCAAGCGCCCGGATCTGGGAGACCCAGGTGGCAGTAAGTGTCCGCAATCATGGCCCCGTAGCCATTGATGGTAATCGGTGTTAAGCCCTGATCGGCAAAGAGCCACAGGAAGAAATCCGCCTGTTGGGGGGTAGTCAGATCCGTGAGGGGAAGCCACTGGGCGGCGCACCAGGACTGGAAGACCCGCCACTTGCCTTCGTAAACATTCCTGGTAGACAGTCTGCGGGCTGCTGCGATAGCCTCCACTGCTGCACCCTAGAAACCTCTACCGGCGAGGGCTTGCTGGACAACCTACAAGCGTGTAGGAGGAGCCACTCCGGGCACGGGTGGAAAAGAGCCTGTCGGGGCTGCTTGAGTTATTTGGGTTTAACGCCGAGCAGGCGACTAAGGCCATCTCACGGCGGGATGGGTAAAAATTTTGTCAGCCAGACTAAAAGCAAGGTCTCAAGACAAGATGTAAATATAGATTAAAAATCTCAGGCTAAAATGTCGCACGTCTTTAAAAGAAACGTCTACAGACTCTCAAAAAGGGAAAATAAAAAAATTCACATAGTCTATGAATGCTCAGATCTTGTTAAAAATATTGCATTCTCTCAAGATATTGAAGATTTTGTCCGGAGGAACATCCCGGAACAAAACCTTCAAGGAGTCTGCTGTGAAGTGTTTATATCTGGTGTCAATTAGGTCAGCACAATACAGCAAAAAGTGTCGAACAGAAAACTGCTCATCACAGGCAAAACACCATGTACGCTCATCCTGTTTAAGTAAGTAAGAGTGCGTAACATACGTTTGCCCGATGTGGAGCCGAGTAAGGACAGTCTCCTCACGGCGGCTGCCGCAGCGGAAAGGTAGGCTGTCGGACACCGTAGGAAGAGCTTCATGAAGCTTGTTCCCTTCCTCTTTGTCCCACTCGGACTGCCACTCGCGGGCTATGTACGCACTAACCACAGGTTTAAAATCACTATAAACAGTCTGTGTGTCTTGGGTTTCGCCAGAAAGAAGAACAAAGACTGGTTTGACGAAAACGATGTAGAGATCCAGGAACACCTAGCAAAAAAAAGAGCCGCCCATCAGGCCCACCTAGCCCAGCCTTCCTGCCCTGTGAAGAAGTCTGCCTTCCGCCTCGTCTGCAGCAGTCTCCAGCGCAAGCTCAGAGATCTCCAGAATGAGTGGTGGACCAGACTTGCACAGAGGACCCAGGTTTGCGCTGACAATGGTGACTACAGGGGCTTCTACGAAGCACTGAAAGCAGTGTATGGCCCCAGGCACCTGGTACAAAGTCCCCTGTGAAGCGCGAATGGCCAGGCACTCCTCACAGATAATACCTCCATCTTGAACCGCTGGTCGGAATACTTTCAGAGCCTCTTCAGCGCTGAGCGCACTGTTCAAGAAACAGTCGTCCTACAAATCCCACACCTCCCAGTAAAGGTTGAATTGGACGAACCGCCCACCGCTGAAGAGACCCTCACAGCCATCCACCAGCTCAAGAGTGGCAAAGCAGCAGGCATTGATGGAATACCGCCAGAGATCTGGAAACATGGAGGCACAACACTGCACAACAAGCTCCATGACCTCTTTCTCTGCTGCTGGGAGGAAGGAACACTACCAAAAGATCTCCGTGATGCAGTCGTTATCACCCTGTACAAGAACAAAGGCGAGAAGTCTGACTGTTCCAACTATCGGGGAATTACCCTGCTGTCCATTGCTGGGAAAATCCTTCCAAGGCTGCTCCTGAATCGGCTGGTACCTGCCATCGCTGAAGACCATCTCCCAGAGGGCCAGTGTGGCTTCAGAGCAAACAGGAGCACCACCGATATGGTCTTTGTGCTGAGACAGCTACAGGAGAAGTGCCGCGAGCAGAACAAAGGGCTGTACGTAACATTTGTCGACCTAACAAAAGCGTTCGACACTGTGAGCAGGCAAGGCATGTGGCAGATCCTGGAGCGACTTGGCTGTCCCCCAAAGTTCCTCAACATGATTGTCCAGCTACACGAGGACCAGCAAGGCCAGGTCAGACTCAACAATGACCTCTCAGAACCATTCCCTATTCTCAACGGCGTAAAGCAGGGCTGCGTGCTGGCACCAACCCTCTTCACCATCTTTTTTAGCATGATGTTGAAGCAGGCCACAGTGGACTACGATGATGACGATGCAGTGTACATCAGGTATCGTCTCGATGGCAGCCTGTTCAACCTCAGACGAATGCAGGCCCACACGAAAACCCTAGACCAACTGATTCCAACTGATTCGTGAGCTGCTTTTTGCTGATGATGCTGCCCTCGTTGCACACACAGAGAGAGCCCTGCAGCGCATCACGTCTTGCTTCGCAGATGCTGCCCAGCTCTTTGGACTTGAGGTCAGTCTGAAAAAGACAGAGGTCCTCCATCAGCCGGCACCCAAGACAGTGTATCGCCCTCCTCACATCACCATTGGCGAGTCTGAACTAAAGTCAGTGCACCAGTTTACTTACCTTGGCTGCATTATCACGTCGGACGCCAAGCTGGACAAGGAGCTTGACAGCAGGCTGGCAAAAGCGAACAGCGCTTTCGGGCGACTTTTTAAGCGGGTGTCGCACAATCAACAGCTGAAAACAGGCACCAAGATCAGCGTGTACAGAGCTGTGGTCCTCACCACCCTGCTGTATGGTTCCGAGTCCTGGGCCCTCTACCGCAGCCAACTACGACTCCTCGAACGCTTCCACCAGCGCTGCCTGCGTACCATCCTGGGCATTCACTGGAGTGACTATGTCACCAACGTCGAGGTCCTTGAACAGGCTGAAACTGTGAGCATCGAGGCTTTGCTGCTGCGGACACAGCTCCGCTGGGCGGGGCATGTCTCCAGGATGGAGGATCACCGCCTACCGAAGATCACCCTGTTTGGCGAGCTTGCTACTGGACACCGTGACAGAGGGTTGATTGTACATTGCTTAACGTCCCGACAGCAACAAGGCTTTCTCAGGACGTGCCTGCACTGCTTGTGAAAAAAAAAGGAAACAGAACATTGAATGTATGTCGCCAGCCGGTCAAATACATTAAATAAACCTAACACATGGGGCCCAAATAAAGCTAAGACCATTTAGCAACACACATCCAATATCAAGAGCTACAGGCAGTGCAGACAGTAGGGAGAATTTTAAAAAGGCAAATACAGGTGAATGGACCTCGGGTAGACAGAAACACATGCCCCAGAATAGAGAGAAAAACCCACCCTGTGGGGCTGACCAGGGTGACCCTGGGAACTAAAAAATACCTAACCCCACCCAAGTCCCCCAGGGCAGACCCGGGTGGGGTCGTGACAGAGCGGCACCAAAGAAGATTAGTTATTTGGGTTTAACGCCGAGCAGGCGACTAAGGCCTTCTCACGGCGGGATGGGTAAAAATCTGGTCAGCCAGACTAAAAGCAAGGTCTTAAGACAAGATGTAAATATAGATTTAAAATCTCAGGCTAAAATGTCGCACATGTCTTTAAAAGAAATGTCTACAGACTCTCAAAAAGGGCAAATAAAAAAGATTCACATAGTCTATGAATGCTCAAATCTTGTTAAAAATATTGCATGCTCGCAAGAAATTGAAGATTTTCTCAGGGGGAATATCCCGGAACAAAACCTTCAAGGAGTCTGCTGTGAAGTGTTTATATCTGGTGTCAATTAGGTCAGCACAATACAGCAAAAAGTGTCGAACAGAAAACTGCTCATCACAGGCAAAACACCATGGACGCTCATCCTGTTTAAGTAAGTAAGAGTGCGTAACATATGTGTGCCCGATGTGGAGCCGAGCAAGGACAGTCTCCTCACGGCGGCTGCCGCAGCGGAAAGGTAGACTGTCAGACAACTTAGGAAGAGCTTCATGAAGCTTGTTCCCTTCCTCTTTGTCCCACTCGGACTGCCACTCGCGGGCTATGTACGCACTAATAACAGGTTTAAAATCACTATAGACAGTCTGTGTGTCAGGGACAGGGTCACTGCGGGCACTGTTGGCAGCAGAATCTGCGATTCTGTTGCCTTCGATGCCCACATGGCCTGGGACCCAAATAAAAATGATGTCATAATATTCCTTCATCAAGTCCGCGTAGAGCTCTCTAATCTGCACCAGCAGTGGATGGTCTGTTCCCGCGCCCTGAAGGGCCTGCAGGGCAGAAAGAGAGTCAGACAGAATCAGAAAGTTCCTTTCCCGAGACTGATAGGCATGCTTGAGTGCTAGCAGAATGGCCTGCAGTTCCGCACTAAATACAGAGGAATGGTCAGGGAGACGGAGCTTAAATGGGCGTCTAGGATGGCGAGAGGACACTGCAGCCGCAGCCACTCTTTCATCCTCAGACTTGGACCCATCCGTATAAAGACGACAATAGCCAGGAAAAATTGAAAGGAGTTCATTGAGGCTCTGTTGGTATATGGCTGGTGGAGTACAATCCTTCTTGTGGGCAGTCAAGTCCAGCAAGATGTCAGGAACTGGTAGTAGCCAGGGTGGAGTGACGTGTTGCAGAGATTCCGAAACTTTGTCCAGGTCCACTCCGGCCGCCTGCAGATGAGGTCGGACACGGAAGGAAAGTGGACGGACAGCTCCCGGATGGGCATCGTAAATCTCTGCAAACGACGGGTTAAAAACACAATCATAGGCAGGATTTTCTGGATGGGCCTTCAGCTTCAGAACGTAGCTGAGCATGAGGCGGATGCGGAGGAGCCTGAGAGAAGGCTCCCCTGCCTCTGCATACAGACTAGGAACTGGAGATGTCCTGAAGGCTCCCAGACATATGCGCAGACCTTGATGGTGAATTGTGTTCAGACGCTGCAGAACAGACCTGGAAGCCGAGCCATATACCACAGAGCCGTAATCCAGTTTGGACCGAACAAGGGCCCGGTACAGTCGAAGTAGTTAGTTAGTTAGTTATTTGGGTTTAACGCCGAGCAGGCGACTAAGGCCATCTCACGGCGGGATGGGTAAAAATCTGGTCATCCAGACTAAAAGCAAGGTCTTAAGACAAGATGTAAATATAGATTAAAAATCTCAGGCTAAAATGTCGCACATGTCTGGATTGATTGTACACTGCTTAACGTCCTGACAGCAACAAGGCTTTCTCAGGACGTGCCTGCACTGCTTGTGAAAAAAAAAAAACCTAAACAGAACATTGAATGTATGTCGCCAGCCGGTCAAATACGTTAAATAAACCTAACACATGGGGCCTAAATAAAGCTAAGACCATTTAGCAACACACATCCAATATCAAGAGCTACAGGCAGTGCAGACAGTAGGGAGAGTTTTAAAAAGGCAAATACAGGTGAATGGACCTCGGGTAGACAGAAACACATGCCCCAGAATAGAGAGAAAAACTCACCCTGTGGGGCTGACCAGGGTGACCCTGGGAACTAAAAAGTACCTAACCCCACCCAAGTCCCCCAGGGCAGACCCGGGTGGGGGTTGCACATGTCTGGAAAAGAAACGTCTACAGACTCTCAAAAAGGGCAAATAAAAAAAATTCACATAGTCTATGAATGCTCAGATCTTGTTAAAAATATTGCATTCTCTCAAAAAATGGAAGATTTTGTCCGGGGGAACATCCCGGAACAAAACCTTCAAGGAGTCTGCTGTGAAGTGTTTATATCTGGTGTCAATTAGGTCAGCACAATACAGCAAAAAGTGTCGAACAGAAAACTGCTCATCACAGGCAAAACACCATGGACGCTCATCCTGTTTAAGTAAGTAAGAGTGCGTAGCATACGTGTGCCCGATGTGGAGCCGAGCAAGGACAGTCTCCTCACGGTGGCTGCCGCAGCGGAAAGGTAGACTGTCAGACAACTTAGGAAGAGCTTCATGAAGCTTGTTCCCTTCCTCTTTGTCCCACTCGGACTGCCACTCGCGGGCTATGTACGCACTAATAACAGGTTTAAAATCACTATAGACAGTCTGTGTGTCAGGGACAGGGTCACTGCGGGCACTGTTGGCAGCAGAATCTGCGATTCTGTTGCCTTCGATGCCCACATGGCCTGGGACCCAAATAAAAATGATGTCATAATATTCCTTCATCAAGTCCGCGTAGAGCTCTCTAATCTGCACCAGCAGTGGATGGTCTGTTCCCGCGCCCTGAAGGGCCTGCAGGGCAGAAAGAGAGTCAGACAGAATCAGGAAGTTCCTTTCCCGAGACTGATAGGCATGCTTGAGTGCTAGCAGAATGGCCTGCAGTTCTGCACTAAATACAGAGGAATGGTCAGGGAGACGGAGCTTAAATGGGCGTCTAGGATGGCGAGAGGACACTGCAGCCGCAGCCACTCTTCCATCCTCAGACTTGGACCCATCCGTATAAAGACGACAATAGCCAGGAAAAATTGAAAGGAGTTCATTGAGGCTCTGTTGGTATATGGCTGGTGGAGTACAATCCTTCTTGTGGGCAGTCAAGTCCAGCAAGATGTCAGGAACTGGTAGTAGCCAGGGTGGAGTGACGTGTTGCAGAGATTCCGAAACTTTGTCCAGGTCCACTCCGGCCGCCTGCAGATGAGGTCGGACACGGAAGGAAAGTGGACGGACAGCTCCCGGATGGGCATCGTAAATCTCTGCAAACGACGGGTTAAAAACACAATCATAGGCAGGATTTTCTGGATGGGCCTTCAGCTTCAGAACGTAGCTGAGCATGAGGCGGATGCGGCGGAGCCTGAGAGAAGGCTCCCCTGCCTCTGCATACAGACTAGGAACTGGAGAGGTCCTGAAGGCTCCCAGACATATGCGCAGACCTTGATGGTGAATTGTGTTCAGATGCTGCAGAACAGACTTGGAAGCCGAGCCATATACCACAGAGCCGTAATCCAGTTTGGACCGAACAAGGGCCCGGTACAGTCGAAGTAAGACGATACGGTCTGCACCCCAGTCAGTACGACCAACGACACGAAGAATGTCGAGGGCCTTCCGACAAGAGGTTCTAAGGTAGTTAACATGGTTGCAGAAGGTCAATCTTTTGTCAAAGATGACCCCCAAAAACTTAGCCTCTTCAGCCACCTTAATTGGCACTCCAGCAATGCTCAGGCTAGGTTCTGGAAAAAATTTCGTCTGGTTAGTAAAATGCACACAGACTGTCTTGGAGGGCGAGAATCTGAATCCATTGAGAGACACCCACCCCTGGATGCGATCAACGCACAGCTGCAAGCGCCTCTCAAGGGACGCAAGTCCTCGACCTCGTGCACACAAAGCAAAGTCGTCCACAAACAAAGAGCATTCAGAATCATCCTTGACGGCCTTTACAATGTTATTTATTTTAATGCTAAATAAAACAGGAGATAGAATACTGCCCTGCGGGACACCCATCTCCTGTTCAAAGGAGTCGGAGAGGGTGGAGCCCACACGGACATGGAACAACCTGTTGGACAAAAAATTGTGAATAAAAACGGGCAGATGCCCTTTAAAACCCATGTCCGACAAATCAGACATTATACCATGCTTCCAGGTAGTGTCATATGCCTTTTCAAGATCAAAGAAAATTGCATAGACATGCTGCTTGTTGACAAAAGCATCTCGGATAAAAGACTCAAAGCGGACTAGATGGTCAGATGTACTACGGAAGCGCCGGAAACCGCACTGGAGGTCTGTGATGAGACCCTGTGACTCAAGATGCCACACCAGTCGGGCGTTGACCAAGTGTTCCATAGTTTTACATAAACATGATGTCAAATCTATTGGCCGGTAGTTGCCCGGGTCGGAAGGATCCTTACCCGGCTTGGGAATTGGCACAACCACAGCCTGGCGCCAAGATGGCGGAAAATGACCGGTTATCCAGATATGGTTAAAGGCCTTGAGAAGTACAAGGAGTGAATCCTCAGGCAGATGTGTTATGAGCTGATAATGGATGGTATCTAATCCAGCAGCAGAGTCAGTACATTTCTGCATGGCTTGCTGCAATTCTGAAAACGTAAAAGGGGCATTATAGTCTTCCAAGTTATCCGATATAAAATCACAAGCACAAGATTCTCGCTTCTCCTTCTCTCTCTGGAAGAAAGGTGAATAATGCTCTGTTGAAGAATTATGGGCAATGGTGGAGGCAAGCAAATTGGCCACAGCCTTTTTATCTGTGACCAAACTGGCACCATCTCTAAGATGGCCGACAGAAGCCGAGCCACCACTGCCCCTAATTCTTCGAACAGCCTTCCAGACTTTTTGGGACGGAGTCCTAGAAGATAAAGATGAGACGAAGCGTCTCCAGGAAGCACGGCGTTCACGTTTAAAAATATAACGGGCTTTCGCCCGCTGTCTTTTAAAGGTTAAAATATTTGCTTGCGACGGATTACGAAATGCACGTCGCTGAGCAGATTTGCGCATTGTTTGGGCCTTGCGGCACTCTTCATTGAACCATGGTACTCTCGGCTTCCGAGGGAGTGATGTGGAAGTTCTAGGGATGGTTTCACCTGCAACCTCCAACAAAATAGAAGTAAAACAAGAAACAGGTTCTTCAGCTGACATGACCACCTCCTCTGTAAGACGAGACTGACAGAGAGAGGCAAACAGAGACCAGTTAGCTTTCTTGAGATTCCAGCGCCCCACCGGCGAATCCTCCTCACAGCTGACCGATGACAGGACTACTGGGAAGTGGTCACTACCACACAGGTCGTCGTGAACCTTCCAGTCAAAGGCCAGCATGAGAGAAGGATCACACACAGTGAGGTCTAGAACAGAACTAGATCCGGAACCTGAGTTAGAGTATGTAGGTGAGCCATCGTTAAAGACACATAGGTTAAGTTGAGAAAAAACATCTTCAAACATCTGACCTCTGCCATCATAGTGGTCACTACCTCAAAGGTGAGCATGACCGTTAAAATCCCCCATGAGAATAAAGGGAGGGGGCAGTTGATCTACTAAGTGAAAAATATCATTGCTACAGACCCGCAGTGATGGTGGCAGGTAAATACTGCATATGGTTATGGTCTTTTTTAAGGTAACCCGAGCAGCGACAGCCTGAATTGATTGTAATGATTGATTGATTGTACATTGCTTAACGTCCCGACAGCAACAAGGCTTTCTCAGGACGTGCCTGCACTGCTTGTGAAAAAAAAAAAACTAAACAGAAAATTTAATGTATGTCGCCAGCCGGTCAAATACGTTAAATAAACCTACAACATGGGGCCTAAATAAAGCTAAGACCATTTAGCAACACACATCCAATATCAAGAGCTACAGGCAGTGCAGACAGTAGGGAGAATTTTAAAAAGGCAAATACAGGTGAATGGACAAAGGGTAGACAGAAACACATGCCCCAGAATGGAGAGAAAAACCCACCCTGTGAGACTGACCAGGCTGACCCTGGGAACTAAAAAATACCTAACCCCACCCAAGTCCCCCAGGGCAGACCCGGGGAAAATTGAATGTATGTCGCCAGCCGGTCAAATACGTTAAATAAACCTACAACATGGGGCCTAAATAATGCTAAGACCATTTAGCAACACACATCCAATATCAAGAGCTACAGGCAGTGCAGACAGTTGGGAGAGTTTTAAATAGACAAATACAGGTGAATGGACCAAAGGTAGACAGAAACACATGCCCCAGAATAGAAAGGAAACCCACCCTGTGGGGCTGACCAGGGTGACCCTGGGAACTAAAAAGTACCTAACCCCACCCAAGTCCCCCAGGGCAGACCCGGGTGGGGGGCGACAGCCTGAAGACAGGTGTCGATGCTAACGGGGCTACATAAAATTTGGCTACTAATGAGAAGAGCCGCTCCACCCGAGCGCCTCTCCGAATCAGAGCCTTTATGTATAACATTAAAACCATTAAAAGACACAGGGTCAGAAGTCTTCAGGTAAGTCTCCTGAAGAGATATGACTGAGGGGTTATAGAACTTGACTAAAAGACGTAATTCCTCAAAGTTAGCTCGACCCCACCCGGGTCTGCCCTGGGGGACTTGGGTGGGGTTAGGTATTTTTTAGTTCCCAGGGTCACCCTGGTCAGCCCCACAGGGTGGGTTTTTCTCTCTATTCAGGGGCATGAGTTTCTGTCTACCCTTTGTCCATTCACCTGTATTTGCCTTTTTAAAACTCTCCCTACTGTCTGCACTGCCTGTAGCTCTTGATGTTGGATGTGTGTTGCTAAATGGTCTTAGCTTTATTTAGGCCCCATGTGTTAGGTTTATTTAACGTATTTGATCGGTTGGCGACATACATTCAATGTTCTGTTTAGTTGTTTTTTTTTACAAGCAGTGCAGGCACGTCCTGAGAAAGCCTTGTTGCTGTCGGGACGTTAAGCAATGTACAATCAATCAATCAATCAAAGTTAGCTCGAAAACCACGACAATTCCACTGAAGCAAAGAGTCCATGATTAAGTCTGATCTGGGGGTAAGGAGTTTTTCCCTCCTTTTTCATTTACCTTGGAAGGAGTTGAAGAAACAGAGGGGGGCCGGCTCCCGGGCCTCCTCTGGTTCTTCGGAGAGGAAGGGGGTGGAGCTGCCGCAGCATCAGCAACAACAACTTCCACTCCCTCCATCCGCTCCTCCAGTGCAGCATATTTGTTTTGAAGGGGCACATCTGTGTTCCCCTTCTGGGCCCGTGCGCACAGCGGTCCCATAGATTTCTTAGACTTCTGGTCCTGGGCAGCGTTCCTGCCGCTAGAGTTAGCGGCCTTAGAAGACTGACCAGAGCCAGAAGCCTTTGGAGTTGACTGACTAACAGGTTTGGGTGGGGGCTGAGGCTTGGGGGCAACAGAAGGCGGCACAACCGGACCGGCCGTGTCCGCCTTCTGCGTTCCCTGGCTCCTTGTCACCACCGGAGGAGGGTTACTCTCCAGGGGCGAGATGAGCCGAGGCTCCGCCCCCAACCAAGAAGTTGGGGTCTGACATGAAAAGTCTTTGGTGGGGCGCTTGCCTGCCACCGCTGCACTAAAAGTATACACTGAGGTGTTAGATGTTGGGGCAGCCGCAGCTGCACCAGGGCCTTCAACCAGTTTTTTGGTATCCAGAAAGGACAACCCCTTCTCCACACGCACCTGCTGAATCCTGCACTCGGATATCCAACGAGGGCATTTCTTATCCGAAGCCATATGCGCCCCCTGGCAATTCACACACAGGGGGGTGGCTGTGCAGGACTCAGCAGAGTGTCCGGGCCTAGTGCAACGGGCGCATGAAGCCTCTGCCTGACGGCATGTCTTCTGCCCATGGCCATACTTTTGGCACTTAAAGCACCGGAGGGGAAGAGGGACGTACTTTTTCACTCTCAGGGAGTAGTAACCTCCCCAGATGGTAGTAGGAGGGGTGGGGGTGCCAAACGTCAGGATGATGGTAGGGAGACGGATCTCCCCACCACCTCGCTTGGAAGCGAAGTGCCTGACGCAAGTCACCCCCTGAGACTTAAGGTTCCTTTCAAGTTCATCTTCTGACAGTTCTGCCAAAGCTTGATCTTTGATTACGCCTCTTGACGAATTCATAGTTTTGTGGGGTGTGACTTCCACAGGAGTGTCTCCGATGGAAGAGAGCCCCAGTAGCCCACTGGAGTGTGCCCGAGTACGGCACTCCACCAGCAAGTCACCAGACCTGAGGCGCTGGGGGTCAGGCCTGCCAACACGGCTCCTGAGGGTCTCCCCCACCAGAAAAGGATGCAGCTTGGTAACTGGTTTCTCCTTCATCTTGTTATGGACAATGAGGAAGCGAGGCCATACGGCCGACGCCTGAGGCGTCGCTTCCTCACAGTCTGAATCACTGTCATGTTCAAATTCGGTGTCTATATGCCATTTCTGTGCTAGTTTTGGTTTTTTTGTTTTATCCATATTATATTAGTAGAGATATTCATCCCCCGGGGGTCCCCGCCCGCCACCGAGCCCAACAAGGGAAAGTGCAACTGTCGGCGGGTCTCCAGCCGACGCACAATGGAGACTGCCCGAAAGATATACTCAAGGGGGTAAGCCCGATTGAACCGTTTGAGCCACCGCCTTCTATCACACCGTTGAATGCAGGGGAATACTGGCGTAAAGCACCTAATCAGCAGCAAAGGCTATAGCATGGTGCTCCGTATAGCAACCCGCATGTCAACAGTGGGATAGGGCTCAACGTGACAAGAGCCGATTGACTAGGCCAGTACGACTAGCCTCCCGTTTAGGCAGAAGTCAAGGCCAAAGTGGAGTGTTTCAGCCACCAGGATCCTCTTCTCCCCCGACACGGGTCTCCAAGCACTGCAAACACTTGGGATCCAAAGGACCAAAAAGTCACGAGTATTTTTAAGGACCAATCCAACATGGTACGACCTGGGTTAGCACAGCTCCTTAAAAACCGGACCAGTGAAAAGGCTGAACAACATATCTGTTGACATCAAGTCCTAATCCTGGACAAAGATGGCACCCGTCTGCTAGCCCCACTCAGTCAGGGACTGAGCGGACTACCCACCTACACCACGTGGAGGCCGGTGCCGGGTAGGCGGCCAACAAAGACCACGCACAGTTATAACAGAATTTTGGCTTAGGGCGTCGTTGTTTCCCATCTTAGATGGGACGTATCCATCTCTGTTGTTTATATGTAAGTCGATAGTGTTGAGGAGTGGATGGCTTTCGCCAGCTCCACGGCCAGAGAATGATCAGATAGGAGTTGGAAGAGGTTTCTGATGTCGCAAGCCTGACATGATTGTCTAACTCTGGAGAGCTGTGGAGGAGGCAGGCGGAATAGTAGCAGAGAGTGCTCTAGGCCGGCTGTCTCCCCGCAGTGACATAGGGTCTGGCCGGTCTGGGTGAACTTCAGCTTCCAGGATCTCGTTCTGAGCCTATGGATGATCTCCGTTTGAGATCTAGGGAGTTTGGGGAGAAAGGGGAAAGGATCTGCGAAGCATCGCTTTTCTTTCACGGCACACAGTTCTCGCTTCTCCCTTTTCCAGCAGTTTTGGATGAGATTGCAGTATTTGGAGTTTAGTTCAGAGGTAGAGAGGAGGATGCGAAGTTGCTGAGTTGGGGGAACATTGAGAGCGCCGACTCTGGCAGCGTTATCCGCCAGTTCATTGCCTCTAATCCCTACGTGACTTGGGACCCAGTGGAAATCCAGCTGAGTTTTTTGTCTTATGATGGCGTTTGAGAGTGAGAGGATTTCCTGAAGGAGGTCGGGTCGGGATCGAGACCGAGAGGAGCGAATGGCCTTAAGGACAGCTTGCGAGTCCACACAGACCACAACTCTGAGCGGAGTGCGGGGATAAGAAATAAGAAACTGAAGTGCGAAGATGATAGCGGTCATTTCAGCCGAAAAGACGCAGAAGCCTAGTCCAATATAGAAGCTTTTGCATGTATTGAGGGAGGGTATGGAGAAGCCGGCCCCGGCCCGTCCATCCTCCAGCACGGAACCATCAGTATAGATTTGGAGATGATGTTGGTATTTAATTAACGACTCCCGGACCTGAGCCGCAAGCAAGTGGGGGTTGGAGGTCTTGTTGGTGCTATGGTCCTCAATGCTGACTTTGGCGGCCTCAAGAAGCCAAGGTGGCTGTAGAGGGACTGGTTTTGGAGCGACTTCCCCAAAAAATCAGGCATGGGAATTAGAAAAGTGAAAAAAGTCTGAAATTTCCAGCGTGGTCCTTCATTTCAGCGACCAAAGTTTAAAATCAAACGACAGGGGGGGGGGGGGGGGGGGAGGGGGGGGAGGGGGGGGGTCCTTCATTTCAGCGGCCAAAAAATCAAACGACTGGGGAGGGTGAGGGGGCGGGGGGTTGCTTACTGGATCATGATCAGGTGCACACTAAACAGCACTCTGTATTGAACGATATCCTTTCTCACCGCCATTTTCAATTTTCAACAACGCGTGATGCCGCCATTTTCCCCACACGTACAGTGCGCGAGACGGTAAGCGAGGCATGAAAACGGTGCGTTCAGTGTTGTATGGCCCGCTTGCATGGTAAAGTAACGACTGCGTTAAAGCCACAATAGGCGACGCGTAACTCTAGCGGGCGGCATATCACTTGAACCAATGCGGCCTCGCAGTGTATAATGACCGGTGCTCAGTTACTTTTTGCATCCCAATTTTTTTTTTCGGCGGACAATTTTTTTTTGTCCGGCGGCTGAGCAAATCATTTCGTTGGAAATTTGCCTTTAGGCGGACAATTCCCATGCCTGAAGAATGTATCTGGGGAATCACATTTGGCAAATAAACAATGCTGACATTATATACGGTCCTTATGCACGCTCAGAGTAAAAGGTTTGCAGCCACCTGTGCCTGCATAAAGACAGGCCTGCTAAGTACGAGTGTCAGGCACGCCCGAAAATGGCCAGTATATACGTAAACATTCCTGCCTAACGACTGCAGCTAGGTTTCCTCCTAGGCTGCGTTTCTGAAATGGGTCATGTTGATATTGCCAGACAGCCGCAGAAAGAGTTAATGCTGTCAAGGGGTGAGGAAAAACGGACTCCTCTACAGACAGAAAAGCTCTAAATAGTTATAAGGCCTTTATAACTGCACGGTGAAATTGCCATTACCGGACACGAAAAAGAACCGTATAATCAAACAAGACTCTTTAGCAGGAGATAAAAACAAGCACAGAACTGCTGCATGAGTGTAAGAAGATCGTAAAACATGTACGGAGAATAGCGGTCCACAACTTAAAACTGTTCAATCTAGCAGGATCCGATATAATACGAGTCCAAGAAGACTGACCAGTGACAGATTACATTTTCACATGCCTTTAACTGATCAGTCCACTTAAGGTTGTATACTATACCTACATTTTTTAATAGAAAACTGCCCTTTATAGGGTTTTTTGAGAGCCTTGTTCAGTCTGAAGGCTATTGCCACCCTGACAGACCCATGGTCCCGGGCATATTTGTAAGTTACAGCCGTTTTTCTGAGGTACCCCACGAGAAAAAACACGCAAAATAGCCGATTTCAGAACACAATAAAAATTTATCGAATAGTGTGTTAAAATGATAAAGAAACATTTCGGTCACTTCATAAAGTATGTTAGTATTTTCTCGTAAAAAAAGTGTGTTCTGATAATTGGAATTCTAAGTGAAATCTAAAAAAATGTATGTTGTAAATTCGCAAATTGCCCGGATGTTATCAATAACATTACAAGTGTTTGCAATGTTGGGCAATTGCTCAGGCCCTTTTTATTCGATAAAGTCGTACTTTATGTTATAACTATCACATTGATTATGAAGAAAATATGGGGTCCCGCACAAAATTGGGCACTTTGGGTCATTTTCGAGTGCGTATTCAATAAGGGATACAAGCGATGTCTGACTTCCGGCAGATCATATCTCCGCCGTAGCCGGTAAGGGAAAACGACTATGCCAAACTTACAAGGGAAAACCTAAGCCCAAACTGTTGCAAACTACGCCCAAACTGCTAGTCCTCGATTACTATTTGCGACAGTAAACTGGAACAAACAACAACGGCAGATACGGGATGAAAACGTTCATATTGCATTAATTTTATATAACAGATTCATGTGTGACACACAAATGTTAGAAATAAAATCCATATTTATCTATAAGTAATTAAATGCACGAGCTGTTTCTTAGTAATTTAGTTAGTGCAGTGGTAAGGTACTTTTCTTTGCCACGCAGTGACCAGGGTTCGAGTCCCGTAGATGGCGACATTTTTTTTCCCTGCTCACATTTGAAACCCATACAGTTTCTACTTCGCTAAGCAAAAAAAAAAAAAAAAATTAACACGTGTTATTTTTTTAATTTTTATTTTTTAAATATGCGATTATCATCACTGTGGTAATGTGAATGTTAAACCATAAACCAAACAACCGGATTCAGTTTTGGATAAAAATGCACACTGGTTACCTCGGTACATTTGTTCATTCATTTTTTTCAGCCAGGCATTGTGTGAGCATGTTTACATTCATTCAATCATTCACAGCTTCACTGATGAAAAAGCACACCAAAGAGTGTTGTCACAGACAGTTTTTTTTAATAATTTTTACTGGCATCATCTACAAACATTAATTGATGTGAATTTGTTTTAATATACCTGCTGCAAGAAATGCTACATGCTCCTTTGGTGTCTCCGTGAAAGCAGGTCGATGAACATCTCTGGTTGAAAGATGTTTGTAAACAGATTGGTAGTGGATGTACCTATCTCTCTAGCTGAATCTCAGTTTCCCAGCAGTTTTTGGTTACAAATTATAAGGAAACAAAAACACACTACCACCGAGCCACCCAGCTCCCCCTCAAAATACAGCTTTACTGCAGAACATATTTCAACTACATGTAACATTATTCACATTTACATTGACAAAGTGCTGACTGTATACAAGCTATTTGGGAGAAAAGTGGAGCTGATGTCATTTTTAGTTGTGTGCATGCCAACGGAGACCGACACCGGCAACCACTTGCTCATGAGGTATTTATTTGGGAGCCAACTGCACAGTATATAAAAGAAGGAGGATAGGAGAGAAGAAATGACAGACTTATCATTTAGAGCCTTCCACTACATATATTATTTTGCTCATATATATATAGAGAGAGAGGGAGGGGGAGAGAGAGAGAGACCATGTACCATCACTGTAGTCCTGATATAATTCAACATTGCACATCCCACAACATAATAACAGTGAAATGCAGTACCAAACTACATTACACAGATACTGTGCACAATGTTGGCATGAAAATCAAACAATACTGTTACCAGTACCACACTGTGTCCAATTGCAGCACAACAAAGTGAAATGCAGTCTCAAGCCCCATAACTTGCACTGCACAATGCTGATGTCAACACAAAATACCATAACAACTGAATAACAAGGGTACAATGCACTGTGTCACCTAGTCTGCATAATATAGGCATCCACACCAAACAATACTGTACTGCTCTTGATACAAAATCGACCATATAACACTGCAAAATACATGAGAGCTACGCTGGCAAAGTGTCTACAGCAGAGTCTGCACCATGCTGGCCCGTAATCCAAGCAATACCATTGCTGCTCTCCAAAAACTCAACATGGTGCAGGCTATCATGTCACAACTGATTGCTGCATAGCACCCTGTACACAATGTTGGCATCAGTTTACTTTATTTAATTTTGGACCCGCTGGGGCATGAAAAATATCACAAAAGAACTTACATGAATGTGCTCAGAAATGAAATATTATCCTTATTACTACACTGTACGCATGTTCCTTAGCACAAATCACAAATGGACACGGATCATAGTCAGATCATTCTGTTTGCAGGCGTGTGTCATGTACAGTACATCTGTAAAACTTGTGAAATGAACCATGTGGTTAGCAATTCTGATACGTTAAGTAAAGCCACACAGCTGAAAGTCAAAGATTGACAGTGGAAGAAAAAAACAAAACAAACACAAAGTACAGTACATATCATATGCCTATGATCAGTTATCACCCAACCACTTAAATCTGCTGTGACAGCTGGAGGGTAATGCAAAAACTGCATGGTCAACTCACTCTTGAGAAGTATTGCGTTTTTCATTGAGCAAGTCCACATTTGCACAACATTTTAAGCTGAGGGTTTAATGACATAAATATACATCCCCACGTTTCTATATTTCCGCACATCCCCTCTTCAGAAAGGACCCGTGGGTTTTATACTCTGAGGCCACTGACCATTTTCAGAATGAGCCCTGTATATCATTTTGAATCATGCAAAGCGGAGCAGTGATAAGTTTTCTCCTTGTCTCACACCGATGCTGCACAAAATCTATCTGTACCACTGTTTCCTACCCCATAAGTGTCAGCTGTGGAGTACATATTTTGAATGACTGATGTATGCCAGCATTTAGGAACTTGTCACAATAAAGACCTGTTCATATGATGAAATGTCTTCGAAAAATGAACACATTGTCAGTAAAGGGGTTTTCTTTGGATAATCAAAAACTAATACATATTAAGCTGCATTTCCAAATCGCGACATGACAGGAGAGTGACAAAAAAAAAGTAACTTTTCTGAGGGGGTCATCAAATAAATATGCATAGGAAGGTCTTACCATCAGGTATCTCTTTACCAAGTTTAGGGTTACAGTTAGGAATACTTGAGAAAAAAAATCTTTGGGCAATATATGGCTATCTTGTACCTATTTCCCGATTTCTTGTGACCCTTGACCTTTCTGACCTTTCATGCATACGAAATTAGTATGCATGAAAAGTTCTTACCACCTTGTACCAAGTCTGGGTTTGAAGTTGTGTATACTTGAGAAAACATCTTTTTGGTCAAAATACAGATATTTGTCACTGCACTACAAATTACAACATGGGTGTCAAATCGCTTTGTCACGTTGTTATATGAAAACACACAAAGCACACCCCCATCACTGTACAATAGCCCCTGAACTGCTCGACTGCACGTTACAATTTTGTCGCCCCGCTGCTTCTACGTCGGGCTTATGGAAACACTCCCTCTTTATTTCTATTTTCTCGAGTTTTGTCATTGTCACTTTGTTGTCACTGCCCCACTGCTGTTGTGTCTGCAGTTGAATAGCCAGGCCTAAAGCCTGCTTGCCCTGCTCCTAATATATGGCTATGCATCAGCTCAGGCAGTAAGGCACAGGCTTTTGCTGCATTGCGAATGATGTGACTGTCCAAAACCTTGACATAGTGGCCAGCCTGGTGGATGGACATCAAAATAACAGGACGTCTACCCTCCTACACAGGACAATCAGTTCACTGCCTTTGCCTTCTCGTCGGTTGGCCATCGCGGAGAGATGTACCCGCTGAACTCTTATTCCCTCATCTTTCGCAACCTGCAAAAGATAATTTTGTATCAAAAAAAGTTCTGACATGCACATATTGCGTGCATATATGTTTGCAAGTATTTATACAAAGTACATACATGCATAATATGACAGTAGTCAGAACATGAACAAGAAAGGCAATGTCCTTATGGTTCACGTGTATGACCAATCCACATAATATGTCTGTCCTTTTTGACCTTGGCTTGACTCCTCCAACAGGTCTCTGAAAATGTCTAAACATAAGTATAGGGCTGGATTTTGTCAGTGAAACCTGAGTATTTTTCCAAATCCCTTCATTTTTCACACATTTGTCAACCCTCTGTGACCCTTGACCTTTGTGAGGGGCTGATTACATTAGTAGCACAGAAAAGTGTTATCATCATGCCAAATTTTATTGAAAAGTTTGCAAAAACATTGATAAAAACTACAACTCTACCCGAAACTAACTTTTGTCACCCTTATCATGTGGTATCTCCATAGCAAGTTTGAGTTTGAAGTTGAAAATACTACTTGAGATGACCTTTGAAAGGTCACAGAAATTGGTATGTTTAGAATTATTTTACCACAAAGTACCCTTGTGCCAAGTTTGAAGTCTGAGGCTTGCATAGTCTTCGAGGAAATGCCAATGTTAAAGTTGCCCACAGGTAACAGACAGTTGACGGACGACCCATTACAAACACTTACTTTTGCTATCACACTTGCGCCAAAAATTAGACGCCATTGAGCTTGAAATGACCACAAAGGGTGTATACATATATCTAGAATCAGCATCAATATTCAAAGTGTAACTTGCAGAAATTGTCTCAAACAGGACACAACGCATTGCTGTTTAGCAACAGCACACACTGGACCAAATGGGTAGTATTCAGATTTTTCTAGTCCTTTTGTATGCACTAAGTGCTTATTAAAGAAAACGACAGTATTTAGAGACTTGCCCAACCCTCTAGTTTTCAAATCAAATGCAATATGGTGCCACTTGTTGACAGCAAGTGATTTTAGCATTCGGTGTTGTTGAGAATGCTGGTACTACTACTACACCATCTTCAACATAAAAGAAAGCATTACAGTGTGATGTGTTTATCCCAACCAGTTGTGTTTTGTTATGAACCTGATTCTATTCACAAATCAATCGGTATGCTTTACCTCGAGTCCAGGACAATAAGTGGTGCCTTCTCTCACTTTAGTTGATCCGCTGGAACTGGAATTGCCTGCTTTTAGCTGTGGCCTTCTCCTTTGAGCAAACATGACCTGACTAGCTCTTGCCTCTTCTTGGTGTAGGCATCATACTTCTGTGCTTGTTTGCAAGTATACCCTCTGGGCGTGACTCTGCAGTGAGACGTCAACAGCAGCACTGACCTGAAATGAAATACATGTTTATTATCGTGTTATTCGGCAGCATGGCAATTTCACTTCTGATCTTATTTCAGGGTGGGTCGGTTCCAAACTCCACAAACAGGGACTTTGTTATACAGTCTATAACTCAACGGACAGAGAAAAAAAAGGTCCCTGAATTCCGGCAAGTATGAGTGCGAGTCAGTTATCATCAAGCTGTCGTGAGAGATATCTGGCACATATCAAACCAGCCGGGACCATATTTCCTCCCCTCCTTTTTTGCTCCTGTGACTCCCTGACCAAAAGCTTTTCGAGTTTTTCAGTTCACGGATAGTACGACTGTGTCTTCACTTGGCCGTGTATACACTATTTAGTTATAACCATTTTACACATTATTATCACTAGGCTGTTGTTTTCTCTCTCTCTTAATAAAGTTTCATTTCATCTCTCTTTTTCTCTCTGAGAATGTTGTAGTTTAGCAAGGACAAACACGAAAAGAGGCCTGTGCGCCTATTGTTTCCCAAAAAATGCGGGACCCGTACATACACTAAAAAATTCTAAAGTTCATTTAGAACGTTGTAATATAAACAATTCCGCGATAACGCGGATGCTAAGGAGCTCGTGGGGCCATGTGTTTTTGGAGCTGTAGCGACTACCTCAGTTCAGAGTAATCTCCGAGCGGTTCAGGATATAACTGTATAGCATTATAAACAATTCGGGGCCGGTGGGGGGGGGGGGGGGTCTCCCCCCCCCCCCAATTCGTCCCTACATTTAGTTTACACATTACTACCTTCAAACTAATGTGAAATAAACTGTGAACACCACAAACAAGAATGGTGAAGCCTGGATCGCTCGTGTGCATTTAAAACTGATCATTTTCTTAATCTGAACTGTGTGACCTTTCCAAAAGGTGACTGAAATTTAAGTGCCATGCGTCTAAGCATAAGTAAAGGGCTGGCTTATGTACAGTTGTGAATAGTATTGGAGAAAAAATATCTTTTGTCAAAATATGTCTTTATTTTTTTTTTTTTACCTATTTCTTGATTTCTCATGACCCTTGGCCTGAACTCAAACTGGTAGGCTAAGAGTAAGAAAGGTCTTGCCACAAAGTATCCTTCGGCTACGTTTGAAGACTGTGGTTTGAATAGTCTCCGAGAAAATGCCAACATTAAAGTTTACCATGGACGACCAATGGCCCAGAACATAGCCTTACACTTGCTTCGCACATGAGCCAATGAAAGAAGGCATTACAATATGATGTGTTCATTCACACCATAGTCGTGTTGTGTTCTGCACCTGATTCTCATCACAGATCTACTGGTATGATTTACCTCGAGTCCAGGAGAATAAGTGTCACCTTTCCTCACTTCACTTGCGCTGTGAGTGTGACCTTGGTCAGTTGGTGTAGACGTCATACTTCTGCGCTTGTTTGCAAGTATGTACTCTGGGTGAAAGTACTGAGACTCCACAGCGAGAGGTCAACAGCAGTATTAGCCTGAAATGAAATACATGATTATTACTGTGTTGTTCGGCAGCATGACAATTTCACTTTGCGTGAACGAAATGCAGGGGCAGATTATTACTTTCAAAATAAATGCGACAAAAACTGTGTAAACCGCAAAGAACAAACAACAATGGCAAAGTCACGTCTGTACGCCTCATGCGCATAACTGATTCACAACCTGTGTGAACTTTCCAAAAGGTAG
The DNA here is from genome assembly GCA_036245525.1 of Semisulcospira habei. Taxonomy (NCBI): domain Eukaryota; kingdom Metazoa; phylum Mollusca; class Gastropoda; family Semisulcospiridae; genus Semisulcospira; species Semisulcospira habei. The sequence continues at coordinate 306,079 of BTPG01000004.1, read as the reverse complement.
CTGAAATAAGTGTCACGAGTCTCAACATAAAGGCTTGCTTTTGTACTAGTCAAATTTGTATTTTTCACACATTCTACGGTCATCCAAAATGGTAGTCAACAAATATTAGGGTTTCAGTCAAAGTAGCGTTTTACTAGGTAACCCTTTTAATCCTGATACACCCACTGCTTGAAATAAATGTGACTATGATAGTTCAAGGGTGGTCTTGTCTTGTCTTGCCGTATACGCCCACAATCAATCGTGTTGATCATTATGGCACTTGAACGGAAGGTTTTGTATGCATGTCAAGTACGAATGCGGAGCTAATAATAAATCATGTCGCTACATGAATCACTGGCGTCTCATCCGCCAAGCTATTCTGGCACCATCCTTGAACTAAAAAAATGCTGGACCTATCTCCTAATCTGTAATATAGCCTTCATAAGACAGAGAATGGATGAGAAAACTAAGTTACTAAGTACTGAAAGCAGTTACTGAGTTAGTAATGCAAAATTCTTCCTTAGCAGGACTTTTTACTACACACAGTATGTTTTCCTAAATAATAAGCACTGGCACTGGTTTAATATCACTACAATGTGGACTACATTCCTTCCACCGTATTAGTAAAGGCTCTCTGAGAATGTATGGAAATGTTCTACTTCTAGGTGGTGACTGACATACATGGAATGCATGCCCCTGTCAACCCACAATAAAATGTAGTCTTCTTCATTGCAGGTAGGCTGTAACTGAATTTCCATGCATAAAAGGACAGTTAGCTATTGGGGTTTTACGCCGTGCAGGTGACATCTCACGGCGGTGCATAAAACTTTTTTCTACTTTAGTTTACCTTGTCTGAAGATTTTGTTGTTTTCCTGGCTGCCACGTATACGGCCCGTTCATTTTTTTTTCTTCTTCTGAGAAATGGTTATGCGTTACTACTGACGCTCGATGACTTGTCGCAACTTATGCAAAAGTATCTTATTTCTGAGGAAACACAACATTTTATGCATAGAAACAGTCAGCTTACACACCTATTTCAGACAGTATATATCTTTTGTCAATTATCGATAAATTGAGCTTGTTTGCAATACGACTTGCCGTACGGCGTTTTTTTTCGGTGACCTCTCAGGTCACGGCAGATGCAAAATAGCGGTATCTAAATGCGCAGAAAAGATGCGCGAAACAGATGTGTCCTACAACCTTAAGCTGTGCACTCTATACAGAGAAAACCAACCAAACATGAAGTCAGCAATACTGACAACAATAATGGCATTATCAAAATACAGGAACATCTCGTTACACGTGAAGAGAAAGTAACTATGCAGAAATGAAAGAGAACTCACCCACTGATGTCGTTGTGGCATGTTTGATAAGTGTCTTACCATTCACAGTTCTCATATGTCATATTTTCAGTTCAAAAATTTAGCGCAGGCTTTGATTTCAGTCTTCGCATCATGTCAACATTTGAAGAAGAGGGAAAAAGAAAAGAAATTCCCACATCCAAGGATTGAGTTTTCTAAACTCATATTCAGAGGTGCCAACCCCTGATTTTACGTGTCAGTATTAAATGAGCATTTTGTCAGTATTTTTCAAAAACTGTCAGTATTTTTGCATGACACGGTTTCAGTCATGGTATCTACAATAAAAAAAATTACACTATTCATTAATAATGATGCATTAATTATAGAACTACGGAATAATTATCATAAGTACTTTGAAAATAAAAAAGTTAACTTACATTATTGTTTGAGAGCTTTTGATGTTGCTGATTTGCATGCCTTGACAACATCCAACAGGAGATCAACATTGTAACATTCAGACTGCATGCTTGATTTGATAGTAACTACAGCATCCAATGTCTTGGTGGACATGGTTCCACGAAAGTCTGTCTTTATTTTTCTCACAGATGAGAACACCCTTTCGCAAGCAGCATTTGACACTGGAATTAGCAGAATTCCAAGCATCACCTTTGCCAGAAATTTGAACCTTGGTGAACCAGTATGGTCAGTAATGGCTGCTATCTCAACCCACTGGTCTTCTGCCTTGCTCTTTTCATTGACTGCAGCAGGAAGGGGCTTGCATGTGAGATAGTCATTGAACTCCATTTCCAAGTCATCAATGCTACAGTCAACTGGAAGGAGACAGGGAAAGCGTTTGACAAAGTACATGACAGAATCCCACTTTGCATTTTCCTGTAGAGAGATGTCAGCAACTTGAGCACAAGTCCACAACTTCACTTTTTGCTCCATACGTTCCAGCTTGGGACCAGTCTTACTCTTGTCACTGGGCTTGCCTTTGGAAACAGTGCTCATGTTGTCCACAATCAGAGTTGGAAGATTTAACGATTTAACAAATTAAATTTTTGGTTAAAGCAAATTTAACGCGTTGATTGTTTTTAAAAAGTTAAATTTAACGAATTAAAAAATAAAAGTAACGATTATCGATTTCTTTCGTTAAAAATTTCGTTACTTCAGTACGTTTTTCCGCGATGAACAACAGGTGTCTATGCACAAAGCCACGCCCAGTTGCAGCCGGTTTGAGGCAGTTTGGAGGATCTATGCGTCTGGGTGAAAAACTGAACGGATCCCCTTTGCTTGAGAAAATCATGAACGTCGATTATCCCAGGAAGAGTCATAGATCCTCATGAGCCCCCTGAGGTTGCGGGGGCTCATGAGGATCTATGCCTCTTTCAGTTGGGTGGTTTTCGTTTCAGGAGTGAGAAGGCAGATGGCACTCGTACAGCAAAGATTGGACCGTTGAAAAACTTAACGTAGCCCCTTTGCTTGAGAAAATCACCAGCATAGATTATCCCAGCAAGAGGCATAGATCCTCACAAGCCCCCGTAGTTGCGGGGGCTCATGAGGATCTATGCCTCTTTCAGTTTGGTGGTTTTCGTTTCAGGAGTACAAAGTCAGATGGTACAACGATTGGACAGGTGAAAAACTTAAGAGATCCAATTTGCTTGAGCGAAACATGAGCGCAGATTATCCCAGCAAGAGGCATAGATCCTCATGAGCCCCCAGCAGTTGCGGGGGCTCATGGGGATCTATGCCTCTTGCAGTTGGGTGTTTTTCGTTTCAGGAGTGAGAAGGCAGATGGTACTGCAACGATGGACAGCACAGGTGTATACATTTTTAACTGTAGTAGGCATAGATCGTCATTAACCCACCAACCCCCTGCCCCCCTCACCCAAGACTGCTGGGGTTCTTGAGGATCTATGGCTCTTGCAGATGAGTGGATTTGTCAGCATCGCGAAATAAGGTCAAAAAAGCCTGAATTGTTCCATTTTTAGCCGCATGACTTTTTCTTGCGCTGTGCAGTTTTCCCGAGGGTTTTTTTTGTGTTTTTTTTTCTTTCCCCTTCTCATAACTACTGCATGTATCTGGCCAGATAGTGTTTTAGATAGTGGGTAGAGGAGGAAATCTGGTGGCGTGTCACTTTTTAACTGCATGCCACTTTTTTTTTCTGAGCTGAGCAATAAATGATCATTTTTGTATATAACGCAAATTTCATTAAAAAGAAAAATTAAAGAAAATTTATTTCTTTAATTTTCAAAAAAAGTAAAGAAAATTTATTTCTTTAACCTTTTACCAGAATTAAAGAAAATGTATTTCATTAAAAAAAAAAGTAATGACTATCAACCCTGTCCACAATGTACTGGCAGGCTGTCAAGTAAAACAGTGCAACATTTTTGAAGAACTCCTCTTTCTCTTTGTCATTCACTCCAGCAGATAGATGATCACGAGCTTGAGAACCAATGCAAATGGATGTACTGTCTTTTTTGATGTACTTTTGCTCAAAGTGGATCTCCATAGAATGGCCATGCATGGCAGAGGGCTTGAGAAAACAGGTCTCCAGTCTTTTAAGAAGCCTTTCAATGTCCCGCTTCACAAAGTGAATCCTGCTGTTTTCTGACTGCAGTCGCTTGTTGGTTTCATCAAAGAACTCCACTACATAGGCAAAGAATAGGACATACATCTTGGGTGTTCTGCGACAAAAGAACTCTTTCAACTGTTGTAAGACAGCCACCTGATAGGGACATGCTCCAGCAACTTGTGTTTGGGTGTACCACACTTCTCATGCATGGCTTCAAACCGCTTGATTCTGTTTGCTGACTTGTCAAAGTACCAATGAAGTTGTCTTAAAGTGTCATCCATATCAAACTTCTGAGATTTCTTGACAGCAGTTTTAAAAGCAATATGGAGCAAGTGGCAGACACATCCACTCAGATGAACATTAGAGTTCCTTTTCCTTACATAAGAAATTACTCCAGAATGATGTCCAGTCATCACATTGGCGTTATCACTCACGACAGCAAGACAGTTATCCCATTTTATGTCTTTTTTTCAATTCCTCATCCACAAGTAGGAAAATGTTTTCTCCTGTAGCAGGCACATCACACGATGGCATACTGAGCATCTGAGTTGTTGGTTCACCTTTTTCTCCCATTACAGTCACAACAATTGGAAAATATTTTTCACTTCCTTCTTGCGACCCATCGGTTCCCAGTACAAAAGGGCCAGATTGCATTTTAGCACAAAGGTCACTTTTACTGCTTTCTGCTAAGCAATGGATAACATTTCTAACTTTCGTTCTCCCACATGCATATTTCGCAGCTATCTTCGAGTCCGGGAACATTGCTTGAAAAAGTTTGCCGCTATGATCTGCTGCACTTAGCGGAAGATTGTGTTCTATTAAAAAATGCGCAAAGCGCAATTCTGCTCGTGAAACAGCGATATCTTCACACGATGGCTTTGCTTTATCATCACTGAAAAAGTTCGTAATAGTCGAAGAACTTTCTCTAGCAGCAGCTTTTGCTTTGTGAGCTTTTGAACTGCAATGTCTCTTGATATCGTCGTATCCTCCATGGCTGATTTTAAAATCGAAGTTGCAAGTGTTGCAACGAGCATAAACATCCTAAATGCTGGACCTCGCAATACATGGCAAATCCTTTGAGTAACTTGCGATAAAAGTTTGTTCTCTTTTCTTCTTTTTACTCTCACCAGGATTCTGTGAAATTGTTCTTTTTCTTGGTCTCCCACGTGTTTTTTCACACTTTTCCGCCATCATGTAGTTTGAAAAGAATCCCAAGATGCAATCTTTTAATCTCGCGATGGGGTCGGCTCTCGCCTCTCAACACTGCGTCTGGAGCGTGCTCTAGTCTTCACAATCAGAGCGTGTGGTCGTGGCACATCATCAATGACCTGGGATTGTGACATTGAACGTGCAGCAGTCCTGTGGAGCTCGCGGTCTCTGGATGCACCCGGCTCGTGTCGGTATACTCTGTGTAGGTGAGCTGGCGCCAACCCGTGTAGGCAGCTTGTCTGGCCGTGGAAGCTCATCACTGACCTGCGATGGGGAAGCCGAGTGTTTGTAGTCTCTAGGGGCGGGATCCCGTCACGTATGTGCCTCGTGCCTCTCTTCCCAAAGCACCGAGCGTGCCACCTTCCTTTTGATTCTGCGTTCTGCCGTCTAGTCCGGGGCCAAGACTCCCAAAAGTGCATGTGCCGGTGTCTGCCCGGTAGTAGTTGGACTGGCCCGAGTCATCACGGTCATGAGAAATTTAATGGACCCATCCATGGTAATCTGAGTGGTAGTAGTTGTACTGGTCCGAGTCATCACGGTCATGAGAAATTTAATGAACCCATCCGTGGTATTCTGAGCGGGAGCCGATGGCCGCTCTCGGGTAGGTGTCGGGCGTTCCCGGCGGTAGAATCCCCACAGCTGGGACCATCTCTCTTCCAGCCAGGGGGCGCATAGAGCACAGGGATGCGTGGACTCACAGCCAGAAAAGGGCAGGCAGACTGCATGCTCGTCACAGGGCCACTGAAATTCGCCACAGCGCGTGCAGGTCTCTCTTGGCTTGACTTCGCGAACGAAGATTTTATAGGAGTTGCCCACGACGTCTGCAGGCTTGTTCGTGGCTGCGGAGGCCAATCCGAGACAGGCAGGTTCGACCGCAGTGGCTGCAGGGGAAGGTATGGCCAGGGTTCTGAGCTGCGGCATCTCTGTTTTTTCTCCTGAGCCGCTTGTCCTTAAGGCTAGCTCTGTGAGAGTCCTCAAAGGAGACAGCTGCCTTGTAAATGGTGGAGTGCCAGGTGTCACGGTCCGCAGCAAGCGAAGGCCACTGGTGGTGGTCGATTTGGCAGGCACTAAGTGACTTCTTGAGACAGTCCTTTGTATCTCTTCTTTGGTGCCCCTCTGTCACGGTGTCCAGTAGCAAGCTCGCCGAACAGGGTGATCTTTGGTAGGCGATGATCCTCCATCCTGGAGACATGCCCCGCCCAGCGGAGCTGTGTCCGCAACAGCAAGGCCTCGATGCTCACAGTTTCAGCCTGTTCAAGGACCTCGACGTTGGTGACATAGTCACTCCAGTGAATGCCCAGGATGGTACGCAGGCAGCGCTGGTGGAAGCGTTCGAGGAGTCGTAGTTGGCTGCGGTAGAGGGCCCAGGACTCGGAACCATACAGCAGGGTGGTGAGGACCACAGCTCTGTACATGCTGATCTTGGTGCCCGTTTTCAGCTGTTGATTGTGCCACACCCGCTTGAAAAGTCGCCCGAAAGCGCTGTTCGCTTTTGCCAGCCTGCTGTCAAGCTCCTTGTCCAGCTTGGCGTCCGATGTGATAATGCAGCCAAGGTAAGTAAACTGGTGCACTGACTTTAGTTCAGACTCGCCAATGGTGATGTGAGGAGGGCGATACACTGTCTTGGGTGCCGGCTGATGGAGGACCTCTGTCTTTTTCAGACTGACCTCGAGTCCAAAGAGCTGGGCAGCATCTGTGAAGCAAGACGTGATGCGCTACACCATCACGGTGACAGCTGCATCTTGCTTGAGTTCAGAACTTTCACAGTGCACTTTGTAGCCTCTTTGGACAAGGGAAACAAATACGTGTAGGATGTACATTGATCTTTTTACAGTAGAAAATCATATAATTATGTGTTTGCTTGTGCATATTTTGTTGGACTATCATTCCTGCAAACACGAGTTTTGGGTGACATTTATGCGGGACGTGGTACTGCCGAAATCCTAACACTTTCTCGCTACGAACGGACCTGTGCACAATGTTCATTATCGTTATCAAGCACATCTGTGTTTCTTTGAGCTGGCAAATTCATTTCACGTATGCATGCGTTTTGTCAGTAGTGATCAGAGCGTCTCGCAATGAACGTACAGATAGTTTCTGATTAGGCCAAAATATTCAGATGTTACAACAGACGAAAGACGTGAGATTCCTGAATCTAAGTGGTTCAGATCTACAGTGCTCTATTGAGCGCTGAATGCAGAATTTCGGGTTTCAATGAATGCGTGCAGGTACGAACCTGGTAACTGCAACACAGAGGCAACAATGAAGAATGAACGAGCGTGGCCCCACAGGCCGCGCACCAATAATTACGCACGCGTGGGTGAGAACGAACTCAATCAAGTGCACTGAGCGTGCCACCGCCTGGTGCTCCTCCCTTCCCTGAGCACCGATCGAGGGCAGTAACCGAGGTTTTACCTGGCCATAACGGTGCGAGAAGCAAACCCACGCCGGTCAAAGCAACGTCCTAAGGCACCAAGGGACTTTCAGTCACCACCCCGGGTCGAGGCCGTCCACAGGCACGCTAAGTCCAGGTCACGCAGCACAGCCCAAAGTGCGAAACAGCTCACGGCACAACCCAAGTGAGCTCCACCCTCCAAGCTAGCACAACCGGCACAGCCAAGTCCCAACACAGTCCAAGAACAGTTCAAGTCAAGTCACAAGACGACCGGTCACATCCACACCGTAAGATCCGAAGAGCGATGTACAAACACAATAATCTACAGGCTAGCTAAGAAACTAACTGGCGAGTATCCGGTGGATGGGACAGAAGGGAGGCTACTCAGGCTCCTGCCTAGGCTATGGCGCCCCTCGCCTGCCAACACTCCCATAATTATAGTTACGTACACAACCAAATTTTGGCTAAAATTAGGCTAGGTATCATTTCCTTACAGTAATGCCATCGGTAATGTGTTTTGAGGAAACAAAAACAGTTTCTGTCAAAATATGACTATTTTGGAGCTATTTCTGGAGCCCCCATGACCTTGGACTGTTTCTGTTCTCTTGTGATACAATTGTGTTACTACAACAAGCTTCCCTCATTCAACCAGCAGTATTACTACAACAAGCCTCCCTCATTCAACCAGCAGTATTACTACAACAAGCCTCCCTCATTCAACCAGCAGTATTGGTCAAATCTAACATGTGACACAGGCAATTACCTTGAAGATAAGCTGATAGTCGTCCGTTCCGGAGGCAAGAAAGTGAAGAGCACTATGCAACGCCCCAAAGACAACGATCACGTCATGACCCTCCACTGAAAAGGACAGGACCCAAGAAGTTTTAGGGTCAGTTTTTCTTACCTCTTTGAGCATGTCTTCAGCTGACTTCAGCTAAAACCACTGAAGCTACAGCAACTGTTGTTATAGCAATATATGGGGACAGCGACTGTTGCTATAGTAATTTCATGTGGGGACAGCGACTGTTGCTATGGCAATGTCATGTGGGGACAGAGACTGTTGCTATGGCAATGTCATGTGGGGACAGAGACTGTTGCTATGGCAATGTCATGTGGGGACAGAGACTGTTGCTATGGCAATGTCATGTGGGGACAGAGACTGTTGCTATAGTTAATTCATGTGGGGACAGCGACTGTTGCTATGGCAATGTCATGTGGGGACAGCGACTGTTGCTACAGTAATGTCGTGGGGACAGCGACTGTTGCTATGGCAATGTCATGTGGGGCAGCGACTGTTGCTATGGCAATGTCATGCGGGGACAGCAACGGTTGCCACTGCTATGTCACGTGGGGACAGAGATGGTTGCCATAGCAATGTCACGTGGGGACAGGGATGGCTGCCATAGCAATAACACATGGGGACAGCAACTGTTATTATAGCAATGCCACATAGGGACAGCAACTGTTATTATAGCAATGTCACATGGGGACAGCAACTGTCATAGCAATGTAATATAGGGATCATCTTCAGCTGTGGTTAAACTCCCACCATAACAACTTCCATTGTCTAGAAGAAAGATAAAATCCGCTGAAGCTGGAGTGTGGTTGTTGTAGTGTCAGGGCTCAATGGGTTAAACTGTCAGCCTTTTAGAAGCTGAAGTAAAAGGGTTCGGACATGTTCATTACACTCACAGAAGTCAGCGGCAGCCTTGACATCTTTTGTCTTCAACAGATACACAAAGTAGGCAAAGTTCACCTCCTTTTCTGTATAGCCACGTGTCTGCAACAAATGAAAGACAACCCATCTACAGGAATCATCATGACAAAACCGCTACCACCACACAAACGGTTGTGTTTCACCCGCAATGAAAATGACACAAGATCTCAGACTGACTACTAACACATGCTTCATTCCAGACTAGTAACTGATGTCTGTGGAAAGAAGGGGACAGTTAGTCTCTAAACTCGAGTTTGCACTGCCGTGAACCTAAAGGGAGCATGAGCATCGCGCTATTCTACGGCTATTCTACGCCGCGTGCCGGGACGGTCGTCGAATCGCACGTGTTGACAGCCATGGGTGTTTTGTTTTGGGCTCGGTGGTCGCGATTTCATCCCAGCTGCGTAAACATAGCAGCATAGAGGCAACACTAGCCACCAAGATAATACAGTACATGTAGCTTCTCACAAGCCCCCGCACTCTGCGTGGAACTCATGAAGATCTATGCCTCTTGGGGAGTTTTGTCTTTGGTTATGGGCGAACATTGCTAGGCAGTGAATGCCATCCGTCTGATGTAAAAATGTATTTTTCTTTAAAATAAATTTTTTCGAAAAATACTTACCGATGGTATTACTGAGAGGAAGACATACTTAACTGACAATTTTAGTCTCCAAAATTTGTTGTGTGTTGCCACACAACCAGGGACATATCTCTAGCAAGCAGTTACCCAATCCCCCCCGAGTGTCCTCCTTATCCTCGGAATGACTTCCTTTCCAAATCTCGCGAGAGGCCGTTATTTCCAGTTCTATCTGAGCTGACATGCGGCAAGCGGGGAAGGTGGGAGGGAAGTTTGAGTAATACCATCGGTAAGTATTTTTCGAAAAAATTTATTTTAAAGAAAAATACATTTATTTCTTCAAAATCGTTACCGATGGTATTACTGAGAGGAAGAATTAAAAAGAGGGGGAGGGTGCCGCTTCTATGGTCAAAACCCCCAGGTAACTGCTTAGCTAGCTAGACCCCTGGCCGGGGCACACTCCCGACAATTTCAGTCAAGTGTTACCTATGGCGCCGTCCGCGCCGGGAGGGAGTGTTGAGCCACGGCAACGTCACCCACCAAAGCCAGGTTGTACCGCTGGCTGGAGAGGTCACGCAAGTAAAAACGGGCGAAAGTAGATTCGGCCCGCCAGCCCACAGCCGCCACAATGTCCTTCACGGCGCAGTTACGGTCGAACGCGACACGCGCGGAGACAGCCCGGATCTCGTGTGCCCGAATCCGCAGCCTCGTCGCTCCCGCAGGCGAGAGGTAATTGTAAGCAGAACGGATAACTCCACGCAGCCAAGCGGAGATCGTTTGGGCGGATATATCGTGCCGGTTCGGAACCAAAGGCAAGAAAAGGCGGGAAATACCCCGCCATAAGGGCTTTGACCGGCGGAGATAGATTTTTAACGCCCGAACCGGATCCTGCGGGCTGTTGAACCGAGCCATAAGCCCGGAGCTGTAGGCAAGACGGAAGTATGGAGAGAGCGTGGAGCTCACTCACGCGAGAAGCTGTGGCTATGGCCCGCATGAAGCAGGTCCTCCTCGTCAAGTCTGAGAACCGGGCCAAGTGCAGCGGTTCAGAAAACGAGCAGAGTTGAGCCATGTTACCACCCACGCAAGGTCCCAACGTGGGAGTAGTGATCGGGTCACTGGTCGCTGGAGATCAAAATGAGCCATGAGGTCAGCGAGGTCTTTGCAAGATCCCGTATCGGGTCGACCCAAATGGCGGTAAGTGTCAGCCACCATAGAAAGATAACCTCGAATGGTGATGGGTGCCAAGCCCTGATCCTCGAAGAGCCACAAGAAGAACTTCGTGAATTGGGACATAGTCAGAGTTGTGGGGGAGAGGTGTCGTGGCCCACACCACGATAGGAAAACACGCCATTTACCCTCATAAACTTTTCTGGTGGAAGGCCATCGAGCTGAAGCGATAGCCGCCACTGCTGCATCCGAGAAACCTCGAGCGGTGAAGGCGCGCCGCACAATCGCCAAGCGTGTAAGAGGAGGCTCTCCTGGCAAGGTTGAAAAAGATCCTGCCAGGGTTGTTTCAGCAACGTGGTAAGCGTTGGAAGCCATAGCAGGGATCCATGGCGAGACTCAGGAGATCTGTGGTCCAGGTCTTGTTCCAAGAGAACGTTGCCACCAGAAACAGGACTGCATGGCAGCCTCTGAGCTTGAGAAGAATCCTGGGTACCAGGACAGACGGAGGGTACGCATAGGCCAAGAGACCCTCCCAGGTAATAGAGAGAGCATCCACCGCCCATGCAAGAGAATCTGGAACAGGGGAGACGAAGAGGGGAAGGTGTGCGTTCCACCTCGTCGCAAACAGGTCGATCATGAGTGTCTCCCAGTGCCGGCAAATCATCCGAAAAAAGGTCGGGGCGAAGAGCCCACTCGGTATGGAGACACAGGCCATGAAGAGATAAGGAATCGGCCAGCACATTCGGCCGTCCCGGAATGTGATGTGCCTGTAGCGAAATGCCCCGATCCCGACACCACACCAGAATATGGAACAGAAGAATGCAAAGGGAGGGAGAACGGGTCCCGCCCTGCTTCTGAAGATAGGAGACAACCGGCGTGTTGTCGGAGAGAACCAAGACTGCCTGGTTGGTCACGCGTGGTTCCCAAGAGATCAGGGCGAGCCGCACTGCTTTCAGCTCCAACCAATTGATGTGTCTGCCCACCAAAACCGGTGACCAAACATCCACTGTCGTGTTGAAGTCATGGAGCAGGTGAGTGCCCCAACCGGAAAGACTGGCATCCGTGCAGATCGACAGGGAAGGAAGCGGGGACGCGAGGGGAACCCCCGACGCCAACCACGCGGAATCCTTCCACCGAAGGAGATGCGGCCGAACTAAGTGCGACACCGGAACGCAAACCTCCAAATCTCCCGAAGACAGACGCCAAAGAAGGAGGAGATGAAGTTGAATTGGACGCGAGTAGAGCCGGCCAAGGGGAAGCAAGTCCGCGGCAGCACTCATGAGACCCAAAACTGTAACCACCGTCTCGCCGGAGCCGTGGAAGCAAGCTACATCCGACGGGCCAAAAGAACCAACTTGTCGAACCGAGCTCGGGGTAGGCGCACCAAGTTCAAGTCGGTCTGAAACTCCATTTCAAGGTGGAGAAAATGGCGAGATGGCGATAGGTCCGACTTGCCGAAGTTGGCTAGAAAACCGAGGCGATGGAGAAGGGAAAGCAGGGCGTCCCTGTCGGCGGTCAAGCAGGTCGCAACCTGATTCCGGAAAAGAAGATCATCGAGGCAGTGGGAGGACGGACTGAGAGACGACCTCCGTGCGTGGGAAATCACCGCATCCATAAACCTGGTAAAAACCTAGGGACTGAGAGTGAGGCCGAAGGGCATCGCCCGGAATGATACACCACTCCGTGGAAGACGAAGTGAAGGTATCGGTGAGCCGAAGGGTGTATAGGAACATGAAGGTATGTATCGGCAAGATCCAGACCGACAGCCATATCATCGGTGGGACGGCGGCCCGCAGGGCGCGGGTCATTTCCATACGATAGGACGGAGCAGGCAAATTTTTTTTTTTTTTTTTTTTTTTTTTTTTTTTTTTTTTGAGAGCGGAAAGGTCTATCACCGGACGCCAACCTCCGTCCGACGTGGGGACGATGAAGAGACGACTGTAAAAAAACCAGAGAATCTTGTCGCCGGACGAATTTCGTGGCGGATGTGAGAAGCAAGGAAGCCACTTCGTCCTGTAAAGCCGCCACCTTGACGGGATCGTTCGGAACCAGAGTCCAAAGCGGGGAGCGGCGAAGAGGAGGAGGGCAAAGAAGCGAGAGGGGAAGACGCTCCGAAATGGTAGAAAGGAGCCATGGGTCATCGGGAACAGTGAGACGAAAGATGGTGAGCCATGGGCCAGATGTCCGTATGTGTATCCTTCACGGCTTGCCAAGTGGAGCCAAACAGCAAAGTACCGCCGATGGGCGCCTGGCGGAGCTGAGCCTTGACTGACGAAGAAAACCCAGAACAACCAGCAAGAACTGCATCCCGTCTAATGAAATCACAGTTGATGGCGGCAGCCATCGCATTTGCAGAAGCATGGTACAAAGCCCGATTAGCCACCACCGAAAGAGAATGTATCTCTCGCAGCGGCGCAGTGGAGTGTGGATCCCAATGGTCTTTAAGAGCGCGTACCATCGCCTTGGTAGTGAGATCGCGGAAGCTGGAGCAGACCAGCGTGTTGCGGATCATGACAGCAGTTTTATCAAAACCGCGAGGGACCCGGGCAAAAGCGAAGCGGCGTTCACCCACCTGTAAATCCGCCGCATCATCGAGCTAAGGCAAAGGGCACGCAAAAGCCTGAGAGTGACCTGCGTACCAACGGTGGGGAAGCGAATGTCTACGCCTTCAGGCCACCTAGTATCGGAAAGGAAGAGAGGCTCTTTGAAAGTGCCAATAGGCAATTGCGCCCAGAACGCCTCCGCCAGATCTCGAAAGCCAGATGGTGGCGGAAGAGATCGGAAATGCTTAGGTTGAAGGAAAACATCCACCGAAGCCGACGCCTTTCACTTCAGAGGAGGTGTAGGGAGGCAATTCGGCCCGTCAGCCCATAAATCCGCCGCATCTTCGGCGTCTGGGGGAAGAGAGCGAAGAATGAGGTCGGGGGCCTCGTCCAAGGACCGTAGAGTCTCGACACCCGGAGTGAAACAGTCCGAGGACGGAGAACAGCTGTGCTAAGAGTCCGCGGGTAAAGGACTCTAGACGGAGAAAGGCGCGGCAAAACCCCAAGGTCGAAGCAGAATCCACCGGAGGAAGGCGAAGAACAACCTCTTGAACCGGCGTTGCCAAGCGCCAGGGGAAACAGGACCCTTGGAAAGAGTAACGATTGCGCGGTGGCCGGAGAGAAGATCGCCGAGGGACGGATGAGGAGTCCAGGTGCCCAGTTCGCCGAGAACTCCTACAGTCATATGAAGAAGAATAAGAAGAAGGACGCCGTAAGGAAGAGGGCAGATGCTGACAGCTCTCAGGCAAAAGCAGGCGACGAGCAGGAGAACGGGAACGGGACCAGGACTGCCCCCCCTCTGGAGCACGATGAAGGTGGTGTCGACAGCACTGCGAAGGACGGTCGAAGCAAAGGGGGTCCACCCGTCATCGAGAGGAGTGTCACGAGCGACGGGGGGCAGGAGAACCCCAGGGATCACGGTGACAGGGGACGGACGATGGTGTAGGATCCCGAAGGGAAACGTCTGCAATAGGAGAATAAAACCGACGGGAGGGGTGAGAAATACGCCGAGAGGACGTACCAAATGTGGCACGAGTGCGCGGTGACTGGCTGTTAGCCAGGGTGCGAGGAGACAGTGGTTGAGACGAAGCGCCGAGCAACTAGTCGTGATGTGACGACAATTGTTGAAGTTGCGACGGAAAAATGCAATTGGGTAAAGTCACGTCTGGCTGGAGAGGGCACGCGCCAGGGACTGCCGATGGTCCTGTCTCCTCTCCCCAAAACGATGGGCTTGACTCCGTTGGAGACCCGTCTTAGAAGGCCGAGTCTGCGGAGCTGGCTGAGTTGCGCGGTGACTGGCTTTTAACCATGGCGCGAGGAGACAGTGGTTGAGCCGAAGCGCCGAGCAACAAGTCGTGATGTGACGACAATTGTTGAGTTTTTTTTTTTTTTTTTTTTTTTTTTGTGCGACGGAAAAGTGCAATTGAGTTAAGTCACGTCTGGCTGGAGAGGGCACGCGCCAGGGACTGCCGATGGTCGCTGTCTCCTCCCCCAAATGATGGGGTTGCCTCCATTGGAGACCCGTCTTACAAGGCCGGGTCTGCGGGGCTGGCTGCGAAATACGCTCATATGAGCGGGGGCGTACATTCTCACCTGGTGTAAAACCACCCGCAGCGGGAGGGAAGGTTTCCAACACCCGCGCCTGAGTGGCAAAGAGCTGCAGAGAAGAAACACCGATAGCGGCAGAGCTGATGGTGATAGGGCAAAGAGGAGCTTTGTCGGACTGTACAGGGTGCTGACGACGGTAGAATTTCCACATTTCAGACCAGCGATCTTCTTTCCACGAAGCACAAAAATCACAAGTGTGGTCCGATGCACAACTGACCCGAGCACGGCAGGCAGCACGGATGCAAGTCACTAGGCCATTGGAAATTCTTACAGTTCGGGCACGTTTTAAGAAGAAAACTGCAACAGGGAACAGAGCGGAAATGAAACGCGCGTAGCCCCGAGGCTACGGAATCGAGCAGACGACCGTTAAAACCGACAACGAAGACAAAGTCAAAACGAACGGCAAAATGCCGCAAATCCACGGACAGTGCCCCCAATTCGCCACAATCGCCGAAGGAGGCAATGTCCGAGGCCTTACCTGGCCATGTTAAGACAAACAAGGCCGAAGGATAGATAAAGAAGTTGACGATAACGGGAGACTGAGAACGATAGATCTAAACAAAATGGCAGTCAAGTATAGAACTGGAAATAACGGCCTCTCGCGAGATTTGGAAAGGAAGTCATTCCGAGGATAAGGAGGACACTCGGGGGGATTGGGTAACTGCTTGCTAGAGATACGTCCCTGGTTGTGTGGCAACACACAACAAATTTTGGAGACTGAAATTGTCAGTTAAGTATGTCTTCCTCTCAGTAATACCATCGGTAACAATTTTGAAGAAATAAACAAGAATATATTTATCCTCGTGAAAGTATGCGGCAACGGTGGAATGAATGTTTCTTGATAGGTTCATTTATCTATGTGCACATCAGATGGAACAGACAACCTTCTGCCATACCATCTGATGGCAGTTCCGATTAAAGCGGCCCGCTTCAAGGCTGGCTAAAGCCTTGTACTGTCCCCAGTCCTCAACCAAATAATAGCCCTATCAAAGCCCATTTTAGTATATATTTTGAATTTGTAACCTGGCTTTTAAATATCTACCCGTATATGTGCCTCAGCAGATCCAAGTATATTCCGTAGTGAACCCGAATCCGTCTTTAACAGAACGATAGAGGGCGGGAAAGTGTGTTCATTTATAATATGGTCACTGATGTACGGTTACTGAAAAACAAAAGAAACGGCTGAAACTCACTGCAAACCACAATAAGCGCATCTCCCTCCCCCTCCCCCCTCAGCCTGAAAATTAAAATTGTGTGAACTGAAAAAGCAAAACTTAGGCACAGATTCTCATGGGTCACGGTCCTATAACTTGCATGACGGACTCCTGAGGATCTATGCCTTTTCTCATCAGTAGAAAAGGCCACTATCGCACTGAGTTAGATACACTCACTGATACACACCTTCTGTCAGTCTGGAATAAACATAGATCCTCATGATGCCCGCAGATGTGAAAGCTAATGAGAATCATGCCTCTTGCCTGGCTCTATCATGACGCTGGTCCTTACATACAAGAAGCTACGCGAGCTGATTCACCGACTGCCTTCCATAGCGTAATAGACGCGTTGACAGCAATTATAAACAAACCGCTCTGCTGAAAAAAGGGGACAGAAACAGAAAAGCTCGAGCTCACAGTCCATCCAATGAAAATGATTAGGCTTTTTGGAGTCTGAGTTAGAACTGTGTCAGTATATATTTTAAATTTGCAACCTGGCTTTTAAATTTCTGAGCTTTCAGAATTATATGTGCCTCAGCAGATTCAAGTATATTCTGTAGTGAACCTGACTCTGTCTTTACCAAAACAAAAGAGGGGGGAAAAGTGTGTTCATTTATAATATGGTCATTGATGTACGGTTATTGAAAAACAAAAGAAACGGCTGAAACTCACTGCAAACCACAATAGCCCATCTCGCTCCATTTCCCCCACTCAGCCTGGAAATTAAAATTGTGTGAACTGATTAAGCAAAAACTTAGGCACAGATTCTCATGGGTCACAGTCCTGTAACTTGCATGGCGGACTCTTGAGGATCTATGCCTTTTCTCATCTGTAGAAAGGACCACTATCACACTGTCCGAGATACACTCAATGATAAACACCTCCTGTCTGGACTAAACATAGATCCTCATGGCGCCCGCAGATGCGAAAGCAAATGAGAATCCCGCCTCTTGCCTGCCTCTAACATTATGCTGGTCCTTACATACAAGAAGCTGCGCGAGCGGATTCAGTGACTGCCTTCCATAGTGTATTACACACGATGACAGCAATTATCAACAAACCGCTCTGCTGGAAAAAGGGGACCGAAACCGAGAAAAGCGTGCGCTCACATTCCATTGAATCAAAATGATTAGGCTTTTCGGAGTCTGAGTTAGAACTGGGGAGTTGAGTAAAGCCTTTCCACACATGCGTGCAGATGCAGATCAATGAAAGCAAGAGGCAGAGATTCTGATCAGGCCCTGCGGACGCACCAGTACAGTACTGCAGACGCAGGGCCTCATGAGAATCTCTGCCTCTTGCAGACAGATCTAACACAAGAGTTCAAGGGTGGTGCCAGAATAGCTTGGCGCCTATGGGTGCCAAGCTATTCTGGCACCACCCTTGAACTATCATGCTCTATCCACGTCTTGCTGTGGTTTGTCCGGACTGAATGAGTTAATCTGTAGACAGTGGGATTTGAACAGAGAGGCTGACACAAAGAGCCCAAGAGAAATGAATGGCTGCCTGAAATACCTCAAGCTTGCTAACAATGTCCTGCGGAGTTTCCCCAACCTCCAAGAGGGCAGGAACAATGTAGTTGTGTAGAGTTAGCGGAAAGTCCTTTAGCTTGTTCGTCAAGGTGGTCACTTTGCCCGCAGTCTCATAAATAGCTGCACATTAGAAATACATCATCCCGGTCATACATGCGTGCTGGTCCGTGAGTCTGCACCTTACATCTTCAAGCTGGTCCATAGTCAACATACCAACATGCATTTTTGTTTTGACAATAAATTAACACCATCACTACCATAATGTTGTGTTAACCCTTTGTCAGTACTGAGTAGCATTGTTTGTCATGACGATTGCTTTAGGAATCATCAGGGGGGGGGGGGAGATGTTTTGACAATAATAACGCCATCACTACCATAATATTATGTCATGTTAACAATTTGTCAGTAGCATTGTTTGTCATGAGGATTGCTTGGAGGGGTGGGGGGAATGTTTTGACAATAACGCCATCACAATCATAATAATTATATGTCATGTTAACACTTTGTCAGTAGCATTGTTTGTCATGAGGATTTCTTCAGGAATCATCATGGAGGGAGGGGGGGTTGGATTTTTTTACATCAACGCCATCACTACCATAATATTTCATGTTAACACTTTGTCAGTACCAGCCTCCGTAGCGCAGTGGTTAGCGTGTCGGACTGGCGGCCGGGATGTCCGGGTTTGAGTCACAGCCCGAGTCAATCGGGATTTTCCTACCTGGGTCGGCTCCTACCCAGAGCGGGTGTGCTATGGACCCAATGGGAAGGCTGATGCCACGCAGCCGAGACTCACCCACTTCACGGGTGCGACTTTGGGGGTGCTACCCGGGTTATGACACATCGCAAGTTGTCAATGATTACACAGCTGGCACCGCAGGTGTCCGCAGTTCCCAGGCCTGGTTAACACCAGGATATTTATGACAGGAAGCGTGGAATGCGGCCCTGTCACGCAGTCCCCAACCACATGGACCACAATGGCATCATATAATCACCCTCATCCTCATGCAAAATGAAAAAAAAAAGCCGCTGTTCCGGGTTTCTGATCCCTCAAGTCTCCGTCTCATGGTGACCTCATTCCAGTCTTCCAGGAGCCCTAGGTGCGTGGTTGTCTTCGGCCAGACCTGCTGCTGTGCGTGGAAGGACGTAGTGGTTGACTCGCTACCTCTGGGGGGAGCTCCCACTTGTCGAATCCGCGACTAGCAATGTCGTAAGTAGGGGAATAGTAGTATGTGTGGTCACCTGAAGGCTACACTGAACACCACTGAAGCGACTCGGCAGCAGTGCGGAGTTTCCTCCAGAGGGAGTTTCCTACTACCTGACATATATATAGCAGCAGGGCCGGGAGTCTGGCTGGAACAACCAGCGGGCCTGGGTGAGCACACTGGGGTTGACAGGGATGAGCAGCGCGAGAGGAAGACCTCTGAGGTCGACAAAGAAAACTTGGGATAGCAAAACAAGAAAACAAACACAAAAAAAAAACCCACTTTGTCAGTAGTATTGTTTGTCATGAGGATTGCTTCAGGAATCATCGGGGGGGGGGGGGGGGGAAATGTTTTGACAATAACGCCATCACTACCATAATATGTCATAGTCAACTTTGTCAGTTACATTGTTTGTCATGAGGATTGCTTCAGGAATCATCACGGAGGGTAGGGGGGATGCTGACAGCTAAAAGGCCAACGCTTATAACCCCAAGGCTGCATTTCCCAAATGTTAGAGGTGACACTTAACAACAATGCTGAAGCATTCCAGGAGATGAATCGACAATGATATGTCAATGGCAGTGCCAGATTAGCTTGGCACCATCAAGTGCCAAGCTAATCTGGCACTACCCTTGAAGTTTCATGGTCAATCCATCTCCGGTGGGTTGCTGGGGTTGAATGTGCTAAAAGAAGCATGATGCTGTCTCATGAGTAAGCCCCCATTAGTGATTGATCTACTAGCTGCTGCCGTCTCATGAGCAAGCCCCCACTAGTGCAACTGTACGATGCAGGACCTTTGTTATGTGTGATGGTACAAAACAATATATATAGAAGTTGTCCAAGAAAAACTTATTGCAGTAGCTTAAAAGGTAGTGCCTAATCAGGCTGGCGTCTTGATCACTACCCTTAAACTTTCAGTGTCATGATCAGTCCAAGCAATGTAGTCAGTGTGACAGTTGCTTTTAAGGAAATGTGAAATAACATGAAGCCCTCAAGGCTCAGACGCAAGACTGATCACATAATTAATCTGACCTTTGAGGCTTTGACCATCTGACAGGTCAGTCACTGAAATGAGCAAATGTTCAAGCATCCTAACATAATTGACGTGTAGCCCGCTCAGAGATAACTCCTCCCACTGACCCAGAGTTCGACTTTGACCCGAATCTTCGACAACGTGCCACAGCGGAAAGCGAATATGGCTACATCCAAGTGCGCGCTTGCGGTCAGACATTCCTGACGATATTTCGGCCGAAGCATTACTTGCAATACCATATCACCTTAGGCAGAGACAACGTACAGATTTGTTTAGCAGGGAGCAGTACATTCAAAGCGTACGAATTTTTTGTGCTTCATCTCATTGGTGGCTTTGACGTTGAATTGTATGTTCACACAAGTATGTAAACAATATTCATGTATGCATACTTGTGTAGAGTTCGTGTGTGTGTGTGTGTGTGTGTGTGTGTGTGTGTGTGTGTGTGTGTGTGTGTGTGTGTGCGTGTGCGTGTGCGTGTGCGTGCGTGCGTGGTCCCTGTGCATTTGCAAGATGAACGGTGAGTGGGAATATGCACAAAATTAATTTACACACTCTCTCTCTCTCTCTCTCTCTCTCTCTGTCTGCATGTTCTAAAATGACTGCTGATCACATATTATGGAAGCATTATTTATAAAAGCACATTTAAAAGTATGGAAAACAGGTCATCCTAGAACTGTCCAAAAAGATCATTCTTCAGTATGATGATGATCAGTTAACTAAGGAGGCAGTACTATATTATAATCTTAGTCTTTAAATGAATAAGAACTAATGGTTTCAAACACCCCAGTTTAATTTTTATTCAGATAAGGCTGCTCAGACAACTGCATATCCACATTTAGTTAATGTATGTCGCACAGTTTAACCCTACAGCCTTCCTTTGGCCTAAAAGAACATGGGTCATGACCCATATCATGCTGCGGCTGAAAGCTTCAAATTTGTACACTGCCATAATGCAAGCTCCATTTTTTTTTTAAATTCTTGTTTTTGCATTATATACATAATATAGTCACAAGATTTAAAAAAAACTACAATGCACAATACAGCAGACTACGATACAGCACAGAATACACTACAATATAGTACACTGCAAATCAATATAAAACATAGTAGTACAAAACAATGCGGAAGTACAATACAACAACAACAAAAAATACCCTACACGCGTAAATGCCCCCCCCCCCCCCCACTTACGCCTTTCACCCCTACCCGGGTATAGGCCGTCGACGAGAGACCTCCAGCAACTCCTGTCCTGTGCTTCTCTTTCGATTCTACTCCAGGTGGTTCCCAGTCTCTTGATGTCTGCTTGGAGGTCTCGACGCCAGGAGTTTCTCGGCCTACCTCTTTTCCTCTTTCCCTGGGGGTTCCATGACAATGCCTGCCTAGTGATACTGGAAGCTGGCTTTCTCAGGCTGTGACTGATCCATCCCCATCTTCTTCGCCCAATTTCATTCTCTGCTGTTGTCTGCTCTGTTCTCTCCCAGAGTCTGACGTTGCTGATCTTCTCTGGCCAGTGGATTTTCAAAATTCGTCTAAGGCAACTGTTCATGAAGGTCTGTACTCTGTTGACTGTGGCACTGATGCAGATGTCGGAGCACGAATCGGTAAAGCCAGAGCAGCCTTTCTCCAGTTGAAAAAAGTGTGGAGTTCCAGAGAGCTGTCACAACACACCAAAGTCCGGATTTTCAACTCCAATGTAAAAGCAGTTCTCCTATATGGTGCTGGTACCTGCCATCGCTGAAGACCACCTCCCAGAGGGCCAGTGTGGCTTCAGAGCAAACAGGAGCACCACCGATATGGTCTTTGTGCTGAGACAGCTTCAGGAGAAGTGCCGCGAACAGAACAAAGGGCTGTACGTAACGTTTGTCGACCTAACAAAAGCGTTCGACACTGTGAGCAGGCAAGGCATGTGGCAGATCCTGGAGTGACTTGGCTGTCCCCCAAAGTTCCTCAGCATGATTGTCCAGCTACACGAGGACCAGCAAGGCCAGGTCAGACTCAACAATGTTCTCTCAGAACCATTCCCTATTCTCAACGGCGTAAAGCAGGGCTGGCTGCGTGCTGGCACCGACCCTCTTCACCATCTTTTTTAGCATGATGTTGAAGCAGGCCACAGTAGACCTCGATGATGACGATGCAGTGTACATCAGGTATCGTCTCGATGGCAGCCTGTTCAACCTCAGACGACTGCAGGCCCACACGAAAACCCTAGACCAACTGATTCGTGAGCTGCTTTTTGCTGATGACGCTGCCCTCGTTGCACACACAGAGAGAGCCCTGCAGCGCATCACGTCCTGCTTCGCAGACGCTGCCCAGCTCTTTGGACTCGAGGTCAGTCTGAAAAAGACAGAGGTCCTCCATCAGCCGGCACCCAAGACAGTGTATCGCCCTCCTCACATCACCATTGGCGAGTCTGAACTAAAGTCAGTGCACCAGTTTACTTACCTTGGCTGCATTATCACGTCGGACGCCAAGCTGGACAGGGAGCTTGACAGCAGGCTGGCAAAAGCGAACAGCGCTTTCAGGCGACTTTTCAAGCGGGTGTGGCACAATCAACAGCTGAAAACAGGCACCAAGATCAGCGTGTACAGAGCTGTGGTCCTCACCACCCTGCTGTATGGTTCCGAGTCCTGGGCCCTCTACCGCAGCCAACTACAACTCCTCGAACGTTTCCACCAGCGCTGCCTGCGTACCATCCTGGGCATTCACTGGAGTGACTATGTCACCAACGTCGAGGTCCTTGAACAGGCTGAAACTGTGAGCATCGAGGCCTTGCTGCTGCGGACACAGCTCCGCTGGGCGGGGCATGTCTCCTGGATGGAGGATCATCGCCTACCAAAGATCACCCTGTTCGGCGAGCTTGCTACTGGACACCGTGACAGAGGGGCACCAAAGAAGAGATACAAAGACTGTCTCAAGAAGTCACTTAGTGCCTGCCAAATCGACCACCACCAGTGGTCCTCGCTTGCTGTGGACCGCGACACCTGGCGCTCCACCATTTACAAGGCAGCTGTCTCCTTTGAGGACTCTCGCAGAGCTAGCCTTAAGGACAAGCGGCTCAGGAGAAAAAACAGAGATGCCGCAACTCAGAACCCTGGCCATACCTTCCCCTGCAGCCACTGCGGTCGAACCTGCCTGTCCCGGATTGGCCTCCGCAGCCACGAACAAGCCTGCAGACGTCGTGGGCAACTCCTATAAAATCTTCGTTCGTGAAGTCAAGCCAAGTGACTGACATTCAGCTGCTCATCAGTGCCGGCGACTACCACTACACAATTTGATCCATCGTATGCATTTTTCATGGCTACGACAGGGCTTTGGGAATGGTATGAACCTTACACCATCTGCTAGACGCTCAGGATACCTGAAATCGCTGTTGCAAAGGCCCCCCCCCCCCCCCCCCCCCAAGACACACTTTTCTATCATTTCTTTTCTCTCTCAGTTACCTTCGTCATGACCAGCCTCAATGTCGGACCAACGTAGCTGACTTCTCGCATCACGCGGGTGTGTCTCATTCGCGCATTCTGATTGGCTAGCGCTGACCCACCCGTCAGGCACCGGCTACACGTCAATTATGTTAAGGGTTGGCTTTGTAACTGCAAAATCCATGTTTTCTCAAATGCATTTTTCACACTCCTGTGACCCTAAAATTTGCAAAGGGTCAAGAAAATTAGTATGTATAGAAAGTTCTTATTATAGGCTACCTTTATGCCAAATCTGACTGAAATGTTTGCAAAAATGCTGAAAAAAAAAAAAATCACACATCTGCTGACCCTTGACCTTTGCAAAGGGTCATCCAAATTAGCGTGCACAGGAAAGTAAAGTGTTACCATCAGATACCTCTGTACCAAGTTTGGGTTTGAAGCTGTGAATAATATTTCTGTCAAAATACTGTTATTTTCCCAGTCTCTTGTGACCCTTGACCTTTCTGAGAATCATCTAAATTAGTATGCACAGGAAGGTCTTCCCATCAGGTATATTTTGTACCAAGATAGGGTTTGAAGTTGTGAATAGTTTTTAAGAAATTTGTTTTTTGGTCAAAATATGGATATTTTTTATCAATTTCCTGATCCCTGTGACCTTGACCCTTGAGAGGTCACTCAAATTGGTCACTCAAATTGCCACAAAATACCGAGGACTGTGGCTTTCAACAGCCTCCAAGAAAATGCCAATGTTAGTTATCACAAATGACAGTGTGTCAAATTTGACTGAAAAGTTTGCAAAAATGTTGATAACAAGATGGGATACCCAGCCCATAGTTGTTCCTATTTTAATTTTATTCTTCTTTTCCCTCTCTCTTTCCACCATAAACCACCCAACCCTCTGATTCACTCACACTGGCACACACACACACACAGCATTTCATGCCAGTTGTATGTTCTG
Source organism: Semisulcospira habei (assembly GCA_036245525.1). NCBI lineage: Eukaryota > Metazoa > Mollusca > Gastropoda > Semisulcospiridae > Semisulcospira > Semisulcospira habei. The sequence continues at coordinate 281,653 of BTPG01000004.1, read as the reverse complement.
TGGGCTGGCGCTCTGAAGAAAAAATTGCACGAGCAGTGACATCACTATAAACGTTACGTCATTGCAGCCCACGACACTGTATACAGCCCTCAAAATGGCGAGTAATTTACTCGCCATGGCGAGTAAAAAAAAAATTGGCCAGTAAAAAAAAATACCCCTCGCCAAATGCGAGTGCACTCGTGCGTTTTCCAATCCAACAGCGACAGCCGAATATCAGGTACACCGGCGCGTGACCTGACCGCACCGCGAGCCGCCTCTAACATCACTTTGCGGCAGTAGCTGAACACATCACTCGAACTGTGCGTACAGTCGTTCTATTTTTAGCCGCTCGCTCAATCGCGGCTGCATTCAGAATCGACCCGACATCGGGGTCCATGCGAGTGTAACAGGGCAGGCAAACTGTTAGTTTATGTTTGGTGTCAGCATGTTATTACCATAGAGCGTATATATAGGGAGTGGCGATTCCAGCCTCGCACAGTGCGGCGTCACATGGGCAGCGGTCACCATCTTGAGGGTTCCGAAGCCAGCGTTTTTGGCACTAGCGGCAGAGACAGTTCACGTTTGCATTCACACATAATCACGGGCTGGATCTCATTAACGCATCGAGGCATGACATGTACAAAAGATAGATTGACCATGATGGTTCAAGGGTAGTACCAGAATAGTTTAGCACCTAGAGTGATCACGACAATGTGTACGGATTAGTGCCATAATGCTTACCGCCTACCATGATAGTTCAAGGGCTGTGCCAAAATAGCATGGCCGCCACTTCGGAGTGATCACGACTCATGTTCAAGAGTGGTATCAGAATAGCTTAGCGCCTACATGATAGTTCAAGGGTGATAGCAACATACGGCTTGGCGCCTAGTGATAATGTTTAGTTTAAGAGTGGCGCCAGAATAGCTTGGCACCTAGAAGGATCGATCGACCATGTTCAAGGGTGGTTCCAGAATAGCTTAGCGCCAAACCATGATAGTTCATAGGTGGTGCCGAAATACCTAAGCTCCTAAATGCACAATCTTTTGAACTGTAATGGGCTATGTCCCACCTGTACTAAAATGAAATCTTCGGTGTACAGCTCCCAAATGTGCTGTTCTGACACCACCCTTGAACATTTTGTATTGTTTAGTCGGCTAAAAATACGATACTTTCATGGTATAAATTGAAAATGTTCGCGTGTCATACCATCTGTTCATAAAGAGGTATGAGTGTGTAAAATTAATCCTACGGATAAGTCACTGAAACACTGACAATGAATATCAGATTCTTTTTACATTATGTGTGAAATAGAGTTCGGCACGAAATAAAAAGCGTCTGCATAATCAAATAATCAGCTCCATTTTCAGAGTTCATGTTCGTCGGTTTGTCTGTCAGTATTTCTGCCTCTTCTGTCTATCGGTCAGTGTCTCTGCCTCTTGTGTCTGTTTCAGCCTCTTGTTTCAATGTCTGTGTTTCTGTTTCTTCTGTCTCTGTGGCTGGTGCAGTGATAACCACATGATCATTAGTATTCTAAAGACAAAGAGCATGTTAGAAACACCGGCATGGCCGCCTACCACTCTCCTCTAACACTCTTAGATAGCCAGCCTGTAGAACAAGTAACTAGGCATCGCTTATTAGGCGTTATAGTGGACAACCAATTAAGCTGGAAACCGCTTACTGACTCAATATGCAAAACAATCTCACAAAATCTGTTCCTGTTATCAAAACTACGCCATATAGTTAATACTGATATCCGTAAACTTTTTTCTATGCGCATATTAAAACGCATTGACGCATTGTGACTACAGTTCTACCGTCTGGGATGGATGCAGCGAAGTTCACATGAAAAAAAGTTAATTAATTCCTTGCATTAAATTAATACTTCCCGGTCCTACTTCGACTGACGAAACATTAAAATCTCTCAAGTTACTAACATTGAATAAACAGCTTGAAGTTAATCCGGTGTTCTACTGCACAAGATCATGCACGGAAAAGCCCCACCCTATCTAAGAACTCTATTTTCGACAAAACTTAAATAGGAAAAACACGAGAAATAGTTCGATCCACCTTCCAAAAGTTAGATTAGACATATGTAAAACCAGCCTGTTTTTTTCAGGTGGTAAAGCGCGGGATATTTTACCTCCACACTTGAAATCAATTTGAAAGATTCTTGTCTTCAAAGCCGGGTCGCCTCCATAAATATTTACTTCAGAAGTAATAGTATGTTCGGCTCCCACATGCTACTATTCATATAGTTAGTGACAAGTTTCCTATTACCTAATACTCTTCTACTGTTGCTGCAGATTATGTAATAGTTCGACTGTCTTCATTAACATGTCAGGTTCATACCTGTATATATATATATTTTTTAATTTTTTATTAAGTTATTTTATTTTCTTTTTTCCTGAGTGTGTGTGTGTGTGGGGGGGGGGGGGATGGGTCTTTTTACTTATATATGTTTTATCTTTTACTGTATCGTCCGATGTATTTTTATATGTGTAGAGTAGCAGGACAGTTTAGAAGATAGGCATTGCTATGCCTATAACTTTTTCAGCATCCTGAATAAAAACGTTTCATCATCATCCTCTCTCTCTCTCTCTCATTCTCTCTCTCCCCTCCCCTCTCCGGGAGCGTCAGCACGCATTCATATCGTGCTCCAGCTTGCAGTGAATTCATGTGTCTTAAGTGAATTTGCCAAGTATGATATTTGGCACACAGGTTTGTGATTGTGTCTCCTACATTCTGGCGATTTTTCACGCGAGAGAATGGAGTTTTTCGTGAGTAATGACTTATGAGTGTTTTCCCATATATGATTTCCACTGAACTCTCTTGTCTTCCATTTTCAAATTTTGTACACGTGTGCAGTGCCTCGAGTGTTTTGTAGACAGGGGCGTCAGACCTGGCTATGCCTGTCACCATAGTCCCAACACTGTGTAAACACACCAGCGCAGATGCCTGGCCCAGGGGTCAGGGGTCTGACCTCATCATCTGACCGCCTCTATATCTGTCAAACATAAAAGCAGAGATAGGAGAAATAAGAGTTTCAACTCTCGTGGAGCCCTGGGTTTGTCAAAATTGGTCGCCGAAGACAACCCAGTGCAAATCATTGTCGACCACTGAATATCTTTTCATTTATACCAACGAAAATCAGTAAACATTCAACTGCGCCTCACCGGTGCGCCTTCAGATAATACAATTTGCGTCTTCAGACCCCCTCCTTACACCAGGTTTTGCCACCCATGACCGAATGTGTATTGTCAGGCCAGGTGTGTGCTAATCTGTGCGTTGTCTGTAGGCGATTAGTATTTGTGTGGTGTCAGCTAGAGTGATGGCAAGATGGGCCCGACCACACGGTCCAAGCTAGGCTTCACACAGACAAACGTAGAAGAGATGAGACGTACTCTGGACCCCATTCAGATCACTTACCATACGGACCATACGAAGCTACCAGTGTGGCGAAAGGTGTTAAATCTACGCTACGTTGATGAATTTCGGCCTCAAGGTGTTACAACAACCTGGGAGGATTATGGAGAACACCATACCATTTATGAACACCCAATTGATCCAGATTTGAGTAGTCTGCCTAAAGACCTTGTGCATTCAACTATACGGATGAAAGATGGTAGGCAGCAACTACTTGTCATTCATGTGCATTACACAACAGCAAGTTTCCTGGTGCAGGGCCGGTCCTGCCGCCAGTGGGTGGACAGGGAGTTTGCGGCACTGAGAGACATCGTAAACGCCTTGGCTGCCCAGTCTGGACACAGTCAGTTGGCACTGCCGTCTAGAGTTGACTCTGCACTGCCAGTGGACCATGACTCCTTGACCAACACTGAGATGGACAACTCCGTCAGCCCCACCGGCAAGGACAACGCCACCAGTGGCAGCTGTGCTCGCGCTGTCATCACAACTGCCGTCGGCGACAGTAGCACCACCATCAAGACCCGCGACAGCGTCATCAGTACTGGTACTTTTGGACATCGGCAGCACTGGCACCACCATCAGCGACAGCGTCAACAGTGCTGGTGCTGCCAATACATCTGACATTGGCAGCACTGGCACCACCATCAGCGACAGCGTCAACAGTGCTTGTGCTGCCGATACGTCTGACATCGGCAGCACTGGCACCACCATCAGTGACAGCGTCAACAGTGCTGGTGCTGCCAATACGTCCGACATCGGCAGCACTGGCACCACCATCAGCGACAACATCAACTGTGCTGCCAATACGTCTGACATCGGCAGCACTGGCACCACCATCAGCGACAGCGTCAACAGTGCTAGTGCTGCCAATACGTCTGACATCGGCAGCACTGGCACCACCATCAGCGACAGCGTCAACAGTGCTTGTGCTGCCAATATGTCTGACATCGGCAGCACTGGCACCACCATCAGCGACAGCGTTAACAGTGCTTGTGCTGCCGATACTTCTGACATCGGCAGCACTGGCACCACCATCAGCGACAGCGTCAACAGTGCTTGTGCTGCCGATACGTCTGACATCGGCAGCACTGGCACCACCATCAGCGATGGAGTCAACAGTGCTGCCAATACATCCGACATCGGCAGCACTGGCACCACCATCAGCGACAGCGTCAACAGTGCTAGTGCTGCCAATACGTCTGACATCGGCAGCACTGGCACCACCATCAGCGACAGCGTCAACAGTGTGCAATGTGCACTGAGGCAAACTCAAAAAGCAAGTCCAAAAATTTGAACAGAAATAAGTTTGTCAGTTTTTTTTAATCGTGGTCAATCCATCTTCTGGTACACAGTTATTAGGCAAAAGTTGGAGAAACACGTCTTTCTGAGTGGTTAAACGGGTTGAAACAAACTTTTAAGTACATCAGTTCACACACACAAAAACACAGTTTAGACAAGTCACACTTTGGTTGTCAATCTGCCGCGTTCAGCAGAAAACTCTATATTCTCTGTTACAATACATTATCAAACAAATAAATAAGTAGATATATGTTTTTCTGTGTGTGAGAGACAGCGAGGGAGATAGGCTTTTGCGCGATAGCTCACCAATTAAAGAATCGGTATCATGGAAAGGACACACACACACACTGTCACAACACATATAAAGAGGAGTGAGCGAAATGAGTTATTTTAAGGAACCCACAGATGATGCAGTTTTTTTTTTTTAAATAAATCTGTGGACCCTCTATAATGCTAGGATGGGGGTCTGTGTACCCTCTAAAATTTATACCTGGGGGTCTACAGACCCTTTAACCTGTTGTGAAAACAGAAGCCCAGCTCTACTTACAAAAAAAAATAAATAAATAAAAATTCCACCACAGTTCACATGGGGACTTTGTCAGTTATTTCTCCACTTGATATTATAAAAAGCCTGAAGTCAGGACATAAACATTAACTTGGTTATGATTGTCTGTTCAAATAATTATTTGTTCTCAATGCCTCTGGGCAGAAAACACTAACATTGGGCGTCAAACACTTGTGGTACATTATATTGTTGAGTTGGGCTATTTTCAGTAGTAAAATTTTCAGTTTTGGCTAGTAACATTTTCAGTTTGGCTAGTAAAACTTTTAAGTCACTAGCCAAAGGCTGGTGGGCAAAATTTTAGACTTTCAGGGCTGGTATACACAGTATTTATGTCACTGTGTGTGCAATTTTTTTAATTTTTTTGTTAACACAGATTTTGTTGTTTATTTAATTATCACTCAAAACGTTAAAGAGGTACATGGCTGGCTAACAAACTAATCCAATGCCTATTTCAGAAACAATTTTTGTCAAAATATGTCTATTTTGTTGTACCAATATCTGGATCCCCCTGTAACCTTGACCTTTGAGAGAGGTCATTAAAATATATTTTTCTCTAAAATGTATTTTTTTGAAAAATACTTACCGATGGCATGACTAATAGGAAGGTACACTTAGCATACCGATTTCAGCCTAAGCATCCGATGTGTATACTATACAAACAAGGAGGCGACTTCAGAGCGTCGTTACTAAGCCCTGAGTGGCCTCCCCTTCCTCCACATCCGGTGCTTTCCTTCCCGTCAGTCTTTTTGCCTTAGCTCAATAGCGGCAAGCGGGGCAGGAGGGAGGGACCTCTGAGTCATGCCATCGGTAAGTATTTTTCAAAAAAATACATTTTAGAGAAAAATATATTTGTTTTCTCAAAACTCTTACCGATGGCATGACTAATAGGAAGAATGGCAAATAGGAGGTGGGTGCCGCCTAACACCAACAAGAAATCTCCAAGAAGTGCACTCCCCGTGTATTAGGTTATCGAGGCCACACACATGCGCTCAACACTCAATGATTTCAGCCATGCGTAACTATTGTGCTGGCGGCGCCTGCAGGGAGTGCTGCGCTGCCGAGATGTCCCCCACCATGGCCAAACTGTCACGCTGGCCGGATAGGTCCCTCAAGTAGAAACGGGCGAAGGTGGATTCCGCCCGCCAGCCCACGGCAGCCACAATGTCTTGTACTGCACAGTTGCGATCAAATGCGATGCTCGTTGCCACTGCCCTCACTTTGTGTGCTCGTATGCGCATCGTTTTTGCTCTCTCAGGGGAGAGTTCTGTATACGCAGAGCGGATGACCCAGGATGAGATTGTCTGTGCAGAAATATCACGTCTGCCTGGGGCCAAGGGCAGGAAAAGGCGGGTACGTCCTTGTCTGAGTGGCTTTGTTCTGCACAAGTAAATTCGCAGCGCTCGGACTGGATCCTGTTGACGAGATTCTGGGGACTGATCCGTGCGTCGTAGGGGTCGTATTGTTATGACCTGTGGAGCAGCTGCGGGTGGGCGATTCTTGGCTAAGAAGGACTGGTCGGTGAGAAGCTGCACCGAACCATCAGTGCTGCCGCACAATCTCCAAGCGTGAAGGAGTAATCGCTCTGGGCACGGGTGGTAAAGACTCTGTCGGGGTTGCTTGAGCATCGTGCGGGGGGTGGGAAACCGTAAGGGGGGATCTGTGGCCAGATTCAGGAGGTCTGTGGTCCAACTCTTGGTCCAGTTGAAGGGCGCCACCAACAGAAGAACGGCATTGAGTCCGCTGAGTTTCTGGAGGGATCAATGAGAAACGTCACGTAACCTGGCTGATACAAATAACTCACGCGTTCATTCACACACACACACGTGCTTCATAAACTATTTTCGTATCACCCCCATATCTCTGTCACTATCTTGAAACAGACTATAGCCTAACTGACACTCTTGCTATACATTACTCTATACCTTGGAAAAGACTATGCTTAACCAACCACGTACTATCTTCATAGCGGCTTAGACATACACACTTCATATTCCTTTAGTCATCTATCTCGGTAAACAACTTTATACAAAACACCGGTTACTTCACCGAATTCTAAACATACATAACTACCAAACCGGAACACCGCTATACAACCACATTAATCTTACCACGCATACTGTTTTTAACTAAACAACTATCAATACTACATTTATAGAAACATACCTGAAATCTAGGCTTCAGAGTCTTGGAATGCGGGCTAACTCGAACCAACCGTTCCATACAACAAAACAGCCCGCACTAACGATTCAGACCTCTGACAGTCACAGCTTCCGCCTAGAACTCACTAAACATTACTCACTAAAACTCCGTGCTAACCATGTCTTAACAATTCCCCATGGGCAGCAGGCCCCACGGACTATCGGCACAAATGAGGTGTCGTCGGCGAATTGCATTATTTTGTTATGTCCGACGACGTGCTGCAGGCCTGTGAGCAGGAGTGTGAATAGGATGGGGCCGAGTACCGATCCTTGTGGTACACCGTTATCTAGGGTGTGTTCTTTGGATATCGCATTACCTATTCTTACTGTTATTTTTCGGTCTGCCAGGAAGCATTTGACAAAGTTATACATTTTGTTTGTTATTCCGAGGTCGCCCAGTCTGCTAAGTAGTTTTTCATGCCAAACCATGTCATAGGCTTTCTCTATGTCGAGGAAAATTCCTATGAGTTCAGTTCCCCTCTCTCGGTGGGTGTTTAGGATCTCTTGTTGTAAGGTAGTTAGGTGGTCAAGTGTACTGCGCTTTTTCCTAAATCCACTTTGCTGTGGGGGTAGGATGTGGTGTTTATCGCAGTGGGACATAAGTCTGTATTTGATTATTTTTTTTCTAGTATTTTGCCCAACTGGGATGTTAATGCGATGGGCCTATAGCTATCGGGTTGGTGTGTTGGTTTTCCTGGTTTCGGGAGGGGAAAGACTAACGCTTTTTTCCACTGTGTGGGGAATATGCCTTTGGAGTAGATGTCGTTGAAGAGGGTAACTATAGCTCTTTTCATGGAGGGGTGACTTTTTTGTATCATCTCGTATGTGATTAGGTCTATGCCGGGGGCTTTACCTTTCCCCGCGGTTCTTAGGGCTTGGATTAGTTCTAAGATTGTTATTTCGCTATCTAGCTCGTAGTTGTTTATCTGGGGTGGTTGTTCGAAGCAGGTGCTCAGATGGGGTTTGAGGTCCCTGAATTCTGGTGTTAGGTTGTCATTTGAGCTAGCTAGGCTAAATGTGTGGGCTAGTAATTCTGCTTTTTCTTGGTCCGTGGCATACACTCTGTTTTCTGTTTTAAGGGATGGCATGCTAACTCTCGGGCCATTGTTGATGGCTTTGATTTTATCCCAACTTTCTTTAATCTTAGTGTTGATGTTAATTGATTCTGTGAAGGCATGCCACTGCCAGTCTTCCTTCTTGGCTTCTTTAATGGTGCGGTCTGCTATGGTTTTGGCACGTTTGTACTCTATCCTATTTTCGGGCGTTTTGTGTTTTTTCCATATTTGGAGCTTTCTTTTTCTGTTTTTTACTTCTCGATTACAGGCCTTGGTCCACCAGGATTTTCCTGGCTTTCCATTATCGGGTCTGTCCGGTGTGCACTCCGTGACTGATCCGATAATGTGGTCTGTGATTTGGGCCGTTTTTCCATCTATGTCGTGGCTCTCGTCCCAGTTTGGGGTGAACCTAGTCAGTTCGTGGTATTTTACCCAGTCTGTCCGCCTGGTGTTGATTTTTTGCGGGGCCCCTGTGGGTGGTTGTAGGGGTTTTTTCCTTCTATCGTTAATTGTTATCAGTGCTGGGAAATGGTCGCTCCCTAGGTTGTCGCTGTTTATTTGCCACCGAGTTTCCACGGCGATGGTGTTGGTGGCTATGGCTACGTCTAGGGCGTTCATAGTGTCTCTGTTGCCCTGGGCGAACATGTGAGTGGGCTCTCCGGTGTTTAAAATGCATCGCTGGGTCTCATTTATGGCTGTTTCAAGTTTTTTCCCAGCTGTATCTGATATTTGGTTATCGTCCCATTGGGGGCTTTTAGCGTTAAAGTCTCCTACCACTATGTCCCCTGCTAGTAGTAGATCTTTGAGGTTTTCTATTGTTATCTGGCTGTATGCTTTTTCGTTGGGGATGTAGACGTTTACTATCTTTAGTTTGCGGTTTGTTGGTGTGGTTATTTCACCTATTATGGCCTCTATCTGTGGGTTTAGAGTATGGGTGATTTCTGTGATTGCTATTTCGGTTTTGGTGTAGATGGCTACTCCTCCTCCTCGTTGATTTGTCCTACTTTTATAAATGGGTGGGTATTTGTACCCCTTTATTTGGGGAGGTTTATCCCGAAAACCCGTCTCCTGGAGGGCGAGGATTTCCGGGGGGTTTGGGGTTAACCAGTTTTTGAGTTCGTCTAGTTTTGAATAGAGGAACCTGCAGTTCCATTGAAGGATGCGGAGGCCTGCGAAAGCTTTAGAGTTGGATGTTTTGCATCATGCTGAGGAATTGACCCATAAACTGGTTTATCCCTCTCGTGTCACCGTATTTTTTCATCCCTGCAGTTACCATATTTCCCCATGCTGTCATGGAGATGACGTGATGGTGTAGGAGAAGTCTATCTTGGCTGATCGTTGGGCCGTCTGGCCGCGCCCCTCCCCCGTCTCCGCCTGATAGGTACATGGGGGACAGGCTGGTCCATTCGAAGGCGGTGGGGATGGCTGCAGCCACCTCTTTTCTAGCCCGTTCCTGGATCAGTCCGGGTGGTATCTCTCTATCCCTGATTTGTGGGGAGTGTCCTACCCTTTGCGTGTTGATTGGCTGTTGATTGGCTGCTGGCGTGTCGATTGCCTGGTGGCTCGGTGTGACCGGGCGGTTTGTGTGCCTATGGCTAGGTGGGAGTTGCCCTCCGGCTGCTCCCTGTGGGGGGTGCGTTATTGTTATCTGTTGTGGGTGGTTGACTGGTTGGTCGTGGTTGGCGAGTGTTTGTGCCTGCCACTGGTTGTTGTTTTGCATATTAGTGTTTACTGTTGGTGAGTCGTGTTGGGTTCTTCCCTCTAGCTGGTGCGGGGTTGCGTTTGCCTGTGAGGTGGTTTGTCTATTTGGTTCATGATGGATTTGAGGTCCACGGGGCCAGCACTCTCTCAATGCTTGCGTGTAGGATTTTTTTCCCGTGCCCGCGATTCTGGTGGCTTTATTGTGTGCCTTTTGGAGTTCGCACCCTCCATAGTGTGCTCCGTGCCCTTTGCCGTTGCAGTTTGGGCAAACAAAGTGTTTGCGGTCATTGTGTGTGCATTGTGTGGTCTGGTGATTCCCTCCACATTTCGCGCATACTGTTTCTTTTTTGCAGGCGTTGGTTGGGTGGCCAAATTTTTGGCAGTTACGGCACATCAGTGCTTTTCCTTTGTAGTGGTCTACGTACATTATTTCCCCCCCTATTTTGATGGTTCTGGGGAGGGCTTCTCCTGGGAATTGTACCAGGATGGCTCTACTGGCTTGTTCCGCTTTGTTTGTTAGGCGCTTAATGATTTTGGCTTTGGGGTGGGTTTTCTGTATTTCTGTACGGCAGGTCTTCCGTAATGGGGATTGGTTTAATGACCCCTACAGCTTTGACTTGGGAGCTCTTGTCTTTGGGGTGGTTTGGGACTGAACAACTCACCGGGACCGATCCGACATGGTTTTTTTTTTAATGCTCTGTCCTGTATATCTAGGGTTGCGCACGCCATTAGGATACGTTTTCCGTGGTATAGACGGCGGATGTCGGTCGGCGATCCAAACGTGTCCGACAATACCTCGTTTAATTGTCGGATTCCCATGTTATACAACTCTGGTGAGTTGTCGTCTGGTGTAATTATGACTGGGAACTGAAAGATCTTTCGCTCCTGTTTAGGTTGGGTTCGTTTGATCTGGCGGCGGTTGCGTACCACTGTAGAGAGCTGTTCTTTGTCTGTCTCCCTGTCGGAGTCAGAGTCCGCGTCAGCTTCGCCCCCGCTTATTTCTTCGCGGTGGTTTTCCATTGTTTTCGTATGGTTGCTATTGTTTTCTTCTTCCGAGTTGTTTTCTGTCGTGTTTGGCTCGTTAGGCTCGTTTGGATTGTTCTCATGCGTTTTAGTCACAGTCTGTGCCCTGGCGGCCACTGAGCGTGTATGGGGCCTACCCTCTTGTAGGGTGTTTCCATTGTCCGCCGGGCGGTTCTGGCTGGCTGACTTTTGGTTTACCTTCAGGCCGCCATCTTGGCTTCGCCCTTCTTTGTTGGGCTTTCTGCCGCCATCTTGACTTTTGTTGGGATTCGAATTTGAATCCGACTGGTCGCCATCTTGGTTCTCAGTCAGATTCAAATTCGAATTTTTGCGGCCCTCCTGAGTGGCCATTCTACCCTTGGACTACGGGTCGGTCCTAGCCCGCCCGTGAGAGCGTGGGCTCGCCGATCCCAAATTAGGTGTAAATAAAGACTGATTTAAGCGTAAGAGTAAGACTGTTTTTAAGCGTAAGATAACGACTGTTTCAAGCGTAGGGTAAAGACTGTTTTTAAGCGTAAGAGTAAGACTGTTTTCAAGCGTAAGATAACGACTGTTTCAAGCGTAACGTAAAAGACTGTTTCCGCGTGGGCGAAAATTACTGCAAGAAAAGCGTAAGCGTTTTTGCGTTGGCTCCTCAGGTGTCGTTGGTCCTTTTAGTAAGGACTGTCGTTGTAAGCGTTTGAGCTTCTAAGTGGAAAAAGTAACTTCTAGTGAGAAAAGTGGCCCACAGGGGGTCCTACCTTGTTTTTAGAACCTTTATGTGGCTTGCTTGCTTGGCAGTCGTCCGTGCTAGAAAACTTCTGTGGTCATCTTCTCCGTTCTACTATATTCTATCTTGTGCCGGGGCCAGAGACCACCACCCTAACGGGCTAAGGGTCCCTGCAGCTCCCTTTCTAGCCTACCACTTCCTATCTATCGTCGGTGAAGAACACTTGCTATACTAGAAAAATAGCTTGGTGGACAGAGCTACCAACAGCTCTGGCACCGGTCGACTCTACTCTGTAATGTGAACACTGTTGATTCGCTTGACTGAACTCTGGAGCGCGTCTTCTCCTCACCACTGCTGAGCTCCGAATGTGTGGAGGAAGGGGAGGCCACTCAGGGCTTAGTAACGACGCTCTGAAGTCGCCTCCTTGTTTGTATAGTATACACATCGGATGCTTAGTCTGAAATCGGTATGCTAAGTGTACCTTCCTATTAGTCATGCCATCGGTAAGAGTTTTGAGAAAACAAATTGGAAAGTTTAAAAAGGTCTTGTTGGAACATATCCTTGGGCCAAGTTTGAAGTCTGTGCCTTAAATAGTCTCCAAGAAAATGCCAACGATAAAGTTGACCACAGATCCCCGATGCCAAATGCCAGAGGCAGGATAGCCCAAAACATAGACTCTCTTTTGCTATCACACGCGAGGCAACAAAAACCAACTGTGGGTCTCATGGCAGCTTGTTCCATCACACGTTCAGCAGTCAAAAGCATTCTTACCGTCTCTGTTCTTCTCCTCTCTCAGCTGACCAAACACTGGCTGGAAGTAGCGTGCATACACCGGCAAGCTCTGCAGAAACAAGATACAGTCTAGACTCAACCTAATGACAGCTAAATGGGTCATGTTAACATACTGAGCCATTTAACCATTCTGCTGTCGGCAGCGCTTTCTGTGGAGAAGATTCCTGCAGTAATCACCTCAACAGAAAGTGCTACCAACAGCCAAAGTGTCAAGTCCAAATTGCTAACTTTGGGAGTTGACTTCAGAAGACTAAATATCGTGGTAAGGGATCCATCGCCAGGTATGATGTGCCGTGGTTGAACAGGTTAACCTATAAAGCCCTGAAAGACGACAGGGTGTGGATCGACCATGATGGTTTAAGGTACATAAAGCCCTGAAAGATGACAGGGTGTGGATCGACCATGATGGTTTAAGGTACATAAAGCCCTGAAAGATGACAGGGTGTGGATCGACCATGATGGTTTAAGGTACATAAAGCCCTGAAAGATGACAGGGTGTGGATCGACCATGATGGTTTAAGGTACATAAAGCCCTGAAAGATGACAGGGTGTGGATCGACCATGATGGTTTAAGGTACATAAAGCCCTGAAAGATGACAGGGTGTGGATCGACCATGATGGTTTAAGGTACATAAAGCCCTGAAAGATGACAGGGTGTGGATCGACCATGATGGTTTAAGGTACATAAAGCCCTGAAAGATGACAGGGTGTGGATCGACCATGATGGTTCAAGGTACATAAAGCCCTGAAAGACGACAGGGTGTGGATCGACCATGATAGTTCAAAGCCCTGAAAGATGACAGGGTGTGGATCGACCATGATGGTTCAAGGTACATAAAGCCCTGAAAGACGACAGGGTGTGGATCGACCATGATGGTTCAAGGTACATAAAGCCCTGAAAGACGACAGGGTGTGGATCGACCATGATAGTTCAAAGCCCTGAAAGACGACAGGGTGTGGGTCGACCATGATGGTTCAAGGTACATCACGGCTGTTCAAGGCCTCCCATTTAGTTTTGAGGCGCGCGCGCGTGCCCGCGCTGTAAGATAAGGAGCCGCGCAGCGTGTCGCCTCTGTTAATACCGCCGGCTGGCAGCACAGACCCACACTCATCAACAAATGCAGGACAAGACCACGAGGCTTGCTGACATCTCGTCCCAAGTGGGCCTCACCATTCACAAACAGAAAACAAAGACAATGAGGCTGAACGCAACCAGGGAAGAACCAGTCTTGCTTGCTGGCACCCCGTTGGAGGAGGTGGAGTGCTTCACCTATCTCGGGAGCATCATAGACAAAAAAGGTGGCACTGATGCAGATGTCAGAGCACGAATCGGTAAAGCTAGAGCAGCCTTTCTCCAGTTGAAAAAAGTATGGAGTTCCAGAGAGCTGTCACAACACACCAAAGTCCGGATTTTCAACTCCAATGTAAAAGCAGTTCTCCTATATGGAGCAGAGACATGGAGATTGACAAAAACCACAGTCAACAGAGTACAGACCTTCATGAACAGTTGCCTTAGAAGAATTTTGAAAATCCACTGGCCAGAGAAGATCAGCAACGTCAGACTCTGGGAGAGAACAGAGCAGATAACAGCAGAGAATGAAATTGGGCGAAGAAGATGGGGATGGATCGGTCACAGTCTGAGAAAGCCAGCTTCCAGTATCACTAGGCAGGCATTGTCATGGAACCCCCAGGGAAAGAGGAAAAGAGGTAGGCCGAGAAACTCCTGGCGTCGAGACCTCCAAGCAGACATCAAGAGACTGGGAACAACCTGGAGTAGAATCGAAGGAGAAGCACAGGACAGGAGTTGCTGGAGGTCTCTCGTCGACGGCCTATACCCGGGTAGGGGTGACAGGCGTAAGTAAGTAAGTAAGTGGCAGCACAGAGCTGAGCGCAATCTGTTACGGCTGTGCAACTATAGTCGCGCTATTCTTGTCACTGTTTTACGCGAGCACGCTCTCTGTGTACACGCTCAGCACTGACAGTGTGCCACGCGGGATACATTTTAATGGTACCGGTCATTTACGGCGTGTTGTTTAAGCTGTACTGAACGTATCTTGTATTTAAGACATACACTTAAAAGCTAAGAAAATAAACTTTCTGTAGACACTAGACATGCTTAGGAAAATGAAGATGAGCAATGCATGCAACGGACTAGAAGACAGGCAACCGGCGCCCAGTTTACCGTGAAGACAACGTAAATCGGTTGCAAATGACACGTCTTTCAACTGTTCTAACTCATGCAAAGTACTTTTGCGAAAATTATGGTTCAGGCCAGCGATCATCGTATACAGCCACTACGCTATGCACTACTCAAAATGTCAGATAGATTTACCTTGCGATCTCAGTGGGTCCTGAAATGGGATGATGCGTCATTGGTAAAATCCAGTGTTAGACAGAAAGTTCTTGGGTTAACGTAATCTCCAAACGTAGTTGATTTCGGAGGCAGTGAAAATGTTCGAAATAATTCACAGTTCATATGCAGGGTTAGCGGCAGTGTCAGTTGCACACTTTGTATAGGTGATGTTGTCTTTAGCATTCCACTAAATCTTATAAAATCGGAAGAGCAATCCCCGGCGGCCACTTTACTAAATCTTACAAATCGGATGGGACACCCACAGTGAAAATAATAAACACTCTTAATGGTGATCAAATAGCTATTTTGATAGGCGTAAATTAGATAAACACAGAACAGTCGGTGCAGGCTAAAATGTATCAGTCTCAAGACAATTTATTTCACAGAGAGACTGAGTCCTGCGTGTACTTGTTACCGGCGGCTCTCTACACATTCCCTTCAGATGTTTGTCTTCTACATCTGTACATACGTCAATGCCATGAAAAGCAGAAAGATCGTCTACATAATCAACACACAGTTTAAAGTGTTATAGTCCGTCTTTCCTTTGCCTTTTGCTCGCTCTGCACGGCAAATCCTGCACAAACTACTCAATCGTTCCATGTGGTTTGAATAGGAATATTGTGTGTCAGACTCCATTCTAAATGTCGGCGAAATACACTCACATGCTGGTCTATAAAACTTTCTATAAAAAATCACAGGTAAATCTATCCAGTAAAAGAAAAGCACTTACTTGTAGCACTATGTTACACTAACACATATCACTCATTGAAAATCCAAACAAAAGTATTTTGAAAGCACAGTTAAGGTTTAAAGCCTGCACAAATTTGGCACTCTGCCCACATAAAATAGTAAGCATAAAGAAGGCCTACTATCAGGCGGTACCAGACGCCCATCGGAATGCGTGTAACTAGGTCAGCTCGCCACTTGATAAGCTAGCGCGGCACTCCCTAACTAAATGTGTCCGTTTGTAGAAGAACTGAACAGCCGTGACATAAAGCCCTGAAAGACGACAGGGTGTGGATCGACCATGATGGTTCAAGGTACATAAAGCCCTGAAAGACGACAGGGTGTGGATCGACCATGATAGTTCAAGGTACATAAAGCCCTGAAAGATGACAGGGTGTGGATCGACCATGATGGTTCAAGGTACATAAAGCCCTGAAAGACGACAGGGTGTGGATTGACCATGACAGTTCAAGGTACATAAAGCCCTGAAAGACGACAGGGTGTGGATCGACCATGATAGTTCAAAGCCCTGAAAGACGACAATGTGTGGATCGACCATGATGGTTCAAGGTACATAAAGCCCTGAAAGATGACAGGGTGTGGATCGACCATGATAGTTCAAGGTACATAAAGCCCTGAAAGACGACAGGGTGTGGATCGACCATGATAGTTCAAGGTACATAAAGCCCTCAAAGACGACGGGGTGTGGATCGACCATGACAGTTCAAGGTTGAAGTCTCCAGAACTGTGATATAGACCTCAGGGGATATCTACAAAAATGTGATAATTTCATCCTCAGGGCATAAGGAGTTAAGTAAATACAGTAGCGCCTGTCTGGATGGAGCACCCTTATAAAAGATCCCCCATCATCAAGACCATCATTTAGACGATTGTAGGCACCTAAATGACATCATTTTATGACAGGCCAGACTTTTGCCCTTCAAGACTTCTCTCATCAGAGCACCTGTCTCTTAACCCTTTTAGTCGAGAGTCCCTACAGCAGGAGATGGATTGACCATTATAATTCAAGGGTAGTGCTAGATGCACCAAGCTCATCTGGCACTACCCTTAAATTATCATGGTCAATACATTTCCTCCTGCTGGCACATGGTCGTTAGGCGACGCCTCCAAAATTTGGGAAATGCGGCCATGGGGTTATATTGGTTAATACCATTTTTTCCTGCACAAAAGGTTCTACTGGGCAATCAGTCATGAACAAACCTCAGTTGTATTTTGCAAAAAGATCTTCACTCACACACACAGTAAATACAAAAGCGTGCAAATTGCATCATAACAAAATACTAGTTAAAACCAAAAAATCATTCATACCTGTGATCTCATTTTCTCCAACAGAGACACAGCATACACTGCAACAAATTTGTGGGGGACAAAGTACGTACAAGGTCTGACAAAGAAAACATGACAAAAGCTATAGTTGACCCCTTCACAGCTCATCCGAAGCCAACATCAGCCCGAGGACCTTTTGCCTATTCTGGCTATTTATCCTCAGACAGATACAAAAACTCAGCTCACCATATTAACCCATTCAGCCCCGACAAACCACAGCCAGACATGGATCGAGCATGATAGTTCAAGGGTGGTGCCAGAATAGCTTGGCGCCCATAGCCAAGCTCTTCTGGCACCACCTTGAGCTATCATGCTCGATCTGTCCCTAGAATTGTGATACAGTCCTTCATAGGGCAACTTCCAAATTTGTGGGTTTCGGTCCTGAGGCATAACAAACCAAGGGAAATTACTCAGCGCTGGACAGAACAGTTAGATCCCCTGCCCCCGCCTATCAGGCACCCATTCGCCAGCCCACAGAGAAATACGTAGGTATAGAACAAGACGATCATCTACATCCCTAAAAAGGATGCATCAGGTCTCTTATATAACCCATGTCTTTCTCCGGAACTTAGGAAGTAGGCAGGAGAAACATACATACACAAACACGAAGGTGCATTACTATATGTGGTCGGGTAAATACCCTGAATTCCCACAGTAGATGCACAGAACATTACACAACAATGTAACGATACAAATTTGCCTAGAGTTATACTGAGATACTCACAAACCAGATAGGTGAGGCTAGCGCTGGCAGAATTGTATAACAAACCAAGGGGAATTACTCAGCGCTGGACAGAACAGTTAGATCCCCTGCCCCCGCCTATCAGGCACCCATTCGCCAGCCCACAGAGAAATACGTAGGTATAGAACAAGACGATCATCTACATCCCTAAAAAGGATGCATCAGGTCTCTTATATAACCCATGTCTTTCTCCGGAACTTAGGAAGTAGGCAGGAGAAACACACATACACAAACACGAAGGTGCATTACTATATGTGGTCGGGTAAATACCCTGAATTCCCACAGTAGATGCACAGAACATTACACAACAATGTAACGATACAAATTTGCCTCGAGTTATACTGAGATACTCACAAACCAGATAGGTGAGGCTAGCGCTGGCAGAATTGTATAACAAACCAAGGGGAATTACTCAGCGCTGGACAGAACAGTTAGATCCCCTGCCCCCGCCTATCAGGCACCCATTCGCCAGCCCACAGAGAAATACGTAGGTATAGAACAAGACGATCATCTACATCCCTAAAAAGGATGCATCAGGTCTCTTATATAACCCATGTCTTTCTCCGGAACTTAGGAAGTAGGCAGGAGAAACATACATACACAAACACGAAGGATCTAACTGTTCTGTCCAGCGCTGAGTAATTCCCCTTGGTTTGTTATACAATTCTGCCAGCGCTAGCCTCACCTATCTGGTTTGTGAGTATCTCAGTATAACTCGAGGCAAATTTGTATCGTTACATTGTTGTGTAATGTTCTGTGCATCTACTGTGGGAATTCAGGGTATTTACCCGACCACATATAGTAATGCACCTTCGTGTTTGTGTATGTATGTTTCTCCTGCCTACTTCCTAAGTTCCGGAGAAAGACATGGGTTATATAAGAGACCTGATGCATCCTTTTTAGGGATGTAGATGATCGTCTTGTTCTATACCTACGTATTTCTCTGTGGGCTGGCGAATGGGTGCCTGATAGGCGGGGGCAGGGGATCTAACTGTTCTGTCCAGCGCTGAGTAATTCCCCTTGGTTTGTTATACAATTCTGCCAGCGCTAGCCTCACCTATCTGGTTTGTGAGTATCTCAGTATAACTCGAGGCAAATTTGTATCGTTACATTGTTGTGTAATGTTCTGTGCATCTACTGTGGGAATTCAGGGTATTTACCCGACCACATATAGTAATGCACCTTCGTGTTTGTGTATGTATGTTTCTCCTGCCTACTTCCTAAGTTCCGGAGAAAGACATGGGTTATATAAGAGACCTGATGCATCCTTTTTAGGGATGTAGATGATCGTCTTGTTCTATACCTACGTATTTCTCTGTGGGCTGGCGAATGGGTGCCTGATAGGCGGGGGCAGGGGATCTAACTGTTCTGTCCAGCGCTGAGTAATTCCCCTTGGTTTGTTATACAATTCTGCCAGCGCTAGCCTCACCTATCTGGTTTGTGAGTAGGTCCTGAGGCAGAATGTGTGAATGCAACAAACAAAAAATGCAGTTTAATTTGATAGAGGCTGATATAGAAGTGATGTGCCTGCTTGAGCAAATGTAACGGCTAATCCCTCACGTGGCTTATTCTCCAGGTAGGCCAGCCGAGCAACAGCGCCGAGGTCATCCTTGTTGATCTGCTTCTCCTGCATCTCCTGAACGATCACTGCCACCTTCTTCACTGGCTAAAAGAGGCGCCAGCCAGACAAAACATAATGGTCAGCCTCAATAATTAACCCATTTCACCCCACCACCTTACAACAGGACCGTGATAATTCAAGACCCGCCTGAAGGTGCCAAGCTCATCCGGCACTACCCTTGAATTATCACGGTCGATCCGTCTCCTGCAGCTGGCTCATGGTCATGAATTAACACCTCCAAAATGAAGGAAATCGGGCCGTGGGCTTATACTGGTTAACCCTTATCATTTGGAATACACCAGTGTTTGAAATAAGTTTAACTAAAATAGTCCAAGGGTAGTGCCAGAATAGCTTGGCACCTCTAGGCACCAAGCTATTCTGGCACCACCCTTCAACTAAAGCCATTGGTCTATATCCTTATCTGTAAGTACTATAATGTAGCTTGCATATGGCAGTGTACACATTTAAAGCTTTTAGCCTCAGTATGATATGGGTTAAGCACAGCAACAAATCAGGCAAGTGATATCATGCACGGGTCTCTGGATACCCGGACCGTTTCAGCTAAAGGTCCCCAGACTGACATCAAGCACAGTTGGGCCGTGCATATCTGCATGTAGGCCCAACAAAGGCTGGCATCAGCCTGAGGACCTTTTCTGACTGGGTGCTTTTTCTTCATGAAAATATATAAATTCAGCATTTACTGGAACACAAAAAACATGACCCGACTTCATGGCGCTATGATTCACAGTTACTTCCTGCTGATTTTTGACAACTATCTGTTTACCAATACGTGCATGCAGACCCACTCACAAAACAAATTCCAGGAACAGTCCCTCTCTCTCTCTCTCAACAAACACACAATAATTTAATTAACTTATTATTATTATTTTTAACATTTAAATTTATTATCAGGTTGTGTATGTATGATTTGTTATTCTTTTTGTACTCATGTTGTATTTGTTTGCGATTCACATGTGTTCATGTACCTAATCTTGAAAATTTTTCAAAAATAAAACGAAAAAAAAAAAAAAAAACTCTTTTGTCCCACAGGCTGTTACCCTTTTCAACAGTAACATCAGTAGGTAGTATCTTTCAACATTCTTTTGTTGTTTAGTACTAGCCCATTCAGTAGTTCACTGCAACATTGTTGACACCAGAAGCACAAGGTGCATAAACCAAAAGTGTTTCTGATGTCAATAGTGTTACAAAGGTATCAGTACGTCTGTTACAGTTCCAGCATCTCTTTAACTGAGAGGTTATAGGTTATTTAGTTAATTGAATGAGTAAATGATGATACCATGTGCTATATGGGCAGACACTGAATTTTCCCATGGAAGATTAATAAAGTATTATTGTATTGTATTGTATTGCATTGCATTGCATTGTATTGTATGTTATTGTATTGCTGGTATGTGGTTGAGGATGTGACAGTTTAGTGCCGTTTTGTCCAGAGTGGGTTAAAGTTGTCACAACCCTGGAAGCACTCAAACATGGAACCGACAGAAGCAAACCATCAGTGCATACATTTTATTAACCCTTTATTGCAAGAAAAATGCGAACACCACCCAACCGCAAGTCACGTGATCCCATGTAGTACTTAAAGTCTGATGTTTGTTGTGTTGGGAAGTACTTGAACTACACATTTCTGCTTTAGAAGTTTTGTTGTTGTTGTTGTTTTTCCAAAATTCCGTCTTGTAAGTAGATTTGAAAATCTCAAATGAAGCCACAAACAACACTAAAAAAAATTAACTCATTCAGCCCGGCGCAAGTATTTCGGAAATTTTGGAGGCGTTATCTAACGAATATGCACCTGTTGCAGGAGATGGATCGACCATGATAACTTAAGGGTAGCGCCAGATTAGCTTGGCGCTGACAGGTGCCAAGCTAATCTGGCACTACCATTGAATTATCATGGTCGACGCATTTCCTGCTGTAGTGCGTCAGGGCTGAATGAGTTAACAAAATGTCACTTTAACCCCTTCGCTGCCAGTGATGACGAATGCACACTGAACGAAATTCGGGTGAAGAAAAGAGATGTAAGCGGGACAAAATAAAGAACTAAGGACTAACAAGAGACATAAATCCTCATGACGGACTGCGTGCGCTCATGAGAGTTTATGTCTCATGCAGTTGGGTAGCGTTCGCCTTAACCCGGCAGTTAAGGGGTTAATAGAAATTAAATACCTTTTATTTTTTACATTTGTCTATTTAGTCCTTTGTAAAATATTTTCAACCCATTTTCCCTCTCTCATATAATATACTTTAAAGTGGGTCGTAATAAGTAGGACAATCACCAGATGTGTGTTTCAGCTATGGGCGTTTATATATAAAAACAGCACCGAAAAGAATGGACAACCTGCACATTTTGCATGTATGTTCTATAATTGATATTCGCCTGGTTTTACGATGGTGACCCCCACACATGGTGAACCGATTTTTCAATTTGTTTGGTCAATATGTAACAAAGGGTGCATCCAAAACTGGATCCAAAATAACGTGTATTTTTGTCGACAGCCTTCTAGGTCTATCGATACTTAATTGTATTTATTACTATGATGCAGAAAAATGGCAATAAGCTGCGATATCAGTGAAAAACAAACCACGCATCTCGCCTAATCCACAACGCCCTGACATGCAACAACAAGATGTGAATCGACCATGATAGTTCAAGGGTAGTCAGGGCTAGAAATTAACTTTTTTCTTTGGGGGCCACCGGGCCCCTTGATTGAAAAATTTGAGGGCCCACAAGCAATTTTCGGGGCCCAACTTTGAAAAAATAATGCAAACAAAAAACAAAAGAATTATTGACAATATAATAAGTAGAAAGTACAATTTGTCTGATAATCTAAAATAAAAACAATTGAATTTCCAATTTTGCTGAGTGATGTCATTTTTATTTGCCTTTTCTTTCACTTTCAAACATTACCAACAAAAAAGGGGAAAAAACACACACACACACATTCAGTGACACACATATTCCAGTGACTAGTGAGCCTGAAATGGCCATTAAACAAAATAGAAAAAAATCAAGTGAGTCTCTTGTATAATACTTTCAGTTTTGTGACTGAGTATTGCACAATACACATCATTAAATTTTTAATATGAGTAACCTAACAAAAAATCTGACCTCAATGCACAAAAGTTCAAAACAAAACCATGAAAGGGAACTAAACTTAACAGTACTCTTCCTGATAAACTAAAGTTAAACAAACAGATTTTGCCTTTTTTTTTTTTTCAATCATCTATTCCTATTACACTTATGTGCACTTGAGTTAACAGAAGTAAACTAAAAATACAATAACAACAAAAAAAAAAAGAACACAATACTATTACTGTGAGTGAGTCTGTTGCAAACATTCCGGTGTGGGTTGCTTCCCTTGGCCCAAATACGAAACTGCCGAGTAGAGCTAGCTGTAGCTGACGAATTATTTTGCGGGCCAAGCGGGCCCTTCGTTTTTCAACTTTCCGAGCCCGAAATCAACTTTGCGGGTTTTTGGCCCCGGGCCCCCGCTAATTTCGAGCCCTGGTAGTGTTAGAATACCTTGGCATCGTTAGGTGCCAAGCTATTCTGACGCCAACCTTGAACTATCATGGTCGATCTGTTTCGAGAACTGTTTAGTAAACCTCAAAGGATATCTGAAAATTATAATTTTATCCTCAGGATGTCATGAACTAAATGGACTATACTAAAGATAAATGTCAACTTCTTAATACAGGGCGTGGCTTCTTAAATATTTATGCCTCTAACAATTTTGCCCATACATACTCATTTCAAAGCAAAATGAGTTTTGAGATTGCTTTTGAGGGTAGCTCACTGAAGGCAGCCTGCATCTATAACTGCGGAAGTGC
Source organism: Semisulcospira habei (assembly GCA_036245525.1). NCBI lineage: Eukaryota > Metazoa > Mollusca > Gastropoda > Semisulcospiridae > Semisulcospira > Semisulcospira habei. Next base: position 258,271 of record BTPG01000004.1, on the reverse strand, counting down.
CGTGTAGCGTTGGTGCCAGGAACAATACAGGAAGCTTCCGCAACTATTGATGCGGGGCGCCTTCAATGAGTAAAATGTGGACTTTGGTACACTACCACTAGGGGAGCTGGGTGGCTCGGTGGTAAAAGCGTTTGCCTCCAGACCAAAAGGTCCCGGGTTCGATCCAGCTTGGGTCAAAATTTGCTCAGACCCTTTTTCGTTGTCCCCGTCTTTGAAATCACCCTCGTGGTGGACAAAAGACGTTAAGCCCTAAACATTTAACACTACCACTACCCAATACAATGGACATAATTATGATTGTCAGGAGCAAGTGTAGTGCTGGCAGTCTCATGACAAATACGCTTGGAGTACAAGCTGACGGACCTGACAGGGACTTCATATTGTTCTCATTGTCAAAAATCTGTTTAACTCTTTGCGTGTTGGTAGAGGTTTTTGTTGCGATGATTCCTACAGGAACTGACAAAAACCGCTATCGACATGCAATGGGTTGAAGACTTTGTGACAACAAAAAATGTTTTATTTCTCTGTTTGTTGTTGTTATGTTGTTGTTGTTGTTGGTGGTGGTGGTGGTGCTGGTGGTGTTGTTGATGACAGTGTTATTGATGTTGGTATTGTCGTTGTTATGTTTATGTTTTGTGTCTGCTAACCAAGTTTGGATACTCGGGTTTGGTGATCAGCAGTCTTTTAAAGGTTAAAATATTCACTTGCGAAGGAGTATGGAAAGCACGTCGCTGAGCATATTTGCAAGCTTTTTGGGACTTGGGCACTCCTCATTGAACCATGGTACTCTCGGCTTCCGAGGGACTGACGCGGATGTTTTAGAGATGGTTTCACCCACTACGTCCAACAAAATAGTAGTAAAAGAAGAAACAGGTTCTTCAGCTGACATGACCTCCTCCTCTGTAATACGAGACTGACAGAGGGAGGCGAACAGAGGCCAGTTAGCTTCCTTGAGATTCCAGCGCCACACCGGCGGATCCTCCTCACAGCTGACTGATGACAGGACTACTGGGAAGTGGTCACTACCACACAGGTCGTCGTGAACCTTCCAGTCAAAGTCCAGCATGAGAGAAGGATCACACACAGTGAGGTCTAGAACAGAACTAGATCCTGAACCTGAGTTAGAGTATGTAGGTGAGCCATCGTTAAAGACACATAGGTTAAGTTGAGAAAAAACATCTTCTAACATCTGACCTCTGCCATCATAGTGGTCACTACCCCAAAGGTGAGCGTGACCGTTAAAATAATAACAGTAATGTCTTTCCTGGAGGAGGAAGGTTCTTCTATCAGAAGATTTATGACGTCCTGTAGCCACAGGACTGAGTCGCCTCTCTCTATCCAGGGACACAACCATGGGCACATCGAACGTCAAGACCATGTAACAGAGCGGCAAGGCCGCCCAGATAGCAGCAGAAATGCAAAAGTACAACCTTTCCCTGCTAGGTATCAGTGAAGCTAGATGGACGCAGTCTGGACAGAAAAGGCTGGTAAGTGGGGAGATGATTCTGTATTCAGGTCATGAAGAGGAGAATGCTCCCCATACAGAAGGTGTAGCATTCATGCTGTCACCAGTGACACAGAGAGCGCTGATGTGCTGGGAACCTCTTGGGCCAAGAATTATCACAGCAGCCTTTAGAACCAAGAAAAAGCTCAAGCTGAACGTCATCTAGTGTTATGCGCCCACTAATGACAGTGACGAGGAAGAGAAACAAGAGTTCTACGACCGACTCCAGAGTGCCGTGGACAAATGTGCGGAGCGAGACATCACCATCGTCATGGGCGATTTTAATGACAAAATAGGGGAGGACAACATCGGATACGAAGAGGTGATGGGGAGACAGGGACTAGGCTCGGAGATGAGTGAGAACGGGGAGAGGTTTGTAGACTTTTGTGCTCTGAACCGAATTGTCATTGGAGGCAGCATCTTCCCACACAGAAGAATGCACAAAGCAACTTGGGTCTCACCTGACCATACAACAGAGAACCAAATAGACCATATCTGCATTAGCAAGAAATTTAGAAGATCCCTTCAAGATGTTCGAGTGAGGAGGGGAGCAGATGTCGCCTCAGACCACCATCTGCTTACCTTAAGAATGAAGCTCAAGTGAAAGAAAAGCCGCACAGAGACAAGAAGACAACGCTATAATGTAGGCCTCCTGAGAGAGACTGGAGTGAGAGAAGAGTTCAAACTGGTGCTGTCCAACCGGTTTCAAGCGCTACTGGAGCTAGTAAAAGAGGAGGCGGTCACCACAGAGCAGCAGTGAAAGGCAGTTAGAGAGGTGCTAAACTCAACCTGCAAAGACACTGTAGGGTTCAGGAAACACCATCACAAGGACTGGCTGTCGGCACAGACCTTGAAGAAGATGTGAGGAAGCAGAAGAAAGCAGTTGTCAACAACAGTCGCACGAGAGCAGTTAGTTAGTTAGTTATTTGGGTTTAACGCCGAGCAGGCGACTAAGGCCATCTCACGGCGGGATGGGTAAAAATCTGGTCAGCCAGACTAAAAGCAAGGTCTTAAGACAAGATGTAAATATAGATTAAAAATCTCAGGCTAAAATGTCGCACATGTCTTTAAAAGAAATGTCTACAGACTCTCAAAAAGGGCAAATAAAAAAGATTCACATAGTCTATGAATGCTCAAATCTTGTTAAAAATATTGCATGCTCGCTCGCAAGAAATTGAAGATTTTGTCCGGGGGAACATCCCGGAACAAAACCTTCAAGGAGTCTGCTGTAAAGTGTTTATATCTGGTGTCAATTAGGTCAGCACAATACAGCAAAAAGTGTCGAACAGAAAACTGCTCATCACAGGCAAAACACCATGGACGCTCATCCTGTTTAAGTAAGTAAGAGTGCGTAACATACGTGTGCCCGATGTGGAGCCGAGCAAGGACAGTCTCCTCACGGCGGCTGCCGCAGCGGAAAGGTAGACTGTCAGACAACTTAGGAAGAGCTTCATGAAGCTTGTTCCCTTCCTCTTTGTCCCACTCGGACTGCCACTCGCGGGCTATGTACACACTAATAACAGGTTTAAAATCACTATAGACAGTCTGTGTGTCAGGGACAGGGTCACTGCGGGCACTGTTGGCAGCAGAATCTGCGATTCTGTTGCCTTCGATGCCCACATGGCCTGGGACCCATATAAAAATGATGTCATAATATTCCTTCATCAAGTCCGCGTAGAGCTCTCTAATCTGCACCAGCAGTGGATGGTCTGTTCCCGCGCCCTGAAGGGCCTGCAGGGCAGAAAGAGAGTCAGACAGAATCAGGAAGTTCCTTTCCCGAGACTGATAGGCATGCTTGAGTGCTAGCAGAATGGCCTGCAGTTCCGCACTAAATACAGAGGAATGGTCAGGGAGACGGAGCTTAAATGGGCGTCTAGGATGGCGAGAGGACACTGCAGCCGCAGCCACTCTTCCATCCTCAGACTTGGACCCATCCGTATAAAGACGACAATAGCCAGGAAAAATTGAAAGGAGTTCATTGAGGCTCTGTTGGTATATGGCTGGTGGAGTACAATCCTTCTTGTGGGCAGTCAAGTCCAGCAAGATGTCAGGAACTGGTAGTAGCCAGGGTGGGGTGACGTGTTGCAGAGATTCCGAAACTTTGTCCAGGTCCACTCCGGCCGCCTGCAGATGAGGTCAGACACGGAAGGAAAGTGGACGGACAGCTCCCGGATGGGCATCGTAAATCTCTGCAAACGACGGGTTAAAAACACAATCATAGGCAGTATTTTCTGGATGGGCCTTCAGCTTCAGAACGTAGCTGAGCATGAGGCGGATGCGGCGGAGCCTGAGAGAAGGCTCCCCTGCCTCTGCATACAGACTAGGAACTGGAGATGTCCTGAAGGCTCCCAGACATATGCGCAGACCTTGATGGTGAATTGTGTTCAGACGCTGCAGAACAGACTTGGAAGCCGAGCCATATACCACAGAGCCGTAATCCAGTTTGGACCGAACAAGGGCCCGGTACAGTCGAAGTAAGACGATGCGGTCTGCACCCCATTCAGTACGACCAACGACACGAAGAATGTCGAGGGCCTTCCGACAAGAGGTTCTAAGGTAGTTAACATGGTTGCAGAAGGTCAATCTTTTGTCAAAGATGACCCCCAAAAACTTTGCCTCTTCGGCCACCTTAATTGGCACTCCAGCAATGCTCAGGCTAGGTTCTGGAAAACATTTCGTCTGGTTAGTAAAATGCACACAGACTGTCTTGGAGGGTGAGAATCTGAATCCATTGAGAGACACCCACCCCTGGATTCGATCAACACACAGCTGCAAGCGCCTCTCAAGGGACGCAAGTCCTCGACCTCGTGCACACAAAGTAAAGTCGTCCACAAACAAAGAGCATTCAGAATCATCCTTGACGGCCTTTACAATGTTATTTATTTTAATGCTAAATAAAACAGGAGATAGAATACTGCCCTGCGGGACACCCATCTCCTGTTCAAAGGAGTCGGAGAGGGTGGAGCCCACACGGACATGGAACGACCTGTTGGACAGAAAATTGTGAATAAAAACGGGCAGATGCCCTTTAAAACCCATGTCCGACAAATCAGACATTATACCATGCTTCCAGGTAGTGTCATATGCCTTTTCAAGATCAAAGAAAATTGCATAGACATGCTGCTTGTTGACAAAAGCATCTCGGATAAAAGACTCAAAGCGGACTAGATGGTCAGTTGTACTACGGAAGCGCCGGAAACCGCACTGGAGGTCTGTGATGAGACCCTGTGACTCAAGATGCCACACCAGTCGGTTGATTGATTGATTGTACATTGCTTAACGTCCCGACAGCAACAAGGCTTTCTCAGGACGTGCCTGCACTGCTTGTGAAAAAAAAACAACCAACTAAACAGAACATTGAATGTATGTCGCCAGCCGGTCAAACACATTAAATAAACCTAACACATGGGGCCTAAATAAAGCTAAGACCATTTAGCAACACACATCCAATATCAAGAGCTACAGGCAGTGCAGACAGTAGGGAGAGTTTTAAAAAGGCAAATACAGGTGAATGGACCTCGGGTAGACAGAAACACATGCCCCAGAATAGAGAGAAAACCCCACCCTGTGGGGCTGACCAGGGTGACCCTGGGAACTAAAAAATACCTAACCCCACCCAAGTCCCCCAGGGCAGACCCGGGTGGGGTGCCACACCAGTCGGGCATTGACCAAGCGTTCCATAGTTTTACATAAACATGATGTCAAAGCTATTGGCCGGTAGTTGCCCGGGTCGGAAGGATCCTTACCCGGCTTGGGAATTGGCACAACCACAGCCTGGCGCCAAGATGGCGGAAAATGACCGGTTATCCAGATATGGTTAAAGGCCTTGAGAAGTACAAGGAGTGAATCCTCAGGCAGATGTGTTATGAGCTGATAATGGATGGTATCTAATCCAGCAGCAGAGTCAGTACATTTCTGCATGGCTTGCTGCAATTCTGAAAACGTAAAAGGGGCATTATAGTCTTCCAAGTTATCCGATATAAAATCACAAGCACAAGGTTCTCGCTTCTCCTTCTCTCTCTGGAAGAAAGGTGAATAATGCTCTGTTGAAGAATTATGGGCAATGGTGGAGGCAAGCAAATTGGCCACAGCCTTTTTATCTGTGACCAAACTGGCACCATCTCTAAGATGGCCGACAGAAGCCGAGCCACCCCTGCCCCTAATTCTTCGAACAGCCTTCCAGACTTTTTGGGACGGAGTCCTAAAAGATAAAGATGAGACGAAGCGTCTCCAGGAAGCACGGCGTTCACGTTTAAAAATGTAACGGGCTTTCGCCCGCTGTCTTTTAAAGGTTAAAATATTTGCTTGCGACGGATTACGAAAAGCACGTCGCTGAGCAGATTTGCGCATTGTTTGGGCCTTGCGGCACTCTTCATTGAATCATGGTACTCTCGGCTTCCGAGGGAGTGATGTGGAAGTTCTAGGGATGGTTTCACCTGCAACCTCCAACAAAATAGAAGTAAAACAAGAAACAGGTTCTTCAGCTGACATGACCACCTCCTCTGTAAGACGAGACTGACAGAGAGAGGCAAACAGAGACCAGTTAGCTTTCTTGAGATTCCAGCGCCCCACCGGCGAATCCTCCTCACAGCTGACCGATGACAGGACTACTGGGAAGTGGTCACTACCACACAGGTCGTCGTGAACCTTCCAGTCAAAGTCCAGCATGAGAGAAGGATCACACACAGTGAGGTCTAGAACAGAACTAGATCCGGAACCTGAGTTAGAATATGTAGGTGAGCCATTGTTAAAGACACATAGGTTAAGTTGAGAAAAAACATCTTCTAACATCTGACCTCTGCCATCATAGTGGTCACTACCCCAAAGGTGAGCATGACCGTTAAAATCCCTCATGAGAATAAAGGGAGGGGGCAGTTGATCTACTAAGTTAAAAATATCATTGCTACAGACCCGCAGTGATGGTGGCAGGTAAATACTACATATGGTTATGGTCTTTTTTAAGGTAACCCGAGCAGCGACAGCCTGAAGACAGGTGTCGATGCTAACGGGGCTACATAAAATTTGGCTACTAATGAGAAGAGCCGCTTCACCCGAGCGCCTCTCCGAATCAGAGCCTTTATGTATAACATTAAAACCATTAAAAGACACATGGTCAGAAGTCTTCAGGTAAGTCTCCTGAAGAGATATTACTGAGGGGTTATAGAACTTGACTAAAAGACGTAATTCCTCAAAGTTAGCTCGAAAACCACGACAATTCCACTGAAGCAAAGAGTCCATGATTAAGTCTTATCTGGGGGTAAGGAGTTTTTCCCCCCTTTTTCCTTTACCTTGGAAGGAGTTGAAGAAACAGAGGGGGGCCGGCTCCCGGGCCTCCTCTGGTTCTTCGGAGAGGAAGGGGGTGGAGCTGCCGCAGCATCAGCAACAACAACTTCCACTCCCTCCATCCGCTCCTCCAGTGCAGCATATTTGTTTTGAAGGGGCACATCTGTGTTCCCCTTCTGGGCCCGTGCGCACAGCGGTCCCATAGATTTCTTAGACTTCTGGTCCTGGGCAGCGTTCCTGCCGCTAGAGTTAGCGGCCTTAGAAGGCTGACCAGAGCCAGAAGCCTTTGGAGTTGACTGACTAACAGGTTTGGGTGGGGGCTGAGGCTTAGGGGCAACAGAAGGCGGCACAACCGGACCGGCAGTGTCCGCCTTCTGCGTTCCCTGGCTCCTTGTCACCACCGGAGGAGGGTTACTCTCCAGGGGCGAGAGGAGCCGAGGCTCCGCCCCCAACCAAGAAGTTGGGGTCTGACATGAAAAGTCTTTGGTGGGGCGCTTGCCTGCCACCGCTGCACTAAAAGTATACACTGAGGTGTTAGAGGTTGGGGCAGCCGCAGCTGCACCAGGGCCTTCAACCAGTTTTTTGGCATCCACAAAGGACAGCCCCTTCTCCACACGCACCTGCTGAATCTTGCACTCGGATATCCAACGAGGGCATTTCTTATCCGAAGCCATATGCGCCCCCTGGCAATTCACACACAGTGGGGTGGCTGTGCAGGACTCAGCAGAGTGTCCGGGCCTAGTGCAACGGGCGCATGAAGCCTCTGCCTGACGGCATGTCTTCTGCCCATGGCCATACTTTTGGCACTTAAAGCACCGGAGGGGAAGAGGGACGTACTTTTTCACTCTCAGGGAGTAGTAACCTCCCCAGATGGTAGTAGGAGGGGTGGGGGTGCCAAACGTCAGGATGATGGTAGGGAGACGGATCTCCCCACCACCTCGCTTGGAAGCGAAGCGCCTGACGCAAGTCACCCCCTGAGACTTGAGGTTCCTTACAAGTTCATCTTCTGACAGTTCTGCCAAAGCTTGATCTTTGATTACGCCTCTTGACGAATTCATAGTTTTGTGGGGTGTGACTTCCACAGGAGTGTCTCCGATGGAAGAGAGCCCCAGTAGCCCGCTGGAGTGTGCCCGAGTACGGCACTCCACCAGCAAGTCACCAGACCTGAGGCGCTGGGCGTCAGGCCTGCCAACACGGCTCCTGAGGGTCTCCCCCACCAGAAAAGGATGCAGCTTGGTAACTGGTTTCTCCTTCACCTTGCTATGGACAATGAGGAAGCGAGGCCATACGGCCGACGCCTGAGGCGTCGCTTCCTCACAGTCTGAATCACTGTCATGTGCAATGTCGGTGTCTATGTGCCGTTTCTGTGCTAGTTTTGGTTTTTTGGTTTTATCCATATTATATTAGTAGAGATATTCATCCCCCGGGGGTCCCCGCCCGCCACCGAGCCCAACAAGGGAAAGTGCAACTGTCGGCGGGTCTCCAGCCGACGCACAATGGAGACTGCCCGAAAGATATACTCAAGGGGGTAAGCCCGATTGATTGATTGATTGTACATTGCTTAACGTCCCGACAGCAACAAGGCTTTCTCAGGGCGTGCCTGCACTGCTTGTGAAAAAAAATAAATAAACAGAACATTGAATGTATGTCGCCAGCCGGTCAAATACATTAAATAAACCTAACACATGGGGCCTAAATAAAGCTAAGACCATTTAGCAACACACATCCAATATCAAGAGCTACAGGCAGTGCAGACAGTAGGGAGAGTTTTAAAAAGGCAAATACAGGTGAATGGACCTCGGGTAGACAGAAACACATGCCCCAGAATAGAGAGAAAAACCCACCCTGTGGGGCTGACCAGGGTGACCCTGGGGTAAGCCCGATTGAACCGTTTGAGCCACCGCCTTCTATCACACCGTTGAATGCAGGGGAATACTGGCGTAAAGCACCTAATCAGCAGCAGAAGCTATAGCATGGTGCTCCGTATAGCAACCCGCATGTCAACAGTGGGATAGGGCTCAACGTGACAAGAGCCGATTGACTAGGCCGGTACGACTAGCCTCCCGTTTAGGTAGAAGTCAAGGCCGAAGTGGAGTGTTGGCACCAGTGAGCCGCAGCCCAAAGGGAACCTCAGCCACCAGGATCCTCTTCTCCCCCGACACGGGTCTCCAAGCACGGCAAACACTTGGGATCCAAAGGACCAAAAAGTCACGAGTATTTTTATGGACCAATCCAACATGGTACGACCTAGGTTAGCACAGCTCCTTAAAAACCGGACCAGTGAAAAGGCTGAACAACATATCTGCTGACATCAAGTCCTAATCCTGGACAAAGATGGCACCCGTCCGCTAGCCCACTCAGTCAGGGACTGAGCGGACTACCCACCTACGCCACGTGGAGGCCGGTGCCGGGTAGGCTCGCACGAGAGCAGCCAAAGTAAGGGCACAGGGGGAATACTCGGAAGCCAACCGCGAGGTGTACCCACAAAGCTCGTCCACCTGATCAAGAGCAGCTATGATGGCATGACATGTCGCGTGATCCACGAAGGGCAGTTCACCAGGGAGCTCCAGGTCAGAACTGGTGTCAGGCAGGGGTGTCTGCTGTCTCCGTTCCTCTTCCTCCTGGCCATAGACTGGGTCATGAAGATGACTACAGAGCACAGACGAAGTGGAATACAGTGGACACTGTGGACACAGCTTGAGGACCTCGATTTTGCAGACGACCTGGCATTACTCAGCCCTGAAAATGGCGAGTAATTTACTCGCCATGGCGAGTGATTTTTTAATTTGGCGAGTAAAAAAAAAATACTCACTCGCCAAATGCGAGTGCGCTCGTGCTTTTTTTCAATCCAACGGCTAACCGACAGCCGAACATCAGGTACGCCGGCGCGTGACCTGACCGCACCGCGAGCCGCCTCTAACATCACTTTGTGGCAGTAGCCGAACACGTCACTAGAACTGTGCGTACCATAACAGTGGTCGGTGACAGTCGTTCTATTTTTAGTGACGAATTGGTTCGTTTAGCGGCTCGCTCAGTCGCGGCTGCGTTCAGAACCGACCCGTCGCCGGCGTCCGTGCGAGTGTAACAGGGCGGGCAAACTGTTAGTTTATGTGTGGTGTCAGCATGTTATTACAAAGTGCGCGCTACATGTTGAACGCGTTACTTGCTGTGACGTCACCGTACATACTATTATGGGATACGGCATCGTGCGTTTCGCTTTCGATCTAGAACGCAGTTGTACATGGCGGAGAAAAAGCAAAGGAAGAGCTGGAATGCTTCGGATTCTTTAATCCGGCACCGTCTGATCTTGAAGAAGAAAGTTGCACTTCGACATCGCCATCTCCATCGACAGTACCAGAAATGCTACCCCTGGGCCGTGTGTGGCACCGCCGCTATGACACAGTTTTCAGAGTCCATGGCTGTGCTGAGTGTATTTCCATGGCAAAGCACGACGGCACTCGAATGGCATGCGCAATGAGCACTGAGGCAAACTCAAAAAAGCAAGTCCAGAAATTTGAACAGAAATAAGTTTGTCAGTTTTTTTTTTAAATCGTGGTCGATCCATCTTCTGGTACACAGTTATTAGGCAAACATTGGAGAAACATGTCTCAGTTCTGAGTGGTTAAACGGGTTGAAACTAACTTTGAAGTACATCAGTTTACACACACACACACAGAGTTTAGACAAGTCACACTTCGGTTGTCAATCTGCCGCGTTCAGCAGAAAACGCTATATTCTCTTGTTACAATACATTATCAAACGATCATACAAATAAATAAATAGAGATCTTTTTTTCTGTGTGTGAGAGAGCTAGGGAGACAGGCTTTTGTGCGATAGCTCACCAGTTAAAGAATCAGATCATGGAAAGGACACACACACACTGTCACAACACATTTAAAGAGGAGAGAGTGAAATGAGATAATTTATTTTAATGATTGATTGATTGTACATTGTTTATCGTCCCGACAGCAACAAGGCTTTCTCAGGACGTGCCTGCACTGCTTGTGAAAAAAAAAAAAGAAACAGAATATTGAATGTATGTCGCCAGCCGGTCCAATACGTTAAATAAACCTACGCCATGGGGCCTAAATAAAGCTAAGACCATTTAGCAACACATCCAATATCAAGAGCTACAGGCAGTGCAGTCAGTTGGGAGAGTTTTAAAAAGACAAATACAGGTGAATGGACCAAGGGTAGACAGAAACACATGCCCCAGAAAAAAAACACCCTGTCTGTGGGGCTGACCAGGGTGACCCTGGGAACTAAAATGTAGTTAACCCCACCCAAGTCCCCCAGGGCAGACCCGGGTGGGGATAATTTATTTTAAGGAACATACAGATGATGCAGTTTTTCTAAAATAAATCTGCGGACCCTCTATAATGCTAGGATGGGGGTCTGTATACCCTCTAAAATTTATACCTGGGGGTCTACAGACCCTTTAACCTGTTGTGCAAACAGAAGCCCAGCTCTACTTACAAAAAATAAATAAATAAAAAAATCCCACCACAGTTCACATGGGGACTTTGTCAGTTATTTCTCCACTTGATACTATCAAAAGCCTTAAGTCAGTACATAAACATTAACTTGGTTATGATTGTCTGTTCAAATATTTGTTTTCAATGCCTCTGGGCAGAAAACACTCTATAACATTGGGCTTCAAACACTTGTGGTACATTATATTGTTGAGTTGGGTTGCTATTTTCAGTAGTAAAATTTTCAGTTTTGGCTAGTAAAATTTCAGTTTGGCTAGTAAAACTTGCAAGTCACTAGCCAAAGGCTGGTGGGCAAAATTTAGACTTTCAGGGCTGATTACTGTCCCACACTCATCAACAAATGCAGGACAAGACCACGAGGCTTGCTGACATCTCGTCCCAAGTGGGCCTCACCATTCACAAACAGAAAACAAAGACAATGAGGCTGAACGCAACCAGGGAAGAACCAGTCTTCAGGCATGGGAATTGCCAGCCCAAAAAATGTCTAGAAAATTTATTTGTGGGGCGCGAAGAGCCGAGGTGACGGCGCGAAGCGCCTAGCTTGCTATGGGGGTCCGGAGGCATGCCCCCCTGAAAACATATATTGGAAATCTACATTAAAATCTGTGCAATCTGGCGCATTCCGAGGCCTCAAAACCACGTCCACAAAGTGCATGTTTTACCGTTATTTATTCTTTTTCTGTTTTTTTTAGAACGCAAGAGTTCAGTGATACATAAAATACAGTAAAAAAGTAAAACAAAAACAAACATCTCAACCACACAACAAGAACAAGATTGGAGTACTTTATAAGTTTATGAACATGTATGCACTCACCTACAAAAGTTGGTTTCATACCTTTTGTAACCAATCAGGGAAGGGAGTGAAATGTAGTCAGTAGTGGTGCACCACACCAAATTCAATCCAATGTTCACTAGTCAACTATTGTCACTCCAAAACCACTGCACAAGGTCCTTTGGTGCTAAGGAATGTCACTGTACACAACTTCACCACTTGCCTAAAATTAAGTTTGAATTAGAATATGCTCAAGGCAGGCAAGGAACAAGATAACTTCAAAATCACTTCCTAAAAAAAGAGGAAAGAGTCCTTTGCACTGTTTTGGGTGGGACTGTGACAGGACTGCAATCCTGGGCTGAAAAAAAATCAGTGGGAACAGTTGACTGTTCCTGGGTTGCTGAGTTCTTAGTATCAATCCCTGCTTTTTGGGAAGCTGGCATGCTTGTGCCTTTCTTTGATGTGGCTTTCTTTTCTGCACTGAGCACTTCTTTCTCTCCTGAAGGCAGGTTTGTTTGGGTGTCACAAGTAAGCCTTGCTTGTTTGGCAGCTGGCGTGCTTGATGCAAATCCACCGTGCAGTCCTTTCTCTCTTTCAAGGTCTTGGGTTATCTTGCGTTTCTCTGCTGTTTTGGTGAGAGGGTTTTGATGAGCAGCTCCCAATGAAGTTCTCCTTGCAGTTTCTTCCTGGAGGTTGGTTTCTTTCCTTTTATCATTAGCTTGCCAGGATTTCTGCATTGCTGTACAGAGTTTTTTAGGAACAGGCTCCTTGACAGGGTCTTTTTTGGCGAAACACTCAACAGCAGAAGTCTTCTTTGCAGAAAGATGATACCGCACAGTTTGCAGTGCGGCATAAGTTGCAATGTCCATTCTGCTACTCTGGCCATCAAGAAGATCACCCATTGAGCTGAAAGATGACTCAATCAGAGGGCCATGGAAGGAACTCAACATCGCCTTTGCTACTCTTGTCAGATGAGGGTACACGTCCACATCCATGTTTGCCCAGAAGGGTAAAAGATCTGTTGGTTTGGATTTCAAGTTTGGGTCTGAAGCAAACTTCTGCACCTCTTGAATGAAAGCATCTGTGTTGTCAGTGCCAATCAGGAGTGCAGCATTAGATCCATCATTCACAAACTTGGCCTCCTTTTTTCCATTTGTTGGTTTCCTTTTGTCTTTTGTAGAGATCAATTTTCTTTCTGTCAGATGTTTCAAGTAGACAAGGCTTGTTTTCGATGTTCTCACGTGTGGATCCAAAGCACTGCAAGCCTTCAAAATAGGATTATCATGTGGCATTTTTGACTGCAATGAAAGTGCACAAGAAACATACGCTTTCCTCAGCTGCTTTTCCAGCTCATTCTTCAGGCTCTTTCCTCCATCTGAGGCAAGAATGTCTTTGACCTTCTGGGGCATGAACATGTTCTTCAAATGATTCTTTTCCTCTTGGATGTTCACAGCCTTGGGTCGTTTTAGTTTAGTTTAGTCACACCACTTTCCATCTCCGACTTCATGGTCTCTCTCTGGCTCTCTCAGCGCCAGTCTTTTCTCTCTCAGCCCATGTCTCCCAGTGTTCTTCTCCTCTTCTTTACGCTTCGCTTTATATATATATAATCTACACAAGTCTCTCCACCTTCCTCATTTTGTATTCCTACGCGATGTCATGATGATTCAGTCATTCACATCGCTTCATCAATTTCAACTAATTTCGATAACTATATAAAATATACTAAACATGCATTTCACATCCAGTCCATGCATCCAATGTAACCTAACACCCGTATCACACCATTAATATAATTAATTTGTTAACGGACTATATCTTTTCCAAATTCTGGAATTTCATCAGATACTGCTGACTAGGTGGATTCTTTGTTAGACTCACGCGGGAAAGTCCTGACTCCCTCCCCCGCTAAATAGTTCAAGTACATATACATTTCCGCACGTACACATTTCCTCTTGTCAGCCGTTAAGGTACTAACCGACATTCGCCATTAGATAATTTACAAGTCACACGTGCAGGCATGTCCGACCGTTTGTTTCCGCTAACCCCATGACTTACTCGCTCTCTGCGGTACAAATTTCCCTCATTCAATTATTTCATTGGCAACTTTACTCCTCAACCTCCCACTAATTTCCGGACATAATCTTGGTCCCTTGACAAATATCTATGACCCTTGCTGACCTGACTACATATGAAGGAATGGGTTATCTTCATTTGCAGCCATTAACCTTTTGACGACGGAACACACATATGTGTGCCCCAAGCAAAGCTCCGTTGCCGACGGGACGCACACATATGTGCGCTGGCCTAGTTTCCCATTGCCAATACCGGCAGTATGGTCTAAGGGAAGCAATCTAATATGTCAAGCACTCATTTCTTTACTTGTAGAGTGACTTTTCTTGTTTGTATGGGCTGAAACCAACGAATCAGAAGCTCTAATACAAAACGTCCCCATGTGCAAAAAAAAAAATGGCGGATTTTGGTGTAAAAACTTTTATGTGTGAAGAAACTTTTCTGTTGTGCCTTTCTTTCTGGATTATTTACTGGTGACACACTAGAATATGTCTCTGGAATGCTAGGTGAGTTGTAATTTTCACACTCTGGCTAACTAATACACTAACAGCATGTTCAGTTTCAGAACCCAGTGTGAAACTGTTTTTGATTTTTGGCTTCTTACCCCATCTTCTTTATACACCTGTAAAATCTTAACATTACAAAATATTTTCTTCAGCATAGTGTCTACGAGTTCATCTTGAATTGCTTTTTCCAACTGATACCAAATATGTTGGGGTATGATAAGATTTTTACAACAGACAAGGCCAATGAAATTTGTCAAAATTACTACGGTAGCAGGGAAAAATCTAGCTGGCAGACTACGGTGGCAAAAGGTTAAACCAATAGGTGTACACCAATCATCAATAGGTGTACACCAATCATCAAAAACAGTGTAAGCCAAACAAAGTGCACAACAAAAGGCAATTTCACTGTACCTGTTAAAAGTCACCAAAACATCGTCACAACACGTTTTGTCCAGGTGATTCTTCCAGAAATCACTTCAACAAAAACCACTAGGGACAGCCAAAGAGTTATAGAAATTCTACTAATGTTAGAAATGCATGGTAATTGTAGAGGCATGCGGTATTACCTTTTTCACCTCCTCAATCTGTCCCATTTCAGCGAAGCCCACAGCCAGTGCCAGGTAAGTGTCATTTGTTGGCTCCAGGCCTGCTTGTCTGTGGAAAGGCAAGAAACAGAAGTCAATACAAGTCAGGTGGTAATGGACTGATGGTAATAAAGCTGTATCAACTGCCTTGTGATGTACCAGGCCAACAGAAGTCATTACAAGTTAGGTGGTAATGGACCGATGGTAATAAAGCTGTATCAACTGCCTTGTGATGTATCTGTGGTGATCAAACGTGTCACTACCAACACCATTTATCAATTTTATGACTTTTCTTCTCACTTTTTAAAATATATCTTTGGACTGTACCTCATCGCATCTAAAATGTTCTTTGCACTCTCAGGGTCCCTGAAAAATAAAACATGATTAAATGTCACGCTGAACACAAATTAAATGTTAAGTCAAAGTACATTTCATGCTGCTGAAGCAATCAGGAAAACAACTTGTCTTTCTTGTACTATGCAAATACCGGCATGTCACACAAGTCAAGCGACTTTACTTAAGAGTAGGTAGTGGCAGCGCGCCCTAATTACTGCCATCAAGCAGAAGAAAGAGCAGTTTTGCCTTGATTTTAATGAAGATTTGCATACAATCTGTTGAAAGAAATTAATATATCACTGAAGCTGAAGTACAGTTTAATATTTCCTCTTTCAAATGAGCCTATTTTGGTCCGTGTGAGTGTTTTCTACAGTGAGCAATATCGCCGAACTTATTGGTCACTTTTTTGTTATCGCGCGCCGTGACCCCAATGGCAGCAGTGCAATCGTGTATAGCGCTTTTCTGGTCCGATTTTCAGCGAGCGATTCCGAGGTCGACACACACAGTACACGGCTATTTTTAGTAAAATGTAGGGAATTGTGTCAAGAAATAGTTCTACACGTGGCCCGGTCGATTTATCAACAATCGTAGAAAATATTGATACAAATATGAAAAACTTGATGGTTTTTCATGTTTTCTGCTCAAACAAAACATTTTAGGCACCCAGTTTTGGGCTTAAATGAAAGGAAAAAAAGCACTCGTTCAAATGCGCTATTAGGTTAATGTATGCGTGCTCTGTCGACGTCACAATCACATGATTTTCACCACGTGCGTTTACGAGACCGAGCTTGCGTACAAGTCAAAATGGCCGCCTCCAGTGCTTTCGCTTTGCCGTGCTCTATCCAGGATACTGGCGTCAAGTTGCGTAAGTAATATTAACTTTCTTGTTTTGAATTTGTTAATATGTTTATTCTGAAGTATATGCCTAAAGATTATGGGTTATTGTTTTACGTTAAGCAATACAATTTGCAGGAAAGAAGACGGGTTACAAGCTAGCTAGGAGTTTCTTTGTTGACGTTCGGGCAGGTCGCCAATCTGTAAAATATGTCATATAAAACAACTCACAACCACTACAATCCTATTGAGATAGTTTACATAAGCGTTCTGCTACAAGCCAATTTTTTTTTCTAGCGTTAGATGGTGGTTAACAATTGAGTAATCAACGATTTTTCTCGGGTCGGTATTTGAAGTTAGTTTATGCAAGGGGAGGTAATTTATGAATAAGATCGCTTCCGGTGGTTGTGAAAACGAAACTCGTTAGGAATTTTAACAAGTTTCAGCCTCTGTTGTTCGTGTAAAGTACTCTTTGCGTATATCTGTATCACGATCTACTAATTATTTGATAGTCTGCTGTTCTTTTCTAACTAGTAGATTTGCGGGGTGTAGGGGGCTCTGGATAGAGGTAGCACCTTTGCTGTTCGGCAGCTGCGTCCTACATAGGACGGACGGGCATCACTGGTCCTCATCCATCTCCTTAATCTCTCACGTGCTGGCTCCAAGCGCCACACCCTGGCAAACCACCTCAGCTGGTGGGCTAAACCACGTGAGGGGGTGGTGTTCACATTGCACCACTAGGCGGATGAGCTGTTTCTGACAGCCAACGGCTAGAGGACGGAGGAGATCAGGTTGGATCCAACGGCCAAATGTGGGGGAGTAAACCCTTCAAATCAGGAGTGGAGCCCCGAAGGCAGACAGCTGCCTGTATTCACGCACTGTTCTGGCAGCTCCTGCAGCCAAACTGGTGCCAAACGTACTGCTTTGCATTCCTTTGGATACATCAGCGAGGCCGAGAGGGGGATCTTGACGACTGGGCACCCCAGGATCTCCATACACTTCGCCCAGGCTTGCGCCCTGGAGAGGTCACTCCAGTGACTGACCCAGCAAGCGCATATACTCCATTGTCTTCCGAGACAGGATGCCAAACAGACAAAAAAAAACCAGTAGATTTGCATTTTAAGGCATAGCCACCTGGCAATAGCGTATTAGCACTAGCATTACAGTGATTAGGTTGAGTTTTGCAGTCAATAAGTCATATAACCGGAGGAACATAAAATCAATAGGTCATTTTGAAAATCCATAAGTCACAAAATATGTATATATTTTTTCAGCATTTTTGATGTCAAACTTGTCAACACATCTTGGTAACTTGGCCCGCAGACTCTCTCACTGTTTATGTTTTCGCGGTGCTTGCCTGCCATTTGGTTACGGTCATGGCTGTTTTCAGTTGGACTCAATTTGAGAAACATGAGCATGAATGGAACCAGTCAGAGGCGTAGATTTTCATGAACCCGCGGGCAGAGGCGACTCATGAGGATCTGTGCCTCTTGCAGATGTGGATTATAATCGTTACTTAGTCCGCATCTACTTCCTCAGTTTGAGTAACACTATCAGATAAAATCTCGAGCAATATGCATAGATTCTCATAACGACCCTTAGGTGGTGAGGACTTTTGAACGTCTATGCCTCTTGCAGACTTTAGACACTCACTCTTGCACTGGTTACATTCATCACTCAGCCAGCTATACAGTTCTACCTCAATCGCCGCACGTGCCGTTTGTGGGCGTGGTCTAGAAGTCGGAGAGAAATAAGAAAGTACTTTACAAAGACTCCAAATTCTCAGGAGTCAAAAAGATGCTCTAAAACTATCTATTTTTAATCACATACACTCACTACTCCCTCAACGCTATCATAATTTCCGCATCACTGCCATCAAAACCATATTTTGAAACAAACACTGTTTCATGAGAATCATCATCTGTATTGACGAGTAAAATAATGGCCCAATTACCCATTGTCTTAAGTTGACCTTAATTAATTAACTAATTACGGTCATTAACGTACACACGGCCGTTTCTCTCAAATCAAACCAAAATCCTGACAGTGCACTCTATAATAGACTAATGACTTTTTACACACCCCAAATAATTAAAAAATTACTCCTCATTGTCTCTCAATACTGTCAGAGTCGATTTCCGAAAAACTCGCAAGCTCTGTTTAACACATAATATTCCAGTTCACGCTTGACAAAACAAACTGACTCTTTTCAGTGCAGTCAGAGTGGGGGGGACAGGTCGCCGCGACTTATTAACAAAAGGTGGCTCAGTGCAGCTTTATTGAAAACCTCTTTGAAAACAGCTCTGCTCAGGTCGTGTTCAAAACTTGTCAATGCCTGCACATGTGCTGGAAAAGAGTTGTTCGTCTGACTTTTCAGAAAATCGATTAGGGACCATGTTAAATAGTGGGACCAGAAAATCTCATCTGATTTTGTAGAGGTAGGTAACACATACATACACACACACATACACAATCACACACTATCTACATAAAATAACATTTCATGTGATATACACTGTCAGAGTCGATTTCCGAGGAACACGATTTTCTATACCAGTTAGCCTACCCTCTCACTGTGTACACAAAGCGTCGGGCACAGCCCGAACATAATGGCTTGTTATGACAAAAGCTATTTTATTGACTGTGACACTGATGTAAAACGACACAGATAACACTTTTTATCACAGGCCTTTTAAATCTTGTCTACCACTGTTCATTGAGGTCTAGATTCATAGATTCACATGAGCTCCGTTTCACAACATTTTCGATTGGAAACTAACAGACGCATAACTCTCACTGTGTACACACAGTACTCGTATGTATAATTTCTGTTTATAACATAACTTTAGAAGTCTATGCAGACATCTAAGTGCTTTCATGTACACGACGCTTTAAATCAGCCCATGCGTGGACAAAAGCCTCGGCGTTTCTATGTACGCGCGCGTTGCTGTTGCTGTTGCTACTGACTTATCTGCGCATAAAAGGACGCACAATCTGAATGCACTGACTAAAATAGTTCTAGGTGCCAAGCTATTCTGGCACCACCCTTGAACTAAAGCCATTGGTCTATATCCCTATCTGTAAGTACTATAAAGTAGCTTGCATATGGCAGTGTACAAATTTGAAGCTTTTAGCCTCAGTATGATATGGGTTAAAACAAGTTTTTGATGTATTTGTATAGTTAGAATTGCTAGACTGTGCTACGAGTGACTGTTAAGTGTGAATGCCGAAAGCGATAAATTGTCCGTTTTTGGAAACCACTTTATTCAATATCTTAAAGTAATCACGAACTTTGACACTTCTGCCGAGGGAATCGACCGGGTGGTATTAAATAAACATGGTAACGAGAGCACGCACACATACGCACACACGCACTGACACATTGACACACACACATACACATACACACATACACATACACACACACACATACACACACACACACAAACACATAAATAAACATACACGTACACACACACAAACACATAAACACACACACACACACTCACACACACACATACATATACACACATATACATATACACAAACACATATATATACACTAACACAGACACAAACAAAATAGGCACACATACAGCCAACTACTAACCGGTATGACAGAGCTGCCGCCATTGCTCAGCTGGATATTTTTGAAATTCCATGAATGGATTAGAGCACTATGTATGGATTATAAGAATCGATCCGGTTTTATCTGAGCATGAAGAAGTTTTCAGACTTTTCAGAACGTGAAATTTCTAGCGCTCCAACACGTAGACACGTAGACTCGTAGAACAGGTTCTGTGAGGTGTCTCGGTTTTCTGCGTACTGCAGTGCCGGTACGGCGCGCACACACGCACACACGCACACACGCACACACACACACGCACACGCACACGCACACACGCGCGCACACACACACACACGCGCGCACACATATGTACACACACACACACACGCGCGCACACACACATATGTACACACACACATGTACAGACACACGAAAATACCTCGGACACACACAATAGCTCTCTCTCTTTCCACCTCACACAGAGAGAGGCCCGTCATAAAGACAGTAATCATAATACCTTTTACCCTTGCTGGTTTAGGTCTGTGCTTATGTCAACTGACAAACACTAGTAAATCTCTGCCCTTAACGCCACACACCACATGTCACAGTTGAGGTAAGGGACATATCTTTTTAAATGCAGCACGCTTATAGCTGAGAGGTGACAGCTTAATACATCCGTCTTGTCAACAAGTCATGCATTTGTGGAGTGACGCATGCGGGTAAACCCACCTGTGGCTGAGACTTGAGAGCCCTCATACAAATCACTCAAGTACACAATCCACGCTAGTTAGCCTCAGGCTTTAAGAAAAAAAGCCATTTTTACCATTATTTCTGAGTCAATACCCTAAAAACATGGCTATAAGAAACATTGTTAGCGAGTGTGTTCATGTACTTGAAAAAACATTTAAGCAGGTGTTAAAGTGACAAAAAGTAATTACAAAATAATGTTTAATTTGGTTTTATAAAAAAACAAATCACTCATTGTTTTAACAAAATCAAATAACAACATTTTTATTCTATTATCTATTGTAATTATTTGCACAATTTGTTATTTAATTTTGACAAAAAATGTACTTTAGTCAAGAATTAAAGCATAATTTAATAGAGCAAGGGAAGTAACTTTTTTGTCTTGCTGAAATTTTTACAAAATTACTTCCCTTGTATTAACTTGTACTCAGAAATTTTTGTTATTGAACATGGGTGATTCCTTCCTTTTTCTGGTGCTCAAGTTATGGGTAAAATTATCAAGTTACTGTCTATGTTACTGTCTAGGTTTTTCATTTGGCTCACACTTGGCCAGGGTGTGATTTATAATTTAATGCAAAGCCAATAATCGCCAATACTGTGTCAGGTTTGTTTGCTTAAAAGGACAGGGTTATTGTACATGACATTACAATTGAAATCTGTGAAACATGTCATTTATAAGCCCACTGAGAGAGACACAATATTGGTCTGGGGTAAACTCAAAAACTATTGGCTACATTTTGCTGAATGGTACAAACGTATAAAGTTACTATTAATGTACTTCCTAGGAAACATGATTTTGCTTGATAACAATTTTTGTTTTTTGTTTTTAATTTTTTTAATTACATTATAAATGAACCAAGACGAACTCCTTCTATTGAATGATATCAATGCTGTAGAGAACAAAGACTTAGACTCCAAAAAACAGCGGCTTTTGTCTGTAATTGTCTCAGGCAAATCAAAGACTTATCTAGGAAGACAATACATGACAGAGGATATTGAATCTTTAAACTCTGATGAACTAATCAAGCTTCATTCAAAATATGAGAACCACATCGCTTCACTAATGACATGTGATTTGAGTCGATCTCTTGTATGCCTATACACAAAAGCAGTGAGTCACTTTCTACCTGTGGATTGTGACAGTCTATCACATGACCTTGAAAGTAATCCTATTGTTTCAAGTTCAATTGGCAAATTAGCATGTGTCATGTTTTACAAGTTCAGAAATTACCTTGCTCCTGTCGTAACCCTTCTTGTTACCGGGAGTCATATTGATTTTTCAAAAATAAATTTTCTAGAGAAAGAAAAAGAAGGATCAAATGGACGAGAACAAGATGACTACACAACAGAACCCGGACCCTGTTTTGACACAGGTTCAAACTGTGACTAAGGCTAAAAGTCCAGGCAGGGTTGAGGCTGGTAAAAGATTAGCCGAATATAACAGACAAAAAAAATTACAGCTTCAAGCGCAAACAGAAAAGGCTCATGTGACTGACCAGGCGTTAGGACCTTTAGGACCGTCAAGACCGTCAGAACTGTCAGGACTTTCAACACCCCTGTCACACCCACATCAAAGTGAAAGACCTTCAACCCAGTCTAATTCTGAAACAGCAAAATATGTAGTTGCCGGATTTGTTGTCGGATTTGGTTACGTAGGTTATCAATTATACAAAAAATACAAACCACAGACTCGTACAGTGACCAAAAAATCAGACACTCCAAAAACAAAACCAGAAGTCGCC
The DNA here is from genome assembly GCA_036245525.1 of Semisulcospira habei. NCBI lineage: Eukaryota > Metazoa > Mollusca > Gastropoda > Semisulcospiridae > Semisulcospira > Semisulcospira habei. The sequence continues at coordinate 235,832 of BTPG01000004.1, read as the reverse complement.
ACATTACCAGTAACATCCAAAGCCGTTGACCCATTTTATATGCAGTAAATAAAAATATTATTTTAATTTTTCTTGTATTAGAAAATGAATGACACAAAGAACATGATGAACCTTGTGTATCACTCTGCCGTGATAAGTGGATTAGCAGTAGCTTATTCTATGCTGGGGAAAAGTCTACTCAAAATGAAATCAGCAGACTTGAGTAGACTTGACTTTGAAGACAGTGCTAAGCTAATTGTAGTTGTCACAGCGTCGATTGCGACAAAAGATTTTCTTGTCAAGCAAGGAATTATTCCCGAAAATGTTTCTATGTAAATAAAAATATTATGGCGACGATAGCTATTATGGTTGGAGGTGCGATGGTTAAATGCATTGGCTTTCAGTGGCTCAAATTATCTCTTTTCAAAAATGGGTAGAGAAGAATCTGCAGAAGAAATGAAACGTCACAATGAGGCAACAGAGAAACTCGCTCAAGCTCAACAAGAATATGAAAAGAATAGAATTGAAAAACTTGATTTCATCAATGAAAAACTCAGGCTTGAAGGCCACGCACAACATACGTTTTCAAATACAGACGAAGCAATCAGGGAATATTTTCTTGTCACAGGTGAAGACATGTCTATCCCGAAACCGAAACTAAGTGACTATTACAAACCAAGCACACAACAAAGAAACGGGGAGATAATCTTTGTTCTAGTGGGAATGACATTTGTTTATTTTACAGGAGTTTTCATTGCTAGAAAAAATGGCAGCCGAAAATAAACTATCAAAAATATATTACTCTCCATCAGGCTATTGGAAAGGAGCAACAGCTATTCAGAAATTACATGCCGCTGTGGGCGGAGATATATCACTCAATCAAGTCAAACAATGGTTACAGAGACAAGCAATTTGTCAGATATATCTCCCTGCTCCAAGAAAGATAACAAGACCTCATTTTCAAAACACTACCCCCAATGACACACACCAAATGGACCTTTTGTTCTTACCACATGACACAATAAGAAAGAAACGATACAAGTATGCATTAACTGTCGTAGACATTGCTTCAAGGTATAAAGACGCTGAACCCATATCTGACAAAACAGCCAGTTCAGTTGCTACTGCTTTATCTAGTATCTATAAAAGAGGCCCTTTAAGATACCCCAGACTTGTACAAGTTGATGATGGATCTGAATTTAAGGGCGCAGTTAATCAGTTATTTGCTAAGCATGGTGTACTGGTCAGACGAGGTATTCCAGGCGTGCACAGATCGCAGGCAATTGTAGAAAACTTTAACAAACAGTTATCAGAGAGACTTTTCAGTTACCAGTATTCTAAGGAACTCATGCATGACACCCGGAACACTGAGTGGGTTAAGCGATTACCACATGTGATAAAAGCAATGAACAATGAAGGACATCCTAAGCCTGCTAATGCTATTAAATTGAAAACAATTACAGAACCAAAAACAGGACCAACCCTGGCACCAGACACAAGTTTATTTACTAAACAGGTGAGATATTTATATCAGCCAGGGGAGGCTGAGAACGACGACAGACGCAGGGCAACAGACCCCATCTGGTCAACATCCGTTCATAATATAAAAAAAAATAATTCCCGGCGCAGAAGCAACAATATATTATCTGTTCGACCCTGCACCCCAGAGGGCATTTGTCAGAGAAGAATTACAGATTATTCCCCCAGACACCGTTACTCATTTCAGTAACTAAGTCATCAATTAATTCATCAACCAGTTCATCAGCTATTTCTTCAGATAACTTGAGCCTGTAATGACCAGGTGCATAAGCTTTTTCCTTACTCTGAAAAACACGTTTCGTGTCTCCAACTGCAAGTGATTTCTTGTGTGTTTGAATCATTTCAAGATTATGTTTATTTGATCTCAGTGACTTGTTTGGATAATCAGGCATCAATGCACCATCTAACACTTCTTTGTAATGTTCATGACGTATGTCTTTATTTTTTATTGCTGTTTTCTTGATACCTTTGGCTTTTGACTGACTACCTTTCTGGTGCAGTATAGAATACATTTTTGATCTCAGTCCAACGTACTCAACTATAGGCACACCATTCAGTTTATCTTTAAACTTACCAGGCACTTTCTTGTTTTGTGTACTATACAGTGGATGATCTTTAGGATAGTCAGATGTGTCATACATGTGTAACTCTGTTTTCATGTCTTTGTAAAAGTCTTCAGTAGACACTTCTATTATCATAGAGTCAGTGTCAGTGTATAACAGACGGCAGTCAGGATACTTTGGTTTGAAGTAATCATAATAAAATTCAAGCATCAACAGTTTTGACAACTCAAGAATTGCCATACCAATGAATACTGGCTTGTCCAGTTTAACAATCTTTTTTTTGAGTGACACTGCATACAATGATGAATGAAATTCTTTATACCCTGTGTATTGTGGCTTGCCTGTAAGTTTAATTGCGCCCAATTCAGTTGTGACCAGTCTCACATCTTTTCTGTGATGAGGATTTTCCATTGTCTTGCCAAAACAGGCATTGTTCATAAGCTTAAAGAAGTCTTTGTCAAATGCAGTGTTGCCGTCCCTGGCACGCAATGTTGTGTTCTTCATTATGTAATCTTTCATGAAAGCACTCTGATCAAATTGAATTCCTCTGTGAACTTTCTTTAGTACTAACCCGTGTCTGATGTAAAACTGCAGCAATCGATAGTGACAAACGTAATTGAATTTGTCATTCAAATTTGGTACAAGTTTAGTGTCTTCTTTTTTTCCTGTCATACTCATTTTCTCAACAGCTAAGGGATAATCATTATGGTAATCGTGTAGATGGTGTGGGTACTCCAGGTCGACTTCAAAGATCCAACCCTTCGCGTCGTTTCGGTCAAGATTCATAATATAGTTTGTTAACCCTGACTCTGTTACATCATACTGTGTCAAATCATGCAGACAAAAGTTTTTCAAGGGCAATAACTCACACATCGCGAACCCATAAAGGTTATTAGCGTCCAAGTACGTAATGAATGACCTTGACCCCGGGCTTGAGGGGTCAAACCCCCGGCCAAGGTCACCATGTCCGTCCAGATATTTATTGTTGGCCCTGGCGTAATTATTTGCTGCAATACTAATACCTCCCCTCAATCCACGTTCCACCATTTCACCCATCGTACGATCAGACAACAGGTCTATAGATATCTTACTAGATTTCAAAAATGCATCCCATGTCATGCCAGGACTAGTTATGTAACAGGCAGGGTCAAGCTTGTAGTGTAACAAACCCTTTTCACGGTAACTTTCAAATACGTCTGCTAGCAAGCAAACGTCAGCTTTCAAGTACTGGTCATGGTAGTCACCAATTGTCTGACATCCTAATTTACCCCACGCATCAAGAGCATGTTGATATTCAGAGTCAGAAATGCCTTTTCCAGTTAGTGTAGAATAAAATTTCTCTTTTGGTGGCAGTCTTGTTTCTTCAAACACAACCCACTCACTGATGTACTCATACGGATACACACCTTTCTTAATCAAGTCTGGCTCAAAATATTTACTCGTTATTGGATACTCAGTCAGCCCTTCTGCAAGACTAGCAAGACCTAAAGACAAATGTTGCATGGAGTCATAAAATGCTAATTTGTCTAACCTAAAAGTTAAGTATTTCTCAGTTGTCTGGGCAATACAACTTATGTTTTTGTACGACTCATCTACAGCCTGCATGATAATGTGTGAATCATAACCTTTGAGATTGTGGAAAAAGATTGGCAGTTTATATGTCTTGGGATCTGTTTTTAATAATAAGTTACAATTGTTATGAGCAGCTCCTCTGTAACGTCCAGTTATGTGATCATGGTCACGAACTTTATCACCCCCCAGAGGTTGTTCGCAAATCCAACACGTCTCATCTGTATCAAATTTCACTTTGTCTTCTTCTGTCATCACCAAAGGCATCTGGCATGTTGTGAGATATTGTACTACCTGACTGTACAGATGTCTCATTTCTGTTAAAAACAGACATGCTGCATTTTCCCCTCTGTAGATAACAGGTTCTGAATGCAGACCGTCTGACCTAACAATAATGTACCCGAAAGAACACACCACTTGGTCACTTAACTTTATAGTCTTTGGTAATGACTCTGGAACAGGACCTTCATACGGAACAACCAGTGATTCGAAATCTGCGTACACTACAAACGGCAACTTTTGTTGATTCCCATAGTTTTTAAAATACACTTGACTACCAGGATCTGGATACTTAAGTACAGTTTGTATGTCATCAGCTGACCTGCAGTGTAAAACATGTTTGTGCGCTACGTTTATGGAGGAGAATCTTTGTAAACATCTTTTACACACTTCCTGTTTCCTACCATATTTTGATACATGATTATGAATTAGACGTGACATATTCCTAATAATTGTGTAGTGAAAGTTATTGTCATCGCCGATTAATAACATGTCAACATGTTTATCTTCTGACTGCCCATAGGTTGGAGCCAGAGGTGATACTCTAATTGGTTGTAACTTGTTCTCAGACTCATTATCCCACACATACACATTTACAGATATACCAGGATTTAGTTTTTCAAACAAGTCTATGTCCTCTATTTTAACAGGGAACTCAATGCCACTAAAATCAAGTTCATTTACAAATTTGATGTAGTTAGATACACGTTCTGGTTTTGATTTTACAAAGTGTAGTTTAGCAAGCACACACCACATGAAACAATAGTTGTCATTGTTCTGTATGTTGACGACAGCCTTTTTGTTTACTACTTCTGTTGGCAGTGGCAACCATGCTTTACCTAATATAGGATGATACCTAGACTGCTTTAGTTGCAGTTCATGTACATGTCCTTCGTGCCAACCAGACCCCTTCATTCTTGCACTGTCAATTGCCTGTAGAAAGTCTGGTAATAGTCTGTCTCTAAACACGTTCTCTACCTCCGGTTCTCTTCTTGTGTTAACAGTGTGTTGTCTTGTTGATATGTACGATACAATCACCTCACCGTCCACTCTAGTGAATTCTATTTTCGCAACAATCTGAATCTTCACACTGCCTGTCAGAAGATTATCTTGTATGACAGAAAAAGAGTTTTCTATTGATTCATAGACATTATTAGTATTGGATATGGGTAAGTTTGTTGTGTGAAACACGTTTCTTAAACTAGATGAGCCAGGGTTTTGAACATTGTCCGTCATTTTTATTTGTCCGACAAAATAATAAATGAAAAAATATTACCGCTGGCTCACCTTGTGTAATACCACTTTATTAACTGTAACACTGTCAATATAAACATTTAGTTTGCGTAGTTGTTTAAATATGCTATAACAAACTTCCCCTAACCAACCATAGTTGGTATCATCAACTTTAAAAGTAGGTGTCTTTAAATCAACTGTCATGCACTCCACATTTGGATGCTCATCGACATAATCCAAAGTCACACTATATGTAACATATATTTCTGATGGTGCTGAAAGGCTTATGTAAGTCTGTTTGGGTGTTATTAAGTCAGTAAAGTGCATAACATCTTTGAAAAGGTGTGTGAGATCAAGCACCTGTATGATTTGTCCGTCTGTCATTTTTATTGGACAAACAAAAGAATAAATTAATTTACATCAATTTACTAACCCATACCCTGTGGGCTGATCTGTCTTTAAAATGAGCTTTAGATGCTTAGTTGATTTCAGTTTATTTTTTACATCATCTCGTTCATGTTTATTTGGTATGACATCGTTTTCTCTGAGACAGTCTTCAAAGCTGTCACGATCCTTACAGTAAAACAAACAGATAAACTTTAACTGTTCTCGAAAATCTTTCAGTACAGCATTATATTTTTGAGTGAGAATCCATACACTTACATTTGCATGTCTGCCACTGAAAGCAAGTTCTGCTAGAGTGTTTCTCTTCTTGACAATGTCTTTCTCTGCAGAACAGTCATCAACAATAAACAATGTTGGCTGTCCTTCAAATTGCTTGTAAAAATATTGTAGGTAGTCATTCAGTTTTTTCTCAGGGTCGACTAAATATATGTTGTTGTCAGTCCAAATGAATAAACGATTGTGATAAGCTTTGTTGTGTTTGATTGTAGGACAAAATATTACAATGTTTTCAAAGTGGTGTATGTATCTTGTTTGTAATAGGTTAAGAACAAATTCAGTTTTCCCACACCCTGTGGCACCAACAAATAAGCCACAGTGTGGGTCAAGGGTCATTAAGCTCCGGTTCATTTTAATACACAATATAATTTTAATATATGTGTCCACTTAGTCTACACTCTTGTATATTGAGTTGTGCGTCATAAATTAGATACAAATATATGTTAATGGCTGCAGCAGTTTCAACCTTCTTTTGTATCTGAATTGTTATTCCGTCACTACCGTTCTCGACAGTTCGTCCTGACCCATGAAGGTAATCATCATCTGTACTACGAAGGTCTAGCCACAGTGCATACTTGTTTGTAAGGTATTGTCCAATCCTAACGTCATACAGATGTAGATCTTTGCACGCAATGTTTGCAGGTTTATCTCTAATCCTTCCACCCGCAAAATACTTTATGGTTTTGTCATAGTGTTGATAAGGTAACATTCCTGAAGCGTACACTTGATTAGGGCGGCCTTCGATTGTACAGGACAAATGTGTAATCTTAGGATTGTAGAATTTTTCTGAATCTCTTTTGTATGGACTCACCGGTTCAACAAACAACATAAGAATACCTTTCAGTGACCTGGCAGGCGTGTTCAAGTTTATGTTCCACATTGGGTCGCTTTTGTCTTTGGGTATTAAACTATGTCTAATCACACGGTCATAATAAATTGGAAGTCATGACTGGTATTGATTTTGAATGAGTCTGGCTAGTTCAATATGTGTGACAATTTCATATTCCAAGGAAATGTTAGAGATCTTGTATGTTGCATCTGCGGCAGATGATTTAATGACTTTGGAGTAGTCATTGAAAGTTAGTTCAAAACTTAGACGGTCATTCAGTGCTCCTTGATAATAAGGCAAATGAGCTGTTAGGATTTCAAACTCAAGTGGTATGTAAAACCTGGTTCCATATGTTTCTGCTATAATAACGTCCTGGGCTGCTGACGTTGATTTATCTCCAGCATTGATTCGAAGTTTACCAACATTATCAGACTGTATGCCTTGGTAAATACGATCCTCTCGTTCTTCTCTTGTGAGCCAAAGGTCTTTGTAACAGTAGAATACATCTGAGTCGTCAAGACTAAACACTTCCTGTCCTTCAAGTTTTACTTTAATAGTTCTAACAATTGCTCTGCCAAGATTGTCAACCAGTGTTCAGTTTACATCTGCATCTGATGTTAGTTCAATATTAAATGCAAGGCGTGCAGTGCCAGGAACAATAACATCATTGGGACCTAGGTTTGGAAACTTGACTGTAAGTGTTTGATTCTGGTCTATGGTACTTGGATTGTTCGTGATGACGATTGATTGTCTTATGCCCTTAACACCCAGAGGCTCACGTAGTTTTCTGTATGGGTCTAACTTTGATCCGTAAGACTGTGTCATTTTTATTATGCACAATAAAAAATAATAAATTAATAAGACAATGGCAGCAGGAGGATTTAATCATGAAGATTTTGAAATGGATGACACGTATGATTTTGGTAATACAACAGATATGGCAGATATGACAGATATGACTGGTACAAGAAATATTTACAGTTTACGTCATGAACTTTTAGAAACCAAAGTGAACTCATTTTATGATCATGTTGGTAATCGCCCAGACAACATAGACCCTAACCAGTTTGAACTTGATGGCAAGGGTCATTTATATTTAAATACTGTTGACAAAGGAAAAGTACTATTGACTAACAAAAAAGACCCTAGTAGGTTTAGGGCTTTAAGTACAATAAAAAATGAAGGTGGTGTTGGTGCCTTGCGTCAACTTGGAATTGGAGGGTCTCCTGTCACGCCAAGACTGGCTAGTGTTCTTCACGACACGCAAACAAAGTTGCCAACAGGGCAAGAGATTGAAATGGCACCTGTAACAAGCCTACCAGAAATAGCAAACACAGTGATACAAGAAACCTCATTTACTGAAGGGCAATTAAATGACGCTATGAAAACAATAAACGACCCACCTTTGTCAATGAGGGAGATTATGGGTTTGGATAAATCACTGCAGACGATAAGAGGTGAGATGGTAAACAATGTTGCCAAACTAGGTGAGCTTGATAAACACATAGAACGTGAAAAAGAGAAACTGGCTACAGCAGACAATGGGAATCTTGACACAGAAATGAAAGAAAGAATACAGCACAGATTAAATGATTTGCAGATAGAAAGATCAGGACGGTTAGAAACAATTAGTATTGGAAGACAAAAACTGAAATCACAGGTCAACAGAATTAGAGAAACTATTCAGAAAATACTTCACGAAGACACTACTCTGGCTGAGAGACTAAAAACACTTTTCAGAGAACAGGGTATCACAATTGCTAGTTTAATTACTGCTCTTGGGTTTATTATCAGTACTGTAGTGCTGGCTGTCTCCGGCAGTGGTGGGGGTGCACCCTCGGCCCCAGCACCACCAACCCCGGGCCCCCCGACTCCAACAGACCCAAAAGATTTACAGTCATGGGTAAAGAAACAACTGTCTCACATATCAGACTTGCTTAAAAAATTGGCTGTGAAAGCAGTGGATGCTTTGCCTGGCATAATTGGCACTGTTGTCAGTTGGTTGATTACTACAGCGGCAAAGGCAGTAGGGTTTATGGCAGAACATGTGTGGGTCTTTTTGGTTACAGTAGGAGGGTTGATGGTGGGTTATTTAATGAAACAGATAAAGAAGTAAAACTCCTAATCCAGTGAGGCCTATTACCAATGCAGTTCTCTCTGACTCATGAGTGTCAGGGGTTGGTGTAGGGGTTACCGCTTGTATGAGTGCCGGTGTTGGGGCCGGGGCCGGGGCCGGGGGTGTTACCATCTGTAATGATTTTAATGACTGTACGTGTGTTGTTGTGGCCCCCAAGTTTACAGATTGATTGAGACCGAGTTTTTGACCAACACCTGCAACAATGATTTCATTATTATAATTTGTTATTGTCCCCATTTGGAGTTGAAGGTCAGATGGTAACATGTATAACCCGATGCCAACTACAAAGTCAACTTTTGATCTGGCATATCTGAGTACGTCTTGATAGCGTTGTATGCTTGATGGGAGATCGACTGTTGAGTTAATTGAATCTTCAAGATTTGCCAGAAACTGTTTTTGTGCTTCAAATTTACCACTTCCATTCAAAATGTTTGATTTTGTTAGTGATTGTGCTCCTAGTATACACCAGACATATGTTCTGATAGACTCATTGACGCGCTCGACTCCTGCTTAAGTAAACCCGTCACTTTTGTCTAAAATAAATGTGGTCCAGGCGTTTCACTGTTTCTGTTCTATTGAGCCTAACCAGACTTGTGATTTTGATGAGAATGAAGTGTAACCAGGGTAGTAATCTTGAGGGTATTGTCTGTGACTCATAGCGTAATACAATGTACCCATGCCATGGTGATCATCAAGTTTTTGTGTGAAGTCATACTTAGTGCTTATGTTAAATTCATTACAGATGCGTTCAAATGCTTTCATATCCATGGGGTTATTAAACCTGTTGAAACTGGATTCAGTTGGTAGTGGTGTATGAAGTTCTGACAGTATACGTCTAAGCTGGTAATAAACATGGAAACGGTAGACAGACCTAATCAGTTTGTTTGAGTGATTCAAATGGTCTGTAAATGAAACACCACAGCCTGTAGTAGAACATAGAATAGCAAAGTTAAGTTGGTTTTGAAACATCTGTAGTGGACTTAAAGACCACTTTCTTGCAGTAGAGTCATCTGTTATTGGAGGGTTTAGGTAATGGTCAAATGGATTTGGTACTTTGACTTGAAATAGATCTTGTACGCTTGCGTCAGACACAGCTATATCCAGTTGATTTAGTTGAATTATCTTCTGTTCATAAGTAGGTGCAACATTATATTTGGCATTCACATTAAATTGAAATGCGTTTGTAGTGGTAATGGTTGGTGATTTAAATTCCATCCTTTTTTATATGAGATAATAAAAATGTTTATTACCTTAACAAATCTTGACACAAGCAAACCAGTGTGGTTAACTAATGGGATTGATAATCGTGATGGTAGCAAGGCTGCAGCTATCCATGAATTGTTCTACACAGTAAAATGGTTTAATGTTGAGGATGATATATATAATAAAGTAAATTTAGATGGTAAGACTGAAGCTTTACCACCCGGGTATTATGACTTTTGTACTATAGCTGAATGGTTTCAAAGTAAATTTAAAATTAAAGCAACTTTAAATCCAGCTAACCTACTTGTTACATTAGAATTTCCCACACAAAATTGGTTAAGGATCTCAGATAGATTTGCATATTTACTTGGATTTTATATTGACGAAGATTGGTATAGATCAGATGATTTAGGTGAAGCTATGACCGGTATTATAACAATGAAGACAAAAAAACTTAAAATAACTGGAAAACGTCCTGTCAATTTGTCAGTACACACAGTGCTAAATGTTTATTTGAAAGAACTAAACACATCTGAGAATGTTCACAATGGAAAGCCTTCAACTTTGTTGAGATGTTTACCAACTGGAACTGCTCCGTATTGTGAAAGTGTAGTTTTAGATTTCCTAATTTGCAGTTTAAGAAATTAGGTTCTAGTTTCTTTGAGTCACTGAGTATATCTGTAACTAATCAGGATGACAAACCAGTTCTTATGCATGATTTTAGTGTTGTGTTGGAAATTAAATAATTTTATTTTTGTTTATAAAAAATGAGTGGTGGTCCAAAGTCGAGAATCATACCAGTTGCATGTCCAGTAACAGAATTGAAAGATTTGGCAGACGTCCAGGATTTTGAGAAGGAGGGGGATGTTGGAGAAATATATGGTTTTGAACTTGATTCAAATGGCATGTACAAGAGGAAAGTAATTGTTGACATGAAAGACGGTGAAAGACAGATTCCTAAACTTGGTCAGCTACGTGATGTTACTGTACCTACTCCACCTGTAAATAATTCGCCCTACAACTTAATACATGTGGGAAATAAGTGGGTGGTTTCACCTGTGCCTGTTCCACCACCCACAATTGACTGGGACATAAAGTTGGAATTTATTAGTCCTTATGTATACACTGATGATGAAGGCGCCTTAGTGTTTAGGAAGGTTGTTAATTCTGGGCCGCTTATTGTAAGCCTTGTTCCAAGTTTTGCCCCAGACAACAATAGCAGAGAAAAACTGAAAGTTGAAAATTATGAGAGACGGCGGTATCTTCTTACATCTAGAAAGGGTAGATCAGATACTTCTGTTGTGTTTATGCCAGCAAGCTTAGTCGTGGCTAGAGAAGCGACAATAGTATTTGAAATTATCATGAAATCTGTTGCTTCTGCAAAAGAGGCAAATATAGCACAAGGAATTAAACTTACATGGGATGAAACAGTATCAGAATCAACAAAGGTTTTTATTGCTATTACAAAAAAATAATGATGTTATTAATGTTTCGAGCAGTGTTCCAGCTGTCAAGGTGGTGGTCGACAAAACAACTTTTGTTCGTCTAACTTACATAAACCTTGAACACATTGATCTTGTTGCATTTTATTATGCCAGCAAATTGTATACTTTTGAAGAGTTGCAAAATGTAATTGCTGATTAAATTAAAAAAAATATTTGTGAATAAAAAAATGGTAAACTTCTATCCGCAACTACCAACGCTTGATCCGACTGAAACAAATGTGACGACTAAAACAACACTTGCGCCTGATCCACAGGTGACAGCTGTGCCAATTGCTTCAGATAAAACATTACAGGCAGATGCATTCAGATTAAATAATATTACAGAAGCTTTGAAATATTTGGAGAGTGAGGAGGCTAAGTACTCACGGTGCAAAAGGAGGTATAAGTCAGTATTTAATTCTGTTCAAAACACTTCTATGGCTATTGGTGCAGTTTCAGCTTCATGTTCTGTAGGGGGTATTGTTCTGTTCGCCACAGGAATTGGGAGTTTGGCTGGAATAGCAGTTGAGGGTGTTAGCGTTGCTACATGCCTGGCTTGCTTTGGTTTGGAGGCCTTGAACAAGAGGTTTCACACGAAATTACAGAAACATGAAGCATTGAGTACGCTTGCTGGTGCAAAGCTGAGCAGTATGAAACTTATTATCAGTAAGGCATTGAACGATAATTTTATTGATGATGAAGAATTTAAGCGGGTCCAGGATGATTTAAATAATTACAAGAAACAGAAGTCTGAAATACAAAATAAAATGCATAGTCAATCTCCTGTGAATGTTGAAGAACTTAAGGCCAGTTTTTTAGCAGAGGGAAAAAGGATAGGGGTACAGGAAACCACAGAAAAACTACACAATCTTTTAAACAAATAAAAATCAGATTTGGTAATCAATCAATATTTTTGTCATATGCTTCGCAGAGAGATGACACGTCATTTACACCACTTGTGCCTGATTATTTAACCCCATCAGCACCACCACCTGAGTATTACTGAGAAAAAAAAAGTTTTTTTATTGTCCTTGTATCTTGGCAAATCTGACCGAGTAAGTTGTGACTTAAGTCAAGTTGTTGTAAGAACTTATAAGAACTTACAGTAAGTAATTAATAAGTTCTTATGATAAGTAATTAATAAGTTCTTATGATAAGTAACTTAAAGGTTACCTCTGCAGGTTCTTAAAAGTTAGTTGTAACTTGCTAGTAACGTATAAAGTTTTACTTGAGAAAATCGTGTTTCTCAGAAATCGACTCTGACAGGGGTGTGTGTAAAAAGTCATTAGTCTATTATAGAGTGCACTGTCAGGATTTTGGTTTGATTTGAGAGAAACGACAGTGTGGACGTTAACGACCGTAATTAGTTAATTATTGGGGTTAATTAAGACAATGGGTAATTGGGCCATTATTTTACTCGTCAATACAGATGATGATTCTCATGAAACAGTGTTTGTTTCAAAATATGGTTTTGATGGCAGTGATGCGGAAATTATGATAGCGTTGAGGGAGTAGTGAGTGTATGTGATTAAAAATAGATAGTTTTAGAGCATCTTTTTGACTCCTGAGAATTTGGAGTCTTTGTAAAGTACTTTCTTATTTCTCTGTCGGCTCGGTTGTGAAACCTGTCAACACATCTTGATAAAAACTCGGCCTGCTAACTCGCACTGTTTATTCTCGCGGTGCTTGCCTGCCATCTGGTCACAGTAAAGGCGGCCCTGTTTCAATTAGACTCAGTTTGAGAAACATCAGCATGAATTACACCAGTAAGAGGTATATATTCTCATGAACCCTCTGTCAGAGGGGAACATGAGTATCTATGGCCCTTGCAGATGTGGACTAGTTCCTGCACAGATTACTATCGTTACTGAGCCCGCATCCACTTCCTCAGTTTGAGGAACAATGTCAGTTACAAACACACAAAAATCTAAAGGCGTATATTGTCATAAACAGCCTTTCGTGGCGAGGACTTATTTCGTGGCGGTGACTTATGAAGATCTGTGTCTCTTGCAGATTTCATAGACTCACTCTTGCAATTTGACAATCCTTACTTAGTACGTATTTGCTTCCTAGGTTTGAGGAACAATCTTAGTTATTTTTAAAAAAAATCAGGCGAAAGGTATAGATTGTCATAAGAGCAAGCCTTACGTGGAGAGAACTTTTGAAAATCTATGCCTTTTGGAGATTTTATAGACTCACTTTTGCACTGGTTACAATCGCTACTCGGCAAACTAGACGTTTTTTGCTTGGTGTATAGAATACAGACGCAGCTATATCACAATAGCAACAATCATATTTTAATCAAGTTTGTGTTTCAATATCGTTTATTACAAGTATTATGCACTTTTTTTTTTTTAAAGTGCATTGATTTACTGTGCCACAGCAAAAGAGCAAAACTGGTTTGTCCCATACATACCACAATACAGTTTCTGGCAGATTTTCATAGACAACCTCTCCTTCCGCCCTCTAAATGAAAAAAAGCTATAAACAGACATAGTGGCCGTCAATATACAAGTATTACATGATGTCAGCTTCTACAAGGCACACGCAAGCAAGAGTTACAGATTTGGTAACCATGAAATGAGAACGAGGGCTATGTGTGAGTGCAAGAGACTACTAGTAAATCAGTCAATAAAAACCGCGTAGCGTACGTGACAACATCAGTTTGGGAAATCATGTAAAAACACGCGTTCTTTGTTAAATCGACAGTTAAAACGATTTCATTGCTTTTATCTGAGGCATGAACACAAAAGGTAAACAAAGCAAAGTGAAATCAGTATTTCACATAATCTCTCATTGTCCCTTTAGTCTGTCAGGTACGTTTCAGCTTCCTGTCCAGGCTCGATGACTGATAAACTGGCGGTAGCCGAGCTGATACTAACGACCTTTTGTAGGGAAGTTTCATCTGCCGTCGGTACTGGATCAGTCTGTAACAGGACAAAATAAAACCTATGCCAATTAAAGACGAATGGTGCCCTTTGCAGTTTGCGTTAGTTCGTAGTTAGCATATTATCTCTGTGCCGGTACAGCCGTCAATGTGTACACAACCCTTTTTGTATACTACCCTTTATCGGCATATCATCGTCCGTGAACACAGCAGACACATGTCTTCACACACACACACACACACACACACACACACACACACACACACACACACACACACACACGGCAGAGAGAGAGAGAGAGAGAGAGAGAGAGAGAGAGAGAGAGAGAGAGAGAGAGAGAGAGAGAGAGAGAGAGAGAGTCAAGTTACCTGAAAAGTTGGTACTGCTGTTTCGAGCCTTTTACGCCTCTGGCCTTTTTGCGGAGTGCCTTGAGGTCTCCGTTTTATCCCCTTTCTCCTAGCATCGTTGAAGGACCTTGCCAGGACATGACGAGGAATCTGCATCAGGTCGCTTGGGTTGGCAACCCTCCAAGCGTCATCTGACTCAGCAAACAGAGGACGTCCATTTAAGAGGGGCAGGCTAATGGAATGGTCACCGGCTGTGAACATATATGACAATTGCCAGTTGATCATGTTCACAATTTGGGTGAGGACATCCTTTGGTGGCATCCACAGTTGGGGGTTGTTAAATGTGTCTTTCTTCAGTCCTCTGATGCTGTATTGTCTCACCTCTTCGAAAGTCAGTTTTGTCGAATCAAACTGGGAAGGGCAGTAGAGCGACTTCACCAGTGTCAGGTAGACTTCTTCGTCAACTGACGCGACAGCACAACGCCCTAATTCATCTCTGGTGATAGAGATTAGCGACTTGAATATTTCTTCACTTAGAGTAGCTGTGAGTATTCTGCTGTGAGTGAAGCCATGGAATTTGGGCAAGAAGTCGTTCCCACCCATAGACAGGATGGCAGCGACTCTTACACCCGCATGCTCTCCGAGGGAAGCCTCAAGGCGTCGTGTGATAGCTGTTATGTTGTACACATCCGTCACGCTTTTGCCCTTCTAGAGTACAACATGAACAGGATGAACAAAGTTCCCATCAGGATACCGGGGCCAGAGGTTGCTGATGGTGAAGAGGTGAATGACCACAGCGTCGATGTCCCCGGAGGTCACAAAAGAAAGTACGCTCTCACCTGGCTGCAGACATGGCAAAACTTCCAACAGCCAGTCCAGCTGTGCCATCTCTGCTTCTCCTTTTCTTTGGTGAATGTTTTTGAGAGGCATAGTGCTCTGAAATCCGTCCTTGTTGAAAAGGCATTTTACTGGAACTGAAAATGGCTCACAGTGACTTCCATCTTTGCCCTCAATGGTCAGTTCGCTGTCAATGATCAGCACGATGTTATCCTTAATGTCAAGTGAGCTGATATTGGCTGCAAGATAGGTGCTGATGATCTTTCTGCCACTTGCTGTCGACAATATAGACTTTTTGTCAAAGGCTGAAGAGTTGACGAGCTCAGCGGAAACCTTCAGGTGAGCTATGGAACTCTTGCGATCTTTTGTCTCTCTTTTCTGACGTGTTGCAGCCTTCATAGTGTCTGGAGTGAAACTGTATTTCTCCTCAACAATGACAATCTGCCGAAGTATAGGGCAAGACCTCATGATCTTTTTTATTATTCCATTTTGAACATAGCTGAGGTATTGCTGTCCTGTTTCTGCAGTGACTTTAAACTTCACCCCGGCAAATTCGATTACTGCACTTGCTGCAGTATGAAGAATGTGAACAGGTGTTTGAAGCTTGTTGAGGTACATAAGACCAGAGTCCTCCAGCTCTGTAAGCTTTTCCTCCATTGTCTGCTTCTCTGCCCCGGGGTTACTGGAAAGAAGATGTATCAGTGCGTTTTTCACTCCCGTTGCTTTGTTGGTCTCCAGCTTTGTGCAATCTGGTCTCATAACTGCTTGACATGTATTCATCCTAGAGGATAGACAGTCTATCACTTTCGCTTGTTTCTTCACTGCTTCTTTCCGCTTTTTTTCTTTCTTCGCAGGTGTTGATGTAGCAAGCGGCGTTCTGCATGTCATTCGTTTGATTGTGTTGCTTTTTCCGGTCTTCAGCTTTGTTAACAACTCCTTCGGTGCACTGATGCTGTTGACATCCCTGGCGTCCTCCTTAGACATGCCCATCATGTTGTTCTCAATAAGATACCGCCGTATCAAGTATTCTCCTGCTTCTTTTGTGTGGGCATCGAGGCAAGCGAGCGGTAGTGGCGTTGGAGTCTCCTCATACACGTTAAAGGGTGTACTCTCTGGGCTTGACGGGGATATGCGTTTCGTCCTCAACATCATTCTTGCTGTCGGAATCACAAAACGTAGGTCTTTTTCTGTTGTTTTCCATGTCAGATTGTCTTCAGCAGGATCAGAGTTTCCCGTGTCCTCCGTAAATGACTGACTCGGATGAAAAAAATCCATTTCTTCCATTTCCATAAACTTGTCAACCAGAGACATGCGTGGAAGCACAGAGTCGATGGTTGATCTGGGTCGAAATCCTCTCAAAGCGGCCTGAAATAATAAAGCTGTCATAATAAAATCATCTTATCAGAACTTTCTGGGCAGAGTTTAGATTTCATCTTTCAAAGTTCAATTCCAAACCTGCTTTCTTTGTGTTGTTATCACCGATCTGGTAGAGTGAAGAAATCACTTTTGTCTCGTCTACAAAATATTATGAAATTATTCAGCATCCCTTATTATGAACGAAATGTTTTCTTTTAACTTTTATAGTCTTCACTAGCCAACACGTGGATCACACGGTGCCTTTCAATCATGTTTGTCTGTTGCGAATAGAACGACAGCAAGTGACGGAAGTTCTATGATAGGTTAACGATGATAAGTCTTACCTTGTGCTCCATCTCCCGCAGAGTGTCCAGCACAAAGTTCCTTCTGCTATTCTTGAAAGGCGTGCTGAACAAACTCTCTTTCATCCTCTGATGGAAGAATCCAGCGCTGTAATGCTCTGACAAAAGCTGTGTGCAGAATCCTGCATATGCAGAAGCGCCATTCAAGAAAGCAAAAGGCAAAGAGGACTTCACGGCGGCCAACAGAAGACGATAACCGTCAGGACCTCCAATGCGCTCTGCTAGAGCAATGGCCAGTATCTCTTCACAGTGATGGAGAAGGTCTTCATGGAGCGCAAATGTAGCGTTGGTCTCTCTGCCACGGCGGATGAAATCATTAAACTTTATGCGCCATGCGGCCTGAAGTCGGAGTTCATCCCCTCCCTTCTCCAAAGACTGAGACAGGGCAGCCGCTTCCAGTGAAGGTAGACTTTCAAGAAACTTGACCATGAAGACAATCGTCAGAGCCATTGCCAGTCTCTTGACAAATGTTGTGGCGGACTCGATGTTTTCAGGCCTGACGATTTTGTTCAAGTCCGTTTCTTCACAATCATGCAAGTACCTCGTCAGACTCAACAGACCTGCCTCCTTGTATGCGCTCAGGAGGTTTACTATTTTGGATTTCCGAAGATGAAGCAATGGAAATTCTGGAAGGAACAACCGAAACATGTCATTTTCCTTGATCAGCTTAAACAGGTTGTTTGCAATCTTGTGATCTGGAGCCAGGAGAATGCGACTCCCATCCCGTGCCTGTAGGTTCGGGTGTTTACCTGTCAAAGAAACGCCGAATGCACCAGTCTGATTATTCATTTTACTACATTTTAATCAATTAATTTTTCATAGAAACTAGAATAAAGTGTACTGTGTAACAACAGTTTTGTCATGAGACGGCATCAGCGTTTACAAGTTCCTTGCACGAGTTACGAGAACAGACAGCCTCATAAGCGAATGAGTTGTCTGTTCTTTGTTCAGCATGACGTTGTTTGGAAAAGTGAGCACTGGCTATGTTCAAACATGGCCGCACTAAGCAGACAGAAGCCATCAGTGGCTTGAAATGCCGAAAAAGCAAAGAACAATAATCGCTTATAATATAAGCTTTTTTTTTTCAACTTCTCCGACGCTACAGCTGTGCTCTTTTCAGAGTCGAAGCCCAATAATTTTAGCAAAGAAACACCCTACACGTGTGGTTAAGGGTCTTGTATCGCATTAAACAGAGAGAGAGAGGAGCCCCGACTGTGAGAGAGAGAGAGAGAGAGAGAGAGAGAGAGAGAGAGAGAGAGAGAGAGAGAGAGAGAGAGAGAGCATGGCCAGTACCTACCCAGCTTGATCAGGAGATCAGTCAAAATCTCGCGCAGTTTAGCAGGATCGTCGTCTCGTCCGATGTAAGGCGGTGGGTGTCGACAGATCAGTGGAGGCGGACAGTATATTTGGAATCCCGCAAGATTTTCCTCGGTCAAATCATCTGCACCTAAACAAAGCACCAATTTGAATATATTATGTGCCAAAACCAGCCTGCTAAAATTTCTTCTAAGAATTTATGCGAGGAGAAGAGTGTTACGAATAGAGTAGGAGGATATAATGATATGTGCTGATCATTAGACAACGTTGAAAACATTTATCAACGTAAGGAGTCAAAAGTATTATTTGTTTATTTATTTATTTATTTATTTATTTATTTATCATCACCGTAAGTTCATATTCAATCAAACGTATTCATCCAATACAGGCAGTTAACACTGGTGGACTGGATCACTATGGAAACACATCGTAACATCAGCTAAATTGCATATTTTCCCCCTGTAGTGCACATTTAAAAAAAGAATATGACTGTTCAAAAACGTGGAGCAAACTTACCGACAGTGGACTCAGGCTCACTGGCGGCACAAGTATCTTTCAAATCTTCGGGTAGGACTTCCTGCACAGACAGGTTTGCAAGACTCATGTCTAGGGTTTCAAGTTCTTCTGGGATGTCCACCTTCTGGAATTCTCCCAAACTGTCAAATTCCGTGTATACGTCCGCGTCTGGGAATTCCTCCACACCAGAAAGGTTAAAAGGACTGGCGACATCAGAAGCGGTCTCTGAAGTGTCTTCATCTTCGATGACTGTGTCGGGAGTTTCTGTTTGGACTGCATCCTCGATGACATCGGCCATACTGCACTTGATATGATTCCATGCGCCCGTAATTCCGAACGCAAAGTTGGTTTTGAACTTCTGAAATTGTGATATCTCGTCTTGGGACAGTTGGAGAAGGACTCGATCGACGTCATTTGGGGACAAAGTGACTGGCTGCATACAAGAACAGTTGGTACAATGCCCATCGCATTCACGGTCGTGCCATGTTTCCACAATGTCGATATCCTTTGGGACACCTTTCACTGAAACGGGCAAAGTGCATAACTGGGATGATCTGGACTCTCCTCTGCCTGTGTCAGAATGAAAAGTGAGCCGCACCAGGTTGTCCAGACAGACAACGAGAAAACAATCTCGAAGACTAACTGACCGCTGCACACGCCCACCCACTGAACAGTACTCCAATCTGAAGCGTCTTTTGAAGGTGTTGTAGTAGCAGTTGTTGAATGATGCTTCCTTTTTCAGGCGACGCTCGGCTTCACACAAGCTTACTGTCAACCCGGCTTGACCAGTGATCGCGAAGACTGTCCTAACACTGTGGTAGCTGTACGAAAGGTAGTCAGTACAGAGTCCCTGCAGCACGCCTGCATAGTGTATATCATGTGTTCCGAGCAGTGTGTGAAATGTTTGGTACAAACGTTTCAATCTCTTCATAATGTAAGAATCTGCATCGACGGCTTTCGAAATATACCTCTTGTTTAAAAACGATTCAAAGAAAAGCTGTGCTTCCAGAGGAACATTGTGAAACCATTCTGTGACCACGTCTAGCTCTTTCCAATGCAGCGGGTTATTTGCACTGGCTGCATGACTGCATGCTGCACATGGCAACTCGTCACCAGTGCTGACTCCAGAGCCATTATGATTTTGGCGATATGCAGACTGCGAGAGACTTTCTTCAGCTGGATGATGATCATCAAACTCAAGAAGTTCTCTCTCTCTCTCTCTGCACATGAAGGGTTTTAGATCGAAGCTTCCCGAGAGAAATGTCATCTTGTAATCGCAGAGTGTTATCGTCCGCATACGCTTTTAATGTACCACTTTCGAACACGTGTATTTCATGGCAAAAGTCCAAATGGCGCTGCTGAACTTCTGTTCTGATGAGCAGCAGAACATCATTCAAGAAGGTTGGGTCTGTACTGACTACGTCTCTGGAAAATTCAATGAAAACATGAACTCCCTTTTCATTACCACAGTGAGTAATGGCACAATCGCCGCAATATAGCTGTGGTTTATCTGTATCGGGCAAGTTTTTCAAAATGTCCCTTTGAATAATGTCAGGATAATGAATACATCTTGCATAAAGCTGGATGCCTTCCCGTAGGTTTCCAAATGCTTGCCTGTTTTTTTCTGCTGAAACTGTTTCAGCGCACAGCTGATTCAGATCTTTTAGTTTCTCGCACAATGTAACACACTTACTCAAGAAAAAAAATCTTCTTGTCCAAAAGCCTTTCATATGCAAACTCTGAACAATCTGGAAATTCAAGCTGAAAATGCCACTCGAACAGCTTGATTTTCTCCCAGGATGATTCGTTATGATCTGTTCTGTACTGGCTGTACAGAGTTTTCAGATGGGTCTCAGCGGTTGATGAATATTTCAAAAAGAATGTATCAATCTCTTTTATATGAATGTTAGCCCTGGCAACCTGTTGATAAAGTTCAGATATTGAATTAATAGAGTCAGATGTGTTTTTTTCAAGTGTCCTTCCGGCAGCACAAGTGTTCGCAGGCGGCGGTGAACAATTCAGTACACAATATTCCACCTCCTTTGCGAGCTGAGCACTGATGAGCAAAGCGTTTTTGTTTTTGAAGACGTATGCTAAAAGCTCACTGAACTGAAGATATAATTTTCCATCCTTGTTAAGCAATACACTCTGGGCCTTTAGGGACTGCAGGATATTATCCCTCCTTAACGTGACAGTGTCTGAAGCGCAATAACTCTTTTTTAAGAGTGATATAAACTGGTCAAAATCCACCCAAACTAGACTGTCTTCCTCTATAAAAGATAGCTTTCCAAGACTTTGAAGGTTGTATGGTGAAGCCATGCTCGTGATCGTAGATGAACCTAGACAAACATTCAATGGCATTTAATAACATGTCAGGAAACCTGCAACATATTTTTTACTGGATGAAAAAATTAAGGCTTTAATGATAAGATGTAATTATACAGAGGAAATGTTAGGTCCTCATGATTGCAGATTTAAAAATTTAAAAACAAAATCAAGAACCCAGGGTTGGTAACTTCAGGTTTCCACATCGAATGCCGACCCGCTAAGATCATACACACTGAAAATCGGTGGCGATGAAACTCCCGCGGTTCTAAACTCAGTAAACACTGGCCCGTTTAAATAGTAATGCCTAATGTAGAAACTGACTTGGCTGGGATCTTATGTTTCAGCTAAATCTGTTGCAACATTTATCTACAAATACATACACAGTAACATGATAATCACGTTGAATAAAATAACAATTCTTACTTACACAAGAAAATATGATGTATATAAAAATCGGACCACCCGAACCCTTACCTGCATTTTTGCGCCCTTGCCGTGTGTCAAAAAATCCAAAGCTCATCGAAATGAAGAAAAAAATTAATTAATTCCCACGCGCATATGCACAAAGAAACTGTTCGGCAATACTCTGTCTGAATTCATGAACACACAAGAACATTCATGAACACACAAGAACGTAATTTCAGGAGAGAAAGTATTGAAAAGGAAAACGAACTACACAGTCATAGAACCAGTCCGCGGCGGCATCCTCATACGAAGGATCAGAATCAACATCAATGGCTCAACAAGGGACTCAAATTTTATGCAGCCTTGGGGGCTGACTGAGGATGTATACCTCTTACAGACGGAAGGGGTTTTGAATTGTGCTGCACCGCGAAGATGGGGACCACGCATGAAGTATCAGTTTACATTTCGCTCTAGAGAGAGGCGGCAAGACGGGGCAAGTGTTATCTATCACAGAGATAGAACAATAGAGTCCCGATAGACAATGAATTCAATAGAGCCGCATCAGTCATTAATTTACATCATTTTTTAATATCAAAATTTTGACCCCAATTTTACCCCCGTTAATTCTGAATCAACCCTTTGATTTTAAAAAAGTGACAAGCATGACTGATGCGGCCTTATTGATCTGATTATCTTTCGGGACTCTATTGTTCTATCTCTATAACTATTGTCTCTGTCAATACCCAATCATTTACCTGATCAAGTGATGCCAAGTGAAACTTAATACTTATTAACAAGTTGCAACTAACTTTTAGGAACCTGCAGAGGTAACCTTTAAGTGTGTTGCCATAAGAACTTATTAATTACTTACCCTAAGTTCTTACAAGTACTTACCCTAAGTTCTTACAAGTACTTACCCTAAGTTCTTACAACAACTTGACTCAAGTCCCAAGACACTGAGACAGATTTATCAAGATACAAGGACAATAAAAAAAACTTTTTTTTCTCAGTAATACTCAGGTGGTGGTGCTGATGGGGTTAAATAATCAGGCACAAGTGGTGTAAATGACGTGTCATCTCTCTGCGAAGCATATGTCAAAAATATTGATTGATTACCAAATCTGATTTTTATTTGTTTAAAAGATTGTGTAGTTTTTCTGTGGTTTCCTGTACCCCTATCCTTTTTCCCTCTGCTAAAAAACTGGCCTTAAGTTCTTCAACATTCACAGGAAATTGACTACGCATCTTATTCTGTATTTCAGACTTCTGTTTCTTGTAATTATTTAAATCATCCTGGACTCGCTTAAATTCTTCATCATCAATAAAATTATCGTTTAATGCCTTACTGATAATAAGTTTCATACTGCTCAGCTTTGCACCAGCAAGCGTACTCAATGCTTCATGTTTCTGTAATTTTGTGTGAAACCTCTTGTTCAAGGCTTCCAAACCAAAGCAAGCCAGGCATGTAGCAACGCTAACACCCTCAACTGCTATTCCAGCCAAACTCCCAATTCCTGTGGCGAACAGAACAATACCCCCTACAGAACATGAAGCTGAAACTGCAACAATAGCCATAGAAGTGTTTTGAACAGAATTAAATACTGACTTATACCTCCTTTTGCACCGTGAGTACTTAGCCTCCTCACTCTCCAAATATTTCAAAGCTTCTGTAATATTATTTAATCTGAATGCGTCTGCCTGTAATGTTTTATCTGAAGCAATTGGCACAGCTGTCACCTGTGGATCAGGCGCAAGTGTTGTTTTAGTCATCACATTTGTTTCAGTCGGCTCAAGCGTCGGTAGTTGCGGATAGAAGTTTACCATTTTTTTATTGACAAATATTTTTTTTTATTTAATCAGCAATTACAGTTTGCAACTCTTCAAAAGTATACAATTTGCTGGCATAATAAAATGCAACAAGATCAATGTGTTCAAGGTTTATGTAAGTTAGACGAACAAAAGTTGTTTTGTAAACCACCACCTTGACAGCTGGAACACTGCTCGAATCATTAATAACATCATTATTTTTTTGTAATGGCAATAAAGACCTTTGATGATTCTGTTACTGTTTCATTCCATGTAAGTTTAATTCCTTGTGCAATTTGAGCCTCTTTAGCAGTAGTTACTGATCTCATGATAATTTCAAATACTATTGTCGCTTCTCTTGCGATGGAAAAGTTTATTGGTGCAAACACGACCTTTGCATCAGACCTACCCTTCCTGTGCGTAAGAAGATATCTCCGTCTCTCATAATTTTCAACTTTCAGTTTTTCTCTGCTATTGTCATCTAAAGCAAAGCTTGGAACAAGACTTACAATAAGCGGCCCCGAGTTAACAACCTTCCTAAACACTAAGGCACCTTCGTCATCAGTGTATACATAAGGACTAATAAATTCAATCTTTATGTCCCAGTCAATTGTGGGTGGTGGAACAGGTACAGGTGAAACCACCCACTTATTTCCCACATGTATTAAGTTGTAAGGCGCATTATTTACAGGTGGAGTAGGTACAGTAACATCACGCAGCTGACCAAGTTTAGGAATCTGTCTTTCACCGTCTTTCATGTCAACAATTACTTTCCTCTTGTACATGCCATTTGAATCAAGTTCAAAACCATATATTTCTCCAATTTCTCCTTCCTTCTCAAAATCCTGTACGTCTGCCAAATCTTTTAACTCTGTTACTGGACATGCAACTGGTATGATTCTAGGCTTTGGACCAAGACCACTCATTTTTATAAACAAAAATAAAATTATTTAATTTCCAACACAACACTAAAATTATGCATAAGAACTGGTTTGTCATCCTGATTAGTTACAGATATACTCAGTGACTCGAAGAAACTAGAACCTAATTTCTTAAACTGCAAATTAGGAAATCTAACAACTACACTTTCACAATAAGGAGCAGTTCCAGTTGGTAAGCATCTCAACAAAGTTGAAGGCTTTCCATTGTGAACATTCTCAGATGTGTTTAGTTCTTTCAAATAAATATTTAGTACTGTGTGTACTGACAAATTGACAGGGCGTTTTCCAGTTATTTTAAGTTTTTTAATCTTCATTGTTATAATACCAGACATAGCTTCATCTAAATCATCTGATCTATACCAATCTTCGTCAATATAAAATCCAAGTAAATATGCAAATCTATCTGAAATTTTTAACCAATCTTGTTTCAGAAATTCTAATGTAACAAGTAGGTTAGCTGGATTTAAAGTTGCTTTAATTTTAAATTTACTTTGAAACCATTCAGCTATAGTACAAAAGTCATAATACCCAGGTGGTATAGCTTCAGTCTTTCCATCAAAAATTACTTTATTATATATATCATCTTCTACATTAAACCATTTTACTGTATAGAACATTTCATGGATAGCTGCAGCCTTGCTACCATCACGATTATCAATCCCATTAGTTAACCACACTGGTTTGCTTGTGTCAAGATTTGTTAAGGTAATAAACATTTTTATTATCTCATATAAAAAAGGATGGAATTTAAATCACCAACCATTACCACAATGAATGCATTTCAATTTAATGTGGATGCCAAATATAATGTTGCACCTACTTATGAACAGAAAATAATTCAACTAAATCAGCTTGTCATAGCTGTGTCTGACGCAAGCGTACAAGATCTATTCCAAGTCAAAGTACCAAATCCATTTGATCATTACCTAAACCCTCCAATAACAGATGACTCAACTGCAAGAAAGTGGTCTTTAAGTCCACTACAGATGTTTCAAAACCAACTCAATTTTGCCATACTATGTTCAACTACAGGCTGTGGTGTTTCATTCACAGATCATTTGAATCACTCAAACAAACTGATTAGGTCTGTGTATCGTTTCCATGTTTATTACCAGCTTAGACGTATTCTGTCAGAACTGCATACACCACTGCCCACTGAATCCAGTTTCAACAGGTTTAACAACCCCATGGATATGAAAGCATTTGAACGCATCTGTAATGAATTTAACATCAGCCCCAAGTTTGACTTTACACAAAAACTTGATGATCACAAAGGCATGGGTACATTGTATTACGCTTTGAGTCACAGACAATACCCTCAAGATTACTACCCTGGGTACACTTCATTCTCATCAAAATCACAAGTCTGGTTAGGATCAATAGAGCAGAAGCAGTCTAACGCCTGGACCACATTTATTTTAGATAAATCTGATGGGTTTACTCAAGCAGGAGTCGAGCGCGTCAATGAGTCTATCAGAACATATGTCTGGTGTTTACTAGGAGCACAATCACTAACAAAATCAAACATTTTGAATGGAAGTGGTAAATTTGAAGCACAAAAACAGTTTCTCGCTAATCTAGAAGATTCAATTAATTCAACAGTCGATCTCCCGTCAAGCATACAACGCTACCAAGACGTTCTCAGATATGCCAGATCAAAAGTTGACTTTGTAGTTGGCATCGGGTTATACATGTTACCATCTGACCTTCAATTACAAATGGGTACAATAACAAATTATAATAATGAAATCATTGTTGCAGGTCGTGATCAAAAACTAGGTCTCAATCAATCTGTAAACTTGGGGGCCACAACCACACATGTACAGTCATTAAAATCATTACAGACGGTAACACCCCCGGCCCCGACCCCGGCCCTGGCCCCAACACCGGCACTCATACAAGCGGTAACCCCTACACCAACCCCTGACACACATGAGTCAGAAAGAACTGCATTGGTAATAGGTCTAACAGGATTAGGGGTTTTACTTCTTTATCTGTTTCATTAAATAACCCACCATCAACCCACCTACTGTAACCAGAAAGATCCACACATGCTCTGCCATAAACCCTACTGCCTTTGCCGCTGTATTAATAAGCCAACTGACAACAGTGCCAATTATGCCAGGCAAAGCATCCACTGCTTTCACAGCCAATTTCTTAAGCAAGTCTGAAATATGAGACAGTTGTTTCTTTACCCATGAATGTAAATCTTTTGTGTCTGTTGGAGTCGGTGGGCCTGGGGTTGGTGGTGCTGGAGGTGGAGAACCACCGGGTCCACCACTGCCGGAGACAGCTAATACAACAGTACTGATAATAAACCCAAGAGCAGTAATTAAACTAGCAATTGTGA
This sequence comes from Semisulcospira habei, assembly GCA_036245525.1. Lineage (NCBI taxonomy): Eukaryota > Metazoa > Mollusca > Gastropoda > Semisulcospiridae > Semisulcospira > Semisulcospira habei. The sequence continues at coordinate 208,883 of BTPG01000004.1, read as the reverse complement.
TACCCTGCTCTCTGAAAAGTGTTTTAAGTCTCTCAGCCAGAGTAGTGTCTTCGTGAAGTATTTTCTGAATAGTTTCTCTAATTCTGTTGACCTGTGATTTCAGTTTTTGTCTTCCAATACTAATTGTTTCTAACCGTCCTGATCTTTCTATCTGCAAATCATTTAATCTGTGCTGTATTCTCTCTTTCATTTCTGTGTCAAGATTCCCATTGTCTGCTGTAGCCAGTTTCTCTTTTTCACGTTCTATGTGTTTATCAAGCTCACCCAGTTTGGCAACATTATTATCCATCTCACCTCTTATTGTCTGTAATGATTTATCCAATCCCATAATCTCCCTCATTGACAAAGGTGGATCATCTATTGTTTTCATAGCATCATTTAATTGACCTTCAGTAAATGAGGTTTCTTGTATCACTGTGTTTGCTATTTCTGGTAGGCTTGTTACAGGTGCCATTTCAATTTGTTGTCCTGTTGGCAACTTTGTTTGCGTGTCATGAAGAACACTAGCCAGTCTTGGCGTGACAGGAGACCCTCCAATTCCAAGTTGACGCAAGGCACCAACACCACCTTCATTTTTTATTGTACTTAAAGCCCTAAACCTACTAGGGTCTTTTTTGTTTGTCAATAGTACTTTTCCTTTGTCAACAGTATTTAAATATAAATGACCCTTGCCATCAAGTTCAAACTGGTTAGGGTCTACGTTGTCTGGGCGGCCACCAACATGATCATAAAACGAGTTCACTTTGGTTTCTAAAAGTTCATGACGTAAACTGTAAATATTTCTTGTACCAGTCATATCTGTCATATCTGTCATATCTGTTGTATTACCAAAATCATACGTGTCATCCATTTCAAAATCTTCATGATTAAATCCTCCTGCTGCCATTGTTTTATTAATTTATTATTTTTTTATTGTGCATAATAAAAATGACACAGTCTTACGGATCAAAGTTAGACCCATACAGAAAACTACGTGAGCCTCTGGGTGTTAAGGGCATAAGACAATCAATCGTCATCACAAACACTCCAAGTACCATAGACCAGAATCAAACACTTACAGTTAAGTTTCCAAACCTAGGTCCCAGTGACGTTATTGTTCCTGGCACTGCACGCCTAGCATTTAATATTGAACTATCATCAGACACAGACGTAAACAGAACACTAGTTAACAATCTTGGTAGAGCAATTGTTAGAACTATTAAAGTAAAACTTGAAGGGCATGAAGTGTTTAGTCTTGACGACTCAGATGTGTTCTACTGTTACAAAGACCTTTGGCTCACAAGAGAAGAACGAGAAGACCGTATTTATCAAGGCATACAGCCAGATAATGTTGGTAAACTTCGAATCAATGCCGGAGACAAAACAACTACTGGGGTACCAAAGGAAGTTATTATAGCTGAAACATATGGAACTAGATTTTACATTCCACTCGAGTTTGAAATCCTCACAGCTCATCTGCCTTATTATCAAGGGGCACTGAATGACCATCTGAGTTTTGAACTAACCTTCAATGACTACTCCAAAGTTATTAAATCATCTGCCACAGATGCAACATACAAGATCTCTAACATTTCCTTAGAATATGAAATTGTCACACACACTGAACTAGCCAGACTCATACAAAATCAGTATCAGTCAAGACTTCCAATTTATTATGACAGGGTGATTAGACATAGTTTAATCAATAAAGACAAGAGTGACCCAATGTGGAACATAAACTTAAACACACCAGCTAGGTCACTGAAAGGTATTCTTATGTTGTTTGTTGAACCAGCAGATCCATATAAACGGGATTCAGAAAAATTCTACAATCCTAAGATTACACATTTGTCCTGCACAATCGAAGGCCGTCCTAATCAAGTGTACGCATCTGGAATGCTGCCTTATCAACACTATGACGAAACCACAAAGTATTTTGCGGGTGGAAGGATTAGAGATAAACCTGCAAACATTGCGTGCAAAGATCTACATCTGTATGATGTTAGGATTGGTCAATACCTTACAAACAAGTATGCACTGTGGCTAGACCTTCGTAGTACAGATGATGATTATCTTCATGGGTCAGGTCGAACTGTCGAGAACGGTAGTGATGGAATAACAATTCAGATACAAAAGAAGGTTGAAACTGCTGCAGCCATAAACATATATTTGTACCTGATATATGACGCACAACTCAATATACAAGACAGTAGACTGAGTGGACACATATATTAAAATTATATTGTGTATTAAAATGAACCGGAGCTTAATGACCCTTGACCCACACTGTGGCTTATTTGTTGGTGCCACAGGGTGTGGGAAAACTGAATTTGTTCTTAACCTATTACAAACAAGATACATACACCACTTTGAAAACATTGTCATATTTTGTCCTACAATCAAACACAACAAAGCTTATCACAACCGTTTATTCATTTGGACTGACAGCAACATTTACTTAGTTGACCCTGAGAAAAAACTGAATGACTACCTACAATATTTTTACAAGCAATTTGAAGGACAGTCAACATTGTTTATTGTTGATGACTGCTCAGCAGAGAAAGACATTGTCAAGAAGAGAAACACTCTAGCAGAACTTGCCTTCAGTGGCAGACATGCAAATGTTAGTGTATGGATTCTCACTCAGAAATATAATGCTGTACTGAAAGATTTTCGAGAACAGTTAAAGTTTATCTGTTTGTTTTACTGTAAAGACCGTGACAGCTTTGAAGACTGTCTCAGAGAGAATGATGTCATCCCAAATAAGCATGAACGTGATGATGTAAAAAATAAACTGAAATCAACTAAGCATCTAAAGCTCATTTTAAAGACAGATCAGCCCACAGGGTATGGGTTAGTAAATTAATTTTTGTTTTTTAAAAATAACAATATAAATGAACCCTGATGAAATCCTTCTATTGAATGATATCAATGCTGTTGAGAACAAAGACTTAGACTCGAAAAAACAGTGTCTTTTGTCTGTGATTGTCTCAGGCAAATCAAAGACTTATCTCGGGAAACAATACATGACAGATGATATTGAATCTCTTACGGCTGACGAGCTAATCAAGCTTCATTCAAAATATGAAAACCACATCGCTTCACTAATGACACGTGATTTAAGTCGATCTCTTGTATGCCTATACACAAAAGCAGTGAGTCACTTTCTACCTGTGGATAGTGACAGCCTATCACACGACCTTGAAAGCAATCCTATTGTTTCAAGTTCAATTGGCAAATTAGCATGTGTCATGTTTTACAAGTTTGGAAATTACCTTGCTCCTGTCGTAACATTACTAGTTACTGGGAGTCATATTGATTTTTCGAAAATAAATTTTACTGCAGAAGAAAATGGACGAAACCCAGACGACTCCACAACCGAACCCCAGTCCAGTTTTGACGCAGATTCAAACTGTGACGAAGACTAAAAGTCCAGGCAGGGTTGAGGCTGGAAAAAGATTAGCTGAATATAATAGGCAAAAAAAATTACAGCTTCAAGCACAAACAGAAAAGACTTATGTGACTGACCAGGGGTCACTACCGTCAGGACCGACAGGACCATCACACCCTCATCAAAGTGAGAGACAAACAACTAAGCCTGACCCCCGCCCTGACCCCGACCCCGAACCTCAATCAACAAAATATATAATTGTCGGATTTGTTGTCGGATTTGGTTACGTAGGTTATCAATTATACAAAAAATACAAACCACAAACTCGTACAGTGACCAAAAAATCAGACACTCCAAAAACAAAACCAGAAGTCGCCACATTACCAGTAACATCCAAAGCCGTTGACCCATTTTATATGCAGTAAATAAAAATATTATTTTAATTTTTCTTGCCTAAGAAAATGAATGACTCAAAGAACATGATGAACCTTGTGTATCACTCTTCCGTAATCAGTGGATTAGCAGTAGCTTATTCTATGCTGGGGAAAAGTCTACTCAAAATGAAATCAGCAGACCTGAGTAGATTAGATTTCGAAGACAGTGCTAAGCTAATTGTAGTTGTTACAGCGTCAATTGCTACGAAAGACTTTCTTGTTAAGCAGGGAATTATTCCCGAAAATGTTTCTATGTAAATAAAAATAATATGGCGACGATAGCTATTATGATTGGTGGAGCGATGGTTAATGCATTGGCATTCAGTGGTTCAAACTATCTCTTTTCTAAAATGGGTAGAGAAGAATCTGCAGAAGAATTGAAGCGCCATAATGAAGCGTCAGAAAAACTTGCTCAAGCCCAGCAGGATTATGAAAAGAATAGAATTGAGAAACTTGATTTCATCAATGAAAAACTCAGACTTGAAGGCCACGCACAACATACATTTTCAAATACAGACGAAGCAATCAGGGAATATTTTCTTGTCACGGGTGAAGACATGTCTATCCCAAAACCAAAACTAAGTGACTATTACAAACCAAGCACACAACAAAGAAACGGAGAGATAATCTTTGTTCTAGTGGGAATGACATTTGTTTATTTTACAGGAGTTTTCATTGCTAGAAAAAATGGCAGCCGAAAATAAACTAACAAAAATATATTACTCACCATCAGGCTATTGGAAAGGGCAAACAGCTATTCAGAAATTACATGCCGCTGTGGGCGGAGATATAACACTCAATCAGGTCAAGCAATGGTTACAGAGACAAGCAATTTGGCAGATATATCTCCCTGCTCCAAGAAAGATATCTAGACCTCATTTTCAAAACACTACCCCAAATGACACACACCAAATGGACCTCCTGTTCTTACCACATGACACAATAAGAAAGAAACGATACAAGTATGCACTGACTGTTGTAGACATTGCTTCAAGGTATAAAGACGCTGAACCCATATCTGACAAAACAGCCAGTACAGTTGCTACTGCTTTATCAAAAATATATAGTCGAGGCCCCTTAAGATACCCCAGACTTGTACAAGTTGATGACGGATCAGAATTCAAAGGTGCAGTTAATCAGTTATTTGCTAAGCATGGCGTACTGGTCAGACGTGGTATTCCAGGCGTGCACAGATCGCAGGCAATTGTTGAAAACTTTAACAAACAGTTATCAGAAAGACTTTTCAGTTACCAGTATTCTAAGGAACTCATGCATGACACCCGTAACACTGAATGGGTAAAGAGATTACCACATGTGATAAAAGCAATGAACAATGAAGGACATCCTAAGCCTGCTGATGCTATTAAATTGAAAACAATTACAGAGCCAAAAACAACCCCAACCCCACCTCCAGACACAAGCTTGTTTACTAAACAGGTGAGATATTTATATCAACCAGGGGAGGCTGAGAACGATGACAGATGCAGGGCAACAGACCCTATCTGGTCAACGTCTGTACACAATATAAAAAAAATAGTCCCCGGTCCAGACGCAACAATATATTATCTGTATGACCCTGCACCCCAGAGGGCATTTGTCAGAGAAGAATTACAGATTATTCCCCCAGACACCGTTACTCATTTCAGTAACTAAGTCATCAATTAATTCATCAACCAGTTCATCGGCTATGTCTTCAGATAACTTGAGCCTGTAATGTCCAGGTGCATAAGCTTTTTCCTTAGTGTGAAACACTCTTTTCGTGTCCCCAACTGCCAGTGATTTCTTATGTGTTTGAATCATTTCAAGATTATGTTTGTTTGATCTCAGTGACTTGTTTGGATAATCAGGCATTAATGCACCATCTAACACTTGCTTGTAATGTTCATGACGAATGTCTTTATTTTTTATTGCTGTTTTTTTAATTCCTTTGGCTTTCGACTGACTACCTTTCTGGTGCAGTATAGAATACATTTTTGACCTCAGTCCAACATACTCAACTATAAGCACACCATTTAGTTCATCCTTAAACTTACCAGGCACTTTCTTGTTTTGTGTGCTGAACAGTGGATGATCTTTAGGATAGTCAGATGTGTCATACATGTGTAACTCTGTTTTCATGTCTTCATAAAAGTCTTCAGTACACACGTCAATGATCATAGAGTCAGTGTCAGTGTATAACAGACGGCAGTCAGGATACTTTGGTTTGAAGTAATCATAATAAAATTCAAGCATCAACAGTTTTGACAACTCAAGAATTGCCATACCAATGAATACTGGCTTGTCCAGTTTGACAATCTTTTTTTTGAGTGACACAGCATACAATGATGAATGAAACTCTTTATACCCTGTGTACTGTGGCTTGCCTGTAAGTTTAATTGCACCCAATTCAATTGTGACCAGTCTCACATCTTTTCTGTGATGAGGATTTTCCATTGTCTTGCCAAAACAGGCATTGTTCATAAGCTTAAAGAAGTCTTTGTCAAATGCAGTGTTGCCGTCTCTGGCACGCAATGTTATGTTCTTTATTATGTAATCTTTCATGAAAGCACTCTGATCAAATTGAATTCCTCTGTGAACTTTCTTTAGTACTAACCCATGTTTGATGTAAAACTGTAACAAGCGGTAGTGACAAACGTAATTGAATTTGTCATTTAGATTTGGCACAAGCTTAGTGTCTTCTTTTTTCCCTGTCATACTCATTTTCTCAACAGCCAACGGATAATCATTATGATAATCATGTAGATGGTGCGGGTACTCCAGGTCTACTTCAAAGATCCAACCCTTCGCGTCGTTTCGGTCAAGATTCATAATATTGTTTGTTAACCCTGTTATGTCATACTGTGACAAATCATACAGACAAAAGTTTTTCAAGGGCAATAACTCACACATTGCCCAGCCATACAAATTGTTAGCGTCTACATAGGTAATGAATGACCTTGACCTTGAGGGGTCAAACCCCCGGCCAAGGTCACCATGGGCGTCCATATATTTATTGTTGGCTCTGGCATAGTTGTTTGAAGCTATACTAATGCCTCCCCTCAATCCACGTTCCACCATTTCACCCATCGTACGATCAGACAACAGGTCTATAGATATCTTACTGGATTTCAAAAATGCATCCCATGTCATGCCAGGACTAGTTATGTAACAAGCAGGGTCAAGCTTGTAGTGTAACAACCCCTTTTCACGGTAACTTTCAAATACGTCTGCTAGCAAACAAACGTCAGCTTTCAAGTACTGATCGTGATAGTCACCAATTGTCTGACACCCCAACTTCCCCCACGCATCAAGTGCATGTTGATATTCAGAGTCAGAAATACCTTTTCCAGTTAGTGTAGAATAAAATTTCTCTTTTGGTGGCAGTCTTGTTTCCTCAAACACAACCCAGTGATCAATGTACTCATATGGATAGACACCTTTCTTAATCAAGTCTGGTTCAAAATATTTACTCGTTATTGGATACTCGGTCAGTCCTTCTGCAAGACTAGCCAATCCTAAAGACAAATGTTGCATGGAGTCATAAAATGCTAATTTGTCTAACCTAAAAGTTAAGTATTTCTCAGTTGTCTGGGCAATACAACTTATGTTTTTGTACGACTCATCTACAGCCTGCATGATAATGTGCGAATCATATCCTTTGAGATTGTGGAAAAAGATTGGTAACTTGTATGTCTTAGGATCTGTTTTTAATAATAAGTTACAATTGTTATGTGCAGCGCCTCTGTAACGTCCAGTTATGTGATCGTGGTCACGAACTTTATCACCCTGGAGGGGTTGTTCACAAATCCAACACGTCTCAGCTGTATCAAATTTCAGTTTGTCTTCTTCTGTCATCATCAAAGGCATCTGGCTTGTTGTGAGATACTGTACTACCTGACTATACAGATGTCTCATTTCTGTTAAAAACAGACATGCTGCATTTTCACCCCTGTAGATAACAGGTTCTGAATGCAGACCGTCTGACCTAACAATAATGTACCCGAAAGAACACACCACTTGGTCACTCAGTTTTATAGTCTTTGGTAATGACTCTGGAACATGACCTTCATACGGAACAACCAGTGATTCAAAATCTGCATACACTACAAACGGCAGCTTTTGCTGATTCCCATAGTTCTTAAAATACACTTGACTACAAGGCTCTGGATACTTAAGTACAGTTTGTATGTCATCAGCTGACCTACAATGCAGGACGTGTTTATGTGCCACTGCAATAGAAGAAAACCTCTGTAAACATCTATTACAAAATTCCTGTTTGCCCTTGTGTTTTGTTGTATGATTATGAATTAGACGTGACATATTCCTAATAATTGTGTAGTGAAAGTTATTGTCATCGCCGATTAATAACATGTCAACATGTTTATCTTCTGACTGCCCATATGTTGGAGCCAGTGTTGATACTCTAATTGGTTGTAACTTGTCAACAGACACATTATCCCACACAAACACATTCACAGATATGCCAGGATTTAATTTTTCAAACAAATCTATGTCCTCTATTTTAACAGGGAACTCAATGCCAATAAAATCGAGTTCGTTTACAAATTTGGTGTAGTTAGATACACGTTCTGGTTTTGATTTTACAAAGTGTAGTTTAGCAAGCACACACCACATGAAACAATAGTTGTCATTGTTCTGTATGTTAACAACAGCCTTTTTGTTTGCAACCTCTGTTGGCAGTGGCAACCATGCTTTACCTAATATAGGATGATACCTAGACTGCTTTAGTTGCAGTTCATGTACATGTCCTTCGTGCCAACCAGACCCCTTCATTCTTGCACTGTCAATTGCCTGTAGAAAGTCTGGTAATAGTCTGTCTCTAAACACGTTCTCCAATTCTCTTCTTGTGTTAACAGTGTGTTGTCTTGTTGATATGTACGATACAATCACCTCACCGTCCACTCTAGTGAATTCTATTTTCGCAACAATCTGAATCTTCACACTGCCTGTCAGAAGATTATCTTGTATGACAGAAAAAGAGTTTTCTATTGATTCGTAAACATTATTAGTATTGGATATGGGTAAGTTTGTTGTGTGAAACACGTTTCTTAAACTAGATGAGCCAGGGTTTGATGGGTCAGGGCTTTGAGCATTGTCCATCATTTTTATTTGTCCGTCAAAATAATAAATGAAAAAAAAATTATCACTGTCACACCATATGTAATACTGTATTATCGGTAGTTATGATAAACAAGTCAACTACTTTCGTGGTGTTTGTCTTGAAGTCTTGTCCTGCAGGTGTAATATCACTTTATTGAACGTAACACTTTCAATGTAACAATGTAGTTTTCTTAATTGAACAAATATGTCATTACACAGTACCTCAAACCAACGCAAGTGGCCACTGTTAGCATTATAAACTTTAAAAGCATTTGTCTTAAGATCAACAGTCTCATAATCATAACCTGGTAATCCATCTGAATATTCCAAAGTAACATTATATGTCGTGTATATCCTTATTGACGGTGTTGAGAGTTTAAAGCTGGGTCCAAACACACGTGATTTTAAGTCAGTAAAGTGCATAACATCTTTGAAGCACTCTGTAACATCAAACACTTGGGTTTGTCCGTCTGTCATTTTTATTAGACAAACAAAAGAATAAATGAAAAAATATTACTGCTACCACAGTAAATATATTATCTATTTTCTGCACATGGGACATAATCACTTAAAAAAGTCAACCACAGACAACCACTAAACAGGATTTGTCTCCCATAGACTTATATGCACACCCACAGATTAAAAAAACAACTTCACCACTCTGACTGGTGTAAGGCTAGTGTGTGTGTGTGTGTGTGTGTGTGTGTGTGTGTGTGTGTGTGTGTGTGTGTGTGTGTGTGAGAGAGAGAGAGAGAGAGAGAGAGAGAGAGAGAGAGAGAGAGAGAGAGAGACCACCGTTTGATTTCACAGACATGAGTACATTAAGCCCACTTGAAATCACCCCTTCTTTAAAAGTCCCTGTTGACTTTTGACATCACTTAGTGATTTAAAAGGCTGTATTTATGAAAGGCTTTTGACGGCTGAGGGCCTTTCAAAAGCACAGTCCCGCTTGCGGCTTGTGCCCGAATTGAAAAGAAATGGAATGCCGCCGCTATTGAAAAGCGCAGTGTGAGGGCAACACAAAAGGCGACCAACCGTGACACTAGCCGGCAGCTCAGGCTTACGGTAAAATTGTACTGACATGAGTGTCTGTAAGTGTGTTTGTAAGTGAGTGTGTCTGTTTGTTTATGCGTCTGTTTGTTTGTTTGTGTGTGTGTCTGTGTGTGCGTGCGTGTGTGTGTGTGTGTGCGCGTGTGCGTGCGCGTGCGTGCGCGCGTGCGTGCGCGCGTGCGTGCGTGTGTGTGTGCGTGCGTGTGTGCGATTACATGGCATGCGTGTGACTGAGGGCTCTTGCAACTTCTTGCCGCAACTGAAAATCAACAACACACATACAGAACCCCCAGCTCACAAAACTTGCTCGACAAGTCTGGTCGGGTAGCATAAGACTCGTCAGGCTTGTTTCTAATTTAGATATGCATAACATTTTGGAAAGACCAAGATCGATTTTAGGATCAGGTTTTGCCGGATCGGACTTATTCTTGCCGGTTAGTGTTTGAAAATGACCGGTTGTTTTTGTTATAATTTATTCATTGGACTATTAGCCGGTTGAGATGTATGACGTCAGCTCTGTTATACCAAGTTGTGTATGCGTGTCTGTGTTGTTTGAGTGATAGTGTGTCTGTGTGTGCGTGTGTGTGTGTGTGTGTGTGTGTTGGGTGGGGGGGGGGGTCTTGAGGATCTGTTGTATATGTACTCAGTCGGGTGTATAAAGCAAGGTATGATTTTCTGAGGTGCGTCTCTTTTCAGCTTTTACAGTCATGTACACCGTCTAACCGAACAGGGCGTGAAATTCAATAAGAGTTATTATCCTTTCACGGGCTGGTGGGTTTCAATGGCTCGCGTATACACCCGGAAGAAAAATCTCAGTGCAGACAGACAGGTGTTTATGACTCACTGTATACACCACGCATGCAAGGGCCAATGTGTAACATAGCTGAAATTGTATAGACCACAACAGCATACTGAGTGTGTGTGGCAGACATGGTCTACCAGCTCTGTCAGGCGTGTGATTGTCATGGGATATTACCCTTGTGAAAATGATGTGTACCTGTGTTGCAAGGTTTGCACTTAATGTTTTTGTTTATACATGTTTTATGTTAGTATGTATATATGTATGTACGTACGTGCGTGTGCATGTGTTTATGTGTTGGTATGTGTTGGTATGTGTGTCTGTGTGTGTGTATGTATTGCCTGTGTATATAACTTGTATGGCAATCTGTAGTTATGTGTGTCTTGTGTGTGTGTGTGTGTGTGTGTGTGTGTGTGTGTGTTTGTTTGTGCATGTGTTCATGCGAATACTATATTGGCACCTCTCAGTAACAGCCTTTCAAAAGCCTTCAGTGACGTGGTCGCTTATTCATAAAAGCATGTCTGCATTAAAAGGAAGTGTTCCCCTCTCGCATAACTTAAATTGAATAGCGACGTGCCGCAAAGAGCATTCAACTGTGAAACGATTAGGCTACACAGGTGGGTAAACAGGTGGCTTATGAAATAGTGCGCGCCACAGATTAAAGAGACAACCCCCCCGCCACTCTAGTGCACTATCAGGTTTTGGTTTAATTTGAGAAAACGGCAGTGTGAACCTTAATGTCCGTAATTAGTAATTAATTAAGGTATTGACAGAGACAATAGTTATAGAGAGAGAACAATAGAGTCCCGAAAGATAATCAGATCAATAAGGCCGCATCAGTCATGCTTGTCACTTTTTTAAAATCAAAGGGTTGATTCAGAATTAACGGGGGTAAAATTGGGGTCAAAATTTTGATATTAAAAAATGATGTAAATTAATGACTGATGCGGCTCTATTGAATTCATTGTCTATCGGGTCTCTATTGTTCTATCTCTATCACCGCTGACAACTGGCATCCTGCCACCCTAATTGCTAGGATGCACTTTGTTCATTGAGGACTAACTGTATAGGTGTTATACTTGGTGTATAAAATACCAAACGCAAGTATATTTGGCAATTTCGGATTTTTATTTAGTTTTTGCTATTTTGCAATCTAATGTAATCAGGTTTGCGTTTCAATGACTTTTTAGTAAACGTGTGCAAGCACTGAATTACTCAAATTACTGTGCTACAGTGAAGAGCACAATGGTTCTCAGCAACAAGAGCCAGTTTTCTGGCAGTACTGATTCAAGCTTTAGTATCCAGGACACCAACCACAACACATTTTTGTCAAATTGTCATAGATAGACACCCCCACCCTCCGCCCTTTCCTAGAAAACAACAAAGTAAGAAACAGATTGTGGTTGTCATAGTCCATAAGCTAGCAGAGTTTACCGTGCACCCCCCCCCCTCCCCAGTACTCAATAAGATGGGTTTCAAAATGTACCTTAGTATGTCCTGAGATGTTTAAGCCATGTTCCCTGAAAATCCTTAGGAACACACCAGAGATATAGCCGATGGCGCAAGGGTACCCCATTCATGCTCTTCGTGGATGCTAAAATGAGGTTGAGAAACATTTTCCTGCTGCCGACCTCCTGACAGCTCACTCATTGGCAGCCAGAACAATATAAGATTTAAAGATGGCCATTAAGTAATTGAATGTTGCAGATAAAGAAGGCAAAAAATGGAGGCGGAAGTGATGATCTCGTGGTGGACATGTGGAAATTAAGTATTTTGATAATATTGTTTAGGCTGTTAGGAACCATGAAACTTTATTATGCATATTCATATTTACACATTTCTAGATCAAATTAAAGGAAAAGAAAATGGGATACATTGAAATTAATGAAATGATCACAAATTGTTATGCTCATTATGCATAATTTGTTATGAAAACTGGCAACAAAAATATTTAAACAGAGGAGTATGACATAAGCAATTGTTATGGTCATTTTGCGTTCTTTTGTGTACTGGTAAAATGGGGGTAGGGCAGCAGATTTAGCCACTGTGGCCCCTAAATGCATCACAGCATCATAAAATCAGGTTGGGAGTAACTGTGGTACTCTATCCTAACCAATAAAACCTAAGACCTATCAGTTGTATAAAGAATTTTTGAGGGCATCAGAAACAACGTATGTTCCCCAATTCAGCAATTTTAAATGGGAAAAAGCTATCATTCATCATGAATTTACTGTAAAGGATGCCAACTTTCCTTATTTTCTTGCACTTTACGCTCACATTATTAAAACTTAATAGGTAAGGAGAGGTCAAAATGAAATGGAATAAATTTTGTAATTTTTTCTAATTTTGTTTATTTTTACAACTTTGGGGTAGAGATACAAAATCAACCACTGTGGCACTCACAGTGATCATAGAATCACCTAGTCAAGTTTATAATAATTGTGACATCCTGTTTTAATGATGTAAGCCTGAAAATGGACTGCCAGTGCTATAAAAAATGTCTGAAGGCATCCGATACATTATTTTTGTCTTTTTTTTTCGGAAATGGCCGTTTACTGGATGCACATATACCTTCACTGTGAGCCAGAGATTCAATATTTTTTCATTGTTTTTTTTTTTTTTTTGTTGCAGAGGACGCAGAAGGTGTGCCTTAACATAATTTATTAATAGTGTCTGATTTGGGCTTTTCGAATGAACTCTGATTTATTTAGAGGAAAATGTTTCTCAACCTCATTTTAGCATCCGCAAAGAGCATGAATGGGGGTACCCTTGCGCCATCGGCTATATCTTTGGTGTGTTCCTAAGGATTTTCGGGGGAACATGGCTTAAACATCTCAGGATGACATACTAAGGTACACTTTGAAACCCATCTTATTGAGTACTGGGGGGGGGGGAGGGGGGGTGCACGGTAGATCCTGCTAGCTTATGGACTATCTCTTGGCTTGACTTCGCGAACGAAGATTCTATAGGGCTTGCCCACGTCGTCTGCAGGCATTTTCGTGGCTGCGGAGGCCAATCCGGGACAGGCAGGTTCGACCGCAGTGGCTGCAGGGGAAGGTCTGGTCAGGGTTCTGAGTTACGACAGCTCTGTTTTTTCTTCTGAGCCGCTTGTCCTTAAGGTTAGCTCTGCGAGAGTCCTCAAAGGAGACGGCTGCCTTGTGAATGGTGGAGCGCCAGGTGTCACGGTCCGCAGCAAGCGAAGACCACTGGCGGTGGTCGATTTGGCAGGCACTAAGTGACTTCTTGAGACCGTCTTTGTATCTCTTCTTTGGTGCCCCTCTGTCTCGGTGTCCAGTGGCGAGCTCGCCGAACAGAGTGATCTTGGGTAGGCGATGATCCTCCATCCTGGAGACGTGCCCTGCCCAGCGAAGCTGTGTCCGCAGCAGCAAAGCCTCGATGCTCACAGTTTCCGCCTGTTCAAGGACCTCGACGTTAGTGACATAGTCACTCCAGTGAATGCCCAGGATGGTACGCAGGCAGCGCTGGTGGAAGCGTTCGAGGAGTCGTAGTTGGCTGCGGTAGAGGGCCCAGGACTCGGAACCGTACAGCAGGGTGGCGAGGACGACAGCTCTGTACACGCTGATCTTGGTGCCTTTTTTCAGCTGTTGATTGTGCCACACCCGCTTGAATAGTCGCCCGAAAGCACTGTTCGCTTTTGCCAGCCTGTTGTCCAGCTCCTTGTCCAGCTTGGCGTCTGACGTGATGATGCAGCCAAGGTAGGTAAACTGGTGTACAGACTTCAGTTCGGACTCGCCGATGGTGATGTGGGGAGGGCGATGCTCTTCCTTGGGTGCCGGCTGATGAAGGACCTCTGTCTTTTTCAGACTGACCTTAAGTCCAAAGAGCTGGGCGGCATCTGCGAAGCAGGACGTAATGCGCTGCAAGGCTCTCTCTGTGTGTGCAACGAGGGCAGCGTCATCAGCAAAGAGCAGCTCATGAATCAGTTGGTCTAGGGTTTTCGTGTGGGCCTGCAGTCGTCTAAGGTTGAACAGGCTGCCATCGAGACGATACCTGATGTACACTGCGTCGTCATCGTCGAGGTCCACTGTGGCCTGCTTCAACATCATGCTGAAGAAGATGGTGAAGAGGGTCGGTGCCAGCACGCAGCCTTGCTTCACGCCGTTGCGAATGGGGAATGGTTCTGAGAGGTCACTGTTTAGTCTGACCTGGCCTTGCTGGTCCTCGTGGAGCTGGACGATCATGTTGAGGAACTTTGGGGGACAGCCTAGTCGCTCCAGGATCTGCCACATACCTTGCCTGCTCACGGTGTCAAACGCTTTTGTTAGGTCGACAAACGTTACGTACAGCCCTTTGTTCTGCTCGCGGCACTTCTCCTGAAGCTGTCTCAGCACAAAGACCATGTCGGTGGTACTCCTGTTGGCTCTGAAGCCACACTGGCCCTCTGGGAGGTGGTCTTCAGCGATGGCAGGTACCAGCCGATTCAGGAGCAACCTTGCGAGAATTTTCCCGGCAATGGACAGCAGGGTAATTCCACGATAATTAGAGCAGGCAGACTTCTCTCCTTTGTTCTTGTACAGGGTGATGATGACTGCATCACGGAGATCCTTTGGTAGTGTTCCTTTTTCCCAGCAGCAGAGAAAGAGGTCGTGGAGCTTGTTGTGCAGTGCTGGGCCTCCATGTTTCAGTTTCCAGATCTCTGGCGGGATTCCGTCAATGCCTGCTGCTTTGCCACTCTTGAGCTGGTGGATGGCTGTGAGGGTCTCTTCGGCGGTGGGCGGTTCGTCCAATTCAACCTTTAGTGGAAGGTGTGGGATTTGGAGGATGACTGTTTCTTGAACAGTGCGCTCAGCGCCGAAGAGGTCCTGAAAGTATTCCGACCAGCGGTTCAAGATGGAGGTATTATCTGTGAGGAGTGCCTGTCCATCAGCGCTTCGCAGGGGACTTTGTACCAGGTGCCTAGGGCCATACACTGCTTTTAGTGCTTCGTAGAAGCCCCTGCAGTCACCGTTGTCAGCGCAGAGCTGGGTCCTCTGTGCGAGTCTGGACCACCACTCGTTCTGGAGCTCTCTAAGCTTGAGCTGGAGACTGCTGCAGATGAGGCGGAAGGCAGACTTCTTCACAGGGCAGGAAGGCTGGGCTAGGTGGGCCTGGTGGGCGGCTCTCTTTTTTGCTAGAAGTTCCTGGATCTCTACGTCGTTTTCGTCAAACCAGTCTTTGTTCCTCTTTCTAGCAAAGCCCAAGACTTCCACAGAAGATTTTACAATAGCAGTTTTCAGTTGTTCCCAGAGTGTTTCAGGGGAGGAGTGTACAACTAATTACATGATGTGGACTTCAACTACAAGACGCGAACAAAGCAAGATTGAGTTACTGATTGTGTAACCATGAAATAAGAACGAATGTTATATATGTGTGAGCACGAGAGACAATTGCAACATCTTACATTACAACATTTTGGACATCATGCATATCTGTGCAAAAATTACGAACCGGCAGCACTGACAACAGTTAAGCCATTTCCTTTGCTTTTAGACGTCTATTATTCCAACAGCGCTGCCTGCGCACCATCCTGGGCATTCACTGGAGTGACTATGTCACCAACGTCGAGGTCCTTGAACAGGCTGAAACTGTGAGCATCGAGGCTTTGCTGCTGCGGACGCAGCTCCGCTGGGCGGGGCATGTCTCCTCTTCTTCTTCTTGTCGTTCGCAGTGGGCTATACGGTCAGACCAGCACCGGTGATGAATGACGTCGTTTTCTCCAGGTGGGGCATGTCTCCAGGATGGAGGATCATCGCCTACCAAAGATCACCCTGTTCGGCGAGCTTGCTACTGGACACCGTGACAGAGGGGCACCAAAGAAGAGATACAAAGACTGTCTCAAAAAGTCACTTAGTGCCTGCCAAATCGACCACCACCAGTGGTCTTCGCTTGCTGCGGACCGTGACACCTGGCGCTCCACCATTTGCAAGGCAGCTGTCTCCTTTGAGGACTCTCGCAGAGCTAGCCTTAAGGACAAGCGGCTCAGAAGAAAAAACCGAGATGCCTAAACTCAGAACCCTGGCCATACCTCCCCCTGCAGCCACTGCGGTCGAACCTGCCTGTCCCGGATTGGCCTCCGCAGCCACGAACAAGCCTGCAGACGTCGTGGGCAACTCCTATAAAATCTTCGTTCGCGAAGTCAAGCCAAGAGAGAGAGAGAGAGATGAATACATGAACTGCTGAACTGCGTGAAAGAAAACCTGGCTACAGACATCTAGACCCAGTCCGCTGCCGCACCCTCGTACCGACTCCGAGGATCAAAATCAGCGTCAATGAGACCAACAAGAGACTTTAGACTAGAGTTAATGCAGCCGTGGGGACTGATGAAGATGTATGCCTCTTACAGGCGGAAGGCGTTTTGCATCATGTTGGACCGTGTGAAAGTCAGGGCCCATGCTTGCAGTATTGTTTACATTTGCTCGAGAGAGGGCAAGTGTCACCCATCACTGTTGGCAGCTGGCCTCCCACCTCCCTAATCTAGGATGCACTCTGTTCATTGAGGACTGCGGGTCTCAGTGATTGTTTAAAAAATGAATAAGTCATATGACAGGCTCACTGAAGAGCAATGCGTCATTTCAAATTTGTATGCGTCAATGACCGATGACCGATGAGCATCCTATTCGCTGGCATTATCAGCAACTCCCCCCCCCTCTCCCCCCCCCCTACTTATCTCTAAAAGAAAAAAATCAGTCTTACATTAAGGTATTTATTTTATACTTCCAGGAGATGATCAGTTCCATAATCTCAAGAAAGTGTTCCTGGCTGAGGGAAGGGATAGAAGGCCAAACATTCACGATGTCACACCAACAAACAACCTACTCATGCAGATCTACCTGCTGCGAGAACATGGAGGGAAATCGTACTATGAAGCTGCGGCCTTTGTGCAGCACTTGTTTCCAGACTTGACTTTTAACAAGATTCGTCACAATCATGATTGCACACGTAAGAACGAGATGGGAAAATTTTAAAGACTGAGTGAGAAGCAAGAGAAGTTCCTCAAGGAAGAGTTCGACACCAGTGGTGTGGGGTTCCATCTGAGAGATTGTGGGCTGACTCGACGGAGGTTTCTAGAAGCAGACTGTCAGCTTTCAACTTCAAGTGATTCTACAGTGCAGTTTCTCTCAGCAGGACTGTTTCTTGATTTGGATGATTTCCGGAGGCAGGAAAACAGAACATTTCAAGATATGTGCACATGGTGTTATAATCTTTCTGCACGGAGTGTGGGGGTGTCTGAAATGAAGAAAATGGTCATGGCAGCAAACAGAAAGAGAGATAAAACTGCAAAGGCTGACATAGAAATATTTTTGAGTCAGCCCATGTCTTCTCTTCTTGATAGCAGTGGCAGAGCACTCGTTAACACTGCCAACATTCCAGTGCCAAGTCAGGAAAAAGCTGCTCCATCCCCAGTCACAAAAATTCACAGCCTAAATGTCCAGTTAATGACGAAGGGAAGGGAGCTGGCCTCTGCCAGAAGAACAGTGGAAGAACTGCATGCTGTGAATGAAGCACTGAAGACAAAGATTGACACTACAGAAGGCCAGCTGAAAGCTGGTTTATCGCAACTCAAACTTCAGCAGCAGACCTTAGAGAAAACGCAACTGGCATTACAGCAGTCCCTTGTTACCCAAGATAGCCAAAAGGCAAAGCGGCTAGCAGAAGCAAAGCAGCAAGAAGAGAACCTCAGACGTCGACTTGATTACTACAAGAAACAAGGGCATCTGAAGAAAACAAATAGGCTTCGGACTAAACTGGAAGAACAGGTTTTCAAAAATCTTCATTAATGATGTGAAAGATGTTAACAGGCATAATCAGTACAATTTGCTGTATTGTTGAGTCATTTCAGTGACATCCACCCTGCCCTTATTTTGTGGGAAACTTTGGCTGCCGGTAGCATTTTCTGTTGAGGCGTTAGCTGCAGTAATCAACTTGACAAAAAATACTGTAGACAACCCAAGAAATGCGTGAAGTGTGATACATATTCTAAGTAATAGGAATTGTTTCCTGTTACTATTTAAGCATTATGATACATTTTTGCAGTGATATTTAAAGTGGTTTTAAAGTTACACTCATTTCATCTTTATTGGGCGTCGCCCTGAGGTCTTCATCTTTGTTTAGGAATACATAGCATAATATTAATCTTAATTTTTGTTTACGTATCAATAGTGTATTTGATTCTGTATATAACAATGAATATTGTGTCCAAATTGCAAGGCGATATCTCTAACGGTTCAAAAGTTATGTCCATTTCAAATTTAGCAGACGCCAACTTGGTCCGTCGCAAGACATTTTGAACATTTTGACAACTTTGAGGGCTCATAACATCTAGTTTTGTGATTATTTTTACTTGTAAAAAATAGAGCTACTCTGTGCATACTATAGAATACTTTTGTCATAAGAGAGTTGATGTTGGATAATTATGTTTAAGTCTGGAGACTATCAAAATTGACAAAATAGCCAATTTGCGCACTTTCATTTTGGCTTTTTTGCTCATTTTGACAGCTTACTGAAACTTAATTAAAAGAGATTATGGCATTATACCTTGTCTAATTTATTTCTGTGATAGTTGTGTCTGTCATGTGTGAAAATAAAAAGAATATGCTGATTTGGTTTTGTGCTACAGTCTTCCAAAAACGTGTTTGTTTTAACAATTGCACACATCGTAAAAAACGTTAGACTTTAAACGTGAATATTTCAGAAACTAGACAAGCTACGACATTAATTTTTTTTGTTATGCTCAGAATGATGAGCTTTACAATACTGTAATACTTTTTAAACACTACATTTATTCTCAAATTTTGGCTGCCAGTACCTCCTATTAAGAGTCTGTGGTATACTTGAATAATAGCCATTTCCAATGACTGAGTTGCTTCCCTTACGATTAGTTTGGAGCTTAACGTCCACGGCACCAGAGTGATGTACGGCCCTAAAGGAAAGGGCACAAGGACAGCTATTGCCTATGGAGTACGACCTGAACACTGATAATTCAAGGGCAGTGCCAGATTGGCATGTCACCTGAAGGCGCATAGCCTACCTGGCACTACCCTTGAATTATCATGGTCAATCGATCTATTGCAACTGGTACATAGTCATTAGGTAACTTCAAAATTTGAGAAATACGGCCGTTGTGCTAAATGGGGCAAGTAGTCAGATATGGATAACATTTCCAGTGGTTCTACTACCTGTATTATCATTTCAGCACATAATGAGCATGACTTACTTGGCTCTCAAGTGCCCCGTGATGAAGGAGTTGAAGACCTGGTCACTGACGGGCAGGGAACTAGCCTTCATATGTTCCAACACTAGTCTGCACACAACATTAAACAAATACCTCACACCATCAAAAACACTCACTACGCAGGGGTGCCGACGAGCCAAAAAGTTAGGTATCCAGCCAAGCTACAAAAATGCAACAGTTAATAGCTGGAGACAAAATTCAGTCATGAGTGGCATGATTCAACATCAATGAGGTATTTCAGTTTGGCGAGCAAAACATATTTCTGGAAACAGTTTTACATACAAAATATGTGTGACTGCCATTTGATGTGAATGTCGACTATAAGTCCTGACAACCGATGTTGTGTGACCTGGGCAACAGTGCAGCTTTGGATGGACAGGGCGAGTGTGAGTTCCATTTGATGTGAATATGGACTATAACTACCAACACTCGATGTTGTGTGACCTGGGCAATAGCGCAGCTTTGGATGGACAGGGCGAGTGTGAGTGGCTTCAGCTGGTGCTTAGTGGAAATGATCATGCATTCAGTTTTACAGGGATTTAAGATGATTGAATCACTCTCACACCAGCTAGAAATGTCACTCAAGCCCTGCTGCAATCGTTCATGAAGGAACAACCACGGATATTGTCCAGCCATATTCCAAGTAGTGATTCCGTTTCAGCCTCAGATGTAATAGGTTAATATTATGTCATAACACATTACTGAGGTTTTGTTTGTACGAATGGAGACCAACAATGAATGAGAGCGCAATCATGACAGAAAACCAGATGGTTCTATAAGCATAAACACTCCCAATATCTGCAAGAGGCTTAGTTCTTCATGAGGATTCACGCCTCTTGGAGATGTCTGGAGTGTTGTCTGTCTGCCGTGATTTCGCTCTCGTTCATTGTTGCGAGTTGTTCATTGCAAACGAAATCTCACTAATAACAGAAACAATGGAACTAGTGAATAATGACCTGCCAATTTGAATCCCATGTACATAAAGTAATTAATTTCTTACTTTCATGCATGGTCTGTATTTTTAACATCGAGTTCTGAGAAAAGGAAACAACTCCAACTATAAACTTACGTTGCGCCAGGGATGTTCCCCTCTTCACAAAACTGGGCAAGCAGACGTAGATGTGTCACCTGCAAAGGCAAGAGTGTGAGTGAAACAAATGACTGCAACTTTTTCTGTGTTTACATGCCACATTTCCTGAAATGCGTCCAATGCATGTGGATATAGTTTTTCTTTCCCCTGTTCCGCAAGCAGCTGACAGTACTGTTTACACACACAAAGGGAAGGGGGGGCGGAGGGTGATGAAGGACAGCTTGTAAGCAAATCACTTTAATTGGAAAATACAAGATACCGATGGACACATGCACGAGGGTGTTAATGGTTTGTAAGAATACATCATTACGCCCACCCCTCACACACCCCATGTCACATCGAAGATGCGACATGGGGTGGGCGAGGGGCG
Source organism: Semisulcospira habei (assembly GCA_036245525.1). Taxonomy (NCBI): domain Eukaryota; kingdom Metazoa; phylum Mollusca; class Gastropoda; family Semisulcospiridae; genus Semisulcospira; species Semisulcospira habei. The sequence goes on along the minus strand of BTPG01000004.1, from coordinate 187,438 downwards.
GGCATAATGCTGAATTATTCAAGATCTTTTATTGTCCATTTAAGGATATTTGTCTTTGCCTGCCGAGCATAGGTCAAGGTTAAAAACATAATATCTCAATTACAAAACAAACAACATGGCTAAATCTCCGACTAGACAAAAATATAAAATATGAATTTTTCTTTAAAGTGAATTTTTTTTTAGAATACTGATGGTATTACTGATAGGAATGTTACCTAGCTAGCCTAATTTTAGCCAAAATTTGGTTGTGTCCATATAGGGGGGGTGTTTGGCAGGAGCGGGGCGCCATAGACCAGGCCATAACCCGAGTAGCCTCCCCTTAGTCCCATCCGGTACGAGATTACCCGGCATACCCCAGTTTAGTTTCTTAGCGAACTGGCGGCAAGCGGGGCAGGTGGGAGGGACCTTCGAGTAATACTATCGGTAAGTATTTTTCAAAAAAATTCATTTTAAAGAAAAAAATTTTTTTTCTAAAATGTATTTTTATTTAAAAAAAACTTACCGACGGCATTACTACTAGAATACTTCGCTTAGCTTAACAATTTTAGCCAAAAAAACTCGTCGTGTACATTACCACAGGGGAGGCAATCACTACAGGTGCAGGGCTCCCAATACAAATTCTTTAAAATCCCCTGAAAAAAATCCAGTCGCCGGATTTGCGCACACGCGAGTGTTACTTTCAGAGTATAGTGTTACTTTTATGTTACTTTCAGAGTATACTAAAATCTATAATGAATCGATCAACAAAGACGTGCTGCAGTATGATTTGGATCACTTGCAAGAGTGGTCCAACACATGGAATTTGCATTTTAATGTAGAGAAATGCAAGGTAGTGCATGCTGAAGTAACAATCCTGAACATGATTACTTGATGAAAGTTAACAGTGACATTAAATAGGTGGTATCTTGTGATGAGGAAAGGGACTTCGGTGTTGCATGCATACCAGGCCCATAAAGTAATTAAAGAAAGAAAGGACATTTGCAAAGGCCTCGCGGCCTATTTTGTCCTCACACTACTACTACTAGACTTACGACAGCCTGGCCAACAGTGCGACACTTCAGCACCGGCTGCTGTTAAAAATGGTGCGCCGCACACGCCAAGCGGCCAATGGTGCCACAGTTCCATTTATTATCACACTCTTTGTCTATATTATATCCTTTGCTCTGCTAGAATTCTTCTCAACGATGTCTGCACGCAATATGTTTGCGATGTGATCGAAATGGCGGTAGCCGTGAGGTGAGTGTGTATCGGTAACTTCTGGCCGCGTTCCAGTAACTTCCGTCGTCTGCTCTCAGGCTCTGGCTGCGACTCGCAGTTCACCGTATTTTCATTATTTTAATTTCCCCCTGGACAATTTTTTTTTTTGCGGGTCGCAGGTCAATTTCGCGGAAATGACATTTGGTTTTTCACGGAAATCCGCGAAACCGCGAGTAATTGGAAGCCCCGACAGGTGTCATTACCAGGACACCCGAGGTGGGCTCCCCTCCTTCCTATCTGGTGGCGCGCTCACCGTTCCCCGGCAGTCTCCGAGTCTTAGCTCGACTGCGGCAAGCGGGGAAGGCGGGAGGGACCTCCGAGTAATGCCGTCAGTAAATATTTTTCAAAAAAATACATTTGAGAAATTCTTTTTCTTTATTTTCTCAAAATCATTACCGACGGCATTACTACTAGGAAGAATGGCGAATAGGAGGAGGGTGCCGCAGTTCCTCGGCCACCTGTCCCACGCCCAAGCGCCTCTGCACGTAAATTGAGGGTCCCACCCTACGCGCCCACTCCCGACAATTTTAGCTAGGTGCTACCGACAGCGCCAGAGGCACGTGGAGGGAGTGCTGCGCTGCTGATATGTCCCCCAGTAAGGCCAGGTTGTCGCGTTGGCCGGATAGATCTCATAGGTAGAAGCGGGCGAAGGTAGATTCGGCCAGCCAACCCACGGCTGCCACAAAGTCGCTGAACGCGCAGTTGCGGTCAAAGGCGATGCCAGTTGCCACTGCTCTGACTTCATGTGCGCTGATACGCAAGGTCTTGGTTTGTGCAGGGCGAGATCTTTGTATGCCTCCCGTATCACCCAGCGGAGCCAGGATCAGATCGCCTGCGCAGATATGTCTCATCTGCCTGGAGCCAAGGGCAGGAATAGGCGCAAGCGCCCTTGTAATAGTGGCTTCGTTCTATGCAGGTAACTTTAAGCGCTTTGACGGGGTCCTGTACAGTTTTATCTTGAACCGCTCAGAGATTACTCTCAACTGAGGTAGTCGCTACAGCTCCAAAAACACATGGCCCCACGAGCTCCTTAGCATCCGCGTCATCGCGGAATTGTTTATATTACAAAAGACGGCAGACGCAGCCGTCCCGTTTCTCACCCTTTTTTTTGGTCCCTCGTCTCCTTGACTGCATGCGCAAAATAAGGTGAACTTGTGTGGAATCATTGAAAATTCACATCAACTTCATTTAAAAACAAATGAACTCTAGAATTTTTTAGTGCGTGTACGGGTTAGCGCATTTTTTGGGAAACAATAGGCGCACAGGCCTCTTTTCGTGTTTGTCCTTACTTACTTACGCCTGTCACCCCTACCCGGGTATAGGCCGTCGACGAGAGACCTCCAACAACTCCTGTCCTGTGCTTCTCCTTCGATTCTACTCCAGGTGGTTCCCAGTCTCTTGATGTCTGCTTGGAGGTCTCGACGCCAGGAGTTTCAAGACCTACCTCTTTTCCTCTTTCCCTGGGGGTTCCATGACAATGCCTGCCTAGTGATACTGGAAGCTTGCTTTCTCAGGCTCTTTTCGTGTTTGTCCTTGCTAAACTACAACATTCTTAGAGAGAGAAAGAGAGATGAAATAAAACTTTATTAAGAGAGAGAGAAAACAACAGCCTATAATAAAGTGTAAAAATGGTTATAACTAAATAGTGTATACACGGTAAAGTGAAGACACAGTCGTACTATCCGTGAACTGAAAAACTCGAAAAGCTTTTGGTCAGGGAGTCGCAGGAGCAAAAAAGGAGGGGAGGAAAGACGGTCGCGGCGGGTTTGATATGTGCCAGATATCTCTCGCGACGGCTTGATGAAAACTGACTCGCACCCACCCTTGCCGGAATTCAGGGACCTTTTTTTGTCTGTCCGTTGAGTTATAGACTGTGTAGGCGGGATTCCCTATCCTGTTCCGTTGTCCTGAGAAGATGGATGGATGGACAATACTTGGAGCGTCGATGCTGGGAGGCTTTTCTTTGCCAGAACGTAAGGTCTGTGAAGAGCTGTATCGAGCCGTCTTCCCGTTAGGTTTTCCCTCAACATCAGCGGAAGCAGGCCGTCTTGCCGACGACGGTGCTCGATCCGGTCCGAGAGGTCTGTACCAGCGCTGGTCCGTGTTAGGTGTCAATAAGTGGCTGCTAGTGCTACCTGGTAAATTCGAACGATGCTGCTTGGGAACCCCTAGACGAACTCAGCCAAAACGGGGGTAGTCTGGACTGTGGGGAGAGTTGCTCCGCTGTACATCAGGCCTGTAGTACTCTCCTCTCTCCGTCGTGCCCATACTGTCAGAGACTCTTGAGTCGCTGTAATCACATCCACTGTCGCACCCAAGAAGCCTCTTGGTGTGAGTGCTGACTGTCCATCTGCCAGCGTGCCGCGCCAACTGCTCTGTGTCTGTACAACAGTTGCTGCCAGGCTTGCGATCGGCTCGGACACGGAGCCGAGGCAGGGGTTCGCCGCGTGTCTCCAAAAGACCGTGATCCAGCTGAACGGTCATCAAAGTCCTAATCCCCATGCCATCCTGGGCTTGTGGAGCCCCTAGGTACCCGTCCTGAGAGAGGGAACGCGCTGCCGCATCTTAACCCATATCAGCCTGAGGCTAACAGTTTCAATTGTGCCCTGCCAAAGACAGGTTATACTATAGAATAAGAAAATAGCCCACAGGCTTTACAGTCGTAGGACCAACGCCACCGGAGTCCCTGAAATTTCAGGGAAACCTGATACCCCCTGACCCCGGGGTGAGGTCGGAAACCTCATCAAGCCGATGTGAGCGCTCGTGTTTATGTTCATGTCACTCGCAACAATGTTACCCTGTCAGATTATTTCAACTACACTTGACATAGATCCCCATGCACCTTCACAGGCGGAGTCATCTCACGAGAATCTGTGCGGCGTTTTGCGGCCCTATTTACATCCACATTAGCTCCCCTAAATGAGTGAATTCTTGCGGTCGTATTTACATATCCAGAAACTCCCCGTCTACAAGAGGCATAGATTCGCATGTGAAAAAGGCTGTTGAAGATCATACAGCTTCTTGCAGAGATCGACCCTGTGTTCATCCTACGGCTAAGGGAGGATATTTCCGAAAACGTACGATTACATGCGGACGACAAGATACAGAGTTGCCTAATAGTAACACATAAAACTATGTGTGGACGTCGGTATATAATTCTGAAACGTATGCGGTGCACATTTCATTTCTGCAGTTGCTGGAGATATCATTTCAAAAATCAGCTGCAAATTTTCTTTGTTTTTTGTCATATAGTGTGTCGTATTCGGATACTTGATATCGCTTCACAAGTCTGAGATGGCCTCCAAATTTGCAGCCGTCGCGTCGCCAACTTGAACGCAGCGAAGATGTCAGCATTAGAAGATGTCAGCATTATCCGACGGGGAGACCGTTCAGCCCCGGGGCTTTTGAGGCTTTGATTTTTTAAGTCCTTTCTATTTTACTCCGTAAGGCAGTCCTGGCTACCGTGCACCTGCCCCCCTCCCCCTACCTCCCAGTACTGAATAAGATGGGTTTCAAAGTGTACCTCGGTATGTCCTGAGATGTTTAAGCCATTTTCCCCTAAAATCCTTAGAAACATACCAGAGATATAGCCGATATCGCAATTCACGCGCTTTGCGGATGTTAAAATGAGGTTGAGAAACATTTTCCTCTAAATAAATCAGAATTCATTCCGGAAGCCCAAATCAGGCAATATTATGTTAAGGCACCCCCTTCTACATTCTCTGCAACAACAACAACAACAAAACAGAATGAAAAAAAATGTTGAATCTCTGGCTCACAGTGAAGGTATTTTGTGCACCCAGTAAATGGCCATTTCTGTGAAATCGCAAAAGAGACAAAAATATGTGCCTTCAGACATTTTCTATGGCACTAGCAGTCCATTTTTAGGCTTACATCATTAAAACAGCATGTCACAATTATTATAAACTTGACTAGGTGATGGTGTGATCACTGTGAGTGCCACAGTGGCTGATTTTGAATCCCTATCCCTAAGTTGTAAAACTCACATCACACATCAATGGCGAACTCTACTTCTCTGTTACATTAACATGCACGAGTGCATGACCCTTCCTACAGTTTGCTGTATGCCCTTTGGGGGCTGTTCTCAGTCTGCCTACTCCAACAGTGTCAGGGTATATGACATTGTTATGTTTTAGCTGACTGACTCACTCGGGCGACATTCAACAGCTGTGCTTTCAACTTGCGACAAGTCGCTAGCTAGAACTTCGTTGCTGAACTGCCAAATCACGATAAAATCCGAACGTGTTAGCAGGCACGTCACGCTTTTGTAGTAAACTCAGACTAAACTGGGAATAAAAGGCGTATAGTACAGGGTCATCCCCACTGAGCCATAAACAGGTATCTGATTTCACCGCCTATTTCAAACGAACTATTGTTTTGTTTATGTTACAAGACTGTGTCCCCTCTGTCACGGTGTTTGGTGACGAAAATAGTGACAGGTGAGAGAAAAACCTGAAAAAGTTGGATGCTTCCTACCGAGAATAATTATCTAGCTCCATGCAACACTATGATGTCAGTCACAGTGCCACATTACTGCCCATGCACTGCCAGCATGCCAATACACTGTATTGTCCCCTACCTGGTCTCTAGTTGTCCTTCTCTACACCTGTCGTTGATACGGTATATCCACAGCACACAAGAGAAAATGTTCCACAAAGCTTACTGTTTTCAGTTCTTGTCACAATTATATGCACATTAGTTTGTGAGTCGCTAACAATACTACCTGTCTATACATACTATATACATCCGATTCTTGTCACTGGTGTCCACACTGTCACCTACGTCACCATACCGCGGTAAATCAGCAGCCCAGGCGAAGGTGGGCACCAGGTAGAAAAGAGGTATATCGTCAAGATCATCGCCTTCGTCGTCAGATTGTAGCTCAATGTCACTGTCGGTGTCAGTGTCATTCACGGCCAGCTGACCGTGAAAACGTGCGTCTAGTGCCGGTGGGTCAAAGCCGATATCGCTGTCCAACAAGTCAAACTGTCCGGCAACCCAAAACTCATTGTCCGACCACAAGTCGTCGTCACTCTCAAAATCACTCGACATTATCACAAAATTACACACTAGTAACTCAAAAACTGCAAGAGTAACACACTCTGGCACTGCCAGGATATCGGTTAAGTAAACAGGATGTGGCCCAATTACCGCGCGGCCACCGAGGTCATGCGAGCGACGATGCGCGTCACCGTGCGCGTGATTCAAAACACCTGAAACCGCTGTAGCGGTTTGTCGGGTTCAACGGCATACGAGGCCGCCAACTGCTACAGCGGTTTGCCGGGTTCAAAGGGTTAAAGAGCAGGACATTTGGCTTGCAAACAGAGGAGGAAAAATTCAGACTGCTCATGACCGAGCACATGACACTCATGTCACCCGTCCTTCACTCCGTCATTCCTCCAGTAGTAAAACAGAAAAAAATTCTCGTATAACGCTGTTTAGCTGGCGTCGGTCTTGTGTATCTGTGAACAGAAACTCAGTATTGTTCTTATGTCTAGTGTGTCAGCAAATGTGCTGCACCGCAAGGTATATTTAAAATAAAACACTGTTGAATACTGTGACCTGTGAAGGACTAATCGGATTTTAATATACGGAGGGCATTAGCAGTCTGTGGAATACCGGGACTACGGGCGAGAAATGCCAGAACGCGACCTGTTAGTGACCTCATTAACCACCCTCCTGTTTCCGTCCCCCAACGCGTAGTGAAAATCCGATAAGTGATACTTACTGTAGGCATGCTGACCCTTATGCATGCAAGTGTGTTTCGTTGGGAAAAGTTATGTCTTCGTGTTATGGCTGTGGGAACTTTGTCAATTTCACAACAAACACAGACATCGTACATCAACAAATTCGTGTTCTCTTTATTTTCACCCTAATCTGCTACACAAGTGTAAGTCGTAATGTTGTCATGTTTGGTATCGGTGTGTAGGTGAGAATTTCAACTTTTGAACGATGTTGCTTTCACAACAGTCACTTTAGGCTGAAATGTGTTATGAATACAAACGTGTAGGTAGTTGTTATAGCGGCATTGCGCCAGACACGCCATGTACTGCACAATTGCAAGTGCGATATAAATAGAATAAGCACTCGAGAGGGGAATTTGACCTCGCCGCGCCTTATCTCTCTGGCAGCTAGAAGCGAACTAAGTGCTACGCGCAAGCACTGGCTGGTAAAGCCATGCGAGTTGAGCCAAGTAAGCACCCATGGTAGATCCCATCGCGGCCAAGCTAAGCAGTGCCGGGCGTTGCAGACTGATGTGGCCATCAAATCGGCGAGGTCTTTACAGCTACCAGGGTCGGACCAGCGCAAGCACCAGTAGGTGTCGGCGATCGTGGCTAGGTAGCCCCCAATTGGTAATTGGAGCCAGTCCCTGGTTGTTGAATAGCCAGAGGAAGAACTCCGCCAGTTGGGGCTTCGTCCGGTCCGTGGGGAGAGAAGGTTGTCGTCACACAGCGCTCGTCATTTCCCCTCGTAACTCGTCTGGTTGAGGGTATGCGGCTGCCGCGAAAGCCTCCACTGCCGCACTAGGGAAGCCTCTGGGGTTGAGGGCTAGCTGCACAATCTCCAGGCGTGGAGGAGGACATGTTCTGGGCACGGCTGGTACAGCGGCTGTCGCAGTTGCTTGAGCATCGTGCATGGAGTGGGGAGCTGCAGAGGAGGGCACGTGGGGAAGAGAAGACCACGACTGGTGAAGGGACGAGGCGCACCGAGCTAGGAGAATGCCCACCTACCCTCATAGTCCTAACGATGCGCTCTCCTCGTGGGTGCAGACCGCGATTCTACCATATCCACTGCAAGCCTCTAGCGGAGAGGGATTGTCGGACAACATCAGAATTTTGATTCTTGATGGCGAGCAGGGAAGCTGGCCAAACTAGTCGCAGCGACGACTCCGAGAGCAAGCGGCCTCGAAGAGCACTAGCACATCTCATGTGAAAGTCAATCTTCCCCAGAACCAGCCGTAGCGCTTCCTCTCCCACCAGATGAAGTGTCGGCCTGAGAAGGAAATCTGCTGGCGTGCTAGCAGTCCTAACAGTCAACCCGACGTAAGGCTCTGGGGGTCGCTCCTACTCTGCACTGCTCCCGTCCTACTGGGAGTCCTACTCGAACAGGACGGCCAAGAACTCCATCCTCGTTGGACTCTGCGCGAAGGAACCACGTAGGACCTGTCGCATAGCGTGAGCAGCCTAGCCAACGAAGAACCGTGCGCAGGAACCCCTGGCGTCTGCCAAAAGCTTGCCACCTGGTTTCGACGTCTGTCCTCTAGCTGTAACAATGTCCTGGAGACGCACCGCAGCCCTCAGGACTCTGTCTCCAATTGCCGCGACGCCATAGAGCTTGTTCCGAGCCGACAGGTCGAAGATTGGCCGCCATATCTGCCAGCTTGGGTACAAGAAAGAGTTGACTGTACTGCCGCGGGGTCGGAGCGCAGGACCACCTCTAAGTCAATGACTGTAAGGTCCTGCCATGTTGTCACCATGTCTCATCTCCCGGTGCTCGCGCCCCAGGCTGCATGGTTCCACCGCGGCCTCCGTCACAACGAAGAACCCCGTTCACACCAGCGAGACGTGGAATGGGAAGCTCTTCTTCCATCCTCGCCAGACCACTAGCTGTGCCCTGCCTGCACCAGCGCACTCTCTTCCACCGCCGGGCGTGTATCTGCACAACAGGCCGGTAGGAGTAAATCCATCTACTCTGGTCAGGCGCCAAAGAATGTCAGTACTTCAAGTTGTCTGCACACAGATGTGTGAACTGCCTCCGCTAGGTCCCGAACCTGTCGGCTGAGGAGGAGAGTTGTAGTGCTTGTCCGCCGCGGAGGGAAGACCAAGCCAAAGCAACGCCGGAGGGCAGCACTCCGCTGGGAGAAGGATGCAAAGAGACAAGACGACTCGTCCAACCAGGTGCTTAACGTAGCCGATTCTTCAACACTGTCAGCAGCAAGCAAGCGTGCAGGATGGTATCTCGACACATCAGATCGCCATATGCAGCCGCAGCCAAGGCATAGACAGCGGTGTGGTAAGCGGCCCGGTGCCGGAGCCGCCAAGGCGAGGATGTTGGCCAAAGCGGTGAGAAGTAGGACTCCATGCCTCCACAACGCGACAGATGATGGACTGCGTCCCCAGGTCCAGGAACCCCACAGAGGCCATGGAAATGCAGATGAGGGAAGCGGTCGCGCAAGACCAGGAGCAGAATCACGTCATCGAAGAGAACCAGCACAGGACAGCGGGTAAGAGGAAAAGGCATCGCGTAGGTCCCAGAACCCAGGGGAGGTTGCGGAAGAGACTTGAAGCACTGGGCGTGGAGCTCGGAGCCCACAAGGCTGACGCGCTCTTCTTGGGAAGACACGCCGTGATGAGGCGAGCAGTTTCGTCCAAGGCCTGAAGGGTCTCCATCCTATGGTTCGGCAAAGCTGGCGGAGCATCGATGTTGTGTGGAGACTGCGAGAAACGAGTAGGAGAAGCGCCGTCAAGTTCGAGCAGCGCGGAAACGGAGTCCTCTGGTGTCAAGCTGAAGGAGTCGTCCGCGACGCGCGCGGGGGGAACAGGGGTGACCAGCTCCTCCGAGGGACCAACAAATGCAGGTGCTGCAGCAGTGCGACACGAAGGGGAAGCCTCTCTGGAAGGTGGTCGTCGTCCGCTTAGGCGACGAGGGGATCTAAGTGAGGACGCCAAAGAGTCGCAGGACGGTGATCCAGAGGGAAGCGGCTGTGCCGCGAGGAACGGGAAACATGGGTGGACCGTACCAAGTCTGTCGTCATCCGGGAAGAAGACCTGGGGTGACGGTAGTCCCGCGACGTCTGGGAGGAAGAGCGCCGTCTCGGCGGGCGGTCCCGTGAACTGGAAGGGCGAATGGTAGTCGAGCCAGTCCTACCATAGCATAGAGTCCCCACTGTACTGGTACATCGTCGCCGGCTCCTGATGCGGCCCTCATCTCTGCGTGGCTCGGGAGCTTCTAGAGTCAGTCGAACTGTCCGACGCAGGCGATGGCGGCGGTCGGGATCCGGTCGTGGGGTCGTCTCTCGCCTCTCATGACTTCCTTGGAGCGAGGGCTGCTCCCCACCAACCGTGCGCTAGAAAATAGAACCCCTACGCTAACCTGGGAAAGCGATGTGGAGCGTGCAGCAGGCCTGTCGCGATCGCGAACTCTGGAAGCAGCCGGTCTGGGCCTGTCCACGCTGTGTCAGGAGCTGGTGCGTAGCCACCTAGGAAGCGTCTCTGGCCTTGGTCGCTCCACACTGGGCTGCGAGCGGGCAGCAGAGCGGTCATTTGTAGGGGCCAGATCCCGGTGCGAGTGAGCCTCTCCGTCCGAAGCACCGAGCGTGACACCTTCTGTCTGTCAGGTCTGCGTTCCGCCGTCTGGCCTGGGGCTAGGTGCGTCGTATGTTTGGGTGCCGATGTCTGCCCGATAGTAGGAAAACTGGTCCTTTTCGTCACAGTAAGGGGTAGGTCCAACGCCCCCTCCGCGGAATAGTGCGCAGTGGTAACTGTCGTGTTCATCACGGTAAGGGGAACCTTACTAGGGCCCTCCGCGGAATTTTGCGCCTTGTTAGTTCTACTGGCCCGGGTCGTCACGGTCACTGTAACTGCCTTGGGTCCAACCGTGGCACTCTGGACAGGCACTGGCGGTTGCTCTCCGATAGGTGTCGGGCATTCACAGCGGTAGAATCCCCACAGCTGGGACCATCTTTCTTCCAGCCAGGGGGCGCCAACAGTCCAGGGATGCGTCGACTCACATCCCGAACAGGGCAGGCAGACCACATGCTCGTCACCGGGCCACTGAAAATCGCCACATTGCGTGCAGGCACGTACCTGGTAACTGCAACAGAAAGGCCATAAAGATGAACGAGCGAGCGTGGCCGCCGAGGCCGCGCCACAAAAATACCACGCACGAGGGTGAAACGAAAACAAACGAGGGCATTCACCAAGATATTACCAGGCCATGCCGGAGGAAGGAACAAACCCACGCCTGTTGAAGCGACGTTGGGAGGTCCACCGAACTCACAGCGATGCCACGGGTCCAAGTCATCACAGGCACGACTGGCAAGGCACGTAGGGGTGTAACCAGCGATAGGCACCAGCCGAGAGGGCTCCCAGTCCGTACGAATGGAAGTCGCCAGCAGGCCAAGTCCAAAACAGAAAGGCAAGACACGAGCCGACCAGTCACAAAGCGTGAGCTCCAAGTTCAACAGTTCCAGGCACAACACTCGAGTAAGCTCCAAAGGAGTGAACGGAGAACAGTAAGTGAAGTTGCAAGCCGACCAGCCACCGTAGGAACGAAGAGTGACGCACAGACACAACTGTCTACAGGCTAGCTAAGAAATAAACTGGGGTACGCCGGGTAATCTCGTACCGGATGGGACTAAGGGGAGGCTACTCGGGTTATGGCCGTGAAGGAGACCCCTAACTCCATCCGCCAAGCGAGTTCGGCGATCTTCTGCCGCCGCGCCAAAGGCAGGTGGACCAGGTTGAAGTCGGTCAGGAATTTCATCCCTAAGTGCAGGAACGGTGCAAAGGGGAGAGATCCAACTTGCCCAGGTTGACAAAAACCCGAGGCGGAAAAGGAGAGAATGCAGGGCATCTCTGTCCTCTTCAAGAGTCGAGGCAACTACGTTGTGCAGCAGCAAGTCGTCCAGGTAGTTGGAGAACGGACTCAGCGAACACTGGCGGAAGCTGGCCATCGCCACGTCGAGGAGCCGCATGAAGACCCAAGGACTGATGTTGAGGCTGAAGGGGAGGGCTCGGAACTGGTAGATGATCCCGCCAAAGGCAAACGTAGTAACAGCGCGAAGACGGATGAATCGGCACGTGAAGAACGTGTCTGAAGGATCGAGGCAGATAGCGAAGTCCATCGGCCAGACGGGTGCGCGGAGAGTCCTGGCTGTCTCCATCTGAAAGTGAGGCGCTGAAAAGAACTTGTTTAGCACGGACAGGTTGATCTTCTTCTTCTTGTCGTTCGCGGTGGGCTATACGGTAAGTCCAGCACCGGCGATGAATGTTTTCTCCAGGTCTTCTTGGCTGCCGAAGAGTTTGGTCTGCAATGGAGTTGGCGACGGCCACACTTCTTTTCTTTCATCGTCCAGTAGGGGGCATCTCTGGAGAATATGTTCCGCTGTTTGGTCTTCCTGACCACAGGCGCAGGTTGGTGATGACGCCAACTTGAGCTTTCTGTTCATGTGAGCATTCAGTCTGTTGTGGCCGGTACGCAGTCTGATTAGGACGACTTGCTGCTCTCTGGTCATTGTGTGGTAGACGTCTGTTTGACCTCGGCCTCATCAATGCCTTGATGATTGTCTTTTGCTCACTATATAGCTGACGCTGTTATCTTGATCTTTTCTGGCTCCTTCTTTCGCCAGCTCATCTGCCCTTTCATTTCCTGGTACCCCACAGTGGGCTGGTAGCCACTGGAGAACAACTCTTCTGGTTTGTCTGACCTTTTGCAAAGCTCTGGTCAGCTGGGGGAGCATGTCGTTCTCGAGGGCCTGAAGGACTGAGAGGGCATCGGAGAAGAAGACAACTTCTGTGGAATTCTGAACCATGGTGATCAGAGGTAGAGTGCTCTGTGGAAGGACTTCCCTGTACTGTCGAGAAAGTCGAATGCTCTCATGGACAAAGCTGCTTCTTTCGAGCCGGTTCTTGGTGAGGTTGCTCAGTCTGTGCTTCATAGGGTGGTCGGGCAAGCACTTGAGCTTCTCAGCCTATACCATGGTTTTGGCTTCTCTCCTCTGACCGAGAGGTCTGACTGATTGTGGTCAGCTTCTCCATTTCCTTGATTGGAGTGGATTTAATTGCACCAGTGATGTCGAAGAGCCTGGTTTTGCACTCAGTCGAGGGTCTGCAGGTTTGTCTTGGCTGAGGTTGACCATGCTGCGGAGCAGTATCTTCTCGTTCGCTCCCCTGGTGGTGCCTGCTAGTTTCCCCGAGTATGGCCAGCTTGCGCCGGGCCTTCGCCTCTGCCTCAGGTGCAATGTGTGGTTTCCAGGTCTGACGTCTGTCGAAGGTGACACCAAGGTAGGTAGCTTCTTCATCCTCTTTCAGAGGGGTTCCACCAAACTTGATGGTTCCGGCTTTCTGCTTTGGGGACAATGTGACGAGGGTGGTGGAGGATTTCTCCTTGTTGACAGAGGGGAGTGCAGGGGCACGCCTATCGCCAACCACACGAGATCTGCCCACCTCCGGAAGTGGGGACGGGACAGCGGGGTAACTGGAACCGGATCTGTCAGGGCACCAAAGGAGGGGTGCCAGCGTAGGAGGTGTAGCTGCAGCGAGTGAGCATAGAGCCGGCTGAAGGGTAAGGAGTCCGCTGCTGCACTGAGCAGTCCCAGGAGCTGAAGCCAGACCCTGGCCGTGAAGGAGACCCCTAACTCCCTCCGCCGAGTGAGTTCGGCGATCTTCTGCTGCCACGCCAAAGGCAGGCGGACCAGGTTGAAGTCGGTCAGGAATTTCATCCCTAAGTGCAGGAATGGCGCGAAGGGGAGAGATCCGACTTGCCCGGGTCGACAAGAACCCGAGGCAGCGAAGGAGGGCAATTTAAAGTTTTTGCCACCTACGACCGGTTTCCCCCCAGGCGGGGGGGGGCTCTTCAGGTAGGCATATGGTGACGCCTTTGGGAGATACCTTTGTTATAAGAATAATTGTACCACAAAATTGCCTAGGTGTTCCCTTTTCAAAATTAGATGGTCTTCTTCCACTGCAACACCTCATAAAGCTTTAGGGATGCAATCCACGTTGTGCTAGCAGTGCTACCAGTAATTCTGGAGGCAGCTTCTAGTATATGCGTTGTGTTTGCAATTTCAGGTTACGTTGTATGCCTACCTGAAGAGCCCCCCCCCCCTTTTTAACCGGTCACAGGAGGCAAAAACTGTAAATCTACTCAGCAGGTCCAATATCTGTTTGGGAATATTTTCTAGCATCCCCCCTCGGGGGAACACTGGATATTCTCCAGCGGATTGGAGGGGCGCCTATTACTTTATGTAGTAGGTGTTCAGTGGAAGGCTCAAAAGATCTAATAAGCGATGCAGTCACAAAAAGGGCAGCTGATGTCCTCATGACACAATGCAAGCTTACCAGCCTGGAATTCCATGGCAATAGCACAGCATTCTCAGAATTTAAATATATATATATATATATATTAAAAAACAGGTTGGCTGCACATTGTTTGGCAAAAGGTGACAGCGACATGTTTGTACGTTACTGTGACACAGGAGCAATTGCATGTGTGTGTGTGTGTGTGTGTGTGTGCACATGTACAGTGGAGTCCGCTTAACACGAATTTCTGGGGACATGGAAAATCACTTCGTGTTAAGCGTATTTCGTGTTAACCAATATGGCCTCAAAATTGATCACGGCCCTCCCAGCAAGGAAAAAGTGTGTAAGAGATGCATGCATGAATGAGTACGAGGTTAAAAGTGCACATTATCGTACTAAATATGCTTACCTTACCTTCAGCTCGCTAGGAAAACACAAGGAGACGTGTACAGCCCACGTATTTAATGTAAAATCTATCAGGTAAAATCCGTAGTAAAGTAAAAGCAACACAGACTGAAGTACAATCTCGCATCGGTAAAAGTAACACGGTCAAAGTCATTTAAAAAACGCCATGATCGAAGTCTGTCTTGCGTTATTGACAGCCCGTGTAGAGAGACAATCGTGGATCTCATTAATCTTGTTTTTTTTCACTTCAAGCGTAATCGACTTCTGTTTTACCTTGGGGGTAGCCACGATTACAGTTCAGAAACTCTAGCCAATGAGAAGACGGATTACAACAACTGAAGGCTATTCAGCCAATCACAGGCTAGAGTTCGTTCTGATCTGTGTCATGTGTACTACAGCACGAGAGTGACACGTGCAGTGCCCCTTTCATGAATTGGTTTTCGGTGTTTGAGACTGGAATCTATGTTCGTGTTAAACAGGTGAATAATAGTGAAATTGCTCCGTTTGTGAACCGAAAACAGCTTCGTTAGTTAGTTATTTGGGTTTAACGCCGAGCAGGCAACTAAGGCCATCTCACGGCGGGAAGGGTAAAAATCTGGTCAGCCAGACTAAAAGAAAGGTCTTAAGACATGTAAATATACCTTAAAAATATGTCAGCTTCGTGTAAAGCGAAATTTCGTGTTAAGCATTTCGTGTTATCAGTGAAATTTTAATACAGAATAAGAAGGCCGTCGGCCGGGAATGCAAAAACGGTTCGTGTTAACCGGAAATTCGTGTTAAGCGAGTTTGTGTTAACTGGACTCCACTGTATCTTGTGTGCTCTTCCATACATGCTGTACCATGGCAGCTGCAGGCAGTCCAATGTAAGGTAGTCTTCTGGTTGCCAGGGACTGTGAACAAACTTGTGTGGGGCACAACACTGCAGAGACAGTCGTACTGCCATCACGCCTTGCATTACTGCATACTCTCTTGTTAGGCACCTTCTGCAGATAAATATAAACAATTTATTGAAGTGTGTGTGTGTTGAAGAAAAGGGGGATGGAGGTGTGAAATGGGTGGAAGGAAATGTGTACTGACATGCACTCTTATGTGTGTAAAACAGGTTTTCAGTGTGTTATTTGTAGCGTTTCTTTTTTTTGTTGTTGAGCGGGATGTCCTCCGCCACCCCCCACCCCACCCCCGCCCAGCCCCCTCCCTGAATCCCACTTTCCCAAAACCGTATTTCCAAACATTGTAATAAGCTTTAAACATAACAAAATTAATGCACTGTGAATGAACGTCTGAAGTTTACAACATTTAGGCAGTTCTCGCTCACTGTTGTAACACAGATAAAGACTAAGGACTCTCCTCTCCCCAACACACACAGCAAAGAAGAACTACCGTCCGCTTTTTCCACCTATTTTTCCGACAAAATCCAAACACTGCGCAACACACTCGACACTCTGCCTTCTCCGCCTTGCCCTCCCGACACCCCCTTTTCCAGCACCCCCCTCTCGTCCTTCTGCCCCGTCTCTCAGGATGAAGTCTTCAAGACCATAAGTCAATGCCTCTCAAAACTTGCGAACTAGACCCCATTCCAACTTCTCTCTACCAGGACGGCCTTCCAAAACTTCTGCCCTTCATTACCGACATCATCAACACATCTCTAGAGAACGGCTCCATCCCCGATATCTTCAAGTCCGCCATCGTCTGTCCTCTCCTCAAAAAACACAACCTCCACCCAAGCAAACTCAAAAACTATCGCCCAGTCTCAAATCTCTCTTTGGCAGAGGTCAGATGCTAGAAGATGTTTTTTCTCAACTTAACCTATGTGTCTTTAACGATGGCTCACCTACATACTCTAACTCAGGTTCAGGATCTAGTTCTGTTCTAGACCTCACTGTGTGTGATCCTTCTCTCATGCTGGACTTTGACTGGAAGGTTCACGATGACCTGTGTGGTAGTGACCACTTCCCAGTAGTTCTGTCATCGGTCAGTTGTGGGGAGGATCCGCCGGTGGGGCGCTGGAATCTCAAGAAAGTTAACTGGCCTCTGTTCGCCTCCCTCTGTCAGTCTCGTATTACAGAGGAGGTGGTCATGTCAGCTGAAGAACCTGTTTCTTCTTTTACTACTATTTTGTTGCACGTAGCGGGTGAAACCATCCCTAAAACTTCCGCATCAGTCCCTCGGAAGCCGAGAATACCATGGTTCAATGAAGAGTGCCGCAAGAGAGAAAGGAGATTGGACAGTTGATACCCACCTATCCAATAATCGATCATTTTATTTAATCCTCTCGGTAATTATACAAGCCCATGCCAAACAAGACAGTCAATACCTTTATTACCTAGCCATTTTATTTCCACTCCAGAAATCATTCAAAGCAACGATTTTTTATCAGCTATCAACCCGCGATTATTAAGGCTGATTCCCCACCCCCACCTAAATAATTAATGCTGACATTGACTTCTTTAAACAAAGGCTAAGTATTCAATTGACATTTACAGTTTTTACCTTTGTCAATGCAAACAAATTGACGATCAGCTGTTTTCGGGAAATGACTACTTGTGTCATTGTGGAAATTCCCGTTAGGCATAACTGCCACATTACAACACCCCACCCAAAAGTAAGTGACGTCAATGTTGCCAATAACAACGCCACTTGTCAACTCGTGACCCCTAGTCTCGTGACAAGTATTACGTCGTTGAGACATTCCTAGGGCGTGAAGACAAACATTCTCGTTCTTTCCATTACTTTGTGTTGGAGTGTGGTTGTGTTTGTGTTTTCAGAGTGACGGACACTAACTTATCCGGCGATAGCACTAAATTTTGTAAAATATACTACATTGTGATCTGTAAGTGTAACGCTGACTAACGTAAGTTACAAATGACTGGTAGTTTGACGGTAATTTGTCTGTTAAACTTGTAATATTTAGAAACAAAAAAAGGTTTCACAATTAGTCTACAGTGCGTGTCACGACACGCCTGACGCAGTCAGGGCGCCGTGGACAATGTAAGTGCTAACACTCGAGAAACCCACCCACTCTAAATAAATCACACAACGCCAGTGATAAACAACAATCAACTCTTTTATTACCTACACTTACTCTAACCCCCACCCCAACCCAATAATGCCTCACACCCTCACACATACACACACATGCACTCATAACGTATTAACACATGAAAATGATTAACAAATAAACATTGACCATGGCTATACAAGGCGGGTACTTTGTCTCTGTACAGTGTCCTCTCTGTCCCACACTAGACAGGGTGGCTCGTAACGTAATAGTACTACCACTAAACCGAAGAGCACTGTTGCCGCGCTTGCCCACTCTACACCAGTACAGGAACGGAGGAGCTTGACGCAGGATTCCGGAGTACTTGCTCTGGCGATACTGCTGCAGTCGCCCCTCGAACGTCTGCGTCCGACGCGCAGAACGTTGAATCAGCCTGCTGTAGCCCAACGTCAAAGCACTTGCCAAACAGGACTGGTTAGCGAAAGCATTCCAGCTCCTGACGAAGACCGCCGCGCAGACGATGTTACAGCTCCCGATGATGCGTCACCGCTGATCATGGAAGATGAAGAGATCGAAGAACTCGACGAAATCTTCGAAGTGCACTGGAAAAGGGCGCATTGTCAGTAAAAGTGCCAACACAGTTAATTCTGGCCTAACACGCATCTACTCACAAACCACGTGAGTTGTGTCTCGTCTCACCCTAATACCCGCCTTGGCCATATCAAATATACAATCATGGATTAAAAAAAAAGATTCCTATGTACATTCCACATTTACCAGGTCTGCACTATTCCATTACACTAACATTAAGCTAGCACAACTACTTTTGTATAATAAAATTGCCACTGCTGAAACCATTATCAAAATATCCAGATGTACATACAAAGATATGAAATAATCACCAGCAACCACCCCACGTGACAATCTTATTACATTACATCTAGGACTTAATACAAATATATTTGAAAAGATACCCACTTTAATTCATTTTGACAACATGGCCCTTTAAATATACTCACTCGGCGACAGCCGAACATAAACTAAATCCGACACCCACCACATTACAACCCAACCTAAAAAACATGGTTAAAGACTCGATTAAAACATCACTAAAAAACTAGATGAACATACCCTTCCGAACCTATGTACACATTCAGACACCCGAGAGCACAGCAGCTAACTGAGAAAAATGGCATGAATAATTACCTGTCACTGGTGAGTCCTCCGGCAGGACGAGACAAACAAGACGAACACGAACCAGAGGGGTCTTCTGTTGAGTAGCAGCCGTGGTCACTAGTCTCTCGGACACCCACACCCAGGGACACTGGCCGTGGTCTTGCAGGGAGGGTAACACAACCCTCACACAGCTTGTCAAGGGCTCCAAACGAGGCCGCACCCTGACCCAGACTCTCACTGCGCTAGCTAACTCCGCTGACTGACTGTAATATCCTACTGCTACCTCGCAGGTTAACTTTACTTCTGAACACTGTTCGGTTAAAGCTACTTGGCGAAAGCGTGCAACCGCTGTAATCGCTCACCGTTAAGCTTGCTGCACGGGCTTTACGCTTACACTACATTTATTAACTTCCCTAAACTAAGGCTATTTACAGAAGTCGGCGACCTACATTTATTAACAAGAAAACGACTTGGCGAAAAAATAGAAAAAAACATGTCACAACCGTTACGTGACAGTGCGCTAGTGTTAACCAGATCAGTTTAGTTTAAATTGCCCAGACTACGCTGACTAGGGGTGTAGGGGGCTCTGGATAGAGGTAGTACCTTTGCTGTTCGGCAGCTGCGTCCTACATAGGACGGACGGGCATCACTGGTCCTCATCCATCTCCTTAATCTCTCACGTGCTGGCTCCAAGCGCCACACCCTGGCAAACCACCTCAGCTGGTGGGCTAAACCACGTGAGGGGGTGGTGTTCACATTGCACCACTAGGCGGATGAGTTGTTTCTGACAGCCAACGGCTAGAGGACGGAGGAGATCAGGTTGGATCCAACGGCCAAATGTGGGGGAGTAAACCCTTCAAATCAGGAGTGGAGCCCCGAAGGCAGACAGCTGCCTGTATTCACGCACTGTTCTGGCAGCTCCTGCAGCCAAACTGGTGCCAAACGTACTGCTTTGCATTCCTTTGGATACATCAGCGAGGCCGAGAGGGGGATCTTGACGACTGGGCATCCCAGGATCTCCATACACTTCGCCCAGGCTTGCGCACTGGAGAGGTCACTCCAGTGACTGACCCAGCAAGCGCATATTCCATTGTCTTCCGAGACAGGATGCCGAATCTACGCTGACTAACATTCGCTCATTATAAAAATGAATTGGACTCAGGAAGAGGTGTTGATCTTACAATCACATGGTGAATACCATGAAAAAATGGCTACTTTCATTCATTCCGTTTTTACCAAAGCTCCGGAATTTTGGTTAGAAAAACCGGAAAAAACGGTGGGAAATTTGGCTGATATACTAAACACTAGTTAGAAGACACAAAAGGCTAGTAAAGAACCAAAAGAACTTGATTTGTTTTTAAAACAAAATCTTTTTGATGACAAAAAGATTGAGTGTCTTAAAGTAGATGAGTGTGATTTGTCTACATTTAATTTAGATAACTGAAAAAAATATTTAGAGGACGGCTACAAAATACTTCGACGTAATGAAGAAAAAAGCATGTCAGCTTTTATCTACTATGGAGAGTGGCTCATTGAAGGATTCAAAATTCACAAACGACAAAAGATTCGAAAAGAAACTAAACTGAACTGGAAAGATTCGCTAAAATTACACGTCGGAATTTCAGAGTTATTCTGGTCAGTTACGTGATTTAGCCAAGCTGTTACGCAGATATCCAAAATTTCGTTTTCTGGCACTGCCTTTTCGGAAGGTGTATGGTTTGCGGAAGCAAATGGTCGACTTAGCTGAAATTATCTTCCCCTGCCGCCGTTTGGTGGCGCTGGGTGCACAAGGGGCTTCCTCAGCGCGAGTTGTAAACAGAGTGTATGCACCGATACCGGCTGTACTTCATCGATAGTAGAAGCAAAAACACGTGAAAACAATGCCTGGAGGATGTTGCTGTGTGTATGGCTGCTCAAATCGAATGGGACATCAGTTTCCCAAGGAAATAATCCGACGGAAAAAGTGGATCATTGCTATCAGAAGAGAGAATTTCGAACCGACTGCCAGCAGTATACACCCTTCTATAGATTCGGAGATTTTTTTTTTTTGTTGACGCATGCGCACTGTTAATCGGGCGAAAGGTACATCCGGCATCTTATTCTTAATCATAAATCTTGACGAAGTGACGATCGAAAACCTCCGGCTTTGGAGCGCTGATGCACTTAAACACTTTTTAAGTGTCCGAAAAAAGAGTGTGTATGGTTTGTAAAAAAGTGTATCACATCGCACACTATCCGATGAAATGGCCTGTTTTTTATCGGCCGGTGTGGCGGTCTGAGATAGGCCCGGTCTGAGACAGGCTCATCGCAGTTGTGCGCATGCGCGGTAGCAGACGACTTTGCAGTCTCAGTTTGTTTACGATTTTTTAAAATTAAATGATTAATTTTATTCAAACTATAAATAAGATTATAAATTTCTCATGGCATACAAACAATACACACACAGTTACAATACTTAAAACTAACGTAGATCAAGTACGTTTGCGAAGATGTATTTCACAGCAAAAGTCATTGTCTGAGTGTGCGATCCTATCAACTGAATGCTCACTTAAGTTTTTATTTTTTAAAAGATATTTGTATAAATGTAGTAAATAAGTATTATTTAATTAGTTTACTAGAGACTGCAAAGTCGTCTGCTACCGCGCATGCGCACAACTGCGATGAGCCTGTCTCAGACCGGGCCTATCTCAGACCGCCACACCGGCCGTACACACTCGAGCGACACAAGTCAGTCTGAATTTTTATGTCTAGTTCATGTGTGTTTCGAGGAAGTTTTGCTTTAAATTGCCGGTACTCCTCATCGTCAGCGGACCAAACCGTGGAGATTAAAATTTAGTGTAGCGTTCTGCTGCACGTATTTCGATCTCCGTTTAAACCTATCCCCCGTATTGGCTGGGGATTAGATTGATAGCTCTAGGGCTTTCCTACTGACTTGAGTTAGTAGGTCGTTGGCTCACTTTCGAAAGGATGCTCGCATAGAGTGGTATCCTAGTGTTTGTGAGGTTCAACTTTCGTTTTTACATATTCTTTCAACTGCGTTATAGCAGACTCTTGCGATGCGGAGTGTTCCCTTTTTGTTAGTCCTTTGAGGTGGGTGGGCCGACAGGTCGTGTAGGTACTGATATGTTTCAGTTGTGCACTCTGGCACGTCGTGGCGGCAAACGCGATTTAGACATCTTATAGAATTATGAATAGATTAAAAACGAAGTTCTCAATGGAGAAATGTAAATCGTATGCTTCGCAAGTCAACAAGATCGCCGGATGTGTGACTCGCCCGTTTCCGGTCTATCCTGCGCAGTGTTCTCACCGCGCATCCTTTTATTCTCTATGTAACTCCAAACTATAGATGGGTGTATTGTCTGCAGGTCACTTCGTAGATGACGACTATCACGTCACCGAGTACAATCAGTTATTTATTTATTTGGGTTTAACGCCGAGCAGGCAACCAAGGCCATCTCACGGCGGGATGGGTAAAAATCTGAAAAAAAATGAGAAACTGTTGACGACGCAAACTCTCCTGATGAAGATTCTCCTAGAAAGAGGCGTGGCAGGATAGTTAGATGTTGTCGAGGATGCCAACTATTAGCAGGGGAGTCTGTAACATAGTGAACTGAACTCAGTGTCTGATCTGTACTCACCATCACTATATTTCACAGCAATCTATACTCACGATACTGTATTTGACATTGGCTTGCCACCGGTTGTACTCTTGACACGCTGCACCCGACTGCTGGTGGGGAAAGTTTATTGTCTATTTTATTTGATAATTATATTTTTGATTATTATAATTATGATCGTATGTATGTCGGATTAGAATGATTTTTGTGTGTTTGGTGTTAGGATTGAATGGTGTCATTTATGTTTTTTTAGCATTCTCCCTGATCAATCTGTTGTAGACTGTGTGAGTCTTGGAGCAGATTGATCAGTGTGTGCTCTTTAATATTTATCTCTCTTGGCTTGACTTCGCGAACGAAGATTCTATAGGGCTTGCCCACGTCGTCTCATAGTCCGTGGGCGTTTCCTATTTATAGTGTTCATTCTTAAGTGTATTTTGTAGATTGTTCTGGTTTTGATTCGGAATCATTTGGTTTTGTAACTATTTTTGTCAATATTATCGATTCATTATTTTGTGTGCATGGTTACATGATTTATATAGAAAAGTGAATGTTATATTTATTTATATCAGTTATATTTATTTGGTGTTAATATGTACTTCGATGTTTATTTATTTATGTTGATTTGTCTTTGTCAGGGTTTGCTTAATAAACCACAAGGAACCCTTACTGCGACTTCGCGTCTGTTACATCTAGTAGAATTTAGTATCATTGTCACCATAAGGTTGGTTCTGTGAAATTCCAAAAATACCAAATCATTCAATTTTCACCGACGCCAAAAAGGCGTAAAAATAAGTAAACAAAATTCATAACTTTTGTTCTAATTGTCCAATTATTTTCAACTTGATATCATTGGAATTAGAAAAATAAGACCTATGTGAAAAACATATTTACAAATGTGATCCTGTAACTTAAAAAATCACTTTGGAGTACCTAAGTAATACTACTTTTCATAGTATCACCCAGCTTTGACTAGTATTTGTGAAGCAGTCAGATCTGCCAGCTATGTGGCATTGATATGTAGAAGAATTTTAGAGAAATGAGCAGTACTTTTTGGTGTCAATTTGACTGTCCCACCAGCACTCTGTTAGGATATTAAAATGGCTTTTTAATAAACCAAAATTTTACATATTCTGACCACCACCACTACCACAAGGAACACCAACATCACGTATCACATATCCCACTATTCCAGCCCCTTGGTGCATGAAAATTTAAATCTAGGTCCCCCAAGTGGGGGTCCAGATATCTAGCCGGTGTGGACAGCTGTTTCAGTCTAGGCGACCTCATCAGCACACCATCGGCAACACTGGAGGAAGAGACGGAACTTCTGCCTACCTGAAAAGTAGACCACATTTTACATGCCTCCACCTAGAGCCAAATAAATTTTTATGCACCCAGAGAGATTGATTGATTGATTGTACATTGCTTAACGTCCCGACAGCAACAAGGCTTTCTCAGGACGTGCCTGCACTGCTTGTGAAAGAAAAAAAAAAAAAAAAAAAAAAAATTGAATGTATGTCGCCAGCCGGTCAAATACATTAAATAAACCTAACACATGGGGCCTAAATAAAGCTAAGACCATTTAGCAACACACATCCAATATCAAGAGCTACAGGCAGTGCAGACAGTAGGGAGAGTTTTAAAAAGGCAAATACAGGTGAATGGACAAAGGGTAGACAGAAACACATGCCCCAGAATAGAGAGAAAAACCCACCCTGTGGGGCTGACCAGGGTGACCCTGGGAACTAAAAAATACCTAACCCCACCCAAGTCCCCCAGGGCAGACCCGGGTGGGGTGCCACCCAAGTCCCCCAGGGCAGACCCGGGTGGGGTGCACCCAGAGAGAACTTATAAGTGCCGTAAAAGACCCCACTTGGCAGACCTAGATTTAAATTTCCTGCACCAAGGGGCCGGGCTGGAACAGTGGGATATGTGATACGCCCCCCTTTGGGGGGGGGGGGGCTTCCATATGCATTGCTTCCAGTCACTTACTTAGCGCACCCCCTCTTTCCTATCTTTTGTGTGTGTGTGTGTGCGTGCTTGGACCAAAGTAGATCTATGATCATTGGTCGATCATGCACAATTCTCTCCCTTGACAGTGCTTTTTCCTACTCACTTGGAAGTTTCTTCTAAATTACAAGCCCTGGCAGACAACTCTTTCGGGTTTATATTTGATTATATTTGAGCCCAGAAACGCTCCAGTTATGTTCTCTTTGAATGTCAACTGATTATCATGGTCCGCTCATAGCATAATGTCTTCCATTAAATAGCATCCAGGATGAAACGTCATGGGACGAAATGTGTTTGAGACGGAACGGTGTGGGCGAATGCGCATAGGGCAAAGATAGGCATAGATTAAGAGGCTCAAAGAACAAGCCCTTCGAAGCTTTCTAACGCTAAATAAACAACTTATATGGCACCTAAAACCTCAAATATATGAACATTACTACTTAAAGTACTTAATACTATGTGTTTATGTGGTTATTTGGGCTTAGGAGAGGTTATTTCGACTGGTTTCGGACAGCACGAAGAGAAAGGAAGATAGAGATTTTTTGAGCAATTTATATCGATCCCAAATTTCCGGGATTTTGAGACCACAAATTTCCACGCCTTTCCGCCGCCCAATTTTCTCCAGAAATGTTAATATTAACCTCAAACAGCGCGCCACAAGCTTTCCTAACATACCAACCCCTACTACATTATTATTTAACAATCACCATTTTATGTACCTCTCCGCTAATACCAACAGAGGGTTAACACCTGAGCTAATTAATATATTGATTATGTAAACATTTGCACATTAAAATGTAGTAAATCATTGACCATTTGCGTAGCTTTACTGTGTGGTGTATTTCGGGAATTTCCGATTTGATTAACTTTATACAGCGGGTTACTTCCCTTAGAAATTTATTCTTAGCTCGCTTACGGCGCTCCAAATTTCTGAGAAAAGAATTACATAATTACTCGCTTATCTATAACAATCAACTAAACAAGGTTAATCTGACTGCTAACAATGTACATCTCAATCGGATATATGATTAGTTAGCGCTACAGACCTGTAAATCAATACAGAACCGGTCGCCGGAAAAGACGCATTGTACAACTTCCTGTGTGATCTGCTTATATTTATATAGATAAAAATAACTACATTATCTTGGGCCGAGGCTGGCCTGGTAGTCTCGACCCCGCTACACATGTACCGAGTAGATCTTGGCACAAATTTACTAGGTACGTGTGTGCGTAGGTTCGACTCCACCTCAAAAAAATCTCACAAATTTTCGTTTCAATAAATGACTGAGCTGTGAGATTCTCATCTGGGGTGTGACGATCCAATAATTAAAATAATTAAAAAATGCCGGCAAATAAATAAACAAGATAAAATGTGCGCACGGGTAAAAATGGGGGAGGGGGGGGTGATATGGGGGGTTAGGGGTGGATGATAAGGGGGGTTAAGGGGATAAGGGGTGGTAAGGGGATAAGGGGAATTGGGTGGGGTGGGGTGTGTGTGTGTTTGTGTGTGTGTGTGTCGTCTGTCTGTCCGTACCTTCCCTTGTCCCGTCTAGGTGACGGAACACCGCATCTCATTCTCAATGCCTTTCCAAGGGAGGCATGTTAGAATCCTTCCTTGAAAGGGCAATTGAGAATCAGATAATGGACGGTATTTTTGTTAAAAAATATTTATTTTAATAACCTGCTGATGATATCACTTGCATGCTGTGGTCAGCTAAGAAATACAATCATTGTATCCAGCGGATCTAAGAACCAAAACGTAAGGTAAGTAAAATTTTGTTTCACATTTTCACTTATTCGGGTTTAACGGCGGGGTATAAACAGAATGTTGATTGGCTTTTCAATCATAGTCATTGCTATCACTTCCATACCGTGGACAACTAATAAATTCAAGACAAAACACAGAGTTAAATGTCTCCGTTTACAAGGGTCTTAGCAAGCTGTGTACTCTCATGTGATCGTTGTATCCAGCGTATACAATGACGTAGCGTCTTAACGAAAACGAAACTAAGTGCGCAGTGGCTAATCGAGTATACAGCCGTTGCGTGTCGCGTGACTGAAGTGTGAGTGCATGTGTCTGTGGTTACGTCTGTCTGTCTGTCTGCCTTTGATTGTCTGTCTTTGTCAGTGTGCGTATCTGTATGACTGTGCCGTGCGTATGTGCGTGCATGTCAGTGCGTGTTTGTCTTTGTCTCTATGTGTGTGCGTGCATTGTGTGCGTATGTATATGTGAGTGCGTGTATGTGTGAGTGCATGCGTGTTTGTGTGCGTGTATGTGTGTATGCACGTGTGTGTGCGTCCGTGCGTGTGAGTGCCTGTATGTATGCGCGTATATGTGTGTGCGTGTGTGTGTATGCGTATGTATGCGTGCGTGCGCGTATATGTGAGTGCGTGTATGTATGCGTGTATATATGCGTGCGTGTGTCCGTGTCTGTATGTGTGTGTGTATGCATGTGTGCGTATGTGTTTGTATGTGCGTGCTTGTGAGTGTTTGTGTGTGTATGCATGTGTGCGTGTGAGTGTTTGTGTGTATGTGTGTGTGTGCCTGTGTGTGTGCCTGTGTGCGTGCTTGCGAGTGTGTATGTACGTGTGTGTGTTTGCGTGCGTGTATGCATGTGTTTATATGTGTATGTGCGTCCGTGTTTGCGTGCGTGCGTGTGTGTTTGTGTGCGTGTACAGCGCAGACAGTAGGGAGAGTTTAAAAAGGAAAATGCAGGTGAATGGACCAAGGGTAGACAGAAACACATGCCCCCGGAATATAGAGAAAAACCCACCCTGTGGGGCTGACCAGGGTGCCCCTGGGAACTAAAAAGTCCCCCAGGGCAGACCCAGTTGGGGGTGTTTGAAGGAAGGACTGGAAAGTCGAGTGTTGAGGGCAGACCGGTTGGGGGTGTTTCAGGGAAGGACTGGAAAGTCGAGTGTTGAGCGAAGCCCGAGAGAAGGCGAGGATGGGAAAAATATCCAGCACTATACGTTGGAATAGATGCATATCAGTTACGACATGCTTGTAAATTAAAACACTTTTAACCCCACCCGGGTCTGCCCTGGGGGACTTGGGTGGGGTTAACTACTTTTTATTTCCCAGGGGCACCCTGGTCAGCCCCACAGGGTGGGTTTTTCTCTCTATTCTGGGGCATGTGTCTCTGTCGGCCCTTTGTCCATTCACCTGTATTTGCCTTTTTAAAACTCTCCCTACTGTCTGCACTGCCTGTAGCTCTTGATATTGGATGTGTGTTGCTAAATGGTCTTAGCTTTATGTAGGCCCCATGTGTTAGGTTTATTTAATGTATTTGACCGGCTGGCGACATACATTCAATGTTCTGTTTAGTAGTTGTTTTTCACAAGCAGTGCAGGCACGTCCTGAGAAAGCCTTGTTGCTGTCGGGACGTTAAGTAATGTACAATAAAACATTTTTAACATTAAGAAAAGTTGAGTTAAAAGAGGTTTTAAAACAGTTTTCATAAAAACTTTTGCCCGACACGCTTCTAAAAACAACATTTTCTTAGTTTTAAACCTTGTACCGCGCCATAAACGCCGCGATTGCTTTTCAGTCTTAGCTGTCCTATAGCGTGGAATGTGGGACTTTGCCAACTGGATCCATCTGGTGCACTCCAAATGAGTATTTGTGAGTGGTTTGACGTGCAACTCAGTGTGCGCCTCTGAAATGACCTACTGATTCCACTGATAATGAAACTCTTTCATTCATAAGAGCGCATTGAGCAGCTCTATAAACCAAAAGTGATGAACCCCTCTCCCCCCCCCCCCCCGCCCCCCCCCCCCCCCCCACACACACACACACTTCTCCCCCCCCCCAACCCCCTTACAACCCCACTCAAACAATCATAATAGTAAAATCAACCACAGGTATCTTTAGTGAGGTATTTTCACTGTAATCCCAGTTTTGTGTGAGAGGCACCCACTTTTGGGGTAAAAACCCATTTTTTTTTTCCATCCAGTGGCTCTGTTTCTAGAAAATGTCTATTTTATTTTAAGTTGTAGAGCTTAGTTATAAGGTGAGTTCTAAACATTGGCATCAACTCCAGAGCCCTAGAATAAATAGAAATATGGGAACCCATTTTCACATAAAATGGTAGGTAACCCAGTCTGAGGGTTTTGTGTTCATGTGTGTGTGTGTGTGTGTGTGTGTGTGTGTGTGTGTGTGTGTGTGTGTGTGTGTGTGCGTGTGTGCGTGTTGGGGTTGTGGGGGTTGAGGGGGGGGGGGGCACATAACGGTATACACGCGCACATCAATTCAGTAGCTAGGCTTCACATAATGATAGTGATACAGATAGAGTTCAAGACAAACTAAAGGGAATCGCTGATAACAGTAAATTGTAAACAAGAACCCGTAACTTATATCTGTTCGACAAGTCTCAGTACACTGTGAGCCACAAAACTGACCATACTCACTCGAAGTTGCTCAGAATTGACAGTGGCATTTAGTGGCCAGATTTAGGTACACATTGCCTTCAGCATCATTCTTTGGTTGGCTGTTCATTCTGTAAAGATGTGCAATTTGTACATGACTATGGATCAGATACAGTAGTAAATGACATTTAATAGCATTGTGCCGGGCTGCGGGTGGGGGGGGGGGGGGAACTTAAAAAAGACTACATTAATTATCATTTTACACTAACCTGCCTCTAAAATAATTTAATGATAATCAATAATAAATTGCAATGAGTATTTTACCAGTAATCAACCTGAATTTAACAGTCAATGGTGACGATTACATTTGTACTGAATACTGCACTCCAAAAATAGTATAGATGACAGAAATTATGTTACCTGCAAGAACACTGTGAGGCCACTGACTGTCCGATCCAAAATACTCCACTGCCTGGGAATGCTGCACTTGCGAAGAGTAGTATGAAAACTGGAGTCTTTCGGATAAAACATCCCACACTCTTGGTAGGATGTGGAACAAAAAGGATTTGTAGCTTGTTAGTATCCTAATAAACTGACATCATGATAACGGTACTCCAGTGCCATGAGATGCGGGCGCCGGTTTCCTGTCGGTGTTATCAACAGTGTTGACGGCGGAAAGGCAGCAGCTAACATATACCAGATTTCAGCGGGGGCGGGCGTTGGAATAACAGATATACTGCAGGTCGTATTTTGAGATACGCTTTCCCTGCACTCTTAATCAACTAAACAAGCTGACAGCAAACACAGCTTAACTCCAGATACTTGGTTTCGGCAGTCACTATTTCTGCAAAGATTCGTGAGATAATAAGACCGTATAGCCGTATCTTCAGCAACTATGTTTCGGCGGTGATTGATTCTCTCTGTTTGCCTGAACATGTTTTCGGTTCTAATCAATATTTCTAAAACTAATGAAATTTTTAAAAAAAGAAATAGATCAGACAAAAGAGCATCGTTTCCTGAGTCTGACGATACCAAAAAGTCAAAATCTCCAAAAAAGTGATATACTACGTTTCGGCAGTCAACCCTCGATTTGTGGTCTCAAAATCCCGAAATTTGGGATCGATATAAATTGCTCAAAAAATCTCTATCTTCCTTTCTCTCACGATCGTGTTGCAAGGGAAGTAATCGACGTGTCAGCGGTTGTGGAAAAGGGCTTACTAGTACAACTAAATCAACTTTTCTTCTTCTTCTTCTTCTGAAACGCCGTCACACTTGGAGTTTGGCTCTCAAAATGAAATCTATGGTCTTGTGTAGCACCTCCACAGGTCCGTACAGTTTCTCTTGTAGAGTGGCGGGCTTCTGCCTATCTCCTCTCTCAGCAGCTGGTGGTTCCCACAGTCCTGGAGGATGTGCTCTGTGGTCTGCTCTGCGTCTCCACAAGGGCACAGGGGAGATGGCACGAGGTGAAAGAGTCTGTGCAGGTGGAAATTGAGTCGGTTGTGCCTGGTCCTCAGACGGAAGATGGTCACCTGCTCTTGTCTGGACAGCTGATGGTAAATGTCTAGGGGCCGTTGTGGTGGTCAGACTAAATCAACTTTAATGTAACCCAAACTTCTAACACATGATTTTGTGTTTAGGTACGCAATAATAGTTATGGATATGGTTATTTTAGCTTAGGACAGGTTATTCCGGGTTTTAGTAGGACCCAATTATTATTATTAGATACTCGGAAGAAAGAAAAAAACTACAGCTTGACTGTTGTCATTCTACCCACAGAAATAAATCTCTGTGTGTATAGTGGCAGCATTCAATCAACCGTGTTAATTTATTCCAGTTACTGATACACAAGTATGGTCTTAATGTGCACAGTTGTAGCAGTCACGTAGACGGCGATTAGTGTAAGTAGGCAATGATTTAAAAAGTGAAAACATTAAGAATGACAAAACGTACCTTTAAATCTGTGGAGAAACGTCTGAGCAGCCCGGTCGTTCGCAAAATCAAGCGTACAATTGGTACACTTTCATTCATTCTGAAAAAAATCAGTAGAACAAGCTTAGTGGGCAGCATCCTAGAAACAACCTTTCTTCCTTTTTTACACAACGTGCGAGCTCTCCTGCACTGAAAATGGTGAATACAGTCGAATCAGCGCAAAGCCCTCTAAAAGGTTCTGTAAGAAAAGCATTTCTGGTTTGGTTTTGTGATGTGGGATCAAAACCAGAAATACTGTCCAGGATTGCGCAGACAACAACAGCACCGACAAGAATGAAGACCATATGGAAGGACAGAAACATCACGCTCTGCTCCATGATCAGACTGATGCGCTCCTTTAGTCATCTCAGTGTTGTACGCCCGCGAGTCATGGACCCTCACAGCAGACCTTGAAAGGATACAAGCCACTGAAATGAGATGTTTTTGAAGGCTGCTTGGCATTCAGTTCATACAACCAGGGGCGGTCCGTGGCGCAGTGGTTAAGGCGCCTGCCACCAATGCCAAAGGTGCGAGGTCCGATACCGGGTTCCGGCGTTGGACTTTTCTCCTCTGGTAAGTGTCACCGTTAATTCGAGCGGACCGTCGGGGGTTCTTTCTCCGGGTACTCCAGTTCTTCCACCCACCCCCCTACCCCCCACACTTTGGTACCGGTCTCAGGCCACTTTACAAATTTCAAATACAAGCGATCAAAAATCTCTTTAACTTCAGTAGCTGAACTGGCCCTTCATCTGTCTTGTACTGTGTTCGTCTAAATGGTGTAAAGCCATGTCAGTTACGCGAGTGTGTGTGTTGGGTTCCAGTTCGCGGCGCTTTGCGTCGATTTCCCCAAAATTGAGAAAAAGCGCCTATACAATAACGATATTATTGATATTATTGATACTGTTATTATTATACAGAGATCACATCACAAACGAGAAAGTGGGAAGCAGAATCAAGCAAGCCATCAAGCCCTATGAATACCTATTAGCCATTTATGGGCATGTCACGCGTTGAGCAGGGCTTAACAAAACAATCCTGCAAGGCACTGTGCAAGGAGGACGAAGGAGAGGAAGACAGAGGAAAAGATGGGAGGACAATGTCTCAGAGTGGACAGGACTGAGGCTGGGCAATACGCTAAGAATGGCAGAGAACATTGGAATGGAGGGAGCTGGTTGCCAAGTCATCAGGGGTGCCCCAACGGTCGGCAAAGACTATGGAATATAGATAGATAAGAAAAGCATTGTCAGAAGACCCACTACATTGTCTTAGAAGCCGCTTGGAGGCCAGTCTATAAGCCATTTGTGGTCTCTAAACTTATGATGGACGGCATAGGGCCATATAAAACAGTTATGAATGTGTTCAGGATACATTTCTATATTAAAAAAAGATGGACATCGATTCGTTATGCCATCAAACGGTATTTGCTTAACCCTTTAATTACTGAATTTTCTGGTTCGTGAATACCACCGAGTACTGCTTTTATAAAGTTCTATATTACCCCTGCATACTGAGTTTAGAGACTAGAAAAATACCAAAATATAGTAGTGTACGGGAAAGGCTGATAGCGGAGTACCCATCCACCGCAGATACCCATAACCCTATATTATATTGCTGTGACGGGCTATGGAAGGGCTACACATTGACTTCATGTGCAAGTGTCATGTGGTTGATTAAAGTTGGTGACACACAGGTGCAAATATGTGACAAAATGACAGTACATTAACAACACACACCTATGAAGCAAGCAAACATGCATGAAAACAGGTCCAAAAGTGTTTGCATGCTCTTACCATAACGATGTGTTGGGAAACTCATAATTCAAACTTCTGACTGTGTCATTGTCTGTTTATTGGTGTCACATAGCAGTGTGCCC
Organism: Semisulcospira habei; assembly: GCA_036245525.1. Taxonomy (NCBI): domain Eukaryota; kingdom Metazoa; phylum Mollusca; class Gastropoda; family Semisulcospiridae; genus Semisulcospira; species Semisulcospira habei. The sequence continues at coordinate 154,723 of BTPG01000004.1, read as the reverse complement.
AATACACACACAGGTGTCAAAAATAAAAAAAATAACTGTACAAGATCCACTATTATATATACACCTCGATTGTCCATGCTTACGCATTACACTATGTACAGTTACTGGGAGTCTGAAGATGAAATTACTACACCGTTATACACTGTCACACACTGTCACCCTGTATTTACAGTTGTACCTGTGTGTGGTACCAAAAAAAAACAGTTGTTGTCACTACAAACAAAGGTGCACGTCACATTTCCGGCACAAAATAACAGATTTGCGCCTCGTACGGATTGTTCGCATAGCTAACAACTGGGTTTGCATCAATAGTAGCGGGTGTGTCGCTTGTAGCATAGATGGTCACGGCCCTCACCTTTGACAGGTAAGTGGCCAACTCGGTCAAGGCAAGTCTCGTTCAGTATTGGCTGGCATCAGAGCAGGAACGGCTCTTTGCTACATTCGCGTTTGTGTACGTTGTTATCATTTCGAACACACTCTCAGAGTAGACATGAGAGGCCAAAGTACACGGATGCACTGACAGATGTGTCAATTACACGTGTTGGACCAGCTGGCCTTCGGGTGAATGTCACCAGCTTAAGTGCAACATATGGGGTCCTACTGTCATCTCAAATTGTGGCATGATTTCGGAACCACAGTGGCACATTGTCATCGTCAAGTTCATCCCCACTTTCGTCGGCATCACGACCACTATTGTTGTTGTCTTTAGCCTATCTTGTCACACAATATTGGCCCTTTCCTGCTCTGTCAACTGAAATAAATCCAGTCTCCAAAATCGCCTCTATCCCAAAACTCATCACTAAATTCATCGATGTCAGGGTCACGTTTTCCTCTTCGCCATTTTTGCAAGCACAACCAAAGTTCTGGTTAGTTATTTGGGTTTAACGCCGAGCAGGCGACTAAGGCCATCTCACGGCGGGATGGGTAAAAATCTGGTCAGCCAGACTAAAAGCAAGGTCTTAAGACAAGATGTAAATATAGATTAAAAATCTCAGGCTAAAATGTCGCACATGTCTGGAAAAGAAACGTCTACAGACTCTCAAAAAGGGCAAATAAAAAAATTCACATAGTCTATGAATGCTCAGATCTTGTTAAAAATATTGCATTCTCTCAAAAAATTGAAGATTTTGTCCGGGGGAACATCCCGGAACAAAACCTTCAAGGAGTCTGCTGTGAAGTGTTTATATCTGGTGTCAATTAGGTCAGCACAATACAGCAAAAAGTGTCGAACAGAAAACTGCTCATCACAGGCAAAACACCATGGACGCTCATCCTGTTTAAGTAAGTAAGAGTGCGTAACATATGTGTGCCCGATGTGGAGCCGAGCAAGGACAGTCTCCTCACGGCGGCTGCCGCAGCGGAAAGGTAGACTGTCAGACAACTTAGGAAGAGCTTCATGAAGCTTGTTCCCTTCCTCTTTGTCCCACTCGGACTGCCACTCGCGGGCTATGTACGCACTAATAACAGGTTTAAAATCACTATAGACAGTCTGTGTGTCAGGGACAGGGTCACTGCGGGCACTGTTGGCAGCAGAATCTGCGATTCTGTTGCCTTCGATGCCCACATGGCCTGGGACCCAAATAAAAATGATGTCATAATATTCCTTCATCAAGTCCGCGTAGAGCTCTCTAATCTGCACCAGCAGTGGATGGTCTGTTCCCGCGCCCTGAAGGGCCTGCAGGGCAGAAAGAGAGTCAGACAGAATCAGGAAGTTCCTTTCCCGAGACTGATAGGCATGCTTGAGTGCTAGCAGAATGGCCTGCAGTTCTGCACTAAATACAGAGGAATGGTCAGGGAGACGGAGCTTAAATGGGCGTCTAGGATGGCGAGAGGACACTGCAGCCGCAGCCACTCTTCCATCCTCAGACTTGGACCCATCCGTATAAAGACGACAATAGCCAGGAAAAATTGAAAGGAGTTCATTGAGGCTCTGTTGGTATATGGCTGGTGGAGTACAATCCTTCTTGTGGGCAGTCAAGTCCAGCAAGATGTCAGGAACTGGTAGTAGCCAGGGTGGAGTGACGTGTTGCAGAGATTCCGAAACTTTGTCCAGGTCCACTCCGGCCGCCTGCAGATGAGGTCGGACACGGAAGGAAAGTGGACGGACAGCTCCCGGATGGGCATCGTAAATCTCTGCAAACGACGGGTTAAAAACACAATCATAGGCAGGATTTTCTGGATGGGCCTTCAGCTTCAGAACGTAGCTGAGCATGAGGCGGATGCGGCGGAGCCTGAGAGAAGGCTCCCCTGCCTCTGCATACAGACTAGGAACTGGAGATGTCCTGAAGGCTCCCAGACATATGCGCAGACCTTGATGGTGAATTGTGTTCAGACGCTGCAGAACAGACTTGGAAGCCGAGCCATATACCACAGAGCCGTAATCCAGTTTGGACCGAACAAGGGCCCGGTACAGTCGAAGTAAGACGATGCGGTCTGCACCCCAGTCAGTACGACCAACGACACGAAGAATGTCGAGGGCCTTCCGACAAGAGGTTATAAGGTAGTTAACATGGTTGCAGAAGGTCAATCTTTTGTCAAAGATGACCCCCAAAAACTTAGCCTCTTCAGCTACCTTAATTGGCACTCCAGCAATGCTCAGGCTAGGTTCTGGAAAAAATTTCGTCTGGTTAGTAAAATGCACACAGACTGTCTTGGAGGGCGAGAATCTGAATCCATTGAGAGACACCCACCCCTGGATGCGATCAACGCACAGCTGCAAGCGCCTCTCAAGGGACGCAAGTCCTCGACCTCGTGCACACAAAGCAAAGTCGTCCACAAACAAAGAGCATTCAGAATCATCCTTGACGGCCTTTACAATGTTATTTATTTTAATGCTAAATAAAACAGGAGATAGAATACTGCCCTGCGGGACACCCATCTCCTGTTCAAAGGAGTCGGAGAGGGTGGAGCCCACACGGACATGGAACGACCTGTTGGACAAAAAATTGTGAATAAAAACGGGCAGATGCCCTTTAAAACCAATGTCCGACAAATCAGACATTATACCATGCTTCCAGGTAGTGTCATATGCCTTTTCAAGTTCAAAGAAAATTGCATAGACATGCTGCTTGTTGACAAAAGCATCTCGGATAAAAGACTCAAAGCGGACTAGATGGTCAGTTGTACTACGGAAGCGCCGGAAACCGCACTGGAGGTCTGTGATGAGACCCTGTGACTCAAGATGCCACACCAGTCGGGCGTTGACCAAGCGTTCCATAGTTTTACATAAACATGATGTCAAAGCTATTGGCCGGTAGTTGCCCGGGTCGGAAGGATCCTTACCCGGCTTGGGAATTGGCACAACCACAGCCTGGCGCCAAGATTGATTGTACATTGCTTAACGTCCCGACAGCAACAAGGCTTTCTCAGGACGTGCCTGCACTGCTTGTGAAAAAAAACAACCAACTAAACAGAACATTGAATGTATGTCGTCAGCCGGTCAAACACATTAAATAAACCTAACACATGGGGCCTAAATAAAGCTAAGACCATTTAGCAACACACATCCAATATCAAGAGCTACAGGCAGTGCAGACAGTAGGGAGAGTTTTAAAAAGGCAAATACAGGTGAATGGACAAAAGGTAGACAGAAACACATGCCCCAGAATAGAGAGATAAACCCACCCTGTGGGGCTGACCAGGGTGACCCTGGGAACTAAAAAATACCTAACCCCACCCAAGTCCCCCAGGGCAGACCCGGGTGGGGTTGGCGACAAGATGGCGGAAAATGACCGGTTATCCAGATATGGTTAAAGGCCTTGAGAAGTACAAGGAGTGAATCCTCAGGCAGATGTGTTATGAGCTGATAATGGATGGTATCTAATCCAGCAGCAGAGTCAGTACATTTCTGCATGGCAATTCTGAAAACGTAAAAGGGGCATTATAGTCTTCCAAGTTATCCGATATAAAATCACAAGCACAAGATTCTCGCTTCTCCTTCTCTCTCTGGAAGAAAGGTGAATAATGCTCTGTTGAAGAATTATGGGCAATGGTGGAGGCAAGCAAATTGGCCACAACCTTTTTATCTGTGACCAAACTGGCACCATCTCTAAGATGGCCGACAGAAGCCAAGCCACCCCTGCCCCTAATTCTTCGAACAGCCTTCCAGACTTTTTGGGACGGAGTCCTAGAAGATAAAGATGAGACGAAGCGTCTCCAGGAAGCACGGCGTTCACGTTTAAAAATATAACGGGCTTTCGCCCGCTGTCTTTTAAAGGTTAAAATATTTGCTTGCGACGGATTACGAAATGCACGTCGCTGAGCAGATTTGCGCATTGTTTGGGCCTTGCGGCACTCTTCATTGAACCATGGTACTCTCGGCTTCCGAGGGAGTGATGTGGAAGTTCTAGGGATGGTTTCACCTGCAACCTCCAACAAAATAGAAGTAAAACAAGAAACAGGTTCTTCAGCTGACATGACCACCTCCTCTGTAAGACGAGACTGACAGAGAGAGGCAAACAGAGACCAGTTAGCTTTCTTGAGATTCCAGCGCCCCACCGGCGAATCCTCCTCACAGCTGACCGATGACAGGACTACTGGGAAGTGGTCACTACCACACAGGTCGTCGTGAACCTTCCAGTCAAAGTCCAGCATGAGAGAAGGATCACACACAGTGAGGTCTAGAACAGAACTAGATCCGGAACCTGAGTTAGAGTATGTAGGTGAGCCATCGTTAAAGACACATAGGTTAAGTTGAGAAAAAACATCTTCTAACATCTGACCTCTGCCATCATAGTGGTCACTACCCCAAAGGTGAGCATGACCGTTAAAATCCCCCATGAGAATAAAGGGAGGGGGCAGTTGATCTACTAAGTGAAAAATATCATTGCTACAGACCCGCAGTGATGGTGGCAGGTAAATACTGCATATGGTTATGGTCTTTTTTAAGGTAACCCGAGCAGCGACAGCCTGAAGACAGGTGTCGATGCTAACGGGGCTACATAAAATTTGGCTACTAATGAGAAGAGCCGCTCCACCCGAGCGCCTCTCCGAATCAGAGCCTTTATGTATAACATTAAAACCATTAAAAGAGACAGGGTCAGAAGTCTTCAGGTAAGTCTCCTGAAGAGATATGACTGAGGGGTATAGAACTTGACTAAAAGACGTAATTCCTCAAAGTTAGCTCGAAAACCACGACAATTCCACTGAAGCAAAGAGTCCATGATTAAGTCTGATCTGGGGGTAAGGAGTTTTTCCCCCCTTTTTCCTTTACCTTGGAAGGAGTTGAAGAAACAGAGGGGGGCCGGCTCCCAGGCCTCCTCTGGTTCTTCGGAGAGGAAGGGGGTGGAGCTGCCGCAGCATCAGCAACAACAACTTCCACTCCCTCCATCCGCTCCTCCAGTGCAGCATATTTGTTTTGAAGGGGCACATCTGTGTTCCCCTTCCGGGCCCGTGCGCACAGCGGTCCCATAGATTTCTTAGACTTCTGGTCCTGGGCAGCGTTCCTGCCGCTAGAGTTAGCGATTGATTGATTGATTGTACATTGCTTAGCGTCCCGACAGCAACAAGGCCTTCTCAGGACGTGCCTGCACTGCTTGTGAAAAAAAACCAACTAAACAGAACATTGAATGTATGTCGCCAGCCGGTCAAATACATTAAATAAACCTAACACATAGGGCCTAAATAAAGCTAAGACCATTTAGCAACACACATCCAACATCAAGAGCTACAGGCAGTGCAGACAGTAAGGAGAGTTTTAAAAAGGCAAATACAGGTGAATGGGCAAAGGGTAGACAGAAACACATGCCCCAGAATAGAGAGAAAAACCCACCCTGTGGGGCTGACCAGGGTGACCCTGGGAACTAAAAAATACCTAACCCCACCCAAGTCCCCCAGGGCAGACCCGGGTGGGGGACTAGAGTTAGCGGCCTTAGAAGGCTGACCAGAGCCAGAAGCCTTTGGAGTTGACTGACTAACAGGTTTGGGTGGGGGCTGAGGCTTAGGGGCAACAGAAGGCGGCACAACCGGACCGGCAGTGTCCGCCTTCTGCGTTCCCTGGCTCCTTGTCACCACCGGAGGAGGGTTACTCTCCAGGGGCGAGATGAGCCGAGGCTCCGCCCCCAACCAAGAAGTTGGGGTCTGACATTTAAAGTCTTTGGTGGGGCGCTTGCCTGCCACCGCTGCACTAAAAGTATACACTGAGGTGTTAGAGGTTGGGGCAGCCGCAGCTGCACCAGGGCCTTCAACCAGTTTTTTGGCATCCAGAAAGGACAACCCCTTCTCCACACGCACCTGCTGAATCTTGCACTCGGGATATCCAACGAGGGCATTTCTTATCCGAAGCCATATGCGCCCCCTGGCAATTCACACACAGGGGGGTGGCTGTGCAGGACTCAGCAGAGTGTCCGGGCCTAGTGCAACGGGCGCATGAAGCCTCTGCCTGACGGCATGTCTTCTGCCCATGGCCATACTTTTGGCACTTAAAGCACCGGAGGGGAAGAGGGACGTACTTTTTCACTCTCAGGGAGTAGTAACCTCCCCAGATGGTAGTAGGAGGGGTGGGGGTGCCAAACGTCAGGATGATGGTAGGGAGACGGATCTCCCCACCACCTTGCTTGGAAGCGAAGCGCCTGACGCAAGTCACACCCTGAGACTTAAGGTTCCGTACAAGTTCATCTTCTGACAGTTCTGCCAAAGCTTGATCTTTGATTACGCCTCTTGACGAATTCATAGTTTTGTGGGGCGTGACTTCCACAGGAGTGTCTCCGATGGAAGAGAGCCCCAGTAGCCCGCTGGAGTGTGCCCGAGTACGGCACTCCACCAGCAAGTCACCAGACCTGAGGCGCTGGGCGTCAGGCCTGCCAACACGGCTCCTGAGAGTCTCCCCCACCAAAAAAGGATGCAGCTTGGTAACTGGTTTCTCCTTCACCTTGCTATGGACAATGAGGAAGCGAGGCCATACGGCCGACGCCTGAGGCGTCGCTTCCTCACAGTCTGAATCACTGTCATGTGCAATGTCGGTGTCTATGCGCCGTTTCTGTGCTAGTTTTGGTTTTTTGGTTTTATCCATATTATATTAGTATGGTTAAAGGCCTTGAGAAGTACAAGGAGTGAATCCTCAGGCAGATGAGTTAGGAGCTGATAATGGATGGTATCTAATCCAGCAGCAGTCAGTACATTTCTGCATGGCTTGCTGCAATTCTGAAAACGTAAAGGGGGCATTATAGTCTTCCGAGTTATCTGATATAAAATCACAAGCACAAGATTCTCGCTTCTCCTTCTCTCTCTGGAAGAAAGGTGAATAATGCTCTGTTGAAGAATTATGGGCAATGGTGGAGGCAAGCAAATTGGCCACAGTCTTTTTATCTGTGACGAAACCGGCACCATCTCTAAGATGGCCGACAGAAGCCGAGCCACCCCTGCCCCTAATTCTTCGAACAGCCTTCCAGACTTTTTGGGATGGAGTCCTAGAAGATAAAGATGAGACAAAGCGTCTCCAGGAAGCACGGCGTTCGCGTTTAAAAATGTAATGGGCTTTCGCCCGCTATCTTTTAAATGTTAAAATATTTGCTTGCGACGGATTACGAAAAGCACGTCGCTGAGCAGATTTGCGTATTTTTTGGGCCTTGCGGCACTCTTCATTGAACCATGGTACTCTCGGCCTATGAGGGACTGATGTGGAAGTTCTAGGGATGGTTTCACCTGCTACGTCCAACAAAATCAAAGTAAAACAAGAAACAGGTTCTTCAGCTGACATGACCAACTCCTCTGTAAGACAAGACTGACAGAGGGAGGCAAACAGAGGCCAGTTAGCTTTCTTGAGATTCCAGCGCCCCACCGGCGAATCCTCCTCACAGCTGACCGATGACAGGACTACTGGGAAGTGGTCACTACCACACAGGTCATTGTGAACCTTCCAGTCAAAGTCCAGCATGAGAGAAGGATCACACACAGTGAGGTCTAGAACAGAACTAGATCCTGAACCTGAGTTAGAGTATGTAGGTGAGCCATCGTTAAAGACACATAGGTTAAGTTGAGAAAAAACATCTGCTAACATCTGACCTCTGCCATCATAATGGTCACTGCCCCAAAGGTGAGCGTGACCGATAAAATCCCCCATGAGAATAAAGGGAGGGGGCAGTTGATCTACCAAGTTAAAAATATCATTGCTACTGACCCGCAGTGATGGTGGCAGGTAAATACTGCATACGGTTATGGTCTTCTTCAAGGTAACCCGAGCTGCGACAGCCTGAAGACAGGTGTCGATGCTAACGGGGCTACATAAAATTTGGCGACTAATGAGAAGAGCCGCTCCACCCGAGCGCCTCTCCGAATCAGAGCCTTTATGTATAACATTAAAACCATTAAAGGACACAGGGTCAGAAGTCTTTAGGTAAGTCTCCTGAAGAGATATTACTGAGGGGTTATAGAACTTGACTAAAAGACGCAATTCCTCAAAGTTAGCTTGAAAACCACGACAATTCCACTGAAGCAAAGAGTCCATGATTATGTCTTATCTGGGGGTAAGGAGTTTTTCCCCCCTTTTTCCTTTACCTTGGAAGGAGTTGAAGAAACAGAGGGGGGCCGGCTCCCGGGCCTCCTCTGGTTCTTCGGAGAGGAAGGGGGTGGAGCTGCCGCAGCATCAGCAACAACAACTTCCACTCCCTCCATCCGCTCCTCCAGTGCAGCATATTTGTTTTGAAGGGGGACATCTGTGTTCCCTTCTGGGCCCGTGCGCACAGCGGTCCCATAGATTTCTTAGACTTCTGGTCCTGGGCAGCGTTCCTGCCGCTAGAGTTAGCGGCCTTAGAAGGCTGACCAGAGCCAGAAGCCTTTGGAGTTGACTGACTAACAGGTTTGGGTGGGGGCTGAGGCTTAGGGGCAACAGAAGGCGGCACAACCGGACCGGCAGTGTCCGCCTACTGCGTTCCCTGGCTCCTTGTCACCACCTGAGGAGGGTTACTCTCCAGGGGCGAGATGAGCCGAGGCTCCGCCCCCAACCAAGAAGTTGGGGTCTGACATGAAAAGTCTTTGGTGGGGCGCTTGCCTGCCACCGCTGCACTAAAAGTATACACAGAGGTGTTAGAGGTTGGGGCAGCCGCAGCTGCACCAGGGCCTTCAACCAGTTTTTTGGCATCCAGAAAGGACAACCCCTTCTCCACACGCACCTGCTGAATCTTGCACTCGGTTGATTGATTGATTGTACATTGCTTAACGTCCCGACAGCAACAAGGCTTTCTCAGGACGTGCCTGCACTGCTTGTGAAAAAAAAAAAAAACAACTAAACAGAACATTGAATGTATGTCGCCAGCCGGTCAAACACATTAAATAAACCTAACACATGGGGCCTAAATAAAGCTAAGACCATTTAGCAACACACATCCAATATCAAGAGCTACAGGCAGTGCAGACAGTAGGGAGAGTTTTAAAAAGGCAAATACAGGTGAATGGACCTCGGGTAGACAGAAACACATGCCCCAGAATAGAGAGAAAAACTCACCCTGTGGGGCTGACCAGGGTGACCCTGGGAACTAAAAAGTACCTAACCCCACCCAAGTCCCCCAGGGCAGACCCGGGTGGGGTCTTGCACTCTGATATCCAACGAGGGCATTTCTTATCCGAAGCCATATGCGCCCCCTGGCAATTCACACACAGGGGGGTGGCTGTGCAGGACTCAGCAGAGTGTCCGGGCCTAGTGCAACGGGCGCATGAAGCCTCTGCCTGACGGCATGTCTTCTGCCCATGGCCATACTTTTGGCACTTAAAGCACCGGAGGGGAAGAGGGACGTACTTTTTCACTCTCAGGGAGTAGTAACCTCCCCAGATGGTAGTAGGAGGGGTGGGGGTGCCAAACGTCAGGATGATGGTAGGGAGACGGATCTCCCCACCACCTCGCTTGGAAGCGAAGCGCCTGACGCAAGTCACCCCCTGAGACTTAAGGTTCCTTACAAGTTCATCTTCTGACAGTTCTGCCAAAGCTTGATCTTTGATTACGCCTCTTGACGAATTCATAGTTTTGTGGGGTGTGACTTCCACAGGAGTGTCTCCGATGGAAGAGAGCCCCAGTAGCCTGCCAACACGGCTCCTGAGGGTCTCCCCCACCAGAAAAGGATGCAGCTTGGTAACTGGTTTCTCCTTCATCTTGCTATGGACAATGAGGAAGCGAGGCCATACGGCCGACGCCTGAGGCGTCGCTTCCTCACAGTCTGAATCACTGTCATGTTCAAATTCGGTGTCTATATGCCGTTTCTGTGCTAGTTTTGGTTTTTTTGTTTTATCCATATTATATTAGTAGAGATATTCATCCCCCGGGGGTCCCCGCCCGCCACCGAGCCCAACAAGGGAAAGTGCAACTGTCGGCGGGTCTCCAGCCGACGCACAATGGAGACTGCCCGAAAGATATACTCAAGGGGGTAAGCCCGATTGAACCGTTTGAGCCACCGCCTTCTATCACACCGTTGAATGCAGGGGAATACTGGCGTAAAGCACCTAATCAGCAGCAAAGGCTATAGCATGGTGCTCCGTATAGCAACCCGCATGTCAACAGTGGGATAGGGCTCAACGTGACAAGAGCCGATTGACTAGGCCGGTACGACTAGCCTCCCGTTTAGGCAGAAGTCAAGGCCAAAGTGGAGTGTTTCAGCCACCAGGATCCTCTTCTCCCCCGACACGGGTCTCCAAGCACGGCAAACACTTGGGATCCAAAGGACCAAAAAGTCACGAGTATTTTTAAGGACCAATCCAACATGGTACGACCTGGGTTAGCACAGCTCCTTAAAAACCGGACCAGTGAAAAGGCTGAACAACATATCTGTTGACATCAAGTCCTAATCCTGGACAAAGATGGCACCCGTCTGCTAGCCCACTCAGTCAGGGACTGAGCGGACTACCCACCTACACCACGTGGAGGCCGGTGCCGGGTAGGCGAACAACCTTTAGGATATTGTGACCAACCTCTGAACAGTGATAAAGTTCGTGACCATGATCACATAACTGGACGTTACAGAGGTGCTGCCCATGGTTATTGTAACTTGAAATTAAAAATAGATCCTGAAAAATACAAACTGCCCATCTTTTTCCATAATCTTAAAGAGTATGATTCACATATTATCATGCAGGCTGTGGATGAGTCTTACAAAAAAAAATTAGTTGTATTGCCCAGACAACTGAAAAATACTTGACTTTTAGGCTGGACAACAAATTAGCATTTTATGACTCCATGCAACATTTGTCCTTAGGGCTTGCTAGTCTCGCAGAAGGACCGACTGAGTTTCCAATAACAAGTAAATATTTTGAGCCAGAATTGATTAAGAAAGGAGTCTATCCCTACGAGTACATCAGTGACTGGGTAGTGTTTGAAGAAAGGAGACTGCCTCCAAAAGATAAATTTTATTCTACACTAACTGGCAAAGGTATTTCTGACTCTGATTACCAGCACGCTCTTGATGCATGGGGTAAACTAGGGTGTGAAACGATTGGCGACTACCATGACCAGTACTTGAAAGCTGACGTTTGCTTGCTAGCAGACGTATTCGAAAGTTATCGTGAAAAGGGTTTGTTACACTACAGTCTTGACCCTGCTTGTTACATGACTAGTCCTGGCATGACATGGGATGCATTTTTGAAATCTAGTAAGATATTGACCTGTTGTCGGATCGTACGATGGGTGAAATGGTGGAATGCGGATTGAGGGGAGGCATTAGTATTGCAGCGAACAATTATTCCAAACCTAACAATAAATATCTGGACAACTTTGACCCCTCAAGGTCAAGCTCATTCATTACGTACTTGGATGCATGTAACTTGTATGGGTTCGCAATGTGTGAATTATTGCCCTTGAAAAACTTTTGTTTGTATGATTTGTCACAGTATGACATAACACAGTTAACAAACAATATTATGAGTCATGACCGAAACGACGCGAAGGGTTGGATCTTTGAAGTAGACTTAGAGTACCCACACCATCTACACGATTACCATAATGATTATCCATTGGCTGTTGAGAAAATGAGTATGACGGGGAAAAAAGAAGACACCAAACTTGTACCAAATCTGAATGACAAATTCAACTACGTGTGTCATTATCGCTTGTTGCAGTTTTACATCAGACATGCAGGGCTCGAAATTAGCGGGGGCCCGGGGCCAAAAACCCGCAAAGTTGATTTCGGGCTCGGAAAGTTGAAAAACGAAGGGCCCGCTTGGCCCGCAAAATAATTCGTCTGCTACAGCTAGCTCTACTCCGCAGTTTCGTATTTGGGCCAAGGGAAGCAACCCACACCGGTGCCCTAAATTTGGACAGAAAAAAAAAATGTTAACTCAAGTGCACATAAGTGTAATATGAATAGATGATTGAAAAAAAAAAAGAAAAGGCAAAATCTGTTTGTTTAACTTTAGTTTATCAGGAAGAGTACTGTTAAGTTTAGTTCCCTTTCATGGTTTTGTTTTGAACTTTTGTGCATTGAGGTCAGATTTTTTGTTGGGTTACTCATATTAAAAATTTAATGTGTATTGTGCAATACTCAGTCACAAAACTGAAAAGTATTATACAAGAGACTCACTTGATTTTTTTCTATTTTGTTTAATGGCCATTTCAGGCTCACTAGTCACTGGAATATGTGTGTCACTGAATGTGTGTGTGTGTGTTTTTTCCCCTTTTTTGTTGGTAATGTTTGAAAGTGAAAGAAAAGGCAAATAAAAATGGCATCACTCAGCAAAATTGGAAATTCAATTGTTTTTATTTTAGATTATCAGACAAATTGTACTTTCTACTTATTATATTGTCAATAATTCTTTTGTTTTTTGTTTGCATTATTTTTCAAAGTTGGGCCCCGAAAGTTGCTTGTGGGCCCTCAAATTTTTCAATCAAGGGGCCCGGTGGCCCCCAAAGAAAAAAGTTAATTTCTAGCCCTGGACATGGGTTAGTACTAAAGAAAGTTCACAGAGGAATTCAATTTGATCAGAGTGCTTTCATGAAAGATTACATAATGAAAAACACAACCCTCCGTGCCAGGGACGGCAACACTGCATTTGACAAAGACTTCTTTAATTAGTTAGTTATTTGGGTTTAACGCCGAGCAGGCGACTAAGGCCATCTCACGGCGGGATGGGTAAAAATCTGGTCAGCCAGACTAAAAGCAAGGTCTTAAGACAAGATGTAAATATAGATTAAAAATCTCAGGCTAAAATGTCGCACATGTCTGGAAAAGAAACGTCTACAGACTCTCAAAAAGGGCAAATAAAAAAATTCACATAGTCTATGAATGCTCAGATCTTGTTAAAAATATTGCATTCTCTCAAAAAATTGAAGATTTTGTCCGGGGGAACATCCCGGAACAAAACCTTCAAGGAGTCTGCTGTGAAGTGTTTATATCTGGTGTCAATTAGGTCAGCACAATACAGCAAAAAGTGTCGAACAGAAAACTGCTCATCACAGGCAAAACACCATGGACGCTCATCATGTTTAAGTAAGTAAGAGTGCGTAACATATGTGTGCCCGATGTGGAGCCGAGCAAGGACAGTCTCCTCACGGCGGCTGCCGCAGCGGAAAGGTAGACTGTCAGACAACTTAGGAAGAGCTTCATGAAGCTTGTTCCCTTCCTCTTTGTCCCACTCGGACTGCCACTCGCGGGCTATGTACGCACTAATAACAGGTTTAAAATCACTATAGACAGTCTGTGTGTCAGGGACAGGGTCACTGCGGGCACTGTTGGCAGCAGAATCTGCGATTCTGTTGCCTTCGATGCCCACATGGCCTGGGACCCAAATAAAAATGATGTCATAATATTCCTTCATCAAGTCCGCGTAGAGCTCTCTAATCTGCACCAGCAGTGGATGGTCTGTTCCCGCGCCCTGAAGGGCCTGCAGGGCAGAAAGAGAGTCAGACAGAATCAGGAAGTTCCTTTCCCGAGACTGATAGGCATGCTTGAGTGCTAGCAGAATGGCCTGCAGTTCTGCACTAAATACAGAGGAATGGTCAGGGAGACGGAGCTTAAATGGGCGTCTAGGATGGCGAGAGGACACTGCAGCCGCAGCCACTCTTCCATCCTCAGACTTGGACCCATCCGTATAAAGACGACAATAGCCAGGAAAAATTGAAAGGAGTTCATTGAGGCTCTGTTGGTATATGGCTGGTGGAGTACAATCCTTCTTGTGGGCAGTCAAGTCCAGCAAGATGTCAGGAACTGGTAGTAGCCAGGGTGGAGTGACGTGTTGCAGAGATTCCGAAACTTTGTCCAGGTCCACTCCGGCCGCCTGCAGATGAGGTCGGACACGGAAGGAAAGTGGACGGACAGCTCCCGGATGGGCATCGTAAATCTCTGCAAACGACGGGTTAAAAACACAATCATAGGCTCCTGAGGGTCTCCCCCACCAGAAAAGGATGCAGCTTGGTAACTGGTTTCTCCTTCACCTTGCTATGGACAATGAGGAAGCGAGGCCATACGGCCGACGCCTGAGGCGTCGCTTCCTCACAGTCTGAATCACTGTCATGTGCAATGTCGGTGTCTATGCGCCGTTTCTGTGCTAGTTTTGGTTTTTTGGTTTTATCCATATTATATTAGTAGAGATATTCATCCCCCGGGGGTCCCCGCCCGCCACCGAGCCCAACAAGGGAAAGTGCAACTGTCGGCGGGTCTCCAGCCGACGCACAATGGAGACTGCCCGAAAGATATACTCAAGGGGGTAAGCCCGATTGAACCGTTTGAGCCACCGCCTTCTATCACACCGTTGAATGCAGGGGAATACTGGCGTAAAGCACCTAATCAGCAGCAGAAGCTATAGCATGGTGCTCCGTATAGCAACCCGCATGTCAACAGTGGGATAGGGCTCAACGTGACAAGAGCCGATTGACTAGGCCGGTACGACTAGCCTCCCGTTTAGGTAGAAGTCAAGGCCGAAGTGGAGTGTTGGCACCAGTGAGCCGCAGCCCAAAGGGAACCTCAGCCACCAGGATCCTCTTCTCCCCCGACACGGGTCTCCAAGCACGGCAAACACTTGGGATCCAAAGGACCAAAAAGTCACGAGTATTTTTAAGGACCAATCCAACATGGTACGACCTAGGTTAGCACAGCTCCTTAAAAACCGGACCAGTGAAAAGGCTGAACAACATATCTGCTGACATCAAGTCCTAATCCTGGACAAAGATGGCACCCGTCCGCTAGCCCACTCAGTCAGGGACTGAGCGGACTACCCACCTACGCCACGTGGAGGCCGGTGCCGGGTAGGCAAAGACTTCTTTAAGCTTATGAACAATGCCTGTTTTGGTAAAACTATGGAAAATCCTCATCACCGCAAAGATGTGAGACTGGTCACAACTGAATCGGGTGCAATTAAACTTACAGGCAAGCCACAGTACACAGGGTACAAAGAGTTTCATTCATCATTGTATGCAGTGTCACTCAAAAAAAAAAATTGTTAAACTAGACAAGCCAGTATTCATTGGTATGGCAATACTCGAGTTATCAAAATTGCTGATGCTTGAATTTTATTATGATTACTTTAAACCAAAGTATCCTTCGTGCCGTCTGTTATACACTGACACTGACTCTATGATCATTGATGTGTGTACTGAAGACTTTTATGAAGACATGAAAACAGTTACACATGTATGACACGTCTGACTACCCTAAAGACCATCCGCTGTATAGCACACAAAACAAAAGACGAACTGAATGGTGTGCCTATAGTTGAGTACATTGGACTGAGGTCAAAAATGTATTCTATACTGCACCAGAAGGGCAGTCAGTCCAAAGCCAAAGGTATAAAGAAAACAGCGATAAAAAATAAAGACATTCGCCATGAACACTACAAGCAAGTATTAGATGGAGAACTGATGCCTGATTATCCAAACAAGTCACTGAGATCAAATAGACACAATATTGAAATGATCCAAACACATAAAAAGTCACTAGCAGTGGGAGACACAAAACGAGTGTTTTACAGTAAGGAAAAGGCTTATGCACCTGGGCATTATGCACTTAAATTATCTGAAGAAATAGCTGATGAACTAATCAATGAAATAGTTGATGAAATGGTTAAAAATGCGTAACAGTGTCTGGAGGAATAATTGTTAGCAATACACTGAGACTTACCTGTAAGGTGAAGCTGATTGCAAATTCTTACGAATTTGTTGTAGACCGGAACTAGTGCACTTGAGAAACGCGTGCTGCCTATCCCCTCAGTATTGAAAGATAGCTCATTACCACTGAAGGAACCCCGGAACAAGTGCACCTTACAACGAAGTGAAAGGGCAGGGTGCTCTTCAACACAGTGTGGGGTGGGCAAGTGCACTAGTTCCGGTCTACAACAAATTTGTAAGAATTTGCAATCAGCTTCACCTTACAGGTAAGTCTCGCTGTATTGCTAACAATTCTTACTCATTTCCTGTATCCCGTCACTAAGTGCACTTGAGATTTGAGAGCAACAGTGGTAATGAGCGTAAAGGCTAAGTCATGCTGAATGACAAGCAGCCTTATCTCTAATTCTTTGCCAGATACCTGTCCATCAACACCCGACATATGTGAGTTTCACACGCGGAACCCGGCAATAATAACGTTCATCACGCAGCTTTCATGATGACATCTATGGAAGTACCCATATCTTATGCTGCTGAGGCTCTGGCCAGTTTGGTGGACTGAGCAGAATAATGCAAAGTGTCCACCTGTGCTCTCTTTTGAGTCCATTATAGCCACCTGGCCACAGTATTCGAGCTTGGCCTGCTCAGTGTGCGGAGCGAGGATTGTAACAAACAAATCTGTTTTGTCCGTCAGCTCCAGTCTGTCTTTTTGTTTCAAATATTTTTAACGTATGAATCACATACAAAGAATTGACTGTTGGAAAAGCATGACATTTAATGGGTTCCTGATGTTTTCCCCTTATGGAATGTTTTAACAGCTCAGTTACATAACATATACAATTGCGTTCTGACAAGTTAAGTGCATGTTAGCAACATTTAGCGCTCATAGCGTTTGGCATATCTATCCAGAGAGCAAAGCAACAAGCATTACAAGTTTAGCGTGAGTTCATTGCCGAACGTAAGTTTGTTTAGAGGCACCCACGTCTTTAGCATGTGCAACACTACATTCACATTCCATGTGCTATGGTATTTGGGAAACACTGTTTTCTCTCAAAAACACCCTTCATGACTCTCTTAATCACTTCTGTAGACCCTAGCGGCCATCCATCTACACAAATAGCAGCTGAGCGCTGACCCTTCTGTAGTCATAGCATTATACTTTGTAGCATAGGTCACCGAGTGTCAATGATGCAAGAAAATTGACTGCCTCAGCTAGCGGCGGTGAGACATGATCCACCGATCTCTCACTCGCGTACCGTCTAGAAGAAGTGGTATCCTTCATACAAGCGATAGGTGGCCAGTCGCCACGATAACATGGTGATGTCGGTGACATCTGAAGAAAATCCCTCTGTATCTATCCCTGACACCTTGCAAATGAGTAGTCTGTAGTTTCAGTGGTTTGCGCAAATTATGTTTTTGTGTCAAGTCGCTTGCCATAACAAATTATCTCTTGCTGACAGCAGTACTTGTTTGTATTTGCATCAGCACTGGCCAGAAACACTCTGGTTTTGCCACGATGGTGCCACTACCACTCCCCTGGCTTTGTCTTTGTTTATCTTTGCCAGGACCACCAGTAACAGACTCGACTGAAAGGGGGAAAAACACATAGTACAATCACCCCAATCAATGGTGAAAGCATCCCCAGTGAAAGTCCCAGGGTCTGGGAGAAAGGATACATACTTGGGGGAAAAGAGCATTGATTTTGGATGCAAACAGTTACGTTCAGAGTCAATTCTCCACTCTGTGTCACTGTGCACTTAAATTTGTTTAAACAGACGGTCTGCTTTTACATTCTTGGTACCTGGTACGTGTGCTGCACTCAGCCACAGTCTCCTCTGATTTCACCCGAACCAGACATCCCGAGTAACTTCATTTAGCAAACTCACTTTCATTGGGCCCATCTTGTTTACGCAAGCAACAGCCGTGGTGTTGTCTGTCAGTACACGCACATGCATGTCTATCATCTCTCGGAGGAGCAATTTTAATCCAAAAGGAATAGCTTTCAGCAGTTTTTGTTTTTGTCATTTTCATTCCAAAACTCCTTACAACAGCCCCCGGCCAGTCTGAAAGTGAGTTGTTTGTTTTCAGCGTAACGGTAGGGTCTTCCCTCTGTAGGGGAGCTTTTTGGTGCCCGATGTTATCACCCCGCCATTGCAGCTCAAGAATCGCATCTTGTGTTATAGGCATGATTTTCTTTCAGTTTCCTTTGTTTTCTTTGAGAGCTCGGGGTTTCTTTTGTTTAAAGGCCCTATTATAGAGAGGGCCTAGGAGTACTTGAAAAAGACTTGCTACCATCAGCCCAATGACAGAAGCTACTGCTCTAATGTTGGCTACTGGTTTTTGCATTATTTCGGAGCACGCTTCGTTCAGTTTTTGCTTACGTTCGTTTGTCAGTATCACCAACATGTCGATAGAGTCAAACACAAATCCCAAGTATGTAATCTCTTGCGTGGGTAGGAATTGAGATGTGACCCCGTGGACCGTGAAAACCCCTGCATCAAGCAGTTGAACCGTATCGATACCATTTTGAACTGTGTCCTCTTTTGTCGTGCCCACTAAGAGGTTGTCGCCAAAGAAGGATATGATTGAATGATTCAAATCATGTAACCTTGCCAGGATTGGTTTTGTGAGTTTCGTAAACTTCCTCGTTATCGGGTCAAGGCCCACTGGCGATGCTTGGGAACAATAAAATAATTTGTCTCTCCAGCGAAATTTTACTGGTGTTCAGTTCGGTATGTACAGAGACGGAGTATTACGCATCTCGAAGATCAAGCGATGCAAAATAGCATTTCTTAGTGACAATATTAAGTGCAGTATGGATGGTTTCCATTTTGAAGTTCTGAGTGGTACTCAATGTCCTTGTTCACAAACCGAGAAATATAACCCGGTGGGTATGGTTCCGTCATGTTTTCTCTGAGAATAAATGTGAGACAAATTGCTCTGCTTCATTGCAAGACTCTTTAATTGATGACCCCTTTTCGTAGCAGGTCTTTGACTCCTGCTTTCATCATTTTGTTTTCTATTTCACTGGGGTATAACTGTGCTTTAGACAGCTTAGTGTCAAGTGTCTGCTCAAAACTAAGTTTCACACCTATCACCGTTTCTAGTACTTTCTGGTTAGAAGAAAGAGTTTCCCAAATCATTGTTCAATTTTATATCAATTTGGCCGGTTTTGAAAGATTACAAGTGTTTCCCGCTCAGGTACTCATGCACCCAAGGTATGCACAGTTAAAACATATTGACCTCCGTTAGAGGGGAGTCATTGACAGGTGTGTGTCTAAAACTTCCAGGGAAAACTCCCCGCGCGAGGTTAGGCTTTTCCGCCACGTATAGTAACCCGCTTTCAGCCGACCTTTCTGTGTCGGTCTAAAAAGAAGTCCTCACTATTGGTCCTGCCAGTTTGAGGCTTGATGTGAGGCCAGCCATGACTACGCATATCTTGACCGCTTTTCTCTGTTTTGCGGGCTTCTTGGGATTTCCCAAAATCTGTGCCATTAGGTTAGAGCAAGCCACTCAGAGGTCATTGTCACGTGCGAAGCACACTGAAATGCCGGCAATATTGCGACTCTGTTTCGCGGGCTTGTGTGGGGGAGTTTCCCAAAATCTGTGCCATGAGATTAAATATATACGCTTTATGGGTTAGAGCTACCAGCAGAGGTCATTGCTACGTGCGGAGCACACTGAGA
The DNA here is from genome assembly GCA_036245525.1 of Semisulcospira habei. Classification (NCBI taxonomy): domain Eukaryota; kingdom Metazoa; phylum Mollusca; class Gastropoda; family Semisulcospiridae; genus Semisulcospira; species Semisulcospira habei. The sequence goes on along the minus strand of BTPG01000004.1, from coordinate 135,025 downwards.
TGCTGGCAATTTTGCGCGGTGAACGCGCTCGCTGCAAGTTTCTAGGTCAGTTTGTTTGTTTGTTATTTGGGTTTAACGCCGAGCAGGCAACTAAGGCCATCTCACGGCGGGATGGGTAAAAATCTGGTCAGCCAGACTAAAAGCAAGGTCTTAAGACAAGATGTAAATATAGATTAAAAATCTCAGGCTAAAATGTCGCACATGTCTTTAATAGAAACGTCTACAGACTCTCAAAAAGGGCAAATAAAAAAGATTCACATAGTCTATGAATGCTCAGATCTTGTTAAAAATATTGCATGCTCGCAAGAAATTGAAGATTTTGTCCGGGGGAACATCCCGGGAACAAAACCTTGAAGGAGTCTGCTGTGAAGTGTTTATATCTGGTGTCAATGAGGTCAGCACAATACAGCAAAAAGTGTCGAACAGAAAACTGCTCATCACAGGCAAAACACCATGGACGCTCATCCTGTTTAAGTAAGTAAGAGTGCGTAACATAAGTGTGCCCGATGTGGAGCCGAGCAAGGACAGTCTCCTCACGGCGGCTGCCGCAGCGGAAAGGTAGACTGTCGGACAACGTAGGAAGAGCTTCATGAAGCTTGTTCCCTTCCTCTTTGTCCCACTCGGACTGCCACTCGCGGCCTATGTACGCACTAATCACAGGTTTAAAATCACTAAAAACAGTCTGTGTGTCAGGGACAGGATCACTGCGGGCACTGTTGGCAGCAGAATCTGCGATTCTGTTGCCTTCGATGCCCACATGGCCTGGGACCCAAATAAAAATAATGTCATAATATTCCTTCATCAAGTCTGCGTAGAGCTCTCTAATCCGCACCAGCAGTGGGTGGTCTGTTCCCGCGCCCTGAAGGGCCTGCAGGGCAGAAAGAGAGTCAGACAGAATCAGGAAGTTCCGTTCCCGAGACTGATAGGCATGCTTGAGTGCTAGCAGAATTGCTTGCAGTTCTGCACTAAATACAGAGGAATGGTCAGGGAGACGGAGCTTAAAGGGGCGTCTAGGATGGCGAGAGGACACTGCAGCCGCAGCCACTCTTCCATCCTCAGATTTGGACCCATCCGTATAAAGACGACAATAGCCCGGAAAAATTGAAAGGAGTTCATCGAGGCTCTGTTGGTATATGGCTGGTGGAGTACAATCCTTCTTGTGGGAGGTCAAGTCCAGCAAGATGTCAGGAACTGGTAGTAGCCAGGGTGGAGTGACGTGTTGCAAAGATTCCGAAACTTTGTCCAGGTCGACTCCGGCCGCCTGCAGATGAGGTCGGACACGGAAGGAAAGTGGACGGACAGCTCCCGGATGGGCATCGTAAATCTCTGCAAACGACGGGTTAAAAACACAATCATAGGAAGGATTGTCTGGATGGGCCTTCAGCTTCAGAACGTAGCTGAGCATGAGGCGGATGCGGCGGAGCCTGAGAGAAGGCACCCCGGCCTCGGCATACAGACTAGGAACTGGAGATGTCCTGAAGGCCCCTAGACATATACGCAGACCTTGATGGTGAATTGTGTTCAGACGCTGTAGAACAGACTTGGAAGCCGAGCCATATACCACAGAGCCGTAATCCAGTTTGGACCGAACAAGGGCTCGGTACAGTCGAAGTAAGACAATGCGGTCTGCACCCCAGTCAGTACGACCAACGACACGAAGAATGTCGAGGGCCTTCTGACAAGAGGTTCTAAGGTAGTTAACATGGTTGCGGAAGGTCAATCTTTTGTCAAAGATGACCCCCAGAAACTTTGCCTCTTCGGCCACCTGAATTGGCACTCCAGCAATGCTCAGGGTAGGTTTTGGAAAAAAATTCGTCTGGTTAGTAAAATGCACACAGACTGTTTTGGAGGGCGAGAACCTGAATCCGTTGAGAGACACCCACCCCTGGATGCGATCAACGCACAGCTGCAATCGCCTCTCAAGGGACGCAAGTCCTCGACCTCGTGCACACAAAGGAAAGTCGTCCACAAACAAAGAGCATTCAGAATCATCCTTGACGGCCTTTACAATGTTATTTATTTTAATGCTAAATAAAACAGGAGATAGAATGCTGCCCTGCGGGACACCCATCTCCTGTTCAAAGGAGTCGGAGAGGGTGGAGCCCACACGGACATGGAACGACCTGTTAGACAAAAAATTGTGAATAAAAACAGGCAGGTGCCCTTTAAAACCCATGTCCAACAAATCAGACATTATACCATACTTCCAGGTAGTGTCATATGCCTTTTCAAGATCAAAGAAAATTGCATAGACATGCTGCTTGTTGACAAAAGCATCTCGGATAAAAGACTCAAAGCGGACTAGATGGTCAGTTGTACTACGGAAGCGCCGGAAACCGCACTGGAGGTCTGTGATGAGACCACGTGACTCAAGATGCCACACCAGTCGGGCGCTGACCAAGCGTTCCATAGTCTTACATAAACATGATGTCAAAGCTATTGGCCGGTAGTTGCCCGGGTCGGAAGGATCCTTACCCGGCTTGGGGATTGGCACAACCACAGCCTGGCGCCAAGATGCCGGAAAACGACCGGTTATCCCTGAGATATGGTTAAAGGCCTTGAGAAGGACAAGGAGTGAATCCTCAGGCAGATGAGTTAGGAGCTGATAATGGATGGTATCTAATCCAGCAGCAGAGTCAGTACATTTCTGCATGGTTTGCTGCAATTCTGAAAACGTAAAAGGGGCATTATAGTCTTCCGAGTTATCTGATATAAAATCACAAGCACAACATTCTCGCTTCTCCTTCTCTCTCTGGAAGAAAGGTGAATAATGCTCTGTTGAAGAATTATGGGCAATGGTGGAGGCAAGCAAATTGGCCACAGCCTTTTTATCTGTGACCAAACTGGCACCATCTCTAAGATGGCCGACAGAAGCCGAGCCACCCCTGCCCCTAATTCTTCGAACAGCCTTCCAGACTTTTTGGGACGGAGTCCTAGAAGATAAAGATGAGACAAAGCGTCTCCAGGAAGCACGACGTTCGCGTTTAAAAATGTAACGGGCTTTCGCCCGCCGTCTTTTAAATGTTAAAATATTTGCTTGCGACGGATTACGAAAAGCACGTCGCTGAGCAGATTTGCGTACTTTTTGGGCCTTGCGGCACTCTTCATTGAACCATGGTACTCTCGGCTTCCGAGGGAGTGATGTGGAAGTTCTAGGGATGGTTTCACCTGCTACGTCCAACAAAATCAAAGTAAAACAAGAAACAGGTTCTTCAGCTGACATGACCACCTCCTCTGTAAGACGAGACTGACAGAGGGAGGCAAACAGAGGCCAGTTAGCTTTCTTGAGATTCCAGCGCCCCACCAGCGAATCCTCCTCACAGCTGACCGATGACAGGACTACTGGGAAGTGGTCACTACCACACAGGTCATCGTGAACCTTCCAGTCAAAGTCCAGCATGAGAGAAGGATCACACACAGTGAGGTCTAGAACAGAACTAGATCCTGAACCTGAGTTAGAGTATGTAGGTGAGCCATCGTTAAAGACACATAGGTTAAGTTGAGAAAAAACATCTTCTAACATCTGACCTCTGCCATCATAGTGGTCACTGCCCCAAAGGTGAGCGTGACCGTTAAAATCCCCCATGAGAATAAAGGGAGGGGGCAGTTGATCTACTAAGTTAAAAATATCATTGCTACAGACCCGCAGTGATGGTGGCAGGTAAATACTGCATATGGTTATGGTCTTCTTTAAGGTAACCCGAGCTGCGACAGCCTGAAGACAGGTGTCGATGCTAACGGGGCTACATAAAATTTGGCTACTAATGAGAAGAGCCGCTCCACCCGAGCACCTCTCCGAATCAGAGCCTTTATGTATAACATTAAAACCATTAAAGGACACAGGGTCAGAAGTCTTCAGGTAAGTCTCCTGAAGAGATATTACTGAGGGGTTATAGAACTTGACTAAAAGACGCAATTCCTCAAAGTTAGCTTGAAAACCACGACAATTCCACTGAAGCAAAGAGTCCATGATTAAGTCTTATCTGGGGGTAAGGAGTTTTTCCCCCCTTTTTCCTTTACCTTGGAAGGAGTTGAAGAAACAGAGGGGGGCCGGCTCCCAGGCCTCCTCTGGTTCTTCGGAGAGGAAGGGGGTGGAGCTGCCGCAGCATCAGCAACAACAACTTCCACTCCCTCCATCCGCTCCTCCAGTGCAGCATATTTGTTTTGAAGGGGGACATCTGTGTTCCCCTTCTGGGCCCGTTCGCACAGCGGTCCCATAGATTTCTTAGACTTCTGGTCCTGGGCAGCGTTCCTGCCGCTAGAGTTAGCGGCCTTAGAAGCCTGACCAGAGCCAGAAGCCTTTGGAGTTGACTGACTAACAGGTTTGGGTGGGGCCTGAGGCTTATGGGCAACAGAAGGCGGCACAACCGGACCGGCAGTGTCCGCCTTCTGCGTTCCCTGGCTCCTTGTCACCACCGGATGAGAGTTACTCTCCAGGGGCGAGATGAGCCGAGGCTCCGCCCCCAACCAAGAAGTTGGGGTCTGACATGAAAAGTCTTTGGTGGGGCGCTTGCCTGCCACCGCTGCACTAAAAGTATACACAGAGGTGTTAGAGGTTGGGGCAGCCGCAGCTGCACCAGGGCCTTCAACCAGTTTTTTGGCATCCAGAAAGGACAACCCCTTCTCCACACGCACCTGCTGAATCTTGCACTCGGATATCCAACGAGGGCATTTCTTATCCGAAGCCATATGCGCCCCCTGGCAATTCACACACAGGGGGGTGGCTGTGCAGGACTCGGCAGAGTGTCCGGGCCTAGTGCAACGGGCGCATGAAGCCTCTGCCTGACGGCATGTCTTCTGCCCATGGCCATACTTTTGGCACTTAAAGCACCGGAGGGGAAGAGGGACGTACTTTTTCACTCTCAGGGAGTAGTAACCTCCCCAGATGGTAGTAGGAGGGGTGGGGGTGCCAAACGTCAGGATGATGGTAGGGAGACGGATCTCCCCACCACCTCGCTTGGAAGCGAAGCGCCTGACGCAAGTCACCCCCTGAGACTTAAGGTTCCTTACAAGTTCATCTTCTGACAGTTCTGCCAAAGCTTGATCTTTGATTACGCCTCTTGACGAATTCATAGTTTTGTGGGGTGTGACTTCCACAGGAGTGTCTCCGATGGAAGAGAGCCCCAGTAGCCCGCTGGAGTGTGCCCGAGTACGGCACTCCACCAGCAAGTCACCAGACCTGAGGCGCTGGGCGTCAGGCCTGCCAACATGGCTCCTGAGGGTCTCCCCCACCAGAAAAGGATGCAGCTTGGTAACTGGTTTCTCCTTCATCTTGCTATGGACAATGAGGAAGCGAGGCCATACGGCCGACGCCTGAGGCGTCGCTTCCTCACAGTCTGAATCACTGTCATGTTCAAATTCGGTGTCTATATGCCGTTTCTGTGCTAGTTTTGGTTTTTTTGTTTTATCCATATTATATTAGTAGAGATATTCATCCCCCGGGGGTCTCCACCCGCCACCGAGCCCAACAAGGGAAAGTGCAACTGTCGGCGGGTCTCCAGCCGACGCACAATGGAGACTGCCCGAAAGATATACTTAAGGGGGTAAGCCCGATTGAACCGTTTGAGCCACCGCCTTCTATCACACCGTTGAATGCAGGGGAATACTGGCGTAAAGCACCTAATCAGCAGCAAAGGCTATAGCATGGTGCTCCGTATAGCAACCCGCATGTCAACAGTGGGATAGGGCTCAACGTGACAAGAGCCGATTGACTAGGCCGGTACGACTAGCCTCCCATTTAGGCAGAAGTCAAGGCCAAAGTGGAGTGTTTCAGCCACCGGGATCCTCTTCTCCCCCGACACGGGTCTCCAAGCACGGCAAACACTTGGGATCCAAAGGACCAAAAAGTCACGAGTATTTTTAAGGACCAATCCAACATGGTATGACCTGGGTTAGCACAGCTCCTTAAAAACTGGACCAGTGAAAAGGCTGAACAACATATCTGTTGACAACAAGTCCTAATCCTGGACAAAGATGGCACCCGTCTGCTAGCCCACTCAGTCAGGGACTGAGCGGACTACCCACCTACACCACGTGGAGGCCGGTGCCGGGTAGGCTACAATTGCCTGTTGTCTGTGCACACCTGGTATGGCTCGTCTAACCAGTACGCCATGCTTTGCAAATAATTGATTAACAGCCCCTTTAAATTCACTCCCATCATCAACTTCAACAAGCCTGGGAAATTTTAAATGGCCTCGACTATATATTTTTGTTAACGCAGTGGCCACTGTTACAGCATTCTTGTCAGTTATGGGTTCGGCATCCTTATACCGTGAAGCTATGTCAACAACAGTTAATGCATACTTGTATCGTTTCTTTCTTATTGTATCGTGTGGTAGGAACAGGAGATCCATTTGATGGGTGTCATTAGGGATAGTGTTTACAAAATGAGGCCTTATTTTTTTGGGAGCAGGAAGATATATTTGCCAAATTGCTTGTTTTTGTAGCCACTGTTTTATTTGTTCGAGTGTGACATCACCACCCACAGCCGCATGTAATTTTTCTATTGCATTTTTCCCTTTCCAGAAGCCAATAGGGGAGTAATATATTTTTGATAGTTTAGCGTCTGCCATTTCTTCTAGCAATAAAAACTCCTGTAAAATATACTAATGTCATTCCTACTAAAACAAATATTATTTCTCCATTTCTTTGTTCTGGGCTTGGTTGGTAATAGTCACTATGTTTTGGTTGCGGAATGGTCATGTCTTCGCCAGTAACAAGAAAATATTCTTTGATTGTGTCATTGACATTTGAAAATGTATGCATTGCGTGACCCTCAAGCCTGAGGTTTTCACTGATGAAATCAAGTTTCTCTATTCTTTGCTTCTCATAATTTTGTTGAGCTTGTGCCAGTTTTTCAGATGCCTCATTATGACGCTTCAATTCTTCTGCAGATTCCTCTCTACCCATTTTTGAAAAGAGATAGTTTGATCCACTAAATGCCAATGCGTTCACAACGGCCCCACCAACCATAATAGCAATTGTTGCCATACTTTTTATTTACATAGAAACATTTTCTGGAATAATTCCTTGCTTAACGAGAAGGTTTTTTGTGGCAATCGATGCTGTGACAACTGCTACTAGCTTAGCACTATCTTCGAATTCTAATTTACTGAGGTCTGCTGATTTCATTTTGAGAAGACTTTTCCCCAGCAAAGAATAAGCAACGGTTAGCCCGCTTATTACGGCCGAGTGATAGATGAGGTTCATGATATTATTATTTGCGTCGCTCATTTTCTTATACCACAAAAATTAAAATAATAAATTTATTTACTGCATGTAAAATGAGTCCAAAGGTTTTGACACTGCTGGTAATGTGGAGACTTCTTCTTTTATTTTTGGAGTGCTTGATTTTTTGGACACTGTTTGAGTCTGTGGTTTGTATTTTTTGTATAATTGGTAACCTACGTAACAGAATCCTACAGCAAATCCAGCAACTAAATATTTTGTTGGTTTAGACTCAGTTGTTTGTCTCTCACTTTGTGGGGGGTGTGAGGGTCCTGATGGTAGTAACACTGGTGCTGTTGATGGTGTGTCAGTCTTTTGTGTTAATGCCTGAAGCTGTAATTTTTTTTGTCTGTTATATTCAGCTAATTTTTTACCCGCCTCTATTCGACCTGGACTTTTAGCCTTCGTCACTGTTTGAACCTGTGTCAAGACAGGACTCTGTTGTGGAGTCGTCTCATCCATTTTCTTCTAATTTAAAATTTATTTTAGAAAAGTCAATATGACTTCCAGTTACAAGCAAGGTTACCACTGGAGCAAGGTAATTCCCAAACTTGTAAAACATAAGGCATGCTAATTTGCCTATTGAACTTGAAACTATGGGATTGCTTTCAAGGTCCTGTGATAGACTGTCAGTATCAACAGGTAGGAAGTGACTTACAGCTTTTGTATATAGGCAGACAAGAGATCGACTCAAATCACGTGTCATTATTGAACTAATGTGATTTTCATATTTTGAATGTAGTTTGATTAGCTCATCCACGGTAAGAGATTCTATGTCTTCTGTCATGTATTGTTTACCAAGAAAAGCTTTTGATTTTCCAGAAACAATACATGACAGAAGGCGTTGTTTTTTCGAGTCTAAGTCTTTGTTCTCTACAGCACAGATATCACTTAGAAGAAGTAATTCGTTTTGGTTCATTTTTAAAAAATAAATTAAAAAAAAAACTTTGCTTGGACCTGTGAATAACTTATGATCTTACTTGATAACTAATTTCAAAGTTACCTACAACTTACAAGTAACTTTGACGTTAGTTATCATAAGTTCTTAACCCAAGTCAATAAGACACTCGGTCAGATTTCTCAAGTTAGAAGGACAACAAGAAAACTTTTTTTTAGTAATAATCTGGTGGTGGAGCTGATGGCGTCAAATGAGCAGGCATGACATCTCTTTGCGAAGAGTATGACAAAAATAATGGATTACCAAAACCTATCGTTACTTGCTTGTAAGTTCTCAAACTTTTTTCATAGTTTCTTCTAGCACCTATCTTTTTTCCTTGTTCTAAAAAAGATTTCTTTAGCTCTTCAACATTTACAGCCTGACTACGCATCTTATTCTGTATTTCAGACTTTTGTTGTTTATAGTTGGCCAAATCATCCTGGACTCTCTTAAATTCGTTATCGTCAATTTCATTATCTTCCAAAGATTTACTAATAATAAGTTTCATACTCGTCAGCTTAGCTCCAGGGAGCGTACTCATGGCTTCATGCTTCTGCAACTTTGTATAAATTTTTTTGTTAACGGCTTCCATACCAAAGCATGCCAGGCTTGTGGCAAGGCCAACAGCTTCAATAGCAATTCCTACGACACTTCCCACCCCCGTTGCAAACAGAGCTATACCTCCTACAGATAATCCGGCCGAAACCACCCCCATGGTGATTGATGTGTTGTGTACAGAATTGAAAACCGTATTGTAACGGCGTTTGCACCGAGAGTATTTTGCTTGTTCTCCTTCCAAATACTTCAACGCTTCTGTAATATTGATTAAACGGAATGAGTCTGCCTTTAATGTTTTATCACACTCAATAGGCTCAGGTGGTATTTGTGGATAGATACAGTGGTGGCATTTTTTATGGCGAATATTTTTTTTTATTAATCTTCTAATTTACTTTGCAACTCTTCAAAGGTATACAATTTGCTAGCGTAATAAAATGAAAGATCTATGTGTTCCAGGTTTATGAAATTTAGATAAACTAGAGTTGTTTTATCAATCACTACCTTAACAGCAGGGACACTACTCGAAACTTCAAAATCTGTGCTTTTTCTAATAGCAATAACAACCTTTGTTGACTCTGCTACTGTGTTATTCCATGTAAGTTTGATTCCCGGCGCGATATCTGCTTCTTTCGCAGCATCCACAGATCTCATGAGAATTTCAAAAACTATTGTCGCTTCTCTCTCTATGGTAAAATTTGCTGGTACGAACGAAATAGAAGTATCTGTCCTACCCTTCCTATTTGTAAGAAAATACCTTCGTTTCCCATACTCTTGAAGTTTTAGTTTTTCTCTGCTATTGGTTTCGGAATAGCTTGACACAAGACTTACAATTGATTGATTGATTGTACATTGACAGCAGCAAGGCTTTCTCAGGACGTGCCTGCACTGCTTGTGAAAAAAAAAAAACTAAACAGAAAATTGTTGATTGTACATTGCTTAACGTCCCGACAGCAACAAGGCTTTCTCAGGACGTGCCTGCACTGCTTGTGAAAAAAAATAAACAGAACATTGAATGTATGTTGCCAGCCGGTCCAATACATTAAATAAACCTAACACATGGGGCCTAAATAAAGCTAAGACCATTTAGCAACACACATCCAATATCAAGATTGATTGTACATTGCTTAACGTCCCGACAGCAACAAGGCTTTCTCAGGACGTGCCTGCACTGCTTGTGAAAAAAAAAATAAACAGAAAATTGAATATATGTCGCCAGCCGGTCAAATACGTTAAATAAACCTACAACATGGGGCCTAAATAAAGCTAAGACCATTTAGCAACACACATCCAATATCAAGAACTACAGGCAGTGCAGACAGTAGGGAGAGTTTTAAAAAGGCAAATACAGGTGAATGGACAAAGGGTAGACAGAAACACATGCCCCAGAATAGAGAGAAAAACCCACCCTGTGGGGCTGACCAGGGTGACCCTGGGAACTAAAAAATACCTAACCCCACCCAAGTCCCCCAAGGCAGACCCGGGTGGGGGCCCAATATCAAGAGCTACAGGCAGTGCAGACAGTAGGGAGAGTTTTAAAAAGGCAAATACAGGTGAATGGACAAAGGGTAGACAGAAATACATGCCCCAGAATAGAGAGAAAAACCCACCCTGTGGGGCTGACCAGGGTGACCCTGGGAACTAAAAAATACCTAACCCCACCCAAGTCCCTCAGGGCAGACCCGGGTGGGGGTAAACAGAAAATTGAATGTATGTCGCCAGCCGGTCAAATACGTTAAATAAACCTACAACATGGGGCCTAAATAAAGCTAAGACCATTTAGCAACACACATCCAACATCAAGAGCTACAGGCAGTGCAGACAGTTGGGAGAGTTTTAAAAAGACAAATACAGGTGAATGGACCAAGGGTAGACAGAAACACATGCCCCAGAATAGAAAGGAAACCCACCCTGTGGGGCTGACCAGGGTGACCCTGGGAACTAAAAAGTACCTAACCCCACCCAAGTCCCCCAGGGCAGACCTGGGTGGGGACACAAGACTTACAAGCGTTGGCTCAGAGTTAACAACTTTTCTAAATACTAAGGCACCTTCATCAGTAAAATAAACATAAGGACTGATAAAAACAAACTTTATATCCCATACAATGGGAATAGGTGCAAGGGGAACAGGGGTAGGAATAATTACCCATTTATTCCCCGCATGTTTTAAACTGTAGAGCACATTACTTACAGGAGTAGGAACAGTAACATCACGAAGTTGACTAAGTTTAGGAAACGCACCATCTTTCACATCTTCAATTGCCTTTCGTTTGTACAATCCAACGGACACAAGTTCAAGGCCATACACCTCTCCTATTTCGCCTTCTTTATCAAAATCTTGTATGTCAGCCAAATCTTTCAACTCTATTGACGGACATGCAACTGGAATAATTCTAGGCTTTGGACCAAGACCGCTCATTTTTTATAAAACAAAAATAAAATTTATTTCACTTTCAACATTACAGTAAAATCATGCATTACCACTGGTTTACCATCCTGATTAGTTACAGATAAACACAGTGATTCAAAGAAACTAGAACCTAATTTTTTAAACTGACAATTAGGAAATCTAGCAACCACACTTTCACAATACGGGGTAGTTCCAGTCGGCAAGCATCTTAACAAAGTTGAAGGCTTTCCATTGTGTACATTTTCAGTAGTGTTCAGTTCTTTCAAATGAACATTTAGCACTGTGTGTACTGACAAATGAACAGGATATCTGCCAGTTATTCTTGGTTTTTTTGGCGATAGTAGACGTCATCTGATTGTGACCAATCTTCATCCGTATGTGTTATTTTTTTACCTAAAAATCCAAGTAATAATAAAAGACTAATTGATAAAGAAAACTGACCACTTTTCGGAAATTCAATTGTGACAAGTAAATTAGCTGGGTTTAAAGTTGCTTTAATTTTAAATTCATTTTGAAGCCATTCAGCTAAAGTACAAAAGTCATAATACCCAGCTCGTAAAGTATCACCCTTTTCTAAACCATCGAGAGTTCCACTTACAGAATAATTTTCATCATCTGTTACATTAAACCATTTTACTGTATAGAACATTTCATGAATAGCTACAGCTTTGCTACCATCACGATTATCAATCCCATTAGTTAACCACACTGGTTTGCTCGTGTCAAGATTTGTTAAGGTAATAAACATTTTTATTATCACATAAAAAAAAGGATGGAATTTAAATCGCCAACCATTACCACTACAAACGCATTTCAATTTAATGTGGATGCTAAATACAATGTCGCCCCTACTTATGAACAGAAAATAATTCAACTAAATCAACTCGTCATAGCTGTAAGCGAACAAGATTTATTTCAAGTCAAAGTGCCCAACCCGTTTGATCATTACCTAAACCCTCCAATAACAGACGATGCTACAGCAAGAAAGTGGACATCAAGACCACTACAGATGTTTCAAAACCAACTCAACTTTGCTATACTATGCTCAACTACGGGATGCGGCATTTCATTTACAGACCATTTGAATCACTCAAACAAACTGATTAGGTCTGTGTATCGTTTCCACACTTACTACCAGCTTAGACGTATTCTGTCAGAACTATATACACCACTACTGACTGAATCCAGTTTCAACAGGTATAACAACCCCATGGATATGAAAGCGTTTGAACGGATCTGTAATGAATTTAACATAAGCCCCCGGTATGACTTCACACAAAAACTTGATGATCACCACGGCAGTTGATTGATTGATTGTACATTACTTAACGTCCCAACAGCAACAAGGCTTTCTCAGGACGTGCCTGCACTGATTGAGGAAAAAACAAAACAAAAAAAAACCAACGGAATATTGAATGTATGTCGCTAGCCGGTCCAATACCCTAAATAAACCTACGACATCTGGCCTAAATGAAGCTAAGACCATTTAGCAACACACATCCAATATAAAGAGCGACAGGCAGCGCAGACAGTAGGGAGAGTTTAAAAAAGGAAAATACAGGTGAATGGACCAAGGGTAGACAGAAACACATGCCCCAGAGTAGAAGGGAAACCCACCCTGTGGGGCTGACCAGGGTGACCCTGGGAACTAAAAAGTAGTTAACCCCACCCAAGTCCCCCAGGGATCACCACGGCAGGGGTACACTGTATTATGCTTTGAGTCACAGACAATACCCTCAAGATTATTACCCTGGTTACACTTCATTTTCATCAAAATCACAAGTCTGGTTAGAATCGATAGAGCAGAAGCAGACTAATGCCTGGACTACATTTATTTTAGACCGGAGTGACGGGTTTACTCAAGCAGGAGTCGAGCGTGTAAATGAATCTATCAGAACATATGTCTGGTGTATACTAGGTGCACCTCGCGCTGGGACCATATGGCGTTGAGGCGCGTCCCCTGGGTGGTGGATAGGGGGTCCCTCGTGAGACGGGTGCACCGAATGAAATAAGGTGCCGTGAACCAACATGGTCTAAGGGAAGGTGACCCCGACAGAAAACCCCTGGTCCTCCTAGTAAGGGGGTTGGGCGTGGGGGTAGCTTCCCCACCCTGCAAAAAAGGAAATAGCTACAAAAACGCCGACGAAAAGACTAACAGTAATTCCTTTCCTGGAGGAGGAAGGTTCTCTACCAGAAGACTTACCACCTGGAGTAAAATCGAAGGAGAAGCACAGGACAGGAGTTGCTGGAGGCCTCTCGTCGACGGCCTATACCCGGGTAGGGGTGACAGGCATAAGTAAGTAATACTAGGTGCACAATCATTAACAAAATCGAATATTTTGAATGGAAGTGGGACATTTGAATCTCAAAAACAGTTTCTTGCAAATCTTGAAGATTCAATTAATTCAGTGATAGATCTCCCGTCTAGCATACAACGCTACCAAGACGTTCTCAGATATGCCAGATCGAAAGTTGACTTTGTAGTTGGCACTGGGTTATACATGTTACCATCTGACCTTCAACTCCAAATGGGAACAATAACAAATTATAATAATGAAAATAATTGTTGCTGGGAGTGATCAGAAATTAGGCCTCAATAAATCTGTAAATTTAGGAGTAACAACTGCGCACGTACAGTTGTTAAAACCATTAATAACGCCAGTAACATCATCACCCGTACAGGCAGTAACGCCAGTAACAGCCCCAGCATCGGCACCTACACTGGCACCAGTAAACATACATGAGTCAGAGCGAACAGCATTGGTAATTGGCCTTACTGGAGTAGGAATATTACTTCTTTACCTGTTTCATTAAATAACCTACTATTAACCCTCCTACTGTCACCAAAAAGACCCACACATTTTCTGCCATAAATCCCACTACCTTCGCCGCTGTACTAATAAGCCAACTGAAAACTGTGCCTAAAAAAAACAGGTAATGAATTCATCGCTTTTACAGCCAATTTCTTAAGCAGGTCTGATATGTGAGACAATTGTTTCTTTACCCATGACTGTAAATCTTTTGGGTCTGATGGAATTGGAGGAGCTAGAGGGGCTGGGGCGCTACTACCTGGTCCTCCCGTTACAGCTAACACAACAGTACTTATAATAAATCCAAGAGCAGTAATTAAACTTGCAATGGTGATACCCTGCTCTCTGAAAAGTGTTTTCAATCTCTCAGCTAATGTTGTGTCTTCGTGAAGTATTTTCTGAATAGTTTCTCTAATTCTGTTAATTTGTGATTTCAGTTCATCTTTCCCAATTTCAATCACTTCTAGTCGCGCTGATCTTTCTATCTGCAAATCATTTAATCTGTGTTGTATTCTTTGTTTCATTTCTGTGTCATAATTCTCATCATCAGCTGTAGCCAGTTTTTTCTTTTCTTTTAAAATGTGATTATCAATCTCCCCTAGTTTGGCCACATTATTCACCAGCTCACCTCTTATTGTCTGCAGTGATTTATCCAACCCCATAATTTCCCGCACTGTCAAAGGAAAGTCATCCATTGTTTTCATAGTCTCATTTATTTGACCCTCTGTAAATGAAGTTTCTTGTATTGCCTTGTCTGCTATTTCTGGCAGTCTTGTTACCAGCGAATAGGATGCTCATCGGTCATCGGTCATTGACGCATACAAATTTGAAATGACGCATTGCTCTGTCAGTGAGCCGGTCATATGACTTATTCATTTTTTAAACAATCACTGAGACCCGCAGTCCTCAATGAACAGAGTGCATCCTAGATTAGGGAGGCGGGAGGCCAGCTGCCAACAGTGATGGGTGACACTTGCCCCCTGTCTCGAGCAAATGTAAACAATACTGCAAGCATTGGCCCTGACTAGGTACACGGTCCAATATGATGCAAAACGCCTTCCGCCTGTAAGAGGCAAACATCTTCATCAGTCCCCACGGCTGCATTAACTCTAGTCTAAAGTCTCCTTTGTTGGTCTCATTGACGCTGATTTTGATCCTCGGAGTCGGTATGAGGGTGCGGCAGCGGACTGGGTCTAGATGTCTGTAGCCAGGTTTTTTTTTTCATGCAGTTCAGCAGTTCACGTATTCATAATAGACGTCTAGAAGCAAAGGAAATGGCTTAACTGTTGTCAGTGCTGCCGGTTCGTAATTTTTGGACAGATATGCGTATTTTTACATGATGTCCAAAATGTTGCAATGTAAGATGTTGCAATTGATGTACCAGTGGTCTCTCGTGCTCACACATATAACCTTCGTTCTTATTTAATGGTTACACAATCAGTAACTCAATCTTGCTTTGTTCGCGTCTTGTAGTTGAAGTCCACATCATGTAATTAGTTGTACACTGATAGTCCATAAGCTAGCAGGATCTACCGTGCACCCCCCCCCCCTCTCCCCCCCAGTACTCAATAAGATGGGTTTCAAAGTGTACCTTAGTATGTCATCCTGAGATGTTTAAGCCATGTTCCCCCGAAAATCCTTAGGAACACACCAGAGATATAGCCGATGGCGCAAGGGTACCCCCATTCACGCTCTTTGCGGTTGCTAAAATGAGGTTGAGAAACATTTTCCTCTAAATAAATCAGAGTTCATTCGAAAAGCCCAAATCAGACACTATTATGTTAAGGCACACCTTCTGCGTCCTCTGTAAAAAAAAACAAAATGAAAAAATATTGAATCTCTGGCTCACAGTGAAGGTATGTGTGCACCCATTAAACAGCCATTTCCGCAAAAAAGACAAAAATAATGTATCAGATGCCTTCAGACATTTTTTATAGCACTGGCAGTCTATTTTCAGGCTTACATCATTAAAACAGGATGTCACAATTATTATAAACTTAACTAGGTGATTCTATGATCACTGTGAGTGCCACAGTGGTTGATTTTGTATCCCTACCCCGAAGTTGTAAAAATAAACAAAATTAGTTAGAAAAAATTACTAAATTTATTCCATTTCATTTTGACCTCTCCTTACCTATTAAGTTTCAATAATGTGAGCGTAAAGTGCAAGAAAATAAGGAAAGTCGGCATCCGTTACAGTAAATTCATGGTGAATGATAGCTTTTTCCCATTTAAAATTGCTGAATTGGGGAACATACGTTGTTTCTGATGCCCTCAAAAATTCTTTATACTAGATAGATATTCTTAATTCTAGATAGGTCTTTCTTAGGTTTTATTGGTTAGGATAGACATAGCTGCCAACTTTGGAGAAATAAAAATCCTGACTGGCCGGGGTCCAGGGGCCACCTAGGCCCCGGCAGGGTGCAGGGGCAGCGCCCCGCTGGGGGGTGCATTGATTGATTGTACCAATGTCCCGACAGCAACAAGGCTTTCTCAGGACGTGCCTGCACTGCTTGTGAAAAAAAACTAAACAGAAAATTGAATGTATGTCGCCAGCCGGTCAAATACATTAAATAAACCTACAACATGGGGCATAAATAAAGCTAAGACCATTTAGCAACACACATCCAATATCAAGAGCTATAGGCAGTGCAGACAGTAGGGAGAGTTTTAAAAAGGCAAATACAGGTGAATGGACAAAGGGTAGACAGAAACACATGCCCCAGAATAGAGAGAAAAACCCACCCTGTGGGGCTGACCAGGGTGACCCTGGGAACTAAAAAATACCTAACCCCACCCAAGTCCCCCAGGGCAGACCCGGGTGGGGCTGGGGGGTGCAGGGGGGCTACGCCCCCCGCTCGTAAACGAAAATCAGCATTTTGATGGCAGTTTGGAGGCCTCTCCTTGAAGCAAAATTCAAAATAATAACCAGTTTGTATCCTTTAGTTTGAAGTTATTTACATTCACATCAGCACAAAAAAATCATGGCTGAACAAAATAAATCAATGGAAACGAAAAATCAGCATTTTGAAGGCAGTTTGGAGGCCTCTCCTTGAAGCAAAAATCAAAATAATGACCAGTTTGTATCCTACAGTTTGAAGTTTATTTACATTCACATCAGCACAAAAAAATCATAGCTGAACAAACTAAATCAAGGACAATGGAAACGAAAATCAGCATTTTGAAGGCAGTTTGGAGGCCTCTCTTTGAAACAAAATTCAAAGTTTATCTACTCTTTTGATGGTGGGCAAGCGTTTGCAGCAGCCTTCAGGGACTGAGATGTTGCTGATTTTGCCTTCAACAGCAAGTCCTCTCTCTCTCGTCTCTTTCGGTTTGTGTTCCACACTTTCATAATTATTTCACAAGATGCTCTTACTTTTTCATGTATAGTATTCCTTCGTTTATTCAATTCATCATTCAGTCTGACCGCCAGACAGTCTTTATTTTTTCTTCATTATACTAAGCTACTTATACTTATACTTGGTGTTTCTTACGTTTTTCGTGCAGACTGATGTCTTTTTGGCCGCTGTGACGATGTTTATGTTCGCCCGGCACATTTTACAAAAGGCAAAGTGTTCCCCCTTTCTCGATTCGTCGATGTAAGGAAAGGAACGCTTGTAGTCTGGATGGAACTTCACCAAACACTTCTGCTTCTTAGGAGGCATGATTTTGTTGAAAATCGAAAATACTCTGTGACCAGTTGTGAAGATCGTTGAGCATGTGCTCGAGGGCAAATTCGAAGGAACCGGAACAAACAGAATGTTAGTTAGTTATTTGGGTTTAACGCCGAGCAAGCGACTAAGGCCATCTCACGGCGGGATGGGTAAAAATCTGGTCAGCCAGACTAAAAGCATGGTCTTAAGACAAGATGTAAATATAGATTAAAAATCTCAGGCTAAAATGTCGCACATGTCTGGAAAAGAAACGTCTACAGACTCTCAAAAAGGGCAAATAAAAAAATTCACATAGTCTATGAATGCTCAGATCTTGTTAAAAATATTGCATTCTCTCAAAAAATTGAAGATTTTGTCCGGGGGAACATCCCGGAACAAAACCTTCAAGGAGTCTGCTGTGAAGTGTTTATATCTGGTGTCAATTAGGTCAGCACAATACAGCAAAAAGTGTCGAACAGAAAACTGCTCATCACAGGCAAAACACCATGGACGTTCATCCTGTTTAAGTAAGTAAGAGTGCGTAACATATGTGTGCCCGATGTGGAGCCGAGCAAGGACAGTCTCCTCACGGCGGCTGCCGCAGCGGAAAGGTAGACTGTCAGACAACTTAGGAAGAGCTTCATGAAGCTTGTTCCCTTCCTCTTTGTCCCACTCGGACTGCCACTCGCGGGCTATGTACGCACTAATAACATGTTTAAAATCACTATAGACAGTCTGTGTGTCAGGGACAGGGTCACTGCGGGCACTGTTGGCAGCAGAATCTGCGATTCTGTTGCCTTCGATGCCCACATGGCCTGGGACCCAAATAAAAATGATGTCATAATATTCCTTCATCAAGTCCGCGTAGAGCTCTCTAATCTGCACCAGCAGTGGATGGTCTGTTCCCGCGCCCTGAAGGGCCTGCAGGGCAGAAAGAGAGTCGGACAGAATCAGGAAGTTCCTTTCCCGAGACTGATAGGCATGCTTGAGTGCTAGCAGAATGGCCTGCAGTTCTGCACTAAATACAGAGGAATGGTCAGGGAGACGGAGCTTAAATGGGCGTCTAGGATGGCGAGAGGACACTGCAGCCGCAGCCACTCTTCCATCCTCAGACTTGGACCCATCCGTATAAAGACGACAATAGCCAGGAAAAATTGAAAGGAGTTCATTGAGGCTCTGTTGGTATATGGCTGGTGGAGTACAATCCTTCTTGTGGGCAGTCAAGTCCAGCAAGATGTCAGGAACTGGTAGTAGCCAGGGTGGAGTGACGTGTTGCAGAGATTCCAAAACTTTGTCCAGGTCCACTCCGGCCGCCTGCAGATGAGGTCGGACACGGAAGGAAAGTGGACGGACAGCTCCCGGATGGGCATCGTAAATCTCTGCAAACGACGGGTTAAAAACACAATCATAGGCAGGATTTTCTGGATGGGCCTTCAGCTTCAGAACGTAGCTGAGCATGAGGCGGATGCGGCGGAGCCTGAGAGAAGGCTCCCCTGCCTCTGCATACAGACTAGGAACTGGAGATGTCCTGAAGGCTCCCAGACATATGCGCAGACCGTGATGGTGAATTGTGTTCAGACGCTGCAGAACAGACTTGGAAGCCGAGCCATATACCACAGAGCCGTAATCCAGTTTGGACCGAACAAGGGCCCGGTACAGTCGAAGTAAGACGATGCGGTCTGCACCCCAGTCAGTACGACCAACGACACGAAGAATGTCGAGGGCCTTCCGACAAGAGGTTCTAAGGTAGTTAACATGGTTGCAGAAGGTCAGTCTTTTGTCAAAGATAACCCCCAAAAACTTAGCCTCTTCAGCCACCTTAATTGGCACTCCAGCAATGCTCAGGCTAGGTTCTGGAAAACATTTCGTCTGGTTAGTAAAATGCACACAGACTGTCTTGGAGGGCGAGAACCTGAATCCATTGAGAGACACCCACCCCTGGATGCGATCAACGCACAGCTGCAAGCGCCTCTCAAGAGACGCAAGTCCTCGACCTCGTGCACACAAAGCAAAGTCGTCCACAAACAAATAGCATTCAGAATCATCCTTGACGGCCTTTACAATGTTATTTATTTTAATGCTAAATAAAACAGGAGATAGAATACTGCCCTGCGGGACACCCATCTCCTGTTCAAAGGAGTCGGAGAGGGTGGAGCCCACACGGACTTGGAACGACCTGTTGGACAAAAAATTGTGAATAAAAACGGGCAGATGCCCTTTAAAACCCATGTCCCCCCAACAAATCAGACATTATACCATGCTTCCAGGTAGTGTCATATGCCTTTTCAAGATCAAAGAAAATTGCATAGACATGCTGCTTGTTGACAAAAGCATCTCGGATAAAAGACTCAAAGCGGACTAGATGGTCAGTTGTACTACGGAAGCGCCGGAAACCGCACTGGAGGTCTGTGATGAGACCCTGTGACTCAAGATGCCACACCAGTCGGGCGTTGACCAAGCATTCCATAGTTTTACATAAACATGATGTCAAAGCTATTGGCCGGTAGTTGCCCGGGTCGGAAGGATCCTTACCCGGCTTGGGAATTGGCACAACCACAGCCTGGCGCCAAGATGGCGGAAAATGACCGGTTATCCAGATATGGTTAAAGGCCTTGAGAAGTACAAGGAGTGAATCCTCAGGCAGATGTGTTATGAGCTGATAATGGATGGTATCTAATCCAGCAGCAGAGTCAGTACATTTCTGCATGGCTTGCTGCAATTCTGAAAACGTAAAAGGGGCATTATAGTCTTCCAAGTTATCTGATATAAAATCACAAGCACAAGATTCTCGCTTCTCCTTCTCTCTCTGGAAGAAAGGTGAATAATGCTCTGTTGAAGAATTATGGGCAATGGTGGAGGCAAGTAAATTGGCCACAGCCTTTTTATCTGTGACCAATGATTGTATTGATTGTACATTGCTTAACGTCCCGACAGCAACAAGGCTTTCTCAGGACGTGCCTGCACTGCTTGTGAAAAAAAATTAAAACAGAAAATTGAATGTATGTCGCCAGCCGGTCAAATACATTAAATAAACCTACAACATGGGGCATCAATAAAGCTAAGACCATTTAGCAACACACATCCAATATCAAGAGCTACAGGCAGTGCAGACAGTAGGGAGAGTTTTAAAAAGGCAAATACAGGTGAATGGACAAAGGGTAGACAGAAACACATGCCCCAGAATAGAGAGAAAAACCCACCCTGTGGGGCTGACCAGGGTGACCCTGGGAACTAAACAATACCTAACCCCACCCAAGTCCCCCAGGGCAGACCCGGGTGGGGCATCTGTGACCAAACTGGCACCATCTCTAAGATGGCCGACAGAAGCCGAGCCACCCCTGCCCCCAATTCTTCGAACAGCCTTCCAGACTTTTTGGGACGGAGTCCTAGAAGATAAAGATGAGACGAAGCGTCTCCAGGAAGCACGGCGTTCACGTTTAAAAATATAACGGGCTTTCGCCCGCTGTCTTTTAAAGGTTAAAATATTTGCTTGCGACGGATTACGAAATGCACGTCGCTGAGCAGATTTGCGCATTGTTTGGGCCTTGCGGCACTCTTCATTGAACCATGGTACTCTCGGCTTCCGAGGGAGTGATGTGGAAGTTCTAGGGATGGTTTCACCTGCAACCACCAACAAAATAGAAGTAAAACAAGAAACAGGTTCTTCAGCTGACATGACCACCTCCTCTGTAAGACGAGACTGACAGAGAGAGGCAAACAGAGACCAGTTAGCTTTCTTGAGATTCCAGCGCCCCACCGGCGAATCCTCCTCACAGCTGACCGATGACAGGACTACTGGGAAGTGGTCACTACCACACAGGTCGTCGTGAATCTTCCAGTCAAAGTCCAGCATGAGAGAAGGATCACACACAGTGAGGTCTAGAACAGAACTAGATCCGGAACCTGAGTTAGA
Organism: Semisulcospira habei; assembly: GCA_036245525.1. Taxonomy (NCBI): domain Eukaryota; kingdom Metazoa; phylum Mollusca; class Gastropoda; family Semisulcospiridae; genus Semisulcospira; species Semisulcospira habei. Next base: position 113,520 of record BTPG01000004.1, on the reverse strand, counting down.
GTATGTAGGTGAGCCATCGTTAAAGACACATAGGTTAAGTTGAGAAAAAACATCTTCTAACATCTGACCTCTGCCATCATAGTGGTCACTACCCCAAAGGTGAGCATGACCGTTAAAATCCCCCATGAGAATAAAGGGAGGGGGCAGTTGATCTACTAAGTGAAAAATATCATTGCTACAGACCCGCAGTGATGGTGGCAGGTAAATACTGCATATGGTTATGGTCTTTTTTAAGGTAACCCGAGCAGCGACAGCCTGAAGACAGGTGTCGATGCTAACGGGGCTACATAAAATTTGGCTACTAATGAGAAGAGCCGCTCCACCCGAGCGCCTCTCCGAATCAGAGCCTTTATGTATAACATTAAAACCATTAAAAGACACAGGGTCAGAAGTCTTCAGGTAAGTCTCCTGAAGAAAATAAATAAATGTTTAGGGCTTAACGTCTTTTGTCCACCACGAGGGTGATTTCAAAGACGGGGCAACGAAAAAGGGTCTGAGCAAATTTTGACCCAAGCTGGATTCGAACCCGGGACCTTTTGGTCTGGAGGCAAACGCTTTTACCACCGAGCCACCCAGCTCCCCAGTCTCCTGAAGAGATATGCCTGAGGGGTTATAGAACTTGACTAAAAGACGTAATTCCTCAAAGTTAGATTGAAAACCACGACAATTCCACTGAAGCAAAGAGTCCATGATTAAGTCTGATCTGGGGGTAAGGAGTTTTTCCCCCCTTTTTCCTTTACCTTGGAAGGAGTTGAAGAAACAGAGGGGGCCGGCTCCCGGGCCTCCTCTGGTTCTTCGGAGAGGAAGGGGGTGGAGCTGCCGCAGCATCAGCAACAACAACTTCCACTCCCTCCATCCGCTCCTCCAGTGCAGCATATTTGTTTTGAAGGGGCACATCTGTGTTCCCCTTCTGGGCCCTTGCGCACAGCGGTCCCATAGATTTCTTAGACTTCTGGTCCTGGGCAGCGTTCCTGCCGCTAGAGTTAGCGGCCTTAGAAGGCTGACCAGAGCCAGAAGCCTTTGGAGTTGACTAACAGGTTTGGGTGGGGGCTGAGGCTTAGGGGCAACAGAAGGCGGCACAACCGGACCGGCAGTGTCCACCTTCTGCGTTCCCTGGCTCCTTGTCACCACCGGAGGAGGGTTACTCTCCAGGGGCGAGATGAGCCGAGGCTCCGCCCCCAACCAAGAAGTTGGGGTCTGACATGAAAAGTCTTTGGTGGGGCGCTTGCCTGCCACCGCTGCACTAAAAGTATACACTGAGGTGTTAGAGGTTGGGGCAGCCGCAGCTGCACCAAGGCCTTCAACCAGTTTTTTGGCATCCAGAAAGGACAGCCCCTTCTCCACACGCACCTGCTGAATCTTGCACTCGGATATCCAACGAGGGCATTTCTTATCCGAAGCCATATGCGCCCCCTGGCAATTCACACACAGGGGGGTGGCTGTGCAGGACTCAGCAGAGTGTCCGGGCCTAGTGCAACGGGCGCATGAAGCCTCTGCCTGACGGCATGTCTTCTGCCCATGGCCATACTTTTGGCACTTAAAGCACCGGAGGGGAAGAGGGACGTACTTTTTCACTCTCAGGGAGTAGTAACCTCCCCAGATGGTAGTAGGAGGGGTGGGGGTGCCAAACGTCAGGATGATGGTAGGGAGACGGATCTCCCCACCACCTCGCTTGGAAGCGAAGCGCCTGACGCAAGTCACCCCCTGAGACTTAAGGTTCCTTACAAGTTCATCTTCTGACAGTTCTGCCAAATCTTGATCTTTGATTACGCCTCTTGACGAATTCATAGTTTTGTGGGGTGTGACTTCCACAGGAGTGTCTCCGATGGAAGAGAGCCCCAGTAGCCCGCTGGAGTGTGCCCGAGTACGGCACTCCACCAGCAAGTCACCAGACCTGAGGCGCTGGGCGTCAGGCCTGCCAACACGACTCCTGAGGGTCTCCCCCACCAGAAAAGGATGCAGCTTGGTAACTGGTTTCTCCTTCACCTTGCTATGGACAATGAGGAAGCGAGGCCATACGGCCGACGCCTGAGGCGTCGCTTCCTCACAGTCTGATTCACTGTCATGTGCAATGTCAGTGTCTATGCGCCGTTTCTGTGCTAGTTTTGGTTTTTTGGTTTTATCCATATTATATTAGTAGAGATATTCATCCCCGGGGGTCCCCGCCCGCCCCCGAGCCCAACAAGGGAAAGTGCAACTGTCGGTGGGTCTCCAGCCGACGCACAATGGAGACTGCCCGAAAGATATACTCAAGGGGGTAAGCCCGATTGAACCGTTTGAGCCACCGCCTTCTATCACACTGTTGAATGCAGGGGAATACTGGCGTAAAGCACCTAATCAGCAGCAGAAGCTATAGCATGGTGCTCCGTATAGCAACCCGCATGTCAACAGTGGGATAAAGCTCAACGTGACAAGAGCCGATTGACTAGGCCGGTACGACTAGCCTCCCGTTTAGGTAGAAGTCAAGGCCGAAGTGGAGTGTTGGCACCAGTGAGCCGCAGCCCAAAGGGAACCTCAGCCACCAGGATCCTCTTCTCCCCCGACACGGGTCTCCAAGCACGGCAAACACTTGGGATCCAAAGGACCAAAAAGTCACGAGTATTTTTAAGGACCAATCCAACATGGTACGACCTAGGTTAGCACAGCTCCTTAAAAACCGGACCAGTGAAAAGGCTGAACAACATATCTGCTGACATCAAGTCCTAATCCTGGACAAAGATGGCACCCGTCCGCTAGCCCACTCAAGTCAGGGACTGAGCGGACTACCCACCTACGCCACGTGGAGGCCGGTGCCGGGTAGGCAACAAACAGAATGGACGGAATTTGCCGCGCATGCGTAATCAAGACTGGCTGTGGGTCCCCGAAAGCTTAGCAGTACAGTATAGCGGTAGGCTCTCAACTACAGGCGCTTGACCCCGCGCGGTACGCCAAAATGCCTCGAATTTTAAAACAAAGCTTGAAAATATGAAAATCGGGAGATATGTACAAAAAACCGGAGAATCGGGAATTGAAAAAAAAAATCGGGAAATTCCCGATAAAATCGGGAGGGTTGGCAGCTATGGATAGAGTACCACAGTTACTCCCAACCTGATTTTATGATGCTGTGATGCATTTAGAGGCCACAGTGGCTAAATCTGCTGCCCTACCCCCATTTTACCAGTACACAAAAAGAACGCAAAATGACCATAACAATTGCTTATGTCATACTCCTCTGTTTAAATATTTTTGTTGCCAGTTTTCATAACAAATTATGCATAATGAGCATAACAATTTGTGATCATTTCATTAATTTCAATGTGACCCATCAATTTAATTGTAACTATTTTTAAGTGGCTGGTCTTTTAGGTGATATTTTACCTAGCATAAGGCGGGTCTAGTAAGGTATCCCCTTTTCTTTTCCGTTAATTTTATCTAGAAATTTGTAAATATGAATATGCATAATAAGTTTCATGGTTCCTAACAGCCTAAACAATGTTATCAAAATACTTAGTTTCCACATGTCCACACACTTCCACCTCCATTTTTTTGCCTTCTTTTTCTGCAACGTTCAATTACTTAATGACCATCTTTAAATCTTATATTGTTCTGGCTGCCAATGAGTGAGCTGTCAAGAGGTCAGCAGCAGGAAAATGTTTCTCAACCTCATTTTAGCATCCACGAAGAGCATGAATGGGGTACCCTTGCGCCATCGGCTATATCTCTGGTGTGTTCCTAAGGATTTTCAGGGAACATGGCTTAAACATCTCAGGACATACTAAGGTACACTTTGAAACCCATCTTATTGAGTACTGGGGGTGGGGGGGGGGGCGGGGGGAGGAGGGGGGTGCACGGTAAACTCTGCTAGCTTATGGACTATGACAACCACAATCTGCTCTTGCTTTGTTGTTTTCTAGGAGAGGGCGGAGGGTGGGGGTGTCTATCTATGACAATTTGACAAAAATGTGTTGTGGTTGGTGTCCTGGATACTAAAGCTTGAATCAGTACTGCCAGAAAACTGGCTCTTGTTGCTGAGAACCATTGTGCTCTTCACTGTAGCACAGTAATTCAGTGCTTGCACACATGTTTACTGAAAAAAGCATATTATATGTAATGGAAGTCATTGAAACGCAAACCTGATTACATTAGATTGCAAAATAGCAAAAACTAAATAAAAATCCGAAATTGCCAAATATACTTGCGTTTGGTATTTTATACACCAAGTATAACACCTATAGTTGGCTGCGTGATGAATGTAACCAGTGCAAGAGTGAGTTTCTAAAGTCTGCAAGAGGCATAGACGTTCAAAAGTCCTCACCACCTAAGGGTCGTTATGAGAATCTATGCATATTGCACGAGATTTTATCTGATAGTGTTACTCAAACTGAGGAAGTAGATGCGGACTAAGTAACGATTATAATCCACATCTGCAAGAGGCACAGATCCTCATGAGTCGCCTCTGCCCGTGGGTTCATGAAAATCTACGCCTCTGACTGGTTCCATTCATGCTCATGTTTCTCAAATTGAGTCCAACTGAAAACAGCCATGACTGTAACCAAATGGCAGGCAAGCACCGCGAAAACGTAAACAATGAGAGTCTGCGGGCCAAGTTACCAAGATGTGTTGACAAGTTTGACATCGAAAATGCCGAAAAAATATATATATATTTTTTGACTTATGGATTTTCAAAATGACCTATTGATTTTATGTTCCTCCGGTCATATGACTTATTGACTGCAAAACTCAACCTAATCACTGTGTTACTTCAGTCATTTCAATTTCTTGTCCCGTCGGCAGTCTTGTTTGCGCATCATGAAGAGCACTAGCAAGACGAGGCGGCAACTGTTTACTACCAACACCAAGGTAACACTGCAGTGCTCCCTCACCACCAACACTAGTTTTAATTGAACCTAAAGCTTTAAACTTAGCGGGATTTTTTATATAAGTTAATTGTATTTTTCCTCTGTCTGTATTTAAATATAAATGACCCTTGTTATGAAGTTCAAACTGATTAGGATCCAAAACTTCTGGGCGGTCACCAACACTATCATAAAACGAGTTTACTTTGTCTTTTAGCAGTTCGTGATGCATACATGGGTGCAACTGTGCAAAAGTGTAAAAACTGAAAGGCAGGGGTCCAGGGCGCCTAGGCCCCGGCGGGGTCTGGGGCAGAGCCCGGGAAAGGGGCCCCAAGGGGGCCGCGCCCCCCGGAAGAATATGATGTTTTAGCATTTTAAGAGTTATTTTTTTATAGAGATTTGAAAGGTCCTCTGTGAATCTGAATGAAAAAATAAAGCAGCAAACCCACCCCTCTTTCATCCCACCAAGCAATACAAACAACACACAGATCCACAAAGATATAGACATACACTCTTATACTTCAACTTGTTTAATGCTACTTACCACTACAGCAAGCAATGCACAAGATTGATTTCATCAATCTGTCTTTCTTCTCTCCTCTTTCCTTTAGAAAATACTTATTAAGTAATAGTAGAATTGTGTATGAAATTATAACATCTTGCAAAATAACTGCTCCTTGGAAGCTGGGAGTGTAAAAATAGTGATCATCTAAAAAGAAAAAGTATCATGTCATTCCCAATAACAATTCATCAGGATGATGGTGGCTTTCACCTCTACCAGCTTGAACTAATCTTGTTGAATATTTGGCTTCTTAAAAAAACATCTGATATCTGCAGGAGAAGGTTGTTTTCATTTGACACCAGCAATGGTTTCAGTTTTATCAATACTGGCAAAAGCACTATGGGTAGTAGCAACACTAGCACTGGTGGTGGTATTAGCAGTATTACTGTCAGAAGTATTACTGTCTTGCCGTTCGATCCATATTTGAGCTGAGCATGACTGTCACGTAACGGATGTGACATGTTGTTTTATTTTTTTCGCCAAGTCGTTTTTTTGTTAATAAATGTAGATCGCCGAATTCTGTACATAGCCTTAGTTTAGGGAAGTTAATAAATGTAGTGTGAGCGTAATCGTAAAGCCCGTGCAGCAAGCTTAGCAGTGAGCGAGGACAGCGGTTGCACGCTTTCGTCAAGTAGCTTCAACCGAACAGTGTTCAGAAGTAAAGTTAAACTGCAAGGTAGCAGAAGGTTATTACAGTCAGTCAGCGGAGTTAGCTAGCGAAGTGAGAGTCTGGGTCAGGGTGCGGCCTCGTTTGGAGCCCTTGACAAGCTGTGTGAGGGTTCTTTTACCCTCCCTGCAAGACCACGGCCAGTGTTCCTGGGTGTGGGTGTCCCGAGAGACTTGTGACCACGGCTGCTACTCACCAGAAGACCCCTCCGGTTCGTCTTCGTCTTGTTTTGTCTCGTCCTGCCGGAGGACTCACCAGTGACAGGTAAATTCATGCCATTTTCCTCAGTTAGCTGCTGTGCTCTCGGGTGTGTGAATGTGTATATAGGTGCGGAAGGGTATGTTCGTCTAGTTTTTTAGTGATGTTTTAATTGAGTCTTTAACCATGTTTTTTAGGTTGGGTTGTAATGTGGTGGGTGTCGGATTTAGTTGTTTATGTTCGGCTGTCGCCGAGTGAGTATATTTAAAGGGCCATGTTGTAAAATGAATTAAAGTGGGTATCCTTTCAAATATATTGGTATTAAGTCCTAGATGTAATGTAATAAGATTGTCACGTTGGGCGGTTGCTGGTGATTATTTCATATCTTTGTATGTACATCGGGATATTTTGATAATGTTGGTTTTAGCAGTGGCAATGTTATTATACAAAAGTGGTTGTGCTAGCTTAATGCTAGTGTAATAGAATAGTGCAGACCTGGTGAATGTTGAATGTACATAGGAAGCTTTCATATCCATGATTGTATATTTAATATGGCCCAGGCAGGTATTAGGGTGAGACGAGACACAACTCACGTGGTTTGTGAGTAGGTGCGTGTCAAATAGGCCAGAATTAACTGTGTTGGCACTTTGACTGACAATGCGCCCTTTTCCAGTGCACTGGCTTCGATCATTGGCTTCGAAGACTGGTTTCGAAGACTGGCTTCGAAGATTTCGTTCTTCGATCTCATCATCCACGACCAACGGTGACGCATCATCGGGAGTCGGAACGCCTTCGCTAGCCGGTCCTGTTGGACAAGTACGTTGGGCTACAGCAGGCTGATTCTACGTTCTGAACGTCGGTCACAGGCGTGCGTGGGCAAGCGCGGCTACGGTGCTCTGTGGTGCAGGGGTAGTACTCGTACGTTATGAGCCACCCTGTCTAGTGTGGGACAGAGGACACTGTACAGAGACAAAGTTACCCGCCTTGTATAGCCGTTGGCCATATTAGTCATTATCACATGTTAGTCATTTTCGTCTGTTAGTCATATTCACCTGTTAGTCATATTCACCTGTTAGTCATATTCACCTGTTAGTCATTTTCACTTGTTAGTCATTTTTTATATGTTAACCTTTTTTATGTGTTAATACGTTATGAGTGCATGTGTGGGTATGTGTGAGTGTGTGGGGCGTTAGTGGGTTGGGGTGGGGGTTAGAGTAAGGGTAGGTAATAAAGGATTTGTTTGTTGTTTATCACTGGCGTTGCGTTATTTATTTAGAGTGGGTGGGTTTTCTCGAGTGTCTGCACTCACATTGTCCACGGCGCCCTGACTCCGTCAGGCGTGTCGTGACATATTTGGTGGCAGCGGTGGGATAAGGATTAGGGGGAGGTAACGGATTAGGTAGATTAGGGTATTTTTGTGCGCCAGTGACCGTTTGTTCGTGTTGTGGTACGAGTAAGATTTAGCGGGCGGTTGGCGGGAGTGGGGGCGTATTGCGCCGGGAGCCACGGCCAGAGAGTGCAGTGCGCATAAACGGGGGGTGGCATGAGTGGTTGCCTCTCATTACTAATAATGCATAGCATTTATATGGCGCATTTCTCATAATTATAATATAACTCAATGCGCAGAATGTAGCCGCGAACTGAACCCAACAAGCACGCTCACGTGAATCACACGCATTCACTCACACACTGTACGTAAACACAGAACATTCACGTGGTGCTAAGGGCAAGCTCAAGCGAGCTACTGACGGTATTTGGAAATCGTTTTGTATTTGAAATTTTATTAAGTTGGCTGAAACTGATACCAAAGTGGAGGGGGAGGAAGAGCCGGAGTACCCGGAGAAAGAACCCCCGACGGTCCGCCCGAATTAACGGTGACACTTACTAGAGGAGAAAAATCCGACGCCGGAACCCGGAATCGAACCTCGCACCTTTAGCATTGGTGGCAGGCGCCTTAACCACTGCGCCACGGACCGCCTCAGGTACCGAGTGGTGAGGACCCTTCGGCTCTTGTCACTGTCTAGTCCTTATTCGTTGTTTGTATTCTGTGTATTTATTTGTTTTGTTTTTTCTTTGTCAGGGGTCCTGCTGGGGAGCAGTTGTCGTCGCTGCCTCCGTGACACCCACATCAGGATGCCCCCTAAACGGGATACCAGGGCCACCCGTGCCACGTCGGGGCACGACCCTGAGTCCGAGGGTGGTGGTGCAGGGGATGAGGGTCCAGGAGAGAGAGGAGCCACTTTGGCCACTCCCTCTCGGAAGGAAACGGTGGTGAGTACCCTTACCCGTACTCTCACTGCAGCAGGACTGACACCCAGTAGGGATCAGGAAAGTAAAGAGGGGTTAGGGGTGATAGTAAACCCATATGAGCAGTATAAAGTGATAGGAGAGGGCCTAGGACTTAGTGGGGGAGCCCTAACCCAGTTCATCCTGTCCGAAGTTAGGAGAGAGGAAGAAAAACGGGAACGTGACCTAGAGCGTAGGGCGTTAGAGAGGCGGCTCCAAATGGACCGTGAGGCAGCCGAGAGACGGCTCCAGATGGACCGCGAGGCAGTAGAGAAGCAGCTCCAGATGGCTGAGCAGGCTAGGCGGGATGACTTAGCATTGACCGAACGTAAGCTAGCTGCCGCGGAACAAGCACGGAAAGAAGAGCTCGTCGCGGCCGAAACGCGGCTTAGATTACAGTTAGCAGCATCGGAAAAGAAGTCAGTTAAGGAGTCTAGTCAGCATTACTCGCTCAAGATGCGTCCGTTAGAGGATAAGGAAGATGTGGAATCTTACCTTCAGCTCTTTGAGAGAGTAGCCGAAACCCAGGGGTGGCCGAAAGAGGTATGGGGGATAAGGTTAGCACCTCTATTGCAGGGCGAGGCCCGTGATGCATACCTTAGGCTGACGGTAGAGCAAGGGAAAGATTTTGAGGTGGTGAGGGAGACCTTATTGAGAAGATTCAGGCGTGACGCTGAATATTACAGGCGCCAGTTTCGCGAAGCCAGAAAGGAGAGTCTCGAAACGTTTCCCCAGTTGTTCGTTAGGTTGAAGACCTCAGTCAAGCGTTGGTTCACTTTAGCCCATAAGAACATAGAGGACGTAGAACAAGTGCTAGACATGTTTCTGTCTGAGCAACTTTATGCTATTATGAATGCAGACCTTGAAATGTTCGTTAGGGAAAAACGTCCTAGGAATGGTGAAGAGGCCGCGGAGCTAGCGCAGCTCCATATCGACACCAAACGGGCAGTCTCGCGTCCATTGGGTGGGGGGCCGATTCGTCCGCCGTTCAAGAAGGACAAAGGGTCGAATAAACCCCCTGAGACCAAAGCAGAACATAGGACAGAACCAGCTAGTTCAGGCAGAGGGACGGGTGAACGGTTGTGCTTTAAGTGCAACAAACCAGGGCACTTAGCAAGGAACTGTCAGAGTAAGGCGTCAGTTAACCAAGTCACCATTGCCTCTGAGATAGTAGCCGTAATGACAGAGCCCGTGACCGTAGGGATGCGGATGATCCGGCCCTACGACTCTGAAATGGCACCAGTAACAAGCCTACCAGAAATAGCAAACACAGTGATACAAGAAACTTCATTTACTGAAGGGCAATTAAATGACACTATGAAAACAATAGACGACCCACCTTTGTCAATGAGGGAGATTATAGGGTTGGATAAATCACTGCAGACAATAAGAGGTGAGATGGTAAACAATGTTGCCAAACTAGGTGAGCTTGATAAACACATAGAACGAGAAAAAGAGAAACTGGCTACTGCAGACAATGGGAATCTTGACACAGAAATGAAAGAAAGAATACAACACAGATTAAATGATTTGCAGATAGAAAGATCAGGAAGGTTAGAAGTGATTAGTATTGGAAGACAAAAATTGAAAACACAAGTTAACAGGATTAGGGAAACTATTCAGAAAATACTTCATGAAGACACAACTTTGGCTGAGAGATTGAAAACACTTTTCAGAGAACAGGGTATCACAATTGCTAGTTTAATTACTGCTCTTGGATTTATTATCAGTACTGTTGTGTTAGCTGTCTCCAGGGGTGGTGGACCCGGTGGTTCTCCACCTCCAGCACCACCAACCCCGGGCCCACCGGCTCCCACAGATCCAAAAGATTTACAGTCATGGGTAAAGAAACAACTGTCTCACATTTCAGACCTGCTTAAAAAATTGGCTGTGAAAGCAATGAATTCATTACCCAATATAATTGGCACAGTTGTTAGTTGGTTGATTAGTACTACAGCAAAGGTAGTTGGGTTTATGGCAGAAAATGTGTGGGTCTTTTTGGTGACAGTAGGAGGGTTAATAGTAGGTTATTTAATGAAACAGGTAAAGAAGTAATATTCCTAATCCAGTGAGACCTAAGGCTATTACTAATGCAGTTCTCTCGGATTCATGTGTGTCAGGGATTGGTAGCGGCGTTTGGGGTGTTACTGGCTGTATGGTTGTTGGAGCAAGGGAAGTAACCACTTGTAATGATTTTAATGACTGTACATGCGCAGTTGTTCCTCCTAAGTTTACAGTTTTATTGAGACCTAGTTTTTGATCACTACCAGCAACAATGATTTCATTATTATAATTTGTTATTGTCCCCATTTGGAGTTGAAGGTCAGATGGTAACATGTATAACCCGATGCCAACTACAAAGTCAACTTTTGATCTGGCATATCTGAGTACGTCTTGGTAGCGTTGTATGCTTGATGGGAGATCGACTGTTGAATTAATTAAATCTTCCAGGTTTGCGCGAAACTGTTTTTGAGATTCCAATTTTCCACTTCCATTCAAAATATTCGATTTTGTTAGTGACTGTGCACCTAGTATACACCAGACATATGTTCTGATTGACTCATTTACGCGCTCGACTCCTGCTTGAGTAAACCCGTCACTCTTGTCTAAGACAAACGTGGTCCAGGCGTTAGACTGTTTCTGCTCTATTGCGCCTATCCAGACTTCAGATTTTGATGAGAATGAAGTATAACCAGGGTAATAATCTTGAGGGTATTGTCTGTGACTCAAAGCGTAATACAGTGTACCCATACCATTGTGATCATCAAGTTTTTGTGTAAAGTCATACTTAGGACGGATGTTAAATTCATTACAGATGCGTTCAAACGTTTTCATATCCATGGGGTTGTTAAACCTGTTGAACCTGGATTCAGTGGGTAATGGTGTATGAAGTTCTGACAGTATGCGTCTAAGCTGGTAATAAACATGGAAACGGTAGACAGATCTAATAAGTTTGTTTGAGTGATTCAAATGGTCTGTGAATGAAACACCACAGCCTGTAGTTAAACACAGTATAGCAAAGTTGAGTTGGTTTTGAAACATCTGTAGTGGACTTGAAGACCACTTTCTTGCAGTTGAATCGTCTGTTATTGGAGGGTTTAGGTAATGATCAAATGGATTTGGTACTTTGTCTTGAAATAAATCTTGTTCACTTACAGCAATATCAAGCTGGTTTAGTTGAATTATTTTCTGTTCATAAGTAGGTGCAACATTATATGTGGCATCCACATTAAATTGAAATGCGTTTGTTGTGGTAATGGATGGTGATTTAAATTCCATCCTTTTTTTATATGAGGTAATAAAAATGTTTATTACCTTAACAAATCTTGACACAAGCAAACCAGTGTGGTTAACTAATGGGATTGATAATCGTGATGGTAACAAGGCTGTAGCTATCCATGAAATGTTCTACACTGTAAAATGGTTTAATGTAGAAGATGATATAAATTATTATGTATCTGTTAGTGATGATTCCTCTCCTATTGAAAACCATAAAATAACATCTGGGTATTATGACTTTTGTACATTAGCTAACTGGTTTCAAAGTAAAATAAAAATTAAAGCAACTTTAAATCCAGCTAACTTACTTGTTACATTAGAATTTTCTTTTGAGCGTAGGATAACATTTTCAGATGATCTTCTATTATTACTTGGTTTAATAAATGAAACTGAAGCTAAAACAAGGCTTTGGAAAATAGAGATGATTGATGGAAAATTAACTGGAAAATATCCTGTTCATTTGTCAGTACACACAGTACTAAATGTTTATTTGAAAGAACTGAACACATCTGAGAATGTACACAATGGAAAGCCTTCAACTTTGTTGAGGTGCTTACCAACTGGAACTGCACACTATTGTGAAAGTGTAGTTGCTAGATTTCCTAATTTGCAGTTTAAGAAATTAGGTTCTAGTTTCTTTGAGTCACTAATCTGTAACTAATCAAGATGACAAACCAGTTGTTATGCATGATTTTAGTGTAGTGTTAGAAGTTAAATAATTTTATTTTTGTTTATAAAAATGAGTGGTGGTCCAAAGCCGAGAATCATACCAGCTGCGTGTCCGGTAACAGAGTTGAAAGATTTGGCAGATGTACAGGATTTTGAGAAGGAAGGAGAAATTGGAGAAATATATGGTTTTGATCTTGATTCGACTGGCATGTACAAGAGAAAAGTAATTGTTGACATGAAAGACGGTGAAAAACAGATTCCTAAACTTGGTCAGCTTCGTGATGTTACTGTACCAGTTGCGCCTAATCTTGTAAATAATGTGCCCTACAACTTAATACATGTTGGTAATAAATGAGTTGTTTCGCCTGTGCCTGCACCACCGCCAACAATTGACTGGGACATAAAGTTGGAATTTATTAGTCCTTATGTATACACTGATGACAAAGGCGCCTTAGTGTTTAGGAAGGTTGTTAACTCTGGGCCGCTGATTGTAAGCCTTGTTCCAAGTTTTGCCCCAGACAACAATAGCAGAGAAAAACTGAAAGTTGAAAATTATGAGAAACGTAGATATCTTCTTACAACTAGAAAGGGAAGATCAGATACCTCTGTGGTGTTTATGCCAGCAAGCTTAGTCATGGCTAGAGAAGCGACAATAGTATTTGAAATTATCTTGAGAATAGCTTCTATCAAAGAGGCTCAAATTGCACAAGGAATTAAACTTACATGGGATGAAACAGTAACAGAATCATCAAAGGTCTTTATTGCTATTACAAAAAATGTTGATGTTATTAATGTTTCGAGCAGTGTTCCAGCTGTCAAGGTGGTGGTTGACAAAACAACTTTTGTTCGTCTAACTTACATAAACCTTGAACACATTGATCTTGTTGCATTTTATTATGCTAGCAAATTATATACTTTTGAAGAGTTGCAAAATGTAATTGCTGATTAAATAAAAAATATTTGTCAATAAAAAAAATGGTAAACTTCTATCCGCAACTACCAACGCATGAGACTGTGTCATCATTTGTGCCTGATCAACATATGCCAATTGCATCAGATAAAACATTACCAGCAGACGCATTCAGATTAAATAATATTACAGAAGCTTTGAAATATTTGGAAAGTGAAGAAGCTAGGTACTCACAGTGCAAAAGACGGTATAAGACCGTTTTCAATTCTGTACAAAACACATCTATAGCTGTTGGCGCTTTTTCAGCTGGTTGTTCTGTAGGGGGTATTGTTCTTTTTGCCCCAGGAATTGGGAGTTTAATTGGAATAGGATTGGAAGGAGCTAGCATTGCCACAGGCCTAGCATGCTTTGGTTTGGAGGCCTTAAACAAGAGGTTTCACACGAAATTACAGAAACATGAAGCATTGAGTACTTTGGCGGGTGCAAAACTGAGCAGTATGAAACTTATTATCAGTAAGGCATTAAATGATAATTGTATTGATGATGAAGAATTTAAGCGGGTCCAGGATGATTTAAATAACTACAAACAAATGAAATCTGAAATACAAAATAAAATGCGTAGTCAATCACCCGTGAATGTTGAAGAACTAAAGGCTAGTTTTTTAGAGATGGGAAAACAGATCGGTGTTCCGGAAACCACAGAAAAACTACACAATCTTTTAAACAAATAAAAATCAGATTTGGTAATCGTTTATTTTTTCATTACACTTTGCAGAGAGATGCCATGCCACTTACACAGTTTAGGCCTGATTATTTAACACCAACGGCACCACCGGAATATTATGTTTGAGAAAAAAAAGTTTTTAGTTGCCCTTGTATCTTAATAAAAAAGACTTAGTATACGTGACTAGAGTCAAGTTGTTATTAAGTACGTGTAAGTAATTAGGGTAAGTAATTAATAAGTTCTTAATGGTAAGTAGTTAATAAGTTCCTATTGTAACTCACTTTAAGGTAACCTTAAGTTAGTTGTAACTTATTGTTTTACTTGAGACCACTTGGTAGTTTCTTATCTAACTGTTTTTCAGTGCCTTATAGACATGAGTATATAAACCCTAACATGTGTAACCGTTTTGTAAAATGATTGCTCTCTTTTTGAAAAGTAACATGTCCCCTGTTGATCTTTGACATTATCTAGCAATTTAAACGGCTGTAGCTATGAAAAGGCCTTTGACGGCTGAGAGCTTTTCAAAAGCTTGCCCCTTGAATAGGAATGGAATGTGTCCCCTGCTATTGAAAAGCGGGCGTGAGAGGTAATACAAAAGGCAAACAAACCGTGACACTACCTGGCCGCTCATGCTCAGGCTTACGATAAAATTGTACTGACATGAGTGTCTGTAATGTTTGTTTATGTGTCCGTGTGTGTGTAAGTGCGTGCGTGCGTGCGTCCGTGTGTGTGTGTGTGTGTGTGCATCTGTTTGTGTGTGTGTGTGTGTTTGTGTGTGTGTGTGTGTGTGTGTAAGATATTACTTGTTGGTTTCTTATCCAACTGTTTATAGTACAGATCAGCCCACAGGGTATGGGTTAGTAAATTAATTTATATATTTGTTTGCCCAATAAAAATGACAGACGGACAAATCATACAGGTGCTTGATCTCACACACCTTTTCAAAGATGATGTGCACTTTACTGACTTAATATCACCCAAACAGACTAACATAAGTCTTTCAGCACCATCAGAAATATATGCTACATACAGTGTGACTTTGGATTATGTTGATGAGCATCCAGATGTGGAGCGCATGACAGTTGATTTAAAGACACCTACTTTTAAAGTTGATGATACCAACTATGGTTGGTGAGGGGAAATTTGTTATAGCATATTTAAACAACTACGCAAACTAAATGTTTATATTGACAGTGTTACAGTTAATAAAGTGGTATTACACAAGGTGAGCAAGCAGAGCCAGCGGTAATATTTTTTATTTATTATTTTGTCGGACAAATAAAAATGACGGACAATTCACAAAGCCCTGGCCCATCAAACCCTGGCCTATCTGGTTTAAGAAACGTGTTTCACACAACAAACTTGCCTATATCTAATAGTAACAATGTTTATGAATCAATAGAAAACTCTTTTTCTGTCATACAACAAAATCTTATCACAGGCAGTGTTAAGATTCAGATTGTTGCTAAAATAGAATTTACTAGAGTAGATGGTGAAGGGATTGTATTGTATATATCAACAAGACAACACACTGTTAACACAAGAAGAGAACCGGAGGTAGAAATCGTGTTTAGAGACAGACTATTACCTGACTTCCTCCAAGCAATTGACAGTGCAAAAATGAAGGGGTCTGGTTGGCACGAAGGACATGTACATGAACTACAACTAAAGCAGTCTAGGTATCATCCTATATTAGGTAAAGCATGGATACCACTGCCAACTGAGGTTGCAAACAAAAAGGCTGTAGTCAATATTCAGAACAAAGACAATTTCTGTTTCATGTGGTGTGTGCTTGCTAAACTACACTTTGTGAGGTCAAGACCTGATCGCGTATCTCACTACATCAAATTTGTAAATGAACTCAACTTTAGTGGCATTGAGTTCCCTGTTAAAATAGAGGACATAGATTTGGTTGAAAAATTAAATCCTGGTATATCTGTAAATGTGTATGTGTGGGATAATGAGTCTGAGAACAAGTTACAACCAATTAGAGTATCCCCAATTGCTCCAACCTACGGTCAGTCAGAAGATAAACATGTTGACATGTTGCTAATCGGCGATGACAATAACTTTCACTACACAATTATCAGGAATATGTCACGTCTAATTTATGCACATACAACAAAACACAATGGCAAACAGGAAGTGTGTAAGTATTAAAATAGCACATAATCACATCCTACATTGTAGGTCACCTGATGATATACAAACTGTACTTAAGTACCCTGATCCTGGTAGTCAAGTATATTTTAAGAACTATGGGAAACAGCAAAAGCTGCCGTTTGTAGTGTACGCAGATTTTGAATCACTGGTTGTACCGTATGAGGGTCCTGTTCCAGAGTCATTACCAAAGACTATAACGTTGAGTGACCAAGTGGTGTGTTCTTTTGGATACATTATTGTTAGGTCAGACGGTTTGCATTCAGAGCCTGTTATCTACAGGGGTGAAAATGCAGCATGTCTGTTTTTAACAGAAATGAGACATCTGTATAGTCAGGTAGTACAGTATCTCACAACATGTCAGATGCATTTGGTGATGACAGAAGAAGACAAATTAAAATTTGAAACAGCTGAGGCGTGTTGGATTTGTGAACAACCTTTAAGGGGTGATAAAGTTCGTGACCATGATCACATAACTGGGTGTTACAGATTGATTGTACATTGATTGTACATTGCTTAACGTCCCGACAGCAACAATGCTTTCTCAGGACATGCCTGCACTGCTTGTGAAAAAAACTAAACAGAACATTGAATGTATGTCGCTAGCCGGTCAAATACGTTAAATAAACCTAACACATGGGGCCTAAATAAAGCTAAGACCATTTAGCAACACATCCAATATCAAGAGCTACAGGCAGTGCAGACAGTAGGGAGAGTTTTAAAAAGGCAAATACAGGTGAATGGTCAAAGGGTAGACAGAAACACATGCCCCAGAATAGAGAGAAAAACCCACCCTGCGGGGCTGACCAGGGTGACCCTGGGAACTAAAAAATACCTAACCCCACCCAAGTCCCCCAGGGCAGACCCGGGTGGGGGGGGGGGGTGTTACAGAGGTGCTGCACATAACAATTGTAACTTGTTATTAAAAACAGATCCTAAGACATATAAGTTACCAATCTTTTTCCACATTCTCAAAGGGTATGATTCACATTATTATCATGCAGGCTGTAGATGAGTCTTACAAAAAAATTAGTTGTATTGCTCAGACAACTGAGAAGTACTTGACTTTTAGATTGGACAACAAATTAGCATTTTATGACTCCATGCAACATTTGTCTTTAGGGTTGGCTAGTCTAGCAGAAGGGCTGACTGAGTATCCAATAACAAGTAAATATTTTGAGCCAGACTTGGTTAAGAAAGGTGTTTATCCATATGAGTACATTGATCACTGGGTTGTGTTTGAGGAAAGGAGACTACCACCAAAAGAGAAATTTTATTCCACACTAACTGGCAAAGGTATTTCTGACTCTGAATACCAGCATGCACTTGATGCCTGGGATAAATTAGGGTGTCAGACAATTGGTGACTACCATGACCAGTACTTGAAAGCTGACGTTTGCTTACTAGCAGACGTATTTGAAAGTTACCGTGAAACGGGTTTGTTACACTACAGTCTTGACCCAGCCTGTTACATAACTAGTCCTGGCATGACATGGGATGCATTTTTGAAATCCAGTAAGATATTTATTGACCTGTTGTCTGATCGTACGATGGGTGAAATGGTGGAACGTGGTTTGAGAGGAGGCATTAGTATTGCAGCGAATAATTATGCAAAGGCAAATAATAAATATCTGGACAGTTATGGTGACCTTGGGTTTGACCCCTCGAGGTCAAGGTCATTCATTACGTACCTTGACGCGAACAATTTGTATGGGTTCGCGATGTGTGAGTTATTGCCCTTGAAAAACTTTTGTCTGCATGATTTGTCACAGTATGATGTAACAGACATATCAAACTATATTATGAATCTTGACCAAAACGACGCTAAGGGTTGGATCTTTGAAGTAGACCTAGAGTACCCACACCATCTACATGATTACCACAATGATTATCCGTTGGCTGTTGAGAAAATGAGTATGACAGGAAAAAAAGAAGACACTAAACTTGTGCCAAATTTAAATGACAAATTCAATTATGTTTGTCACTATCGCTTGTTACAGTTTTACATCAGACACGGGTTAGTACTAAAGAAAGTTAACAGTGGAATTCAATTTGATCAGAGTGCTTTCATGAAAGATTACATAATGAAAAACACAACCCTTCGTGCCAGAGACGGCAACACTGCATTTGACAAAGACTTCTTTAAGCTTATGAACAATGCCTGTTTTGGCAAGACAATGGAAAATCCTCATCACAGAAAAGATGTGAGACTGGTCACAACTGAATTGGGTGCAATTAAACTTACAGGCAAGCCACAGTACACAGGGTACAAAGAGTTTCATTCATCATTGTATGCTGTGTCACTCAAAAAATAGATTGTCAAACTGGACAAGCCAGTATTCATTGGTATGGCAATTCTTGAATTGTCAAAACTGGTGATGCTTGAATTTTATTATGATTACTTCAAATTAAAGTATCCTGACTGCCGTCTGTTATACACTGACACTGACTCTATGATCATTGATGTGTGTACTGAAGACTTTTATGAAGACATGAAAACAGAGTTACACATGTATGACACATCTGACTACCCTAAAGACCATCCACTGTTTAGCACACAAAACAAAAAAGTGCCTGGTAAGTTTAAGGATGAACTAAATGGTGTGCCAATAGTTGAGTACGTTGGACTGAGATCAAAAATGTATTCTATACTGCACCAGAAGGGTAGTCAGTCAAAAGCCAAAGGAATAAAAAAAAACAGCGATAAAAAATAAAGACATTCGTCATGAACATTACAAGCAAGTGTTAGATGGTGCATTAATGCCTGATTATCCAAACAAGTCATTGAGATCAAACAAACATAATCTTAAAATGATTCAAACACATAAGAAATCTCTGGCAGCTGGGGACACAAAACGTGTGTTTCACACCAAGGAAAAAGCTTATGCACCAGGTCATTACAGGCTCAAGTTATCTGAAGAAATAGCTGATGAACTGGTTGATGAATTAATTGATGAGTTAGTTACTGAAATGAGTAACGGTGTCTGGGGGAATAATCTGTAATTCTTCTCTGACAAATGCCCTCTGGGGCACAGGGTCATACAGATAATATATTGTTGCGTCTGGACCGGGGATTATTTTTTTTATATTATGAACGGATGTTGACCAGATGGGGTCTGTCGCTCTGCGCTTTATGTCATTTTCAGCTTCACCTGGTTGATATAAATATCTCACCTGTTTAGTAAATAAACTTGTGTCTGGTGCTGGGGTTGGGGTTGGTCCTGTTTTTGGCTCTGTAATTGATTTCAATTTAATAGCATCAACAGGCTTAGGGTGTCCTTCATTGTTCATTGCTTTTATCACATGTGGTAATCTCTTTACCCATTCAGTGTTCCGGGTGTCATGCATGAGTTCCTTAGAATACTGGTAACTGAAAAGTCTTTCTGACAACTGTTTGTTAAAGTTCTCTACAATTGCCTGCGATCTGTGTACACCTGGAATGCCTCGTCTGACCAGTACACCATGCTTCGCAAATAACTGATTAACAGCACCTTTGAATTCTGATCCATCATCAACCTGCACTAGTCTGGGGTATCTTAAAGGGCCTCGACCATATATTTTTGTTAAAGCAGTAGCAACTGTGGTAGCAGTTTTGTCAGATATGGGTTCAGCGTCTTTGTACCTTGAAGCAATGTCAACGACAGTTAATGCATACTTGTATCGTTTCTTTCTTATTGTGTCATGCAGAAGAAACAGGAGATCCATTTGGTGTGTGTAATTAGGTGATGTGTTCTCAAAATGAGGTCTTGTTATTTTTCTTGGAGCAGGGAGATATATCTGCCAAATTGCCTGTCTCTGTAACCATTGCTTGACTTGATTGAGTGTTATATCTCCGCCAACAGCAGCATGTAATTTCTGAATAGCTGTTGCTCCTTTATAATACCCTGATGGAGAGTAATATATTTTTGATAGTTTATTTTCTATTCCGGGGTTCATTTCTTCTAGCAAAATAAAGACCAGTAAAAAATACAAATGTCATTCCCACTAGAACAAAGATTATCTCTCCGTTTCTTTGTTCTTGGCTTGGTTGATAGTAGTCACTAAGTTTTGGTTTCGGGATAGACATGTCTTCACCCGTGACAAGAAAATATTCTTTGATCGCGTCATTAACATTTGAAAATGTATGTTGTGCGTGACCCTCTAGTCTAAGTCTGTCATTGATAAAATCAAGTTTTTCAATTCTTTGCTTCTCATAATCCTGTTGAGCTTGCGCCAGTTTTTGAGATGCTTCATTATGGCGCTTCAATTCTTCTGCAGATTCTTCTCTACCCATTTTTGAAAAGAGATAATTAGAGCCACTGAATGCCAATGCATTAACCATCGCACCTCCTATCATAATAGCTATCGTCGACATATTATTTTTATTTACATAGAAACATTTTCGGGAATAATTCCCTGCTTGACAAGAAAATCTTTTGTCGCAATTGACGCTGTAACAACTGCAATTAGCTTAACTGAATCTTCAATGTCTAATCTGCTCAAGTCTGCTGATTTCATTTTGAGTAGACTTTTTCCCAGCATAGGAAAAGCTACTGCTAATGCACTGATTACGGCAGAATGATACACAAGGTTCATTATGTTTTTTGAGTCATTCATTTCTTAGGCAAGAAAAATTAAAATAAATAAATTTATTAGTGCATGATAAATGGGTCGACAACTTTGGATATTGTTGGTAATGTGGAGACTTCTGTTTTTGATGATAGAGTGTTTAATTTTTTGGACACTGTTCGAGTCTGTGGTTTGTATTTTTTGTATAATTGGTAAGCTACAAAACCAGATCCGACAACAAATGCGGCAACTACATATTTTGCTGTTTCAGAATTAGACTGGGTTGAAGGTCTTTCACTTTGATGTAAGTGTGACAGGGGTGTTGAAAGTCCTGACAGTGTTGACGGTCCTGACGGTCCTATCGGTGTTGACGGCGGGTCACTTACATGAGCCTTTTCTGTTAGCGCTTGAAGCTGTAATTTTTTTTGCTTGTTCCATTCGGCTAAACGTTTACCACACTGAACCCTTCCTTCATTTTTAATTTTTGTCACTGTGTGAATCGGGGTCTGGGCAGGGTCTGGGGCAGGGTTCATCTGTGGGGTCGTTTGGGGGGTCGTCTGTTGGTCGTCCATTTTTATCAGCAAAAAAATTTAATTTTGTGAAATCGATATGGCTGCTCGTTACTATTAGTGTTACCAGAGGAGCAAGGAAATTACCAAACCTGTAGAATAAAAGGAAAGCTAATTTACCAATTACACTCGTTACAATTTGGTTACTCTCGAGGTCATTTGTGAGATTTTCAATGTCTACAGGAAGAGCATAACTCACAGCTTTTGAATATAAGCAGACAATTGATTTGCTCAAATCACGGGTCATTAGTGAAGCCATGTGTTGTTCGTATTTAAAATGAAGTTTAAATAAATCATCAGCTGTGAGGGATTGTATATCTTTGGTTGAATATTGCTTTCCGAGATATGTTTTGGAATGACCAGAAATCACTACAGATAAAAGTCG
This sequence comes from Semisulcospira habei, assembly GCA_036245525.1. Classification (NCBI taxonomy): domain Eukaryota; kingdom Metazoa; phylum Mollusca; class Gastropoda; family Semisulcospiridae; genus Semisulcospira; species Semisulcospira habei. The sequence goes on along the minus strand of BTPG01000004.1, from coordinate 91,728 downwards.
TTCCCGTTTTGAATCTAAGTCTATGTTATCTACAGCACTGATATCTCCCAATAATAATATTTCATTCGAATCCATTTTATAATACAATTTTTTTAAAAAATAAACACATTTGTTTCTTTGTCAGTAAACCAGTCATGAGTATATAAACCCTAACATGTATAACCGTTTTGTAAAATGATTGCTCTCTTTTTGAAAAGTAACATGTCCCCTGTTGATCTTTGACATTATCTAGCAATTTAAACGGCTGTAGCTATGAAAAGGCCTTTGACGGCTGAGAGCTTTTCAAAATCTTGCCCCTTGAATAGGAATGGAATGTGTCCCCTGCTATTGAAAAGCGGGCGTGAGAGGTAATACAAAAGGCAAACAAACCGTGACACTACCTGGCCGCTCATGCTCAGGCTTATGATAAAATTGTACTGACATGAGTGTCTGTAATGTTTGTTTATGTGTCCGTGTGTGTGTAAGTGCGTGCGTGCGTGCGTCCGTGTGTGTGTGTGTGTGCATCTGTTTGTGTGTGTGTGTGTTTGTGTGTGTGTGTGTGTGTGTGTGTGTGTGTGTGTGTGTGTGTGTGTGTGTGTGTGTGTGTGTGTGTGTGTGTGTGTGTGTGTAAGATATTACTTGTTGGTTTCTTATCCAACTGTTTATAGTGCAGAGTATGAACACCGTTTTGATTTCTTGGGTACCAGTCATGAGTATATATGAAGTCGACTTCAAAACTGTCTTCTTAAGTGTAATGACACTTCTCAGCAAATAGCCTTTTTTGAAAAGCTGTAGAGCCGGCTTATTCATAAACTGAAGTGTCCCCTTTCACAGTTGAATAGCGGCGCGTGGTAACGATAAAGCAAACACAGGTGGCTTGCAAATGACATGCGCCACAGATTAAGATCCTGTAACTTACTCATTAGAGGCTGATTTAAACGTATAAGTTTCACATGAGTGGAGTCTATGTCTGTGTTGACAGAGTGGGTCTCACTCTCTCTCTGTGTGCGGTAGCTAATGGGGGCTGTGTTGTCCTTTATTCCCATTCAATCTTAAAACCAATTTACATTTGTGGGGGGTCATGATTTTTCGATGTGCATTTTCTTAAGGTCAAAAATAAATTGTGTGAATATCGACTCAGGGGCGGTGCATACCGATCTAGTAGCTCAAGGATTTGAAAAGGTTTTGAAAAATGTTGGCAAACGTATTGTGACATTGTGAATACACTGTAAGTGCTACGCATATTTTATTCTGACGCGTCGTGTCCTTCATGCCTAGAGTGCTGGCGACGGGCTGTGTTTACGTACATAGTAACATTGCGACATCGGTCATATGAGCTAATTAAGAGAGAGAGAGGAATACTGAGTGGACTGAAGTATTATTAACACAATGACTGAGTTAACCCCTTAAGTCTTATTTTTGATTTTCATAAAAATGTGGCTGTTTAAATAATAATGATTTAGGGGTAACTTCCAATGGTATTTACTCTGTGCGGGGGACATGGATATGGAGGGTCAAAAAGATATAATTAAGGGGGTTAACTCAGTCATTGTGTTAATGAAGCTTTAATTCTCTCAGTATTCCTCTCTCTGTGTATAGTTGAAGAAGATCAGCGAGATAGGCAGGGGTAGAGTAGTTAATAATAATAATAATATACATAGCATTTATATGGCGCATTTCTCATATTTATAATATAACTCAATGCGCAGAATGTAGCCGCAAACTGAACCCAACAAGCACGCTCACGTGAATCACACGCATTCACTCACACACTGTACGTAAACACAGAACATTCACGTGGTGCTAAGGGCAAGCTCAAGCGAGCTACTGAAGTGACGGTATTTGGAAATCGTTTTTATCACCCGACCGTTCGTTGGGGATTGTTTAATCCTAACTTTCTATGCATGTGACTCAAAAGCCGATATAAGGGGAGTGTGACTCGCTTGGCTGCAAAGAGGTACACCGGTCGAGGACACAAACAATCTCAATAACCACTGAACAAGTACACACGAGAAACATGACATCAATCATACCACTCTCGCATGCAAGCGGCATAACAGACATAATCAAGGCTCTTTTGGATTTACTACGTATACATAATGATACATTGGTTAATAATAAATGGTTTGCTCACCTCTGACGTGCATACAGAATACGACGACCCATGGTGGTCACACGGCCCATCCCAGCACCAAAGCTGGCGCCGGGAGGGAGAACAGTCCTAACATCACAAATCGTGTACTCTTCTATTTCTCTCTTTTTCCTCGCTTCCTTAGCATCATCCTCATGGGTTAAATACTATCTTAATAGCCACGGCCATGGCCCTGATAGCCAATCATCGTCTGGATTCCTTACGTAGTGTACTATTTTTAGAGAGTGACCACCATGGCGACCAACATACGAGTGTTCTATGTCATTCCTACAACGTGACCATCCATACACGTGCCTGGGCACCTGAACATATATTAATGTCTATTTGACATATTTCTCACACAAGATACTCCTGACTTCTTCCGGCCTTTTGGACACCTTGACATATACCGATGTCTATTTAACCTATCTCGCACATTATTCTACCGACGTATGCCGGGATTCCCTTTTCAGAGTGCCCATTTATCACGCGCCTGGGTTTTGCCCCCACATGTTAACTCTAAAAAGAGAGGCCAAGACCTCACATCAGCAAACAAGTACAGACTTGTCAACAAGAAGATCAGGAAGAGGATGAAAGAAGCCAAAGAAGATTGGATTGAAGACCAGTGTTGTAGCGTGGAAGAGGGCATGGCAAACGGCAACAGCAAGAAGGCTTATGAAACGCTAAGGACCCTCACCAAGACTCAACAGCGAACAGCCACAGTCATCGAAGACAGCAGCGGCCAACTCCTTACGGAAAACACTGCTGTACTAAACAGATGGACTGAGTACTGCCGAGACTTGTATAACTACAAGGCTGAGCCAGACACCAGCATCCTCCAAAACAACCAGGCTGGGGCCAGGAAGGCTGAAGACCTGCCAGTGTTAGCTGAAGAGGTGGAAGCAGCCGTACGCGGCCTGAAGGGAGGAAAGTCTCCAGGTGTAGACAACGTACCTGCTGAACTGTTGAAACATGGAGGAGAAGTAACAACGAAGGTCCTCACTACACTCTGTCAAAAGATCTGGGAGCAAAAGAAATGGCCAGTAGAATGGACACAGTCTCTAGTGATCCCGCTCCCCAAGAAAGGAAACCTGAAACAGTGCCAGAACTACAGAACTATCAGTCTGATAAGTCACCCTAGCAAAGTAATGCTTAGAATCATTCTCAACCGCCTCAAAACTTTCGCCGAGGAACTGCTGGCAGAAGAACAGGCTGGCTTCAGAGTTGGAAGAAGCACTGTAGAGCAGATTTTCAACTGCCGCGTCCTGATCGAGAAACATCTGCAGCATCAGCGCGAACTCTACCACAACTTCATTGATTTCAGGAAAGCATTTGATCGCGTCTGGCACGACGGACTCTGGCAAGTCATGAGATCGTTCAACATAGAGGAGGGACTGATCCAAATGATAGAAGCGCTTTACAAGAACGCCTGCAGCGCGGTTCTACTTAACAATCAGTCAGGCGAGTTCTTCAGGACGACGATCGGTGTCCGTCAAGGATGCCTGCTCTCTCCTGTCCTTTTCAACATATTCCTGGAGAAGATCATGCAGGAAACCCTCCACGACCACCATACTTCAATCTCTATTGGTGGCAGATCCCTGTGCAATCTTCGATTCGCAGACGACATTGACCTCATGGCAGGCAGCAATAGTGAGCTCCAAAACCTGACAGACAAACTTTCAAGTAGCGCAGGGTCTTATGGCATGGAGATCAGTACGGATAAAAGCAAAGTGATGATCAACACCACAAGCGACAGCAGCAGCAACATTCACATGAACGGCCAGAAGCTAGAAGAGGTCAATAGCTTCAAGTACTTGGGAGCCACCCTGTCCAAAGACGGTAGTTGCATAGCAGAGATCCGTATCAGGATAGGTACAGCAACATCCGCAATGGCCAGGCTGGACAGGATATGGCGAAGTAACTCCATCAGCTTCACCATCAAGTACAGGCTTTACAAGTCCCTCGTAGTGTCTATTCTACTCTACGGCTGTGAGACTTGGACACTGCTTGCAGACTCAGAAAAGAAAATCCAGGCCTTTGAGAACAAGTGCCTGAGGAAGTTGCTCCGCATCTCGTACCGCGAGCACAAGACCAACGAATATGTACGGAGCATCGTCACTTCCCTGGTGGGCCCACATGAACCCCTTCTGGCAACCGTGAAACGGCGCAAGCTTGCTTGGTTTGGCCACGTGACCCGACACAACACCTTGTCCAAGACTATCCTCCAAGGCACTCTCGAAGGAAGTCGTCGGCGAGGTCGTCAGAGAAAGAGTTGGGTCGCAAACATAAAAGAATGGACCGAACTCGAGATGCCAGACTTGCTTGCCACCGCCCAAAATAGAACTCAGTGGAGAGCACTGTCTGTTGCTGCTGCCTTTCAGTCCCCCCAACGCCCAGTTCGGGCAAGGGACTGATGATGATGATGATGATGATGTTAACTCTAATCAGTAATTTAACCCTGACCAGGCACTCTGTGACATCACTCCCCTCCCTCTAAAATGAGTCTCCCGACTCATTATACACTTACACAAATGTACACCATCATTACAAAAGAATAGGTGAGCAGACCATCCAATACATTGTCCAAAACTCAATTAAAATAACAGACATCATTCATATCATAGTCCCGTCTAGTATAATAATATAAAAAATTTCATACGCTACAAAAGTAGCGTGCTGCACAGTGCGAGACATCTCCGCCGAGATATGTGGGGAAAGAGGGGGCAAGGGGGGGGGGGTGTGTGTAACACGGAACACGTAGCCAATCCAAGCTAACCTGGCAGACGTGACAACCAGACTCTGGTTTAGAGCAGGCGATGTGTTATTGTGTTCCTGCCCATGTCAAGTGATCCGCAGTTTCACGAGACCAACGGATCCCTTTAGGGAACGGAATCGAATATTATTTATTTCAAATTCAAATTCAATTTCAACAAACTTTATGTCGACGAACACTCGCCCCTAGAGTAGTCTTTATAAGTCTGGCGTCGATCTTCATGTGTGGTCATTGGACACACAAGGAATCAGTGGACGTGATCCTGGTTCGATCCGTCGTAGAACTGATACCTATCGTATCTGCCCATTTGTACGTTACCGTAAGTCAGCTGGCTGCTCTGTGTTTTATCATGGGGAATGGTTTGGTTGGAATAGAGGACATCAGGACCCTCCGCGGAATTGCCTTACACCTTCGCACACTCAAAATATACTGCGTCATACCTAATTTGTCTACTCCTATCCCAATGTCACCAGACTCATTAACTGATACTTCTAGTTTGTCAGCGTATGTCTTCCCGTCATACCATCAAAGATAAACAAAACCATCATAGATCATATTAACATACAAATATCGTCAGTACATCGGTGAGCAAACCTTACAATCACGAGATGATATATATTAGATAACACACAAAAATAAAAACTTTATCAATGCCCATAACCTTTTTATACTAACTTGACTATAATTCGTTCACAAATATAAGCCACTTTTTTCTATTTCATTGATTTGCTATCACCAAAGTGACCTTTTAAAAAATACATTTGCTTACTGCCCATCACTGAGTTTGATTTATCAATAAAATCGCCTACCTGTGTGTACGTTTACAGGGAATGAGTGCAACGATTTATAAGCAGACCAGCAACATCATCAGTGGGGTGGGGACAACACTTGTCGCGAGAGTGAGAAACGTTACCATGTCCAACACAATGGCAAGGTATCTCAGTCTCAACCTCAGATTTAAGGGAAACCCGGAAAAAAAAACTCTGTATAACACAATTAATTTCAAATCACATAACCAATCTCGCAGTCATGGGCTGGCAGTATCGTGGTCGTGGAGGTCACGTCGGAGGAGAAGAACGGTCCTCACACAGCAGTCTCCTAATGTAGGTGATGAGTCTCTAATCATAGGTGACTATCTGGAGACTTCAGAAGGCCTGCCATTAACAGTGGATGCAACACCTGGAAATGACAACCCCGTCAAGTTGTCACCTCCAATACAAGTTCCACTTGCACATCGCAAAAGTGTCAATAATTGTCACAGAAAACTCAATTGAGCGGAACTAGCAGTCACAACAAATATGACACCACATTGTTCATTGTTTCTATAAGTGTTCATATCACTGTGCTGGTCCCATCACATGTAGTAACTTGCCTTCTAATGTCCATAAATGAAAGGCAGTGGTTATAGGCTTGTGCATGTTAGCGTTCAAACACAAACAGTCGTCGCGTCTCCGAATGGCAGTCTCTTCTTGTCAACGTAGCAGGGTATACGGCTGACAAAGTCTCAAGTCACAAAGGCGAATCTTGTGTTTCCAGCGTCTGATTTTTCCGGGTATTGGGTACATCACAGGTCTCGCCATCTGTGAGTCGGGGGATGGGGGTCAAGCTGGCAATGTAGCTGGGAAATCTAAAGGGTTTATCTACAGAGGGAAGACACTGCGGATCTGCTTTTTGTGAAACTATCAAATATTCAGTCAAATTGTAAACAACATATCTTAAATACCACTTCATCGATGTACCTTTGTCAACAAATAAAATATAAACATGTCATAACTATAATGGGTAGCAGCAAACGTCTATCAACGACTCTTAATCACTTTTTTTCTCAAATCTAAATAATTCACTTTAAAATATCATTTTATTTTTTTAAGTCCATAATTGCATGGTCATTCCTTTTTTTTCTGCACAATCTTATTAAATTCCATAATTAAATCCAAATTCCATTTTCCATACACTATTTTATCTTAATTAAACCAGCCTGCTCAGACAGGAACTATTCAAACTAACTCCTGTATAACGAAACAAATGTTTGCTTTAGCGTTGCATTTTACTTTCGTATATCGTATTTATAATGTACTAATGAACAAGTTCAATTTGATTAATATTTACCATTTTCATAAGCCGTGAGATTGCTGTACAGCAAACATTGTGTTTCGTACACAACTCCAATGCAGGGGTGTTCAAGTACGTGATAAGGCATGGCAATTACCGTGACGCACATTGATATCATTGTTGTTTGAGTCCTGCCTGACTCGATCTAGCTCCCCACATGTGAACAGATTACTGTGGTCAGTGATAGGATTGTGATAATATTAGTCTTGTCCCTCGTTTATCCGCAGAGGCCAAGCAAATCAAACGTGTCGTGTCTTAACACCAAAAATAAAATTCACTAAGGAAGGTCGCTACAAGTCAAGCAGGACATAAAACTGATACAACCGTATACTCTTTATACAGAGACATAATTATTTTTTTAAAAACGCTACCAAAAATACGTATAAACCAGTGTCCGTTAGCGTCAGTCTGAGTGCAAGTCAACAAGGTGCAAAATGTTGGCAGTTTTCATTTCACAAATGCCTCAAGAGACGAAAAATAAAGAAAGAAGTAGAAGTGACAGTGGCGTGCACAATAGCTGATACTAGTGATGTCAGTCACGCATACGGTCAATGTGCAAGTGTCATGTCAAGCTCACAGTATAGTCTGTACAGTCGTGTTTGTGATGTTGGATACCGTCGTCATCAAGAAATGAAAAGGAAGAAGATACAGAAAGAATCCTGAGTTAAAGTGCCGAAATGAGCTGAGTCATTTACAATGCGTGCTATAGCATTACAATTAGTGACACGACTCTCAGTCGACATTATGGTGCCTTTCCGTCTTATCTTTTTCTTTTCTTAATTTAGTTGTTTGACTCCCGTGCTTCCGATCTTACACATTTTCTTTCTTTTAGATATATGTCTGGCTTTAATTTATGACGACAAGCACCACTGTCACGAGCCATATCACCAATTCAGTGCTTCAAACAACCCAACAGCCATAAAATCCAAAGTTTATTGACTAGACTTAAAGACCGCTAACATGTAACTCCGGCTGTCCACTTGAGAAAAAGCAAAAATGCTCGAAATAAATAAAAGGTCTGCCGGCATCCCGCGCTTTCCGTTTATTATAAACTACTAAGTTCGGTTGCAACAACAAAAACACTCTTGCGCACTCAAAATATTACGATATATCCGTAACCAACTTAAAAACCGCGCATTACTGAGGCTGTCCATTAGATTACTTTCTGATTGGTTTAAAACACAACTTACGTAAGTCCGCATTAGACAATAAAATACTCCGCTTTTGTGTCTGTCAAACTCGATCACATACTAACGGCTGCAACAAAAATAATTGTGATTAGTTCTGTATCATTAGTATCTCCTCTATACACATATCTTTACTATCGCTCACGCGACAAAATAATTACTCTAAAAATAATAATTATTTATTCATTATGCACCTTACAAATCATACTATAGCACAATACTATTCTGTGGTTTTTCTTTATCTGACACCTCGATCTCATTTGCGACTTCCGTCTAACCCACCTTTCTTGTCTTGTCATGCCGCCAACGGAATTTACTGTTGTTCGCCCACCTTACATAATGATACATAAACATAATGATACTAGACACGAGTGTTGGGGTGTGCTGTGGCCGGCGACGGGGGAATCCCTGTCTCGCTCCAACAGCCAGGGTTGAGCTCGTCCCCTCACCCCAACATCAGACTGATCATGCATGCACGATCTTAGCGCCTGAAAATGAAATCATGAAGGATGAATGAATCCCTCTCCTCTGGACCCCGAGGTTTAGGAAGTAAGGTTTTAGACTGGACAGCAGACCACGGGCAAAGCAAGTATTTTCCGTTACACATTGACTGACTACTAATGTCTTTTCCACTCACCTGTGCTTAAGTCGCTTGTTCTCCCATAATGTTGTTTCTAGAATCAACAACTGCGTACTTGTCTCTACTTCTAATTATATTTATTTTTAATAATCAATATTCCTCTTCAAAAAATTATATTAATATTTACCACAATAAAACCACAAATACGTATTCATAAAATACTCGCTGAATACCCGAATTGTGAAGTTCCATGTCCACGCAAAAAAATAACCTGCAACTCAAAACACATAATTAGTTCACCTATCCTACCTATACGGGGGACATTATTTACTATAATAGTCAATATTAATATACGATGACAACTTGTTTTTAAAAATAATTCCTCGCCTTATTCAACGTTTGTCTCTTCTTTTATAATTTACCTATTCACTTTTGGCAGCATTGTGTCCCAATGGATCTCATTTTCACACCCAATACCTGTTTTGTTTTCACTACTTGTCTCTCTTATTCTGAACATATTCTCGACAATTTATTTTCATGTTATTCAACGTTTATTGCATTTCTCTGCAACTTTTATCTGGGCCTCTCCATATAGTTCCACATCATTGGTCATTACCATTTTATACTGTCCAACTATCACTGTGTGCCTGTAGTCACACTACATATACATATGCTTCCTCATCTTTGTACGTTGCCTCTGTCGGCTGAGCCCCGACCTAACTGCGTTTCCAATACACACGCGTATACATATAATACTGCGACTTAAACAGGGACGACTCGTGATGCAAAATACCCAGCTTAAAAATTACCGTTTCCAGACTTGGCTCTAGATGTATTTCTACTCGTCCTCACCTCTCATGCGCATATTAAGAAGTTCGGATAATGAGCAGACAGAAAGGGTAAGAAGGTACCTTTATTTTATCTAGATATCATGCGTCAGTGTCGTCCTCCATTATCACACATTTGGTCCTATAAATAAGCCTTCTGTAAAACCAGAAGAAGTCGCATTTAGTCCACCTGATGACCCAGGCACGATCAGGCGGAATCCCTATACCCATGGGTGTGTCACAGGTCACCATCCCGGTGCCTCATAGCTCAGTTTGACGTCATTTCATCTCATTTCCCTTTGTCACATTATGCCATATTTTCTTTGTCACATGACCACATGTACGCCTCTGTACGTCATTTTTCCTCACATCAGTATTAGCAACCCTGCCGTGCAGTCGGTCACCGCCTATGATACAAACTGTACCCATGCACAATGTGCATGTGTGTTCACGCATCCCGCCTGAACACGAGGCGAACTTCTGTGGAATCCCCGTCCCTTTCCTCGGAGGGGTTACATTATTCCCATTTATACGCATCAGGAGGAGCCCTGAACACAGTCGACTCTTCCCCCAGCCTTACACGGCGGACGGCGACCCGTAGTCCCGGTGCGTCTCCGCTAAGAGCCCTGAACACAGTCGACTCCCAGCTAGGCCTGGCCTTCTCTTGGCAGCAGGGCTTATAACCATTAATATTCACTCCTTAGACAATAGTTTGGACAGTACCCGTTTCTCTTTAATCATATTTTCTTCATTAATCAACTAGGCCCATAAGGTACTTCGAGACAAGCTTAATCCACGACCCATTCATACCAACACTGTATATCAACTCTCTGTACTTTACGTATTAGCGTCCCCCGTATACTAACAAACAAACACTTCCCTATTTTCACTATTTCATTACATAATCTGAACAACAGCCTCAATATCACCTAACGTCGGTACATCACCTGTCCTTACTAAAACATAACTTTAAATCATATCATCACTAAACCAAAGAATATAAATGTATAATTCCCGACACCATCATAATACAAAACCTAATTAAAAATAATCACATTTAAAACATTTTCGTGATTTGCTATAACTATACAGTTTGCCATGTTCTCATTGCGTACTTTTTAATAACGCAGAGTTTCAGTGGTTATTGAGCAAGCGGTTCCTTGCAATTTATTCTCATAAATACTTTAACAAAAAAAATTTCATGTACAGTAACATTAAACTTTTTTTTTTAACCTAATATTCTACCGCTTTCTTTCATTTTTAAATTCAAAACCGCATCTCCACCAATATCACCCGACCGTTCGTTGGGGATTGTTTAATCCTAACTTTCTATGCATGTGACTCAAAAGCCGATATAAGGGGAGTGTGACTCGCTTGGCTGCAAAGAGGTACACCGGTCGAGGACACAAACAATCTCAATAACCACTGAACAAGTACACACGAGAAACATGACATCAATCATACCACTCTCGCATGCAAGCGGCATAACAGACATAATCAAGGCTCTTTTGGATTTACTACGTATACATAATGATACATTGGTTAATAATAAATGGTTTGCTCACCTCTGACGTGCATACAGAATACGACGACCCATGGTGGTCACACGGCCCATCCCAGCACCAAAGCTGGCGCCGGGAGGGAGAACAGTCCTAACATCACAAATCGTGTACTCTTCTATTTCTCTCTTTTTCCTCGCTTCCTTAGCATCATCCTCATGGGTTAAATACTATCTTAATAGCCACGGCCATGGCCCTGATAGCCAATCATCGTCTGGATTCCTTACGTAGTGTACTATTTTTAGAGAGTGACCACCATGGCGACCAACATACGAGTGTTCTATGTCATTCCTACAACGTGACCATCCATACACGTGCCTGGGCACCTGAACATATATTAATGTCTATTTGACATATTTCTCACACAAGATACTCCTGACTTCTTCCGGCCTTTTGGACACCTTGACATATACCGATGTCTATTTAACCTATCTCGCACATTATTCTACCGACGTACGCCGGGATTCCCTTTTCAGAGTGCCCATTTATCACGCGCCTGGATTTTGCCCCCACATGTTAACTCTAAAAAGAGAGGCCAAGACCTCACATCAGCAAACAAGTACAGACTTGTCAACAAGAAGATCAGGAAGAGGATGAAAGAAGCCAAAGAAGATTGGATTGAAGACCAGTGTTGTAGCGTGGAAGAGGGCATGGCAAACGGCAACAGCAAGAAGGCTTATGAAACGCTAAGGACCCTCACCAAGACTCAACAGCGAACAGCCACAGTCATCGAAGACAGCAGCGGCCAACTCCTTACGGAAAACACTGCTGTACTAAACAGATGGACTGAGTACTGCCGAGACTTGTATAACTACAAGGCTGAGCCAGACACCAGCATCCTCCAAAACAACCAGGCTGGGGCCAGGAAGGCTGAAGACCTGCCAGTGTTAGCTGAAGAGGTGGAAGCAGCCGTACGCGGCCTGAAGGGAGGAAAGTCTCCAGGTGTAGACAACGTACCTGCTGAACTGTTGAAACATGGAGGAGAAGTAACAACGAAGGTCCTCACTACACTCTGTCAAAAGATCTGGGAGCAAAAGAAATGGCCAGTAGAATGGACACAGTCTCTAGTGATCCCGCTCCCCAAGAAAGGAAACCTGAAACAGTGCCAGAACTACAGAACTATCAGTCTGATAAGTCACCCTAGCAAAGTAATGCTTAGAATCATTCTCAACCGCCTCAAAACTTTCGCCGAGGAACTGCTGGCAGAAGAACAGGCTGGCTTCAGAGTTGGAAGAAGCACTGTAGAGCAGATTTTCAACTGCCGCGTCCTGATCGAGAAACATCTGCAGCATCAGCGCGAACTCTACCACAACTTCATTGATTTCAGGAAAGCATTTGATCGCGTCTGGCACGACGGACTCTGGCAAGTCATGAGATCGTTCAACATAGAGGAGGGACTGATCCAAATGATAGAAGCGCTTTACAAGAACGCCTGCAGCGCGGTTCTACTTAACAATCAGTCAGGCGAGTTCTTCAGGACGACGATCGGTGTCCGTCAAGGATGCCTGCTCTCTCCTGTCCTTTTCAACATATTCCTGGAGAAGATCATGCAGGAAACCCTCCACGACCACCATACTTCAATCTCTATTGGTGGCAGATCCCTGTGCAATCTTCGATTCGCAGACGACATTGACCTCATGGCAGGCAGCAATAGTGAGCTCCAAAACCTGACAGACAAACTTTCAAGTAGCGCAGGGTCTTATGGCATGGAGATCAGTACGGATAAAAGCAAAGTGATGATCAACACCACAAGCGACAGCAGCAGCAACATTCACATGAACGGCCAGAAGCTAGAAGAGGTCAATAGCTTCAAGTACTTGGGAGCCACCCTGTCCAAAGACGGTAGTTGCATAGCAGAGATCCGTATCAGGATAGGTACAGCAACATCCGCAATGGCCAGGCTGGACAGGATATGGCGAAGTAACTCCATCAGCTTCACCATCAAGTACAGGCTTTACAAGTCCCTCGTAGTGTCTATTCTACTCTACGGCTGTGAGACTTGGACACTGCTTGCAGACTCAGAAAAGAAAATCCAGGCCTTTGAGAACAAGTGCCTGAGGAAGTTGCTCCGCATCTCGTACCGCGAGCACAAGACCAACGAATATGTACGGAGCATCGTCACTTCCCTGGTGGGCCCACATGAACCCCTTCTGGCAACCGTGAAACGGCGCAAGCTTGCTTGGTTTGGCCACGTGACCCGACACAACACCTTGTCCAAGACTATCCTCCAAGGCACTCTCGAAGGAAGTCGTCGGCGAGGTCGTCAGAGAAAGAGTTGGGTCGCAAACATAAAAGAATGGACCGAACTCGAGATGCCAGACTTGCTTGCCACCGCCCAAAATAGAACTCAGTGGAGAGCACTGTCTGTTGCTGCTGCCTTTCAGTCCCCCCAACGCCCAGTTCGGGCAAGGGACTGATGATGATGATGATGATGATGTTAACTCTAATCAGTAATTTAACCCTGACCAGGCACTCTGTGACATTTTGTATTTGAAATTTTATTAAGTTGGCCGAAACTGATACCAAAGTGGAGGGGGAGGAAGAGCCGGAGTACCCGGAGAAAGAACCCCCGACGGTCCACCCGAATTAACGGTGACACTTACTAGAGGAGAAAAATCCGACGCCGGAACCCGGAATCGAACCTCGCACCTTTAGCATTGGTGGCAGGCGCCTTAACCACTGCGCCACGGACCGCCTCACTTGAAAATGGATTTTTCTAATGCTGGACTCAATACTGATATCTGGGGCACATTTAGGGATGTAAATTTAGTCATTTCATTACAAAATTTCGAATGTTTACGACTTTACATCAAAACAAGACGCATTGTTCGAGTTTCTTAAAAACCGACGTCAAACGACCTATACAACCTCAGCAGGCACGCTTAGACATCTTACTGTGCATACCGCACATGCGGAGCTGCACAACCCTAGACCGAGCTCTTTGAGCGAGCACAACAGCTTGACACAATTATGTAATAAGCCACCATAACTCATTCTACCCCAACACCGTAAACCCCCAATGTTGCCGTTGTCCTCTGAAGACTGCTGTCACAGAGTGCCTGGTCAGGGTTAAACTACTGATTAGAGTTAACATGTGGGGGCAAAACCCAGGCGCGTGATAAATGGGCACGCTGAAAAGGGAATCCCGGCGTACGTCGGTAGAATAATGTGTGAGCCAGGTTAAATAGACATCGGTATATGTCAAGGTGTCCAAAAGGCCGGAAGAAGTCAGGAGTATCTTGTGAGAGAATATGTCAAATAGACATTAATAAATGTTCAAGTGTCTAGGCACGGGTATGGAGGGTCCACGTGGTAAAAAATAATGTGGGACTGTGGATAAGAACACACGTAGACCACCACCGATATGGTCTTTGTGCTGAGACAGCTACAGGAGAAGTGCCGCGAGCAGAACAAAGGGCTGTACGTAACATTTGTCGACCTAACAAAAGCGTTCGACACTGTGAGCAGGCAAGGCATGTGGCAGATCCTGGAGCGACTTGGCTGTCCCCCAAAGTTCCTCAACATGATTGTCCAGCTACACGAGGACCAGCAAGGCCAGGTCAGACTCAACAATGACCTCTCAGAACCATTCCCTATTCTCAACGGCGTAAAGCAGGGCTGCGTGCTGGCACCAACCCTCTTCACCATCTTTTTTAGCATGATGTTGAAGCAGGCCACAGTGGACCTCGATGATGACGATGCAGTGTACATCAGGTATCGTCTCGATGGCAGCCTGTTCAACCTCAGACGACTGCAGGCCCACACGAAAACCCTAGACCAACTGATTCGTGAGCTGCTTTTTGCTGATGATGCTGCCCTCGTTGCACACACAGAGAGAGCCCTGCAGCGCATCACGTCTTGCTTCGCAGATGCTGCCCAGCTCTTTGGACTCGAGGTCAGTCTGAAAAAGACAGAGGTCCTCCATCAGCCGGCACCCAAGACAGTGTATCGCCCTCCTCACATCACCATTGGCGAGTCTGAACTAAAGTCAGTGCACCAGTTTACTTACCTTGGCTGCATTATCACGTCGGACGCCAAGCTGGACAAGGAGCTTGACAGCAGGCTGGCAAAAGCGAACAGCGCTTTCGGGCGACTTTTCAAGCGGGTGTGGCACAATCAACAGCTGAAAACAGGCACCAAGATCAGCGTGTACAGAGCTGTGGTCCTCACCACCCTGCTGTATGGTTCCGAGTCCTGGGCCCTCTACCGCAGCCAACTACGACTCCTCGAACGCTTCCACCAGCGCTGCCTGCGTACCATCCTGGGCATTCACTGGAGTGACTATGTCACCAACGTCGAGGTCCTTGAACAGGCTGAAACTGTGAGCATCGAGGCTTTGCTGCTGCGGACACAGCTCCGCTGGGCGGGGCATGTCTCCAGGATGGAGGATCATCGCCTACCAAAGATCACCCTGTTCGGCGAGCTTGCTACTGGACACCGTGACAGAGGGGCACCAAAGAAGAGATACAAAGACTGTCTCAAGAAGTCACTTAGTGCCTGCCAAATCGACCACCACCAGTGGTCTTCGCTTGCTGCGGACCGTGACACCTGGCGCTCCACCATTTACAAGGCAGCTGTCTCCTTTGAGGACTCTCACAGAGCTAGCCTTAAGGACAAGCGGCTCAGGAGAAAAAACAGAGATGCCGCAGCTCAGAACCCTGGCCATACCTTCCCCTGCAGCCACTGCGGTCGAACCTGCCTGTCTCGGATTGGCCTCCGCAGCCACGAACAAGCCTGCAGACGTCGTGGGCAACTCCTATAAAATCTTCGTTCGCGAAGTCAAGCCAAGAGACAAGAGAGTAGAAATAAAAGTTGAATTAGGCAGATGTATATAAGGAATGGTCGGTGGGCGTTTCGCGGGCCCCGTTCCTGAAGTGACACGTTGTGGTACCCTCTAGACCGCACACCGACCAACACCATGTTTTCAAGACAACGCTTCGCATTGTTGGGTGAGCAGACTTAACTTATTATTATACCAATGCCAATGCTAAGTAAAATGTGGTGATGTAAACTCTTTTACTCTCCCGTTATGTCTGAGAATGCTTGAAGTATGAATGATCCTGTTTGTAATTCGTAATGTGCTTTGATTGTCAGCGTTAAACGTTGTCGTGGTTAGTTGTTGTGATGTTAGCTGTTGTGTGATTAGTTGTTGTATGGGATGTTTAGAGAGGTACATGAATTTGGCATGACGGAAGCCTGATTAGTGTCCTCAGCCACCGTACCTCTCAGATAAGCGAGTCTGCACCTATTTCTGATCGTACAACTAACTGACACGTATAGGTCAGCCTGACTGGCGATGCTTCTCGTATTTATGAAGTAGCGGTTTGATAAGGAGATACGTACTCCAGAATCGCCAGGAGCGTGTTAGACCATTTAAAGCTGAGAAACAGTCAAAAAACTCCGCCCCGCACGTGTTTTAAAAAAAACTTTGCAGGACCCAGCGAGGGCCCTGTCTTCGTGAACGTTCGGCTAACTTCGGCAAACCGGTTTGGAACTCAGTTGACTCAGTTTTCAACTGCGTTTGTCGTGCTGGCAAAACTCCCGTGAAAAAGACAGGCCACTTCCTGTATGCAGCGCGGAGTGGGCACCGCGATCACTGATCTAAACCAGCGATATTTCTACTGACAGCAACAGTAGCAGACGACACTCGACCACCCGACGGACAGAGCAGGCCATTTGTGTCTTGCCTGGACGCACATTGGATATGGACCAGGCCGAGCTATCCGTAAGTTACACAGCACAGCCTGAAGCTTTATTCGATATCGGAAGGGTGAGCCCGGAAGGAGGGGTTATTTGTCGTTTTGTGTTTGTTGTTATATCTTTTCATCTGGAGTGGCCTACAGCAAAAAAAAATCTCCATACGAAGGGCAGCTACTAAAAATCAGCTTGACCCATGGCGACCTTGTATCTTTTGGCATCTATGTAAACAGTCGATTCTCACTCTCTCTCTCTCTCTCTCTCTCTCTCTCTCTCTCTCTCTCTCTCTCTCTCTCTCTCTCTCCCTCTCATCCAATTTACTGTGTTGGTTGTACATCACAATGCTTCTTTATTTATTTATATTAGCCTATATTGGACTGGAGGTACGTGTTAAAAAAATTCGTTCACAACTACAAAGTGTCAGGAGTCATACTTACAGCATGTACAGCCGGCCGTACATTCTGCCATCATAGTCCCCAACGCGTAAAATCCGTGGCTGTTGGTCAGTTTCAAAGTGTCACAGAATCGTCTGCTGTTGTCCGATCTGCTAATCGCGATGATTTCCGTGCAACAGGAAGTGGTCTGTCGTTTTCCGAGAGTTTTGCAAGCTCGGGATACGCAGTTGCCAACTCCGTCAACTGTGTTACGAACCGATTTGACCCACTTAGGGGCAGGGCCCAAGCCGCTGGGTCCTGTAGAGTCTTTTTAAAACACGCGCTGGGCAGGTTTTTCTCATTGCACCTCAGCTTTAAACACGTTGATTAATCGATCCTTAAACGGCTGAGTGATATTGGTGGAGATGCGGGGTACTGCGTCTGAAATGTTATGAGAGCGCAGTAGTATTCATAGTTTTTGTGTATAGGGTAACCGTGTTGTGTAATGAAATTTTTCTTCTAGGGTACAACGCGACTAAAAAGGTAAGTGCTGTTTGTGATTTCCCTGGGTTGAAAGTGTGAGACAGAATACTTTTAAAAGTTTTATTTATTCTTTCGTGATGATGGTTGGTTGTGATTGTTTTAGTATGCATTTACATTAAACTAGTGGCTGAAATTTTTTGTACAATTGAAGTCGGTGCTATGTTTTCTGGGTAGTTTGAAGGGTTAGACTTAAGTAAGGGTTAGAAGCAGAAAAGGGTAGCAGCGGTCGAGTGGGAAGATTCAGAAATAAAGGAGGAGTTTTGAGGGGGAGAGAACAACGACAGTGGTTAGAATACACAGATGAGGTTGACGCAGAGATAGAAACGCTTGGAAAGGAAATGGTTGATGAGTAGTACGTAAATGGGATTTCACCGATAGATAGGAAACAAAGGTGGGGAGAAAAGGGAAGAAGTTTTTATTTTCGTTTGGCAATTATGTCCAAGTCTATTCCGCAACCATTGAATACAGACGAGGGGTTAAGCGAAATTACTAGGGCGATAACTAGAGCATTTGCTAAGAGCTTAGATACTCAAGTCAGTCTCAATTCAGATGATCAAAGTCTCTCGGGTAAGGGCCTTCCATTTCCGTCTTATCTGTCCCCACCGCAATCCGAAAACCACTTTGCGTTAAGTTCGGGCGCACGTTCGCGAGCAAGACCAACTCCTTTTCCGCTCCCATCCGAGAATTCACAAGTGGATACGCCTCGACGATTGATTGTTGATGTTACGAACCCACGCCACGCCTTGAAGGATCGCTTAGCAACCAACGTGTCCTCCGACTCTGATTCAGGCTGGGGGAAGGATCTCATCGCTACTACACCGCTGGTCACAGGAATCCCGCCAGTGCAGTATAGCGCTCCTCGCACCCAAGGAACCATAACTACGTGGACTACGGGAGTCCGGGTGAGCCCTGGGGACGCGTCGATAGGAGGAAAGGTAGCTGAGCAACCAGTATCCATTCACCACCCTCTTCACCAGGAATTGATCTCCGTAACGGCCGCTAACCCGACGACGGCAGTCAACACCCAATCCGTGTCCCGATCAGGACGTTTCATCGGCGCTGGTATTGAGTCCCGTGGCGACACACCCTTCTTTTCAAACAACACCGGAGCAACACACAGGATGGCGGACAGCATTCCCAACTCGCTGGCGCCCGAGGCATTCCACGGCCGAGCGAGCGAAGATGCTAACCTGTGGTTGAAATGTTGCGACCAGTTTGCCATGGTGAAAGGATGGAGTGAGGAGACACGGAGAGGTTCGTTTCCCCTTTTTCTGCGTGAGAAGGCCAGGCAGTGGTACGAAGATCTTCCAGCCGAAAATAGATCGAGTTTTGCAGCACTACGGGACGCCTTTTTGCAACGGTACCTCCCGCATCCTTCCCTCAAGTGGGTATGCCTCCGACAGTTCAACGATAGACGGCAGTTGCCGAGCGAGTCGGTGGAAGACTTTTTTGCAGAACAGCGGAAGCTAGGACGGGAGTTGGAAAAATCAGAAAAAGACATTATGGAAAACATAGTCGGGGGCCTGCTTCCACAGATTTCCAAGTTTGTCATGTTGCGATCCCCACGGACGATTGTAGAGGCTCTCGACTTAGCCCTCACCGCCCAAGTTTTGGAAAATACACCAGGGGATGGTGCGGGAATCCACATAGCCGAGCTTAGCAACAGGATTAGTCAGATAGGGGCCACCCTAGAGGATGTCCGACGACAGGTTGCGTCGCCGCCATTCATTCACCAGCACCCGGGACCGAGATTCCGTCCCATGCAGCCTCCACGCCCACCTCCAAACTATGGTAACCCGTCACGCCACTCATACAACGATCGACGTCCGGAGAAATGGCGACACGACTCGCCGGGGTATTCAAGAAACCCGTTCAACGGTCCACGCAGGTACTGCAACTCCTGTGGGGATAATCACCCGCCAAATTCCTGCAAGTTCAAGACCACACAGTGCAGGAACTGTGGCCGGATTGGTCACATTTCCCGCGTGTGTAGGTCGCGTCCGATTCAAGGACCCTCAGCATAGGGATACGCACCTGTGTCGCCCGGATTCAGGGCCAGACGGCGCAGGGGAATCGTAAAGAGATCAGGCGGCATAGGGGTAAATAGAACACGACCACGAGCAAAGGGAAGACAACCAAGGGTCCATTCGCTGTGGTACGTTAGCAACAAGGTTAGAGTTAGCATAGGTCAGTTTGTGTGTTTAGCAGTCGTAGATTCGGGTGCAGACATTTCTTGTATCGACGAAAACTTGTTGGGTCAGATAAGGAAAACTCTTCCAGTTTCCGTTCAAGGTCCCAGTGTCAGGTCTATCAAGGGAGTTAGTGGCCACTGTCAAATTAGCGGGGAAGTGGACTTGCCGATTTCTATCGAAAATCTCACGGTGGTGCAGAAGTTTAGGGTGCTGCACAATTTACAGATACCAGTCATACTTGGTACAGACTTCTTGAGGGAACATAGGGCGGATGTCTCATTTTCCACCATGGAATTAGTTCTGGGGCATTGTCAGGTTCGTGCCAAGTTGGTTAGAGATACAGCGAACGTTCCTAGTTCCGTGCAGGTTTTGTCGGACGTCGCCATACCTCCCAGGTCGGAGGCAGTAGTGCCAGTGATTATTCCGGGAAGATCAGATTCGCTGGGAGTGATAGAAGCGGCGGCAGGAAACCAGGGAAGCGTGATGGTGGGGCGCTCACTGGTGTCGATTAAGAAAGGACAGGCAGTATGTCGACTTATGAACCATTCGGATGAGACTGTCCGTATTCTGGAAAAGGAGGAGATTGGAAGATTTTCACCAGTAGGTTCAGTTCAAGGAGAAATTCCAACGTTTGCCCAGCCACGTCACAAAGATAGGACGGCAGCAATGACTCAGTCCCAGGCAGCGGAAATAGTTCAAAAGTTGGGGATCAATTTAGCAGAAGCGCAGTTGACACCAGAGGAGAAAGACAGATTCACAGCATTTCTGGCGGAACACCAAGATGTTTTTGCTACTGACTTGTCCGAAATAGGCAGCACCAATCTGCACTATCATGAGATAGACACTGGTCACGCAGCCCCGATTCGACAACGGCCTTACAAAGCATCCCCCTCTGCACAAAAGGAAATTGAAAAGCAAGTCTCTAAAATGCTTGAGCATGGAATCATTTCCCCCGCGCCTGCCTCACCCTGGGCATCGCCCGTGGTGTTGGTAAAGATAAAGCAACTTTCACCTGACGCGGAACCGGAGTTTCGATTTGCCATCGATTACAGAAAGTTGAACAGCGTCACGAAACCGATGTATTTCAATCTCCCGAGAGTGGACGACGTTCTTGATAAGCTGTCGGGAGCAATGATTTTTTCCACGATGGATCTGTTTCTGGGATACTGGCAAATGAATTTGGCCCCGGAAGATGCTCACAAAACAACATTTACCACACATCTGGGAAACTTCCAATTCAACCGAATTCCCTTCGGTCTGAAAAACGCTCCAGCGGCTTTCCAGTGCACAATGGCAGCTTGCTTCCAAGGGTTTCAGTTCGCGCTGATCTACATTGGCGACATCATTGTGTTCTCGAAAAGTATCGAGGAGCACCTGGACCATCTCTCCGCTGTTTTCGGATGACTGCGTTCAGCGGGTTTGAAACTTAAACCTCCAAAGTGTCGTTTTGCGGCAAAGAAGGTAGATTTTTTTGGGTCACGTGATCTCCGCAAAAGGGATAGAAGTGCAGACAGACAAAACGCAAGCCGTGGACGAATTTCCAGTCCCTACGACACAGAATCACATCCGTGTTATTTGGGGATTGTCAGGCTACTACAGGAGATTCATCAAAAGCTACGCGCAGGTGACAGCGCCGCTGACAAGACTTCTAGAGAAAAATGTCAAGTTTGATTGGACTCCGCAATGCCAGGCAGCGTTCGAACAGTTGAAAAAGGCACTGACGTCCACTCCAATCTTGGTCTACCCGGACTTTAACAAAACTTTCATCGTCATATCCGATGCCAGCAATGACGCTATTGGATCAGTCTTGGCGCAAAAAGACGATGAATGAAGAGAGAGAGCCATTGCATATCGGAGCAGAATCCTGACAAAGGCCGAACGAGGATATTCGACAACGGAAAGAGAAAGTCTGGCCCTAATCGACGCCATCAAACACTTCCGGGTATACCTTTCACACGCTCGATTTCAGGTCGTTACAGATCACGCTGCGGTGAAATATCTGCTGGAGAAAAAGGATTTGGTCGGACGGTTGGGAAGATGGAGTCTGTATCTGCAAGGCTTCCAGTTCGATATTGTTCATCGACCTGGAAGAATTCACTCGAACGCAGACGCCTTAAGTCGCATACCAGGCCCGGAAAGTAACGAGACCTCAAAAGTGGAGGGAGAAGTTGTGGTCTGCCCAGTATGCATGGATGCGGCGCCCGGCGCAGCAAAAGTCAATCAGAAAAACGCCTCGCGTCACTCTGATGATGAAGTGCCTAAACAACAAGTGATACAGGCTGCAGGTGAAGAGGATGAACCAGTCATTGTGTCATTGGAATGCATAAACCCAGACGACATAAAGTCCATGCAAAAGAAGGACCCGCAGTCGGGACCCTTCATTGACTATCTCACCTCAGGAGCACTGCCCCCGGAGGATAAGATAGCACGACGGCTTATCTTTGAAGCTCAGGATTATATTATGCACGATGGGTTGCTGTTTCATTTGTGGTACCCTAAAGGTAAAGGCACCAAAGCGGAACGGGTAATACGACAGTTGGTCGTTCCTCACCCGCTTCGGCACGAAGTATTGGAAGCATTTCACAGTTCATTGGTTGGAGGACACTTTGCGTTGGACAGAACAAACCATGCCATTCTACACAGGTACTTCTGGATCGGGCTGTATGCCGCCGACACGCTAGAATATGTCAAGTCGTGCATCGGCTGTCAAAAAGCTAAGAGAGTGATTCACCCTAAGAAGCCCCCATTGAGTCCGCTACCGATTGAATCTCTCTTCAAACGAGTGCATGTTGATATAGCCGGCCCAATGACTCCGTCAGAAAACGGAGAGAAGTACTTCTTGATTGTGGTGTGCAGTTTCTCTCGGTGGGTAGAGGCCTTTCCCATGAAGACGGTCACTGCTGCCGACATTGCGTGGGT
Organism: Semisulcospira habei; assembly: GCA_036245525.1. NCBI lineage: Eukaryota > Metazoa > Mollusca > Gastropoda > Semisulcospiridae > Semisulcospira > Semisulcospira habei. Next base: position 68,855 of record BTPG01000004.1, on the reverse strand, counting down.
ACTCTATTCCGAAATCATATGTCGTTATGGTGCACCGGAACAGATTCTGTCAGACAGAGGAACAAATTTTTGGGCCAAACTAATGCAAGAACTGTGTACGAGACTACACACCTCCTCCTACCATCCGCAGTCGAACAGTACAGCGGAAAGATAAATCCAAAATCTCAAGCAAATGATGAGAGTGTACTGCGAGAATGAACCCACCAAATGGCCAAGGTTTCTGCCAGGAATCCTGATGGCGCTGCGTACTACGCCATGTACGGAATCAACGCAGTTTTCACCGTACTTCCTACTGTTCAAAAAGGAGTGCAGGATGCCAATTGACGTCGTTTTGAGGTCCGAGGAAAATATTCCCGCTGGAGGTGAAGAACAACTCAACGACATACTTCAAAGCGCAGAGACCACGCAGAAAATAGTGGAGGAGAATATTCAACGAGCCCAAACCAAATACAAGAGGGAGCATGACAAGCGTGCTCAGCTACCGACCTATCGCCTCGGACAGAAAGTCTGGCTCTACAACACAAGCAAGAAGAAGGGTGTCTCACCGAAGTTGCAGCCATTGTGGAACGGGCCGTATTATATCACATTGGTAAAGCCGTTTCACACATACGTGTTACGCCGCTGCGAGGACAATGTCCAACTGAAGGTACCGGTCCACGTGATAAGATTAAAGCCATACTTTTCGCCGGCCGATCGCCCCACAAATCCTCCACCGTCCTTCACGCTAGAGAGTGAGGACTCTGATGATAATGATGCAACGGACACTGATAATGAAAACAATTGCTCAGCCGGGTCACGAGCACACGACCAGGGTGCACATTCACCGACAGACGAAGCGGACAAGGCTAAATCGGATGATGATGAACTGTACGAGATAGAACGGATTGTGAAATGCAAAACGATAAACGGGTAGAAGCATTATCTAGTTAAGTGGAAGGGATATGGTGTCTCTGAAAACTCCTGGGAGCCAGGATGTAACCTACCGGAGGAGGTGACGCAACAGTTTCATATTGACAAAACAGTCCAAGGTTATACGCGTAAGAAGAAAAGAGGGAAGACGCGTACTTAGGGGAGCCAACTGATCGGATATACCCTGAACACTGTATATATTTGTAGCAGTCATTATATTTATGTACACTCGACTACAGGTCGAGCTTGAGGGACACCGTAAGCAGACGGTGCTGTTGACGAACAACACGAGATTGCGTGTTGTTGACGATGAGCATTAAGGATGTTTTGCTAAAGATGCCGTATTGCGGGTCGGGATCGCCTCTGAGCGGGGCACCTGACAAAAACGCACCGGGACTACGGGTCGCCGTCCGCCGTGTAAGGCTGGGGGAGGAGTCGACTGTGTTCAGGACTCCTCCTGATGCGTAATGAAATGAACTTAGAAAAACGGAATGCCGGCAGGCTACGTGAGATACGTATAATTGTATGGGTGTTATAGGACCCTAAGCATAAAAAAAGTAAAAACCCGTGGGCCCATGGGTACGATAACGACTATCTGTGATGATTCGACACATAGGTTGCCAGCGGTGAACCTGTCGTGTTCATGTCAGAACCTTACCTCCGGGAACCAGGGGACGCCCTGGGGAACGGATCCATTTATCATTATTAATTCTGCTCTTTGTTTTCAGGCTCTATGAGTGTTCTGGCCTTCCTTGGCCTGATGTGGGGATGGCTTTCCGAGCCTCCACTATACTTGGTAGTTTTTTTTAGTTAACACTGCTTTGGTATAGTTCATTTGATTAGTTATTGGTTTGCTACTGATGCATGACATTTTATTTTTCCTTAGTTTCATACTATTTAACATTATTTGCGTATATTCTTTATTTTTATTTTTCAGGTATTGCTTTTTGTTGGTCATGAAATACAAGAATGAGAACCATGGACAAGAGTTAGCTCCCTTTTGTCAGATACACCCACACCATCTGCACATCATCACATCCCCTCGGCTCGGTCACATAAGTATTTTTCGAAAAAAGAAACATTTTAGAGAAAAAATATTTTTTCTCTTTATACCTTTTATTGATCTCTTTACACTGAATACCATGCAAGGACTTCCTTTTTATTTTGGGGGATAATAAGGTTGTCTGATTCTGAATCTGAGGTGAAGGGGGGGGGGGTGAGCGGGGCGGAGGGGAGTGGGGCACTTACCCAAGCCACTTAGAATGTAGGAGGCGGCGGGTGGATCAACCTGCACACGGTTGGCCGGTTGGTCTGTAGTGTCCAGCCGTCTTAGCTCGATGTGATGAAGCTCCAGCTCGTGCATAGTGCTCACACATTAGGGTAAATACGGTACGGTTTTTGTTAACGGTTTGTTTGTGCCGATAGTCCGTGGGGCCTGCTGTCCACGTGGAATCTTTAAGACATGGTTAGCACGGAGTTTTGGTGAGTTCTGTTTAGTGAGTTATAGGCAAAAGCTGTGTCTGTCAGAGCAGTAATATAATTATTAGTACGGGGCTTATCGTCAGCTTGGACGGATGTGTGTGAGATACCTAGCCCGTATTCCAAGACTCTGAAGCCTAGATTTCAGGTATGTTTCTATATATGTAGTATTGATAGTTGCTTAGTTAAGTGTTGACCGGTTTGGTTTAGTTATGTTGGTTTAGAATTCAGTGAAGTAACCGGTGTTTTTGGTATACAGTTATTTACCAAAATGGATGACTAAAGGAATGTAAGGTGTGTATGCTTAAGTCGCTATGAAGGTAGTACGTGGATGGTTAAGCATAGTCTTTTCCAGTGTATAGAGTAGTGTATAGCAAGAGTGTTAGGCTATAGTCTGTTTCAAGATAGTGACAGAGATATGGGGGTGTTACGGAAGTAGACAGTTTACGAAGCACGTGTGTGTGTGTGTGTGAATGAACGTGTGAGTTATTTGTATCAGCCAGGTTACGTGACGTTTCTCATTGATCCAATATGTTGTGTGTTTAGCAAGTGTTACGTTGGGACTTTTGTTGTCGTATTCAGAGAGCTTGTAAAGAGGGAGCGACGGACGCCGAGACGTCGAGTCACCAGACCTAACGTGAGGTCATCACCCCTCCAGCTCGTCACTCAGGGAGTGAAGCGACCGGGACCAAGACACCCGAGTCAAAGCGAGAACTGCGCTACAGTACGAGTACGAGGACGTCCGTGCCAAAGAGACAGGACGGCAGGAAGAAGCGTACAACGAAGAACCTTCACGCCTAGACGTGAGCCGAAGGACCAACGTAACCAGGCAATAACATCAAACAGGTTGGAGACAGTGTGAGACTAAAGCCTAGCCTGGCCGAGATAGTGTGTGATGTGTATGTGATGTGGATGCTGGGTGTGGGGAAAGGAGTGATGTATATAGCTTGATAGTTGTGAGCGTTTGTTTTCGTATATTTATCTTGTATAAAAGTCACTTTAGAAAGGGAGCCCGTGTGTTTGTTTTACCGCATGAATGCGACCGTCTGAGTCAGTGGCGGTGTATGCGTCCGTCCCTTCAAGTCTTTTCAGACCTCTGCTACGGTGCCAGATAGCTGGTTACTGCGGAGTATTTTCCCCTGACGAGCTCTGGGATTTTGGTTTGTTAACTCCGTAGTCTTGTAAAAGTACGATTTTTCATCTGCAAGAGGTTTTGCAACAATATAGTGTTTGAAGTGCTCTATGTGTTGGTAATAGTTTCAGAACTGAGAAAAGCGTATTCAGCTAGGAAAGTAATGTTCTATCGCATGGAAAAGTGCTTTACCATTTTGTAACACGTAATGATTTTGGTCGGGCGAGCCACTTTTTATGACTCGTCAGTTTTTCGGCTAGCGAAAAGCTCCCGCTGCGGTCGGCACCTTTGGCTTAGATCGCGGTGTGGTACCTGGTCTGCGGAGATAGGTGGATTTGAGCGGTTGTTCTCCACGACTGCTTCTACAGTTGCTGTTTCGACTTTGCCGTTTTTCCAGAGTTCTACAAACCAGCATTTTGGACTGCCATTTTCCTGAGCCCTCCTTTGAACGGGAATTCCGAACTCTGTCGTTTTTTCGGAGTCTTGGGACTTTGCCATTTTTCTGGCAGCTCTACTTTGTAACAGGCGCCTCGGACTTTGCGTTTTTCCGAGGTTTTCCTTTACAAAGGGCACTTCGGGCTTAGCCATTTTTGGGGGAGGCTTCGGACTCTGCCATTTTTTTGTAGTCTTCCTTTATAACGGGCGCCTCGGACTCTGTCGTTTTTCCGAGGCTTCCCACACGATGGACAAGATGGCGGCCATGCAACACCTCCTGGCCGCCCGCTCCGACAAAAATGGTCGCAACCGACAGAATTCTAGCCAGTGCAATAAAATGGGTCAACGGCTTTGGGTGTTACTGGTAATGTGGCGACTTCTGGTTTTGTTTTTGGAGTGTCTGATTTTTTGGTCACTGTACGAGTCTGTGGTTTGTATTTTTTGTATAATTGATACTCTACGTAACCAAATCCGACAACAAATCCGGCAACTATATATTTTGTTGTTTGAGGTTCGGGGTCAGGGTTAGACTGGGTTGTTTGTCTCTCACTTTGATGAGGGAGTGACGGCCCTAACGGTATTGACACAGGTCCTGACGGTCCTGACGGTGGATCAGTTACATGAGTCTTTTCTGTTTGTGCTTGAAGCTGTAATTTTTTCTGCCTGTTCCATTCAGCTAATCTTTTTCCTGCATCGACGCGGCCTGGACTTTTAGCCTTAGTCACAGTTTGAACCTGTGTCAAAACAGGGTCGGGGTTCAGTTGTGTAGTCATCTTGTTCTCGTCCATTTGATCCATCTTTTTCTTTCTCTAGAAAATTTATTTTTGAAAAATCAATGTGACTCCCAGTAACTAGTAAGGTTACGACAGGTGCAAGGTAATTTCCAAACTTGTAAAACATGATGCATGCTAATTTGCCTATTGAACTTGAAACAATAGGATTGCTTTCAAGGTCGTGTGATAGACTGTCACTATCCACAGGTAGAAAGTGACTCACTGCTTTTGTGTATAGGCATACAAGAGATCGACTTAAATCACGAGTCATTAGTGAAGCGATGTGGTTTTCATATTTTGAATGAAGCTTGATTAGTTTGTCAGCCGTAAGAGATTCAATATCCTCTGTCATGTATTGTTTTCCGAGATAAGTCTTTGATTTGCCTGAGACAATCACAGACAAAAGAGGCTGTTTTTTCGAGTCTAAGTCTTTGTTTTCTACAGCATTGATATCATTCAATAGAAGTAATTCGTCTTGGTTCATTTATAATGTAATTAATTTTTTTTTATATAAAATCAAAATTGCAGGCAACTTTAAAATTGTTATCAAGCAAAATCATGTTTCTCTAGGAAGTTACACTGAACAGTAACTTTATACGTTTGCACCACTCCAGCAATATTGCCAATAGTTTTTGAGTTTACCCCAGACAAGATTTGCCCTGTACTATAATCTCTCTCAGTGAGCTTATTAATATCATGCTTCACAGATTTCAATTGCAGTGTCATGTTCAATAACCCTATCCTTTAAAGCGAACAGACCTGACACAGTATTGGAGATTATTGGCTTTGCAGTAAATTATAAATCACACCCTGGCCAAGTGAGAGCCAAATAAAACATCAGATGTAACATAGACAGTAACTAGATAATTTTACCATGACTTGAGCACCAGAAAAAGGAAGGAATCACCCCTTATTTCAGATTACTTTTTCCTTTGTTTGAGTACAAGTTAATACAAGGGAAGTAATTTTGTAAAAATTTCAGCAAGACACAAAAGTTACTTCCCTTGCTTTATTAAAATTTGAATTTGTTTGAAGGGTGTACGCATAATTGAAAAAATTAAAAATTCCTTCTTGAATATCATGTCAGATTAAAATTTTTTATGAATATCGTGTCAGGTGTGGTGCATACCGATCTCAGTTTAAAAAGGCAAGCTAGTCAGAAATGAAAAATGTTAATAATTGTAGGCCCTTTGAATTTTTTTTTCAGAACAAGTCTATTCATAACATACCTGAATTGAGGTGGAGGTCTTTCAGAACCGGTCAAGCTTAGACATGAGGTGTCAGACTTTTACCATTATTTGGTTCCAGACCTCGACGACTTGACCCATGACCTTGACCCATGACCTTGACCATGGTGACCTTGACCCATGACCTTGACCCTGGTGACCTTGACCCTGGTGACCTTGATCCATGACCTTTGACCATGATGGACTTGATCCATAACCTTGACCCATGACATTTGACCTTGACCCATAACCTTGACCTGTGGCCCTGATGACCTTGACACATGACCTCGGTGGCCTTGACCCATGCCCTTGACCCATGACCTTGACCCATGATCTTGGTGGCCTTGACCTTGGTGACCTTGACCTTGATGACCTTGACCGATGACCTTGACCTTGGTGAGAGATAGATAATAGAGACCTTGATGACCTTGACCCATGCCCTTGACCTTGGTGAGAGATAGATAATAGGAGACCCGTAAGATAATCAGATCAATAAGGCCGCATCAGTCATGCTCGTCACTTTTTAAAATCAAAGGGTTGATTCGGAAATAACGGGGGTGTAATGGGGGGTCAAAATTTTGATATTAAAAATGGCGTAAATTAATGACGGATGAGGCTCTATTGAATTCATTGTCTTACGGGGCTCCTATTATCTATCTCTGAACTCACCAAAACTCCGTGCTAACCATGTCTTAAAGATTCCACGTGGGCAGCAGGCCCCACGGACTATCGGCACAAACAAACGCTTAACAAAAACCATACCGTATTTACCCTAATGTGTGAGCACTATGCACGAGCTGGAGCTTCATCACATCGAGCTAAGATGGCTGGACACTACAGACCAACCGGCCAACCGTGTGCAGGTTGATCCACCCGCCGCCTCCTACATTCTGAGTGGCTTGGGTAAGTGCCCCACTCCCCCTCCACCCCGCTCCCCCCGCCCCCGCCCCCCTTCACCTCAGATTCAGAATCAGACAACCTTATTATCCCCCAAAATAAAAAGGAAGTCCTTGCATGGTATTCAGTGTAAAGAGATCAATAAAAGGTATAAAGAGAAAAATTATTTTTTATCTAAAAATTTTTTTTTTCGAAAAATACTTATGTGACCGAGCCGAGGGGATGTGATGATGTGCAGATGGTGTGGGTGTATCTGACAAAAGGGAGATAACTCTTGTCCATGGTTCTCATTCTTGTATTTCATGACCAACAAAAAGCAATACCTGAAAAATAAAAATAAAGGATATAGGCAAATAATGTTAAATAGTATGAAACTAAGGAAAAATAAAATGTCATGCATCAGTAGCAAACTAATAACTAATCAAATGAACTATACCAAAGCAGTGCTAATAAAACCACTAAATCTCTACTCAAAGACTAAATACTAAAATACACAAATTAGGAGGCCAATAAACTCAATATAGTCTTACAGAAGCGAGCCACTATGATTAGAAATCATACAGGTACACTACCGTAAATATGGCCACAAACAAGTACATACCTAATGACTGTACTAGCGGTAGCATGACAGATGCGCTCCAATAGGCATAGAGATCCATGAGGTGGGCACCTGCATGCAACGAATATAGTGTCACGTTCCCGTAGGATTCAGAATCCTAGGGGCGCGCAACTGCGTTTAGCAGAATCGAGTTATTCCCGATTCTAAACCACCAAATCATAACCGATGAATTATCATTAATACAACTAGTAATTATTACCCGTGTTATCAGCCACGTTCCCATAGGATCGAGGATCCTAGGGGTTCGCAGCGGAGTACGGTGTGATTATGGTTGCAGAAGCGTTCCCATATGATCGGGGATCATAGGGGCGCGCACCTGCATCTTTGGTAAACATATTCACATGCTGATGCAGAGAAAGAGAATATGAGCGAATTTGAGCAATTTATGTCAATCCCAAATTTTCAGGATTTTGAGACCACAAATTTCCACGCCTTTCCGCCGCCCAATTTTTTTTGTTTCCCCTTATTTTTTAGGTAAAATAAAGATTTCCATATTCAATGACATTAAAATTAATATTTTTAATTATAAAATGAATCAAGACGAATTACTTCTTCTAAACGATATCAATGCTGTAGAGAACAAAGACTTAGACTCAAAAAAACAGCGTCTTTTGTCTGTGATTGTCTCAGGCAAGTCAAAGACTTATCTCGGAAAACAATACATGACAGACGATATTGAATCCCTCACTGCTGACGAGCTAATCAAGCTTCATTCAAAATATGAAAACCACATCGCATCACTAATGACTCGTGATTTAAGTCGATCTCTTGTATGCCTATACACAAAAGCAGTGAGTCACTTTCTACCTGTGGATAGTGACAGTCTTTCACACGACCTTCAAAGCAATTGTTTCAAATTCAATCGGTAAATTAGCATGTATCATGTTTTACAAGTTTGGAAATTACCTTGCACCTGTCATAACCTTACTAGTTACTGGGAGTCATATAGATTTTTCAAAAATAAATTTTACTGCAGAAGAAAATGGACGAAACCCAGATGACTCCACAACCGAACCCCAGTCCAGTCTTGACGCAGGTTTCAACGGTGACTAAGGCTAAAAGTCCAGGCAGGGTTGAGGCTGGTAAAAGATTAGCCGAATATAACAGACAAAAAAAAAATTACAGCTTCAAGCACAAACAGAAAAGGCTCATGTGACTGACCAGGCGTCAACACTGTCAGGACCGTCAGGACCAACACCGACAGGACACCCTCATCAAAGTGAGAGACAAACAACTAAGCCTGACCCTGACCCCGAACCTCAAACAACAAAATATATAATTGCCGGATTTGTTGTCGGATTTGGTTACGTAGGTTATCAATTATATAAAAAATACAAACCACAGACTCGTACAGTGTCCAAAAAATCAGACACTCCAAAAACAAAACCAGAAGTCGCCACATTACCAGTAACACCCAAAGCCGTTGACCCATTTATCATGCACTAATAAAAATATTATTTTAATGTTTCTTGCCTTAAAAAATGAATGACACAAAGAACTTGATGAACCTTGTCTATCACTCTGCCGTAATCAGTGGACTAGCAGTAGCTTATTCTATGCTGGGAAAAAGTCTACTCAAAATGAAATCAGCAGACTTTAGCAGATTAGACATTAAAGACAGCGCTAAACTAATTGCAGTCATTACAGCATCAATTGCAACAAAAGACTTTCTCGTTAAGCAGGGAATTATTCCAGAAAATGTTTCTATGTAAATAAAAATAATATGGCAACGATAGCTATTATGATAGGAGGTGCGGTGGTTAATGCATTGGCTTTCAGTGGCTCTAATTATCTCTTTTCAAAAATGGGTAGAGAAGAATCTGCAGAAGAAATGAAACGTCACAATGAAGCGTCTGAGAAACTTGCACAAGCTCAACAGGATTATGAGAAGCAAAGAATTGAAAAACTTGATTTCATCAATGAAAGATTGAGGCTTGAAGGCCATGCACAACATACGTTTTCAAATACAGACGAAGCAATCCGTGAATACTATCTTGTCACAGGTGAAGACATGTCTATCCCAAAACCGAAACTAAGTGACTATTACCAACCAAGTACAGAACAAAGAAATGGAGAGATAATCTTTGTTCTAGTGGGAATGACATTTGTATATTTTACAGGACTTTATATTGCTAGAAAAAATGGCAGCCAAAAATAAACTATCAAAAATATATTACTCACCATCAGGGTATTGGAAAGGGCAAACAGCTATTCAGAAATTACATGCCGCTGTGGGCGGAGATATAACACTCAATCAAGTTAAGCAATGGTTACAGAGACAGGCAATTTGGCAGATATATCTCCCTGCTCCAAGAAAGATAACAAGACCCCATTTTGAGAACACATCACCTAATGACACACACCAAATGGACCTCCTGTTTCTTCCACATGACACAATAAGAAAGAAACGATACAAATATGCATTAACTGTTGTAGACATTGCTTCAAGGTACAAGGACACTGAACCCATATCTGACAAAACAGCTACCACGGTTGCTACAGCATTAACAAAAATATATGGTCGAGGCCCTTTAAGATACCCCAGACTCATACAGGTTGATGATGGATCAGAATTCAAAGGTGCTGTTAATCAGTTATTTGCGAAGCATGGCGTACTGGTCAGACGCGGCATTCCAGGTGTACACAGATCGCAGGCAATAGTAGAAAACTTTAACAAGCAATTATCAGATTGATTGTACATTGCTTAACGTCCCGACAGCAACAAGGCTTTCTCAGGACGTGCCTGCACTGCTTGTGAAAAAAAAACAACCAACTAAACAGAACATTGAATGTATGTCGCCAGCCGGTCAAACACATTAAATAAACCTAACACATGGGGCCTAAATAAAGCTAAGACCATTTAGCAACACACATCCAATATCAAGAGCTACAGGCAGTGCAGACAGTAGGGAGAGTTTAAAAAAGGCAAACACAGGTGAATGGACCTCGGGTAGACAGAAACACATGCCCCAGAATAGAGAGAAAAACCCACCCTGTGGGGTTGACCAGGGTGACCCTGGGAACTAAAAAATACCTAACCCCACCCAAGTCCCCCAGGGCAGACCCGGGTGGGGAAAGCAATTATCAGAAAGACTTTTCAGTTACCAGTATTCAAAGGAACTCATGCATGACATGCGTAACACTGAGTGGGTTAAGAGATTACCACATGTGATAAAAGCAATGAACAATGAAGGACACCCAAAACCTGCTGATGCTAGTAAATTGAAAACAATTACAGAGCCAAAAACAGGATCAACCCAGGCACCGCTTGCACCAGACACAAGTTTATTTACTAAACAGGTGAGATATTTATATCAACCAGGGGAAGCTGAAAATGACATAAGACGCAGGGCGACAGACCCCATCTGGTCCACATCCGTTCATAATATAAAAAAAATAATTCCCGGCGCAAACGCAACAATATATTACCTGTATGACCCTGCGCCCCAGAGGGCATTTGTCAGAGAAGAATTACAAATTATTCCCCCAGACACCGTTACTCATTTCAGGAACTAAGTCGTCAATTAGTTCATCAACCAGTTCATCAGCTATTTCTTCAGATAACTTGAGTCTATAATGACCAGGTGCATAAGCCTTTTCCTTGGTGTGAAACACTCGTTTTGTATCCCCTATTGCAAGTGACTTCTTATGTGTTTGGATCATTTCAAGATTATGTTTGTTTGATCTCAGTGACTTGTTTGGATAATCAGGCATCAATGCACAATCTAACACTTGCTTGTAATGCTCATGACGAATGTCTTTATTTTTTATTGCTGTTTTTTTTTATTCCTTTGGCTTTTGACTGACTTCCCTTCTGGTGCAGTATAGAATACATTTTTGACCCCAGTCCAACATACTCAACTATTGGCACACCATTCAGTTCATCCTTAAACTTACCAGGCACTTTTTTGTTTTGTGTGCTGAACAGTGGATGGTCTTTAGGGTAATCAGACGTGTCATACATGTGTAACTCTGTTTTCACGTCTTCATAAAAGTCTTCAGTACACACGTCAATGATCATAGAGTCAGTGTCAGTGTATAACAGACGGCAGTCAGGATACTTTAATTTGAAGTAATCATAATAAAATTCAAGCATCACCAGTTTTGACAACTCCAGTATTGCCATACCAATGAATACTGGCTTGTCCAGTTTAACAATCTTTTTTTTTTTGAGTGACACTGCATACAATGATGAATGAAATTCTTTATACCCTGTGTACTGTGGCTTACCTGTAAGTTTAATTGCACCCAATTCAGTTGTGACCAGTCTCACATCTTTTCTGTGATGAGGACTTTCCATTGTCTTGCCAAAACAGGCATTGTTCATAAGCTTAAAAAAGTCTTTGTCAAATGCAGTGTTGCCGTCTCTGGCACGGAGGGTTGTGTTCTTCATTATGTAATCTTTCATGAAAGCACTCTGATCAAATTGAATTCCTCTGTGAACTTTCTTTAGTACTAACCCATGTCTGATGTAAAACTGTAACAAGCGGTAGTGACAAACGTAATTAAATTTGTCATTTAAATTTGGTACAAGTTTGGTGTCTTCTTTTTTCCCTGTCATACTCATTTTCTCAACAGCTAATGGATAATCATTGTGGTAATCGTGTAGATGGTGTGG